>VONZ01000087.1:977500-1683211 GCA_012976165.1 Labeo catla
TAAGAATTTTAGTGCTTTTTAAAGACGTCTTTTCTGCTCATCAAGGCTGTGTTTATTTGATTAAAAATAAAGAAAAAAACAGTAATATTGTGAATATATTATTACCATTTAAAATAGTAAATTTCTATTTTAATATACTTTAAAATAAAATGTATTCCTGTGATGCAGTGCTGAATTTTTCATCAAAGAATCCTGAAAAATGTATCACAGTTTCCAAAAAATCAGTGGTACGGCATTTGGTTTAAAGCTTCTATCCATCGGCACATGTAAGCTCTTTCAGTATCTGTGATCATCGTATTAGTATTTTATTTGAGTTGTGTTGCGGTAAAAATAGCAACAGTTAGCATTAGTAGAAAATGATGTGGATTTATTAAAATAATGTAAATCTTTCATGGGTTTTCTACTACATTTCAGTAAGAGACATCATTTAGATCAAGGGTTTTCAGAATGGGGTCCGGGTACCCCCAGGGGGCCACAAGGAAGTGCTAGGGGTTCTTGGAAATGTTTGGAGAAAAAGCATGAAAAAAAAAAAAATTATTATTATTATTATTATTATTATTACTGTAATTATTGTAATTAATAATTATATAATTACAATAATTACAAAATAATTAATACAAAAAGAATTAAAGAAATAAATTATCCAAAAATTGGTTAAAATAATTTAGTAAAAATGAAAACAAAGAAATAAATACAAATTATAGTTAAATGAATTATAAAATTTTGATTACATAAGTAAATAAATACTGTACTTTATTTTAAAATACATTTTAAATAATTGTTTTAGAAAAAAAATTAAAATAATCTAATTTAATAAAAAATTTAATATTTTCCAATCAATATTTTGGACTTATAATATGAAGTTTTCACAGTGTAAATTGGGTATTTATACATTTTAGAATGGGGGTCCCTCGCATGATGATGATCCTAAGATTGAGCCTTAAATCTCTTTTTCAGGATACGTGTGTTTGCCTCTGAACACTAACAATCTTTGTCTCTTTTTCTTGCTGTAGCTTGTTTGAAGAGGAAGTGATGTCGTATGTGCCACCTCATGCCTTACTGCACCCCAGCTATTGTCAGTCGCCACGAGGGTCTCCGGTCTCCTCCCCTCAGAACTCTCCTGGTTAGTCACACTGAAAAAATGTCAAGAAACATTAATGAATAGTATTTAAAATTATTTGTCAGAATATCAGAATGTGATTAGAAAAGATGATCATAATTGCAAATATAAGAGACTGGCGTTGCTTTGGTTTGGTTGTAGAGCTTGACATGCAGTCGAACAGATTCCTGGGTATTTTTTCAGTCAGCTGCCAAAGCATCAAATACGCTATTTGGGATTTGATGTGTAGTCGGAGTCCAGGGTTTTTGGTTAATCCCCGCAGGCTGGTTTTTAACCGTTATACTGACACTCTGATTTTCACAAGTCTGTTTGGAGTGTGGCGGACATCACGGTGCCAGAGGGAATCATGGTCTAACTCAGCATGATCTGACTTTAGTCACCGCTGACACTCAGGGATTACACTGTTCACTGGTTAGAAAGGGATTCTGCGAGTCTTTTTTTGGCTTTTTGCTTGAATAGAAACCATTCTGATAAGCTTCAGATGGACTTCATACTAGAGAATAAAATAGTTTTGGCCCATATACCAATTAAATTACATCAAAATTAAATTTTATTTAATTAAAAAAAATTAATTTAAAAATTACATGTAAAAATTAAATTTATTTATTTATTTCCCAAGTGGACATTTTCAATTGATTTAATTTTTCATTTTTATACAGTATCTCAGGAAATATAATGCAGATGTCAGTTAAATTTAATTTAATTTAATTTAAAAATTAATTTTTTTCATTACTCAGAGGTGATACAGTATATAATGTCAGTTCAGTGTCAGTTGAGATGTCAGTTAAATTAAATTAAATCAAATTAAATTAAATTTTACAATGTAATAAAAAATGTATTTAAAAAACATTTTATTTTCATTCATTTTTATTTTTATTTTTAAAGAAATTGTATTAATTTTTTGTTATCCCAGTAGACATTTTCATTGCTCAGAGGTTATACAGAAAATGTAATGGAGATCTCACTAATTTATTTTACTTTTAATGGAAATGACGACTGAAATATGAAAAACGACTGATATATAAAAGAGATCTCAAATAAACCTATTTTTTTTATTGCATTATCTATACATTTACATTTATGTATGTATGTATGTATTTATTTATTTATTCACCCACCCAGTAGACATTTTCATTGCTCAGAAGTTATATAAATATATATATATATATAAATATAATGGAGATCTCAGTTAAATTAAACTAAATTACAAAATATGTTTATTTTATGTTTATTTTATTTCATTTTATTTTATTTTATTTTATTTTATTCCAGTGGACATTTTCACTGCTCAGAGGTTATACAGTAGCTCAGGAAATATAATGGAGATCTCAATTTAATTTATTTTACACTTAACTGAAATAGTCCAACTGTAGGAAAAACGACTGATATATAAAACATCTCAAATAAACCTGATTTTTTTCTGCATTATCTATACATTTTATACACATTTCTCTATGTTTGATAACAAGATGTTGATTTCGGCTCTTGGCAGAGTCACTTTTTCAGCCATACTGTATTGTAACTATCATCTTATCCCTCTCAGGTACACAGCGAGCCAACGCACGGGCCCCTGCACCATACAAACGTGACTTTGAAGCCAAACTTCGGAATTTCTATCGCAAACTGGAGACTAAAGGCTACGGACAGGGTCCGGGCAAAGTCAAGTAAGCATGTCTACCGTAATCTGAGGTCTTCTGTTGTAACACATGTTCACACTCATGCTGATTTGCATGTTTGTTTTAGATTGATAATCCGCAGAGATCATCTACTAGAGGACGCCTTCAATCAGATCATGTGCTATTCTCGCAAAGATCTACAGAGGAGTAAACTCTACGTCAGCTTTGTTGGAGAAGAGGGGTCAGTGTTTACACAAATGATCATTATTTATTAGAATTGTTCCTTTTTTAAATAGATTTTTTTCTATTTTTTAAAAATTAACTTTATTTTTTCTTTTGATTCTGAACAAATATGTTTATTTTTGCTCTCATTCAGACTGGACTACAGTGGCCCGTCGCGAGAGTTTTTCTTTTTGGTGTCACGGGAGCTTTTTAACCCATACTACGGCCTGTTTGAGTATTCAGCCAACGACACCTACACCGTCCAGATCAGCCCCATGTCTGCCTTCGTCGACAACCACCATGAGTGGTGCGTGTACATTTTAATTCTTTTCTTACAGTTTAATGCCACATGTGAAGCTTAATTTGATTTGATTAGTATTAAAAGGAGGATTTAGAAGGTACTTGGCTCAATCTGTGCCTGTAAGATGTTCTTTAATAGACTAAAGTAGCAGAAATGTACCTCAATGTTTTCAAACATGTTCTGCCGTCAGGTTTCGGTTTAGTGGTCGTATTCTGGGTCTTGCTCTTATCCACCAATACCTGCTGGATGCCTTCTTCACACGACCCTTCTACAAAGGCCTACTACGAATGTGAGTTAAACATTTATGACACTTCATTTTTTAGAACACATAGACATGTTTTTTAAATTCTAGCTAATTCTAAAAAAAAATATATATATATATATATATATATATATATACTGCAGGGAGATTATTTAATTCTAAATAATCTTTTTTTTTTATAATGTTTAACATGTAGACATTATGTGATTATGACAACCTTTAGCATAAAGTGTCATGAATTTGTTTGCAGTATAACTATTTAAAAAAACATATATATTTATATTATTGTAATATAAAATGTAACAATTTTAATAATTAAATCAGCATTTTAAGAATGAAAAATATTATTTTTTTAAATAACATTAAGAATAATATCATAAATAAAAATGTAATTAAAATTCAAAAATGTAAACAAAATTTTAAAATATAAAATATATATATATATATATTTTCGTATTAGTAAATAAATAGTAAATATAATTTACCAATACCATTTAATAATATTAAATTAAAAAATGTATAATAATATTAATATAAAATATATAATAAAAAGTAGAGTTGTGGCTACATAAAAAACATTTCAATATTGTAAGTGTATAAATACTTATTTTTCTTAATGCTAAAGGTTATAGTCATTACCACATAATTATCATTCTGATTACGAAGGCTCAATTGCATAGTTATTTCACATAATTATTATTTTTAAAGGGTCTGTTTTTAAATGTCATTGTAATCAAATTAAGTATCAAAGACCTGCTTCAACCAAGAAAAGCAAGGCACAGGAACAAATAAAGAAAAATATGGAAAAAATAAACAAATAAAATGCTTTATTTATTTATGTATTTATTTTTGTTATATATGTATATATATACACAAAATATATATATATATATATATATACAAAATCCTCCAAGTCCATCTGAAGTTTTTTTTTAAAATAAGTATTTTTATCAGGCTTTTATATATATATATATATATATATATATATATATTACCACCAAGATCATGTTGATGTGTATTTGTTGATACTTGTGTGTGTAGTCCGTGTGATCTGAGTGATCTGGAGTATCTTGATGAGGAGTTTCATCAGAGTCTTCAGTGGATGAAGGACAATGACATTGAGGACATGCTGGACCTGACCTTCACCGTGAATGAGGAGGTATTCGGACAGGTCAGTGTGTGACTATTTGGGAACACAAACAGTGTGTAAGCTTGCACAACCTCTCACTATTGTCTCACAGAAGCATATGTGTGTGTGTGTTAGATCACAGAACGCGAGCTGAAGCCTGGCGGTGCAAATATCCCCGTGTCAGAGAAGAATAAGAAGGAGTACATCGAGCGCATGGTGAAGTGGCGAATAGAGCGGGGTGTCGTCCAACAGACGGAGAGTCTGGTGCGAGGCTTTTATGAGGTACTGAAATCGAATCAGCACTTCAGTAGCTTTCAGTCACATAAAAACATGCCATGTAGAGTTGCCCTGAGATATTCCAGAATGCTTTTTATTGGATTTCTGTTTGATAGATTTGGGTCGTTGTACAATTTTGGTTTCAAGTGCTTTCGCTTGCTTTAATATAGAAAAGACATCTTGTCATTTAGAAGTTTGGGGTCAGTAAGTTTTTTTTTTTTGAAAGAAATTACTTTTATTCAGCAAGGATGCATTACATTGATCAGAAGTGACAATGAAGAAATTTGTAATGCTGTTCATTTGAGCTTTCTACTCAAAGAATCAAAATGTATTGTTTCTACCATTTAACAGTTTCAAACAACTGTTTTTTTATATATATTGGTGATAATAAATGTTTGGCAGCAAACCAGCATATTAGAAAGATTTCTGAAAGATCATGTGACACTGAAGACTGGAGTAATGATGCTGAAAATTCAGCTTTGCATCACAGGAATAAATTACATTTTAACATCTATTACAGTAGAAATCAGTTATTTTAAACTCTAATAATATTTCACAATAGTAATGTCTTTACTATGTTTTTTTTAAATAAATGTAGCTTTGTTGAGTGTAAAAGATGTCTTTCAAAAATATTTTAAAAATAAGTGAATAAATACTGACCTCAAACTTTTGAATAGTAGTTATTTGAAAAAAATAATTAAAATCCTATGTATAAATATATCACCTAAATTTCGTATATATATATATATATATATGAAATTTAAGTAGTGTTACAACTACATAAAATCTTGAAAGCATTTACAAAATATTTATTGATGCTGAAGGTTATATTCATAACCACATAATATACACATACTAATGCAATATTAAAAACCTCATGATTTTAATCAAAATTATTGATGTTAATGATATAATGTATAATGATATATTAATTAATCAAATTGTGTTAGCTATATGTTTTATGATTATAATGCCTGCTTTCATCATTAAAATAATCTTAAAAATCAGAAACACAAATAAAAATTTAATCATTATTTTTTTCACTCTCATGTACAGTTTTTTAATTTTTAAAGATTCTTCTTATAGATTTTTTTTCTCTTAATTCTGTTGTTGGTTTATCTTTAATTAGCATCACTGACAAAGGATCAAGTCAGCCAATGAGGAAGGAAATGTATTTTTAAAAATTCTAAATTATTTAGTGTAACCTTGAATGAAACGAGAACGAAGATGAATTAATTAATACAGTATGGTAGGTTCAATGTATGATTGATGAGTTTCATTTCTGAAATATCTTCAGGTGCATCCACTTATTGTAGTCTTACCCAGCAGGAATACAGGTTTCCAATTATACACTACCAGTCAGAAGTTTATTACAAAATAAAAAATATATATATTTTTACTATTTAAAATAACTGTTTTCTATTTGAATATATTTAAATATGTAATTTATTCCTGTGATTTCAAAGATTAATTTTTAGCATCATTACTCCAGTCACATGATCCTTCAGAAACCATTCTAATATGCTGATTTGCTTCTCAAAAACATTTATTATTATTATTATTATGTTAAAAACAGCTGATTAGAATTTTTTCAGGTTTCTTTGATGAATTGAAAGTTCAGAAGAACAGCATTTATCTGAAATAGAAATCTTTTGTAGCATTATAAATGTCTTTGTCATCACTTTTGATCAATTTAAAGCATCCTTGCTAAATAAAAGTATTAATTTCTACAATTTTTTCCCAGTAAATAAATAAATAAATAAATAAATTTATTTCAGCATATTAGAATGATTTCAGAAGGATCATGTGACACTGAAGACTGGAGTAATGATGATGGAAATGTAGCTTTGATCACAGGAATAAATTACATTTTATAATATTTTCAAATAGAAAACAGTTATTTTAAATAGTAAAAAATATTTCAAAATTGTACTGTTTTTGCTGTATTTTGGATCAAATAAACGCAGGCTTGGTGAGCAGATGAGACTTCTTTAAAAAGCAAAAATCTTTTTGACTGGTAGTGTAATCAAGAATTTCACATCATATTTCATAATGCTGGCACTGAGCTGGAAGCAGATGTTTTACGGCTGTGAATTGACTGCAGGTTGTAGATGCACGGCTGGTGTCGGTGTTTGATGCACGTGAGCTGGAGCTGGTGATCGCTGGGACGGCGGAAATTGATCTGGGAGACTGGAGGAACAACACAGAGTACAGAGGAGGTAACGATAGACAGACAGATTCACTTCACTAATTCATCACCATATTCATGATATCACCATCCTGTGGTAAAAACATGGTATCAAGCTATGAAGTATCTGATTTATGACCGAAATATTATCTGTCGGATAGACTGCGGGCTTTTACAGCGTCTCCTAGCCCTACAGGTCACATTTGGCGTTTATTGGGACAAGTTTATTGGTTTTCCCTCCAGGTTACCATGACAACCATATAGTGATTCGCTGGTTCTGGGCGGCAGTGGAGCGATTCAACAATGAGCAGAGACTCAGATTGCTGCAAGTGAGTGATGAAAGAGAAACACAAGCTCTTTTAATAAGACAGAGTATAGTGTGTGTGCTTGACCTGTGGATGAAATGTCTCTGTGTTCTCAGTTCGTGACAGGGACGTCCAGTATCCCGTACGAGGGCTTCGCCTCCCTTAGGGGCAGCAACGGGCCACGCCGCTTCTGTGTGGAGAAATGGGGCAAAATTACGTCTCTGCCCAGGTAACCTGCCTCTTATGTGACATGTCACATCACATGAAGTCATAACTAGTTTGACAGAATTCATTTATATTTTACCTCTACATTGATTTTCATCATCATTGTAGTGCATTAATGTATTAAAATTACTAAAATATATAATATAATATCAATAAATTATATATATATATATATATACATACACACACACACACATATAGATTAGGGTGATTTTTTTAAAAGCCTCTTCTGCTCACCAAGGCTGCATTTATTTGATCTAAAATACAGTAAAAATAATAATATTGTGAAATGTTATTACAATTTTAAATAAGTATTTTCTATTTTGATATGTTTAAAAATGTAATTTATTCATGTGATGCAAAGCTAAATTTTCAGCATCATTACTCCAGTCTTTAGTGTCATATGATCCTTCAGAAATCATTCTAATATGCTGATTTGCTGCTCAAAAAACATTTATTATTATTATTTATCAATGTTGAAAGCAGCTGAGCTGCTTAATATTTTTTGTGGATACTATAATCCATTTTTTCAGGATTTTTTGATGAACTGAAGTTCAAAAGAATACTTTATTTAAAATATATATATATATATATATATTTTTTTTTTTTTGCAACGACATAAACATCTTAACCCTCACTTTTTTATTCTATTTAATGCATCCTTGCTAAATAAAAGTATTATTTTTTTTTGTTCTTAATGTATTTTCAAAAGAATTAAATTAAATTAAATTATGAAATGAAAATAAATTTAATTTAATTTAATTTTAAAAAATGACCAAACTACTGCATCCTTGCTAAATAAATTTACTAATTTCTTTGTTCTTAATTTATTTTCAAAATAATTAAATTAAATTATTAAGTTAAATTATTAAATTAAAATGAATGATTTTTTTTTTTAATTGACCAAAACAGTAGTTTATATGCTTTATATGTTTATGTCTATTATATATTTATATTATGTTTGATGGGTTCAGACTTTGATTGCACTGAATTTAGGGAAGCAAACAAACAAACAAACAAACAAAAAAACAGATGGATTACAAAAATTCAGTAAAATAAAAAATTAAAAATCACCAAACAAAAGCGTTGTGTCAAAAGTGCCCAATTTTATATAAGAAACTTACCATAAATTTCTAATAAGCCTCATTGTCAAATTCAACTTACATAAATAAATATAACTTAGAATTAGAATTTTACAAACAGTCTGCTCTACCCCAAATTTGTCCCAAATAAACACAGTTTTTCTCCACAGTTGTCATTGCTTATGTGATCCACAAGATGGCGCAGTCTGGCAGTTCATAACACAGTCACTCAAAAATTGTTAGGATGGAAATACTAATACTTTTCAATTCTTTATTTGTCATTGCAGAGCTCACACATGTTTCAATCGTCTGGACCTCCCCCCGTACCCCTCGTTCTCCATGCTGTATGAGAAGATGCTGACGGCAGTGGAGGAGACCAGCACTTTCGGTTTGGAGTGAATGTTAATATTTGCACTTTTTGAGCTGATCAAACATACTTCATTTCCACGACCCGTCAGGAACAGCTAAGGAAGCAACCATCTAAACAGACACCAGAAGCACTTAGACGTATATTTTGTACACCGTATCACTTAAAACTACTTCCTCGGACAGAAAACAATGAATCACAGAAGTGAGCTGAAATGGACTGGATGTTGTCTGAATGTTTCTCAGACTCAGCTCTGGGTGAATCGAGGACGACGTGACCAGCCGAATGCAAAGCTGAGTTACTAACTGATCAAAATGAGGAACGAAAAAAAAACCCAAAGGACTTTGATATTCTCACACTCTTTTTATCTGTAAAAAAGACTTTTCTACGAAGCATCAAAATGCAGCGTGAATGAACAAACATTGTGTTGTGCAAACTTTTTCAGATCGCCTCAAACACATCAGACATGACAGCGCTGCCCTCAATATTGAATTGAAATGTATATGTTTTCTCTTCTTTTTATCATATTTATATGTTAGTCTATCTCATATGTTTGTTTCGACACCGTATGCTGTCCAATAGCTGTCATGTCACATTTGTGACACTTTTGAATGAATCTGGTTGTTTATATACTCTCACACGCGATGTTTTCAAAGGGCATGTTACACTAGCAACATCATGAATGTGACCACTATGTGCAAATGATAAAAAAAATCAACAAAAGAAGATGATTTTTTTTACTTTATAGGCCTTTCTGTTGTCTTTGGATAACACAATTTAATTTCTGATGACTTACGAGAGAGAGAAAACAAAGAGTGGTCATACACCCACTGAATGAAGCTATAGAAGTTAATATGAAATTAAAACAGACCCTGTTTGCGTTACTAATATGCTTCATTATGGTATAATAACATTTACTTTAAATGATTCAAATCATTTCGTCTTGACTTTATTATTATTTCCATATCCTTATATAGCTTTAGTCTGACATTAATGTTTGCTGATGCGAACACAGCTTTCTTGAATCTTTTTTTCCGCCTCTCTGGAGTCCAAATGTTTTCTTGTATGATTTGAAACTGGAATATCAAGCCCACAAAAGCATATCGATACATTCCAGATTGTTCCATTTGCTTTAACTCGACCCAGCCTTTTACGAAACACTGCCGTGGCTGCGGGACGCTGGATTGTACTCTAGTTCTGAATGTTTTGTAACCTGAATTTTGTGTAAGGAATTAATATCGCTTCCAGTGAAAACTGGTGTAGTTGAAACTGCCATGGGGCTTTATGAGGTCCATTCAATTTCGGAATAGCAAAAACACAAGCATATCATCTTTGTCAATTCGATAATGGCTGGCTAGATCATTAATACAAACCAGACAGATCTGCGTCTTTTTGTATTAAGGCTTTTGCAGTGTCGTGCTGATATTTGTGCTGAATGTACCAAAGGTTTAGGGCTGCCGTAGACTGTCCCAACCCTCTTTTGTCCACATTTTGTTTGATTAAAAAAGGAACAAAAATATTTTAAAAAATAATAATTTTTTGATTCCCTAATTTTCCCTCCTAATTTGACTTTTTAGAGCTTTTTCACAATGATGTTTTACACAATATTAAAAAAAGACCCATACAATGGGGAAACAATTATGCTTTTTGTTGTTGTTTGAGGATTAAAATGTATTACCGAACACATATGTATGGTTTATTTGGAGATCTAAAGGAAGAGTTCTGCTAAAAATTTAATTTACGTTATTTATTCACTTTTGTGGAATAGAAAAGTTATTTCACCGATCGTCTGAGCTGCTGTTTTTCCAGTGAAAGTGAAAGGAGACTGGGAGTGTATAAAAGCAGCATAAAAGTCCAAGAAAATTTTGTGGATTTGAGGGTGAGTAAATGTCAGAATTTTAAATTTTGGTGAACTGTTCCTTTAAAAATGAAACCAGAGGTTTTGGGCTGCGATCACACTAAGTTCTGGTTTTCTGCTGGTGTTTGTTACTAGAAAGCTGCTGCTTTTGACTTTCTGTACCACTTCAGTTTTGCACCGTTCACATGCTCTGGAACAGGTGACTGTTGATTGGATAACAGCTTTCAGAGCTTCACATTTGGGTTTTCTCTTTTTTTTTTGTTTCAGCACAGATGATTGTATAAAGCTGTTTATCTCACGGAAAGTGCCTCAGAGTCTTGATTCCACATCCAGATGGGTTGTTTCTGTTTTTTGGTCTTGTTTTAAAAAACTGATTGCATATTCAGCTTAGGGCTGTAAGTAACAATTATTTTGGAAATCGAGTAATCGGACGATTATTCTGCCGATTAATCGAGTAATCTGTTCATTATAATTCATTTTTTGTAGTAATAAAAATAGACAAAGTGAACAATAGCCTTTAAAATGACTTAAATTAGATATATAATAGCAATGAGGCGATAATAATTTGTTTCAAATAAAGCATCAAAAGCAAATAATAAATAAAATACATAACGTATTATAAACAATAGAGCTAAGGTACATTTCGCATTATAACAAATGCCTGCAGATAGCCTGAAGACTGTTTTTACATTTTACTCTGCAATCTAATAGTTGTTTAATATTGACTAAACAACATTTAAGTCAAATGTCCACATAATCTTTACTATTTAGTAATTACTTTAATAACATAAATGCTACATACACTGTAATTTCACGAATATGTGGACATCAAAACGTGTCATCAAAAAACACATCAAAAAGCATAGGGAGGGTTTAAACTTTTATTTTGAAATCGCGATGAACGGTTACCATATTAAGACAGACACTAATGTATTCTCCTGTGTTTGCGTAGGTTTATAAACGATTTACCATACAATTTTGTTCAAATGGCCTTCCCATATGAACGTTATAATAAGTCCAAACTCACAACAATATGCAGAGATGAAGTTTAAGAGGCTTCACACATGTAAATGCTAACTGTTGATGTGGAGCGTGGAGCAGCGCCACTCTGAGATGCACGTACGTAACCTACACGCATGCAATAATAAAATATAATAATAATTAAAGCGCATATATTAAACCTGCATCGCATATATCTATTTAATTTAAATGTAACGTTTGTGAATTCACAATAGCATTATTTTTATTATGATTTTAAATGGGATGGAAAACGATCTAATAATGCGTTTCATGGATTCTCGTCCGCCACTTCCGGTTACTCTTTTTACTTTTTTCGGTTACTCTTATTTTTTTTTTATCGAGTACTCGAAATGAATCAAGGGATTGTGACAGCCCTAATTCAGATTAGTCAAATTTAGTTGAACTACGGAAATGCCATGTTTTTTATTTTTATTTCAACATAGTTTATTTTATAGATTTTTTAAATTATTAACATTTTTTGTCTGAACTTGTTTACAGTAAATGCAAACGTTTGCCATATATATTTTTTAATTCGAAACATATAAATGTTCATTTAATACACACTTTTGGTTTCCAAAAGACAGTAGAATATAATAAAATAATAATAATAACAATAATAATAATACAATAATGTAACAATTTTCAAACTAACAGACAGATGTTGGGGGAAAAAAGAAAATAAAACTTTAAAATGTACATTTTACAGTGATTTAGCTTAGTTAATAACGTTTTCCGTAAACATGAACCTAAACAACCTTGTTATTAATAAATCAACAATAAATCAGCAAAATATGATACTTGCCTCTGCATTATGATTTATGATACATTATTTGATTGTTTCCTTTTTATAGAGCTTTGACATCATCTTGCACAAGGAACTGGAATTACATACTATTTACAGAAGACATGCTAAAATGTTCATATGAAATCAAAACAATGCATCATGAACCATATTGTTTAGGAGCTAATTTCATAATAGGTCTCTTGACATGTTGCATGCATGTCCATTTGTGAACAGCAGATGGCAGACCACCAATAGGGTTTTCTTTCAAGAAAGGTTTTCTTCTCCTGCCAAAACAGCTTTCAAATGTCCATCTAATCTGAAATGTTTATTAACCTGTGAATCTCGCTGAGAGAGACCTCAAAGGCGCTTTATTATAGCCTACGCTGCACAAATAATGTCAGATTTCAGTCAGTCTGACAATATGGCAGTCAGCAAGATGAATGAAAATAGATGCTAATTAGCACCTTCCACTGTAAAGCGCACACATCCAGCAGTGGGAGAGAAGCGCGTCTTTGCCGCATGAAAGAGCGTGCTGATGCGGGTGCTAGAAGCGCTCGCGCCGCACAATCACACGGGCCTTGATTGCCGGTTGTGTGAACGCCGGGCCCACCGCCTCTGTTCAATGAGGCAGTATTTTCAGGGTCCCTTAGAAACCTATTTCAGCTGTTTTATCTGTTCAGGACTGCTTTGCTGACACTACCCATAAACCCTTGTGCTTTTAGTGTGACATGGACCATTCTCAATTTGTGTGTGTGTTCGTGTGTGTGTGTGTAAAGCGAGTGGGGGTGACCCTGAGCTGTAACAGCTGGTGTGTAGGATCCCATGGGAGGTGATAAACTCATCCGATATATAATAATAAATCAGGAAGGTTAGTCTTTTTTTGCACAAATTACTACGGTAAATGCACGCGCCAATATTGATGCATAAGATGCGTGTGCACAGATTGACAATCATTGACAATTTTGACTTGTCAACTCGTGCACTCCAATATCGCACAAATGTGCACGTACAGATGCACACGCACAGACATATTGAGTTATTGACCTTGAGGGAGTAAAAAAAGCTCACTCTGGAAGATTCCCTGCAAATCATTTTGCTCAAGAGAATGATGCATCTTCCACTGGGTGGAGGAAACGAGAAGCCTAAATGATCAACAAAATCAAGAGTACTATTCAATTTTGAGGAGGATTTTAAAAATCAGTTATCGAAAAACTCAAATTGTTCCACTACAGATCATCCAGATCTTGATTTACAATGTATTAACAATAAAAGACCATGAGTTAAAATGTTATAATGATGTTCTTCCATCAGACATGTTCCATGGGAGAATGATATACCATGGTATATGAATATAGTAATGATACAGCACCATAGTATTGCTGTGTGTGTGTGTTTTTTTTTTTTTGTGGTCTTGCAAAGCAGTATCATAGTATGGCAATATCACAGTACTACTATACTGTCCCATAAAAATATATTTTCAAACATATATTTTTATATATACTTCAAAATATATAAAAAATGTCCAAATAAAAAATGTTTCAAATTTTAGCTAAAAAAAATCTATTTTTTGGCAATTTTTGTATATTCGTGAAAAAAAAATATTTTATAATATATTCAAAAAACATTGAAAAAAATAAGCATTACTAAATCATTCTTAATGTAGTTTTGATCTCCTGGCTATTTATATTTTCCTCAAATGTAGGCTTTTGTAATTTTGTAATAATTTTTTTTATGTCTTGGAAAGCAGTACTGTAGCAATATCATAGTACTACTAGACTGTCCCATACAGAAAAAATATTTTCAAATATATATATTTTTAATATATACAAGAAATGACCAAAATATATATTTACTCAAATATGCTTCAAAATATATTTGCGTTCTACCAATATATTTTTGCCTCTTTTTTTGGCTATATTCCTGAAAAAAAAATATATATATATATTTTAAAAATATTAAAGACAAGCTTTTGGTAATGTATTATTATTATTATCATCATTATTATTTTATATATATATATATATATATATTTTTTTTTCAATATATTTTTGGCAATTATTCTTGAAAATCATATTTTTCTAAGACATTTTAAAATATATTTAGAAAACACTGGAAAACAAGAAAACAAGCATTACTAAATCATTATTATTGTAGTTTTGATCTCCAGCCACATTTGTATTTACCCTAATGTAGGCTTTCGTAAGATTGGAAATGTTTTACTTTATTTGATTTGTAATATTTATTTATTTATTTTTGCCCCTGAAATACATTTTTAAATATATTTTGGTATATCTGTGTTGAAACTAAATATATTTTCTATTTCAAAAATATATTGTTGACCTTCACGGTTTCTAACATATATTTGGCATATATTTAAAACATATTTTGGTCACAAAACTATATATCTTTTTTGTGGTATGGGGTGGCACTGTAAATGTATGTACTATGAGTATTTACTCCAAGGTACTTGCAAGAATACCATGGTTGTACCATGTTACATGTTCAGAAACTATGACAGTATATTGTAACTTTTATGTATGTGACACTGTACCATGGTAATACTGTGGTTTTACAGATGAGGACTGTGGTAACGCCATATATCTCTAGTTTTAAGTAATATATATATATGTATATAAATAACAATATTATTAATAAAAACATGTGAAATATCCATTTTCCAAGGCATGTCTTTACCCAAATACAAAAATTATTTATATTTATAGCTGTCGGGACGGATTTCGCGGTAAATTGCATACGCATGTCATAAACGTACACAGAGAAAAGAATTTCCGTAATGTTCTTTCTGCACTTATTTTTTAACAACTAGAGGACCAAAAGGTACATCGTTTTCAGTGGCTGTATTTTAAACCAAGTAAATACATATATCTACTACCCTTAAAAGAACGTGCCATGGTGTTTTAGAGATATAGCGTAATTTAAATATACTTTCAGTACCACAGTATTTGGAAATGTAAATGTACATTACTGCACCATAGTACATTTCTGTAAGAGAGTGTTTTTGAACACTTTTGCCAAGTAGAACATGATTTTGTATCAACAATTTGTTGGTCGAAGAATAACTAATCAGATTTTAGGTTTAGGCTTTCTGCTTGTGGCTGAGGTTTAAGTCTATGTTTGTTTATGTTGCTCCAGAACCAAGAAAAAAAAATCCTGAAATGTCGTGCTGGCCAAAATCATTTTTCATAATGGTGATGATAAAAGCCTTGAATCTTGAATATTCCTTGTCATTCCTTCCCAAATAGATGTTGGATGCTTACGTATCTATTCAATCACGAGATTTATCTTGACATGGATAAACGTTTTGCTGAAAAATAACCACTAAACGTGAACCGTGGAAACAGACGGACATCAATTTCCCTACGTGACAATTTTGCAGCCACAGCTCACCAGACGCCTTATCATCACACATTTACAAAACACATCTGTCGTCAAGTTGACGTATAGCTCTGATGCGATCGCTTGCATTGTGGAGGACAGGAGTATGCATGATAAAATAACGAAGCTGAAACCGTGTGGACCTCCACGGGTCTATTTTTACAGGCATGGCAGGAGGAAGTGGAATGGAAAGGCTATCTTGCATTATGCATGGCCTGAGAGAAAGAGAGGAGCAGAGGATAGAAAAAAAAGCAGCACTTCCTCTAGTGGGACAACAGACAAAAGAATGCTTTTATATTTAGTGTGCATATGTATGTGTATGTTTTATGATCTGTACTGTGGTATGAGGAAAAATACTATTTGCAATTGTATGCAAATTATATTATTATTAATAATAATCACATTAACTGTTTTACTGTGAAAAACTTGCTGCAATAATCTTAGGCATTTGTATTCTGTTGTTATGGGGTTGCTAAGGTTGAGTGATTTTCCATGTGTAGCTATAGGTTTGCTAAAGGTTCTGGGCAGTTTTAGTCTGTTAGTATGTTGTTGAAATCGTTTCTGGGTGGTGGTTGCTAGGGTAATCTGAATAGTTTATGCTGTTATGTGCTTCTGGGTGGTTGCTAGGGTGTTGCTTTGTGGTTGTTAGTGTTTTCTGAGTAGTTTTACACATGTTGCTATGGGGTTGCGATGTGTTCTGTGTGGTTTCTAGGGTGTTGCCACAGTATATGGTTGCTAGGGTCTTCTCAGTGGTTTTTAGTGTGTTGTAATGTGGTTACTGTGGGTCCTGCCCTGGTATGGGTTCTGTGGGTTCTGCCATGTTGCTGGTCAAGGACCAGCATCAACCAGCAAAGGACCAGCATAAACCAGCACAGGACCAGCTTAAACCAGCACCAAAACATACCTAACCAGCATCCCAGCATCAAAACATGCCTACCAGCATATGCTGGTTTTTTCACCAGGTGGGTGGTTGCTAAGACATTACTATTTGGTTGCTGGGGTTTTCCAAGTGTTTGTTGCATGTTGTTATGAGAATGCAATGTATTCTGGGTGGTTTCTAGAGTGTTAGCACAGTATATGGTTGCTAGTGTCTTTTCAGTGTTTTATATGGTGTTCGGGGTTGCTAGAACGTTCCAATATGGTTGCTAGGATTTTTTTTCCATATGTTGCTATGGGGCTGCATTGTGTTCTGGGTGATTTCTAGAGCATTGCTACAGTATATGGTGTTAGGGTCTTCTCAGATGTTTTTGGTATGTTGTAATGTGGTAACTTTCAATTCTGGGTGATTGTTATGATGTTGCTATGTGGTTGCTAAGGTTTTCCAAGTGTTTTTTCACATTTTGCTATGGGGTTGCAATGTGTTCTGGGTGGTTTCTAGGGTATTAGCACAATATATGATCGCTAGGGTCTTTTCCATGGTTTTTAGTGTGTTGTAATGTGCTTACTTTTGGATTCAGGGTGGTTGCTAGGGTGTTGCCATAGTATATGATTGCTAGGGTCTTCTCAGTGCTTTTTAGTGTGTTCTAATGTGGTTACTTTAGGTTCTGACTGGTTGCTCTGGTGTTGCTATTTGGTTGCTAAGGTTCTCAAAGTGGTTTTTCATGTTGCTCTGGGGTTGCAATGTGTTCTGGGTGGTTTTAAAAGTGTTGCTACAGTATATGGTTGCTAGGGTCTTCTCAGTGGTTATTAGTCTGTTGTAATGTGGTTGCTTTGGGTTCAGGGTGGTTGCTAAGGCATTACTGTATGGTTGCTAGGGTTTTCCAGGTGTTTTGTGCATGTAACTATGGGGCTGCAATGTGTTCTGGGTAGTTTCTAGGGTGTTAGCACAGTATATGGTTGCTAGGGTCTTCTCAGTAGTTTCTAGTGTGTTGCAGTGTGTTTACGTTGGGTTCTGGGTGGTTGCTAGGACATTACTATATGGTTGCTAGGGTTTTCCAGGTGTTTTGTCCATGCTGCTATGGGGTGGCAACATGGTCTGGGTCGTTTCTAGGGCTTTGCTAAAGTATATGGTTGCTAGGGTCTTCTTAGTGGTTTTTAATGTGTTGTAATGTGGTTATTTTGGGTTTGAGGTGGTTGCTAGAACATTTCTTTATGGTTTCTAGGGGTTTCCAAGTGTTTCGAGTAGTTTTTAGTGACTGCAGTAGGTTCTGGGTGGTTTCTAGGGTGTTGCTATATGGCTGTTAGGGTTTTCTGATTGTGTGTGTGTGTGTTGGTATGTGATTGGTGTTTGCTAGGATGTTTACTGGGTGGTTGCTTACTGGTCCTAGTGAAAAAGTCATTATATTAGCCAGTGCTAATCAGCCAAAACAAAATTCTGTGCAGGTTCAGAAAAGTTCTGGGAATTTAAAATTGTGATGCTATGATAAAAGCCCCGTTGAGTGATAAGTAATGCATATTTGATTTAGTCAAATGAAGGCTGATTTGAATGAAAAGCTGTGTGTGAAGTGTGTCTCTCATGAGCAGCAGCAGCGGGTTTGGATCTCTGGAGACAGGTGTTGACTAATGAGGAGCTTTTTCTGAATCTAGCCATGATGATTAAGTGTTAATTACAACAGGTCAGCTTGACACATTTCCAATAATTGGAAATATTTTGGGGCTTTTTGATTTGCAGGACAACACAAAAGAATACATTAGTGCGCCTAATGAGATGTCTATTTAGCTCACCACTGACCCTCCTGACTTTCCGGTGTCTCCTTCAAGGACTATTAAGAGTTTAGAGAAAAAGCTTCATCGACCGGCTGAGATAGTCCAATGCATTGTCAGAATGTATTTTTTCCTGTTTTCAATGCTCATGTTCAATACATCAACTAAACATATCTATGGAAGGCTGTCTTGTTTTAAACTTTATTTCACTGTTATCTGTTTTATGTTTAACTCTGAGGTGAAAGCTACAGAAATTTGGATATGCTCTGCTCCTTTAAGACCTATCTTAACTATCACCTCAAACAGGAAGCAGTCAGTGTGAGGATGGAGAACAAAGTGCGTGTGATAATCAAACTTATAAACAGCTGCAGTCTGTTGTTACTGTGAGGTGAGTAACTAGATACAGCATCTCGTCAAGAGCAGATCTGAATGTATTTTCAACCTGTTTGCTCATGGGACTTTGTGGAAGGTTTATTCTCATTTGAGATGCAAGTGTGGGAAGAAGAATCTTTTAATGCTCACGCTGTCTTTTGTCCTCCATCTCAGCTCTTTTTTGTTAACAAAAAACAAAAAATCTAACACACACACGTTTACTTAGGTATCTAAATGGGAACATTGCATAGACTTATATTGTTTTTATATACAGATATTTATAGATTTTATAAGCTAATCCTAACCCACACCCAACTACTTCCTCTTACAGAAAACTTTCTGCATTTTTACAGAAAAAAAAAAAAACACTTTTACAAATGAGAATGTCCCCAAAGGAAGGTTTTTGGAGATTTTGTACCCAAAATATGGTTAAGTAGGTACACACACACACACATTTTTAATATTTTAATTTGAAACCAAGCCAGTAATGATTTACTTGTTTGTTTGTTGGGTTATTTGAATATTTATCATGGAATGTTTTCACTGGACTTATTTTCAGAAATTTTCTAAGCCAAATTATAATCAATTAAGTTTATTGGATCTCACTTTTGAGATGCTATTATTGCACTCATTGAGATGCTATTATAGTTGTTTTATTTTTATTTTTTTATTATTAGCTTTAGTTATTTTAGGACATCAGATTAAACTAAATGAAAATGAACAATTTTGCCTTGCCAACTAGCTGAAATTTACTTTTGAACTTAATTTTAATTCAGGTACAGAACTTTTTTGTTTGTTTATTTTAATATTAGTTAACTATAAAACTCCTGGTCTCATGCAAAATAAATACTTTTTTAAAGAGCTTTTCTAAATTTGTTACATTTTGTAATTGATCTTTGCCATTTTATGCTTTGCATAGCAAAAAATGTAAAAGCGTAATCATATTTATTAAAAATGTTAACATTAATTATTTTTTATTATGTCTACTTATTATTTTAGTACAGATTTTAGTATTACCAATCACTACTACAAAAAGATGTCCAGTAATTTTACTTTAATAATATGGATTTTTGTGTTGTAAATGTTGTAGATTTATATTATAGATTAAATAACATTCTATGAAAAATAACTAAAAAAGTATCAAAGTGAACATTTATTCATTTATTTTTAATTATTTCATATTTATTTTACTTTTTCGGTCTCATTATATTACAGTTATATTCTTTTAAAGTAAGTTGTTATGCAAATACCACATGGCATGAAAATATAATTTTATAACTTACAGTTATTTCTAAATGTCAAAACAATATAGTATTGTTTTATAACAATTTCAATAGAAATCATTGTTACATTTGACTAACCATGGTAAGCTGAAGCCATTTACGGTTTTATAAGTGGTATGAATACAAATATACCATAGTTAAATTATGGTTACTATGCAAAATCTTTGGCTAAGCACACTGATCTAATGCTTTAGTTATAGTCAAAGTGCTCAGTAATAAAACAACACAATTGAATTACGCTCTTGTATGAGTGCATCGAATGAATGAGGGATGAATTTGTCAAGGGCGTTGAATTCGAGTCTAAAGCCAGACTACCGTAGTAAACCCTCTCAACCACGCCAGGCTTGTTTATAATAAAGCTGTAGCGAGGAGCAAGATAAGCGGAGACGCTGAACTCTATTTCTAACTTGGCAGGCTTGTAAACATTGCCAAATGTGACAATAATGTCCCGTAACCGCTGCCAGCAGCCTGCCAGATACCTGACAGCTCTCAATGATTCTGCTGTTTCTCCGCCAATAGGGTTTGTAAGGCCTGTCCCGCTGCATTAAGAGCTCTGAAGCTTCCAGATTCTTCTCCCGCTTCGAAAACGCACCCTTAGCGCTAGACCGAAGACAGCCAAAGGAGCTTGTTTTGGTATTACCAAGGTGCAGCAGTAAAATCTCAGAGCATTTCCATGTTTTTAGGAAGGTACTGAAGTTTAATCGCAAATTTTCATGATTTCATTGCTTTAAAGAGTGAATGGGAATCCAAGTAGCCGCAGTCTATAAACATACGCTTGGTCGAGCAAGTAGCTGACACCTGAAAAACGCGATCCATTTGAAGAATAGGCCTACATTTCATTCCAATCACACTAAGATTCTCAGTTAAAGGACTAATTCAATTAGGCTGGAGAAGAATTCACCCCTTTGTCTTGGTGCCTGGATGAATTAAGGTTTAAACAGACTTGATACGGACTGTCAGACCCCATTAGAAAACAGCAATCTGACAAAAAAAGAGAGGGAGCGAGAGCTATGGCACAGAGCTACTAGTGCCAACGTTATTCAGGCGGGTTGGTATAAATTAAACATTGACTGTACTCATACGACTGCCGGGACACAAACGCTCCACTGATTATATGCTGTCAGAGTGCGCCAAACACAGCCAACGAAAGTGAAGGTCAAACATGTCGGGATTTTACATGAGAGAGAGAGACTTCATTCTACTGTTTGATTGATGCCGCTCTTTCATCCGACATCACCTTTCTTGCAGCTTTCCAAATATGAAATGATGCAAGAGATGAGAACTGTATGACAGATTTGCCTACCTCGAATCCTTTTAAGGTTAGCACTGCATTTTAGCAAAGAAACCAACCGAAAGAGAACATTTTAGAGACTGTTAGCGCTTCAGAATAAAACCTACAATATATAGCGAATGTTAAAAACATCTTGTGTTGAGGAGTTAGCACAATTTTGCTACCTCGATTCATTTTGAAGACTCTGAAAAGAAACCGCAAAGCTCTAGACTGAAAAAAAGAAATGATTAAGAGACAATTGGCTGCTAAACTGAAGCATTTAGGAGTCAAAAGCCTTTTTTAGTTCACAAATTGCTTGATAAAAATGGTTGCTGTGAAACACTTCAGGTAATTGTGTGCATAACTTGTTTTCCTTTTATTAACAGCCACTGCTGTGTGTTGTGATGAAGGGACATTTTATTATTATTATTTAATATTAGACATTTTAGTTACTAAAATTGCCAAAATTTAAGCTAGTATGGAGTGTTTTCACAACGTGTCATTAATCATCATATTGGTGGCACTGAAACTTGCATGTTTTGCTGATTATTGCTGCTGAAAATGGTCAATTATTGTCATGTTTTGGGATGTACTAATCTGTCGGACTGGGAAAAACATTTGGAGTACTACAGACTGCAAAATTTATAATTAATCAAGAAGAGTGCAAAAAACTGTCTGAGGAACAAATGGCATTTGTGGCCAAACTCAACCAGGATTTCCAGGGCAAGAATCTTGACAACATTTGTGTTTGTTCTTATCATTTCCGGTCAGGTAGGTGAAATATTAGGCTATTATCTTAATTAATACTGCTTGTACGTATCTTTACCACCTATTAACTTTAATTTGTCAACATATTGCACCCTTTTCTGCTTACTAAGTCCTTCTCTATATGATTTAGCAGCTTCCACATATATTTTCTGTGGTTTAGACAGCATAAATTAGCAGAACAACATATTCAGTATACATTAACCGTTAATCCATGCTGTTGTTTACATCCGAGTATCGCCAGGGTAACTTATTATTTAAGATTACCATTCATTAGTATTTTTAATACACACTGTTGTATGAGCAACAAATAAACAAAACTATTTGGGTCTGATTCGGTTCACTTCGAATCAGAAATAATCAACAAATGACTCGCGTTGAACGATTCATTGTGTCTTATTTAAATGGTTAAACGCTTGTTCACACCAAGAACTTTACTTATAAAGCTAACTATAACGGTAATTATATTGACATTAACACAAATGGAAGCTATCGTACTGTTTGTTAGTTTTGTAATCTGTAGCTTTAAAAGCTTGAGCGGTTTAAAGTCGAGTGGATTCTGACTAGTTTATAGCTGTGGTGTGTACTTCCTTATTCTCATAGAATTATAACGATAATTAAAACTTTATACTTACCGCTATCGTCTTTGTTGTGAACTAGCCTGCTTGTTTCTTGAATCTCGAAACGTTACTGACTCGTTCTAAACAACCGATTCATATGAGTCATTTGGTCGCGAATCGAACATCACGGCTCACGCTACGTTCGTTGTTGTGTGAAGAAACCAACGGCTCCCACTTGGAAAATGGAATGAACTATCGCCACCTCACGACGAGTTTCTGACCAAACGGCGGTGTTTATTTAAATTAAGCTTGTTTACAGGTATTATCGCCATGTTTTTAAAGTCGTAGTCCCGTGAACGCGTAACACTGGATTCAGAAACAAGGATGATTGTTCCATCGTGAGGTCGGATTTCCTCTGTGCTAGAAAAGCATTACGCCATCACTGTATATGTGTGATATGATGAGATGTGAAATCGGAGAACAGGTCAGTGCAGATATAGGGCAATGTGTGTGTATTTCTCTGTGCGTGTCTCTGCGCTGACATTTGATCGTGATGAATTTTAAAGCAGGATCAAGGGTGTAGCGACAGTCTAGAGC
Source organism: Labeo catla (assembly GCA_012976165.1). Classification (NCBI taxonomy): domain Eukaryota; kingdom Metazoa; phylum Chordata; class Actinopteri; order Cypriniformes; family Cyprinidae; genus Labeo; species Labeo catla. Next base: position 1,001,142 of record VONZ01000087.1, read on the forward strand.
AGTTCATGAAGACAGTGGGAGGTATCGGTGCTCTATATGTATGTGCAGGACCGCACTGAATCACACAGTGGGATCAGAAGGCCTTGGGGTTAAAGTGCAGTGTGTTTAGTCTATGCAGTCAGTATGGGTATGTTTTTATGTATGTGTGATCAAAGCAGTTATGAAACTCCACCCCCTCTCGGCAGGCCAGCAACCACCAAGCTATTGTGAGCATTCAGTAAGGAAAAACTGCCTTGGTATTAGCATTTCTACACTGTAAATATAGCCTACTATTCAGACTCTTAGAAAAAGGTGCATGTCCTTTGCACTTTTGTTTAGACAGAATTGTTAAAGAATCAGTTCACTTCCAGAATAAAAAAAGGAAATCCTGATAAATTACTCATCCAAGATGTTCATGTCTTTCTTCAGTTGAAAAGAAATTAAAGGTTTTGAGGAAAACATTCTAGGCTTTTTCTCTATATAGTGGACTTAAATGGTTTGAAGGTGCAGCTTCATAGGGCTCTACATGATCCCAGTCGAGGAATAAGGGTCTTATGTAGCGAAAACAATGTCATTTTCTACAAAAAAAAGAACATTTATATACGTTTTAAGCACAAATGCCCGTATTGCACTAGCTATTATGTAATCACATTAGAAAATTAGTTCTTCGTCTCTGTATTTTGGTTGAGAAATGTAGGGTAGTGCAAAAAACTCCATTGTCCAACATTGCTGATTTACCTTTTTCTATAAAGGCCGTTTTGACTTTCTTTGCACGTTTGCGTTGTAAACACTGGGTTGGTATTTCCACCTACGTCACTCACGACCTTTCCAACGTGATTACGTAATGCGTGAGGTCGAGCTAGTGCAAGACAAGCATTTGAGGTTAAAAAGTATATAAATCAAGGGGATCTTGTAGAGCCCCTTGAAGCTGCATTAAAACTACAATTTGGAGCTTCAACCCATTGGTCACCATTGAAGTCCACTATATGGAGAAAAATCCTGGAATGTATTTCTTAAAAACCTTAATTTCTTCAACTGAATAAAGAAAGACATGTACATCTTGTATTTGAACCCTTTTCAACAATGGCTGTATGATTTTGAGATCCATCTTTTCACACTGAGGAAAACTGAGGGACTCATATGCAGCTATTACAGAAGGTTGAAACGCTCACTGATGCACCAAAAGGAAACACAATGCATGAAGAGTTGGGGGTGAAAACTTTTTGACTTTGAAGATCAGGGTAAATGTTCCTTATTTTGCATTCTGGGAAACATGTTAGTATCTTCTGTAGTGTTTGAAGGGCAGTGCTAAATGAAAAAAAATATGATATTTAGGAAAAGTAAGAAAAATGTTCACATCCTCATTCTTTTCAAAAGTTTACACCCGTGGCTCTTAATGCATCGTGTTCTTCTGAGCTGGGTCATTTTTATAAATGTAAATGTAATTATTTTCTTTTGTGGACTGTATGTAAACATATTTTATGTGAAATATGTTTTTTTCAGGTCAGTACTAGATAAAAATTAAGTTTTTTAATTGTACGATCCTTTTTATTTTGGTAAAATAATTAACATTTTGCAAATTCTGCAAGGTGTATGGTAACTTTTGACCTTATATATCAGTTTAAATATATTAGTTTCTTTTTTATATTCTAGTACTTTTGTCATTTTATTATTTTTATCATATTGCTTTATGTTAAAGGAATATTGTCACAATGCAAAAATATATTTTTTTATTTTGTGGTGAAATATGACCTCAGGTTTGTGACAATTGCCTGTTACTTCTAAAAATGGTGTATTTTTGCAGCAAATCTTAAAATCATTTGTGTATCTTCTTATCATAGCATAAGATTAACAATACAAGACTCAGAAATGAGTTAAAAATGACTCAAAGGAAACATCTTCAGAGTACAATTAAAGCAAACTCCACAATCTGGTATTATCTCTCCAGTCAGTGTCTTTGATCAGCGCATCCCTCTAGCCCCCTGTTTCCAGGCAGTAAAGCCCCCAGAGCTGCTCTCCTCTGTCATTTTCTCCCCTTACACATCCTCTCCAACCCCCTCTCCCCCTGCTTCTAGGAAATATTTCTCCCGGGACTGTCTTTGTTTAAAGCAAATAGGCAGAATCCAAGCCAAAAGCAGAAAATGAGCACTTCCATTCATATACATGCACTGATCCTGGTTCTGAGGCCAAGAGCTGAGTAAGCCAAGGCAATGCTGAGTAAATCTTTTGCATCCAACCTGCTGCTATTTGAAAACAAGAATAGAAAATTATTATTCATTCTGCTCTTTATACACATAAACATATATTTTATACGCAAACAGAATACTGTATTTTGGCTTTGATCTCACAAAAACGTCATATTTCAATGTCAAATCAAAGAAAAAGAATAACACATTGTTTGCATAAAGAAGGATTTGTTGCACTGCGACATTATTGTCATGATAATGAAACTGTCAAATGCTCATTACCATTTTGTGTGAGTACAAAATATAAAAATTAAATATTTAAATTTTTACACAGTAATATGTAAAATATATTACAGTTCTATGATCTTTCCAGTTTATTGATTATAGTAATAAGAATGAGATTGTTTTGGACTATGGTAATGAGAAATGGGGTTTAAAATGTACTTAATGAAACTAATGCTATAATGGTGTTCATTTTCAGAAAGCGAAATATCATTTATTATTCTCTTTGTCTTGATTTTGGGGTGAAATATGACCTGGACAGGTTTCGTGCGCTTCACCCTGTAAGTGAAAGGAACGTCATATTCAGAGATTTTTCTCCATTGCAAATGGATTCCCAGTCCCCAAAGCACTCTAGACATGAACCATCATGTCAGTATAATTGTAAAATGATAGGCAATAAGTCAGACAGATACAAGTGAATGAATCGTAAGATGAGGGTGCCCGTTTCAATTATGTACATTAGTTATAGATGAGGAACCTTTTGGGAATAACCCATACCGAATACATTTGCAGAATTAATACACTGTGCAAGGCCATTTTCTTGTACGTAATTGCACCCTAATTATCCATTAGTTATTGAATTACCCTTTTATCTGTTTGTCACGGGCAAAGGCTTAATAAATGGAAGAGAAATCATCAACTTGGTTATCAACGCTCCAGATTTGCAACACAGTAAGCGAGGGAAAACGCAGCGAGAGAGGGATGGAGACAGACTCTGCACTACAGTGGCAGAGAAAGATGGAGACAGAGAGAGAGAGATAAAGAGGCGTAGATGGAGAGACAGAGAGAAAGACGCATACATATATTCATGAGCATCTTCGGATTGTAATTAAGAATCAAATAGCTACAAGGAAGCCATTAGTTTATTAAGTGTAAGAGACTGCGCAAGTAACTCGCAAGATTTTTGCTTTTCTCTCTCTCTGCTGATGCACGGCAATCGGGGAAATTATTTTGCAAATGATTTTAACTATGAATGTTGTTTTAACCCCCCAACATTCTGTTATATTTATTTATATAACTTCTGTCGTACTGTGAAGAGTGGATGTAGATTCAGTGTTTGCTTATTTGAAACAGATTTCAAAAATAAAAATTAATAATGAAAATATCTCAATTAATTTATGTAAAATTTACTATGCAAATATAGATATTCTATAAACTTAATACTAAAATTTTAAAATAACCAGAGAGAGAGAGAGAGAGACTACTGTGTTGCATCAAGTCGTACACTAACATACACCGAAAAAAAGGGGTACATAGTAATTTGGGAATTTATTTTGCAAATGATTTCAATGCAATTTGTTTGGTTAATTATTCATATTATATAATTTATAATTTATATTATATATAACGCTAATTGTGTATGTGGATTCAGAGTTTCCAACCCATAAATAAATAAATAATGACATAGGAAAATATATTCTATAAATAGATATTCTATAAATTCTATAAATATAGATATTATATATAGATATTTTATGAATTTTATAAATATACTGTGAATTGTGTATGTGGATTCAGTGTTTGTTTATTTGAAACAGAATCCAAAAAATAGAAATGAATAATGAAAATGGAAAAAGTAAATGAATGAATGAATGAAGAATAAATAAATAAATAAAAATATAAATTAATTTATATAAATAAATATATATATATATGTATATATATATATATCCACATCCAATCTGTAATATAATATGTATATATAATATATATTTATATATAACTCTGAATTGTGGATGTGGATTCAGAGCTTATTCAAAACAGAATCCAACCAATAAATAAATAAATGATAATGACTAGGAAAATGTAGATATTCTATAAATTCTATCAATAATTTTATTCTAAAATGTTATAATATATATAATATAAAAATATATACGGTATATATATATATATATATATGTGTGTGTGTGTGTATAATCATTTACTGTGTTGCGAATTTGGAGAGTTGATAAAGTTGATGTGTTTTATAAAATTTAAAATTTTACAAAATAAAAGTTTGCCTAATATATGTGTATACTGTGTGTAATTATTATGTATATAAATGCAAACACATTCATGCATATATTTAAGAAATTTTTACAAGTATATGTATTTATTATAATTTTTATAGAATTTATATTATATGTAAATAAAAATATTTTGTACATAACATATTACTCTTAAATGTGTATTTATGTGTGTGTATTTATATATACATATTTACAGCACACACACATATATTAGGCTTTTATTTTGTATGCGATTAATCACAATGAATCGTTTGACAGCCCAAATTTAAATATAACTCTGAATTGTGGATATGGATTCAGAGTTTGCTTACCTCAATTCATATGAAACAGAAATCAACATCAAAATTTTATCACCCATTGAAATTGGTGTACTTGAAAACATTTTTATACTCAGAAATTCCTTTTTTTTTTATCTCATTTAAATAATTTATTATTTTTGGTTCCAAATGATGATAGAAATTCCATTAGCGGTACCACACATTCTTTTATGAAATGGACTTTGGGTGTTCCGTAGAATATTTCCAAGACAGGACATCTAAAAAGCATTAAAAATAACAAGGAGACTACAATGTCAGTAAGATTCTACCATTTATTACACATAATGACATTCTTAAATAAAAATGCTTCACTTAACAGTTCTTGCATAGATATATTACAATACCAATTTAAAAAAGAATTATGAAACAAACCAGTAACAAAAATAAACTCTTTTCCTTTTTCCTTAATAAAGAACATTGTCATACTAACATCATATAATACAAATAATATATGCAAACACTTTTTACAGCAAATAAAACAAAAAATCAAAATAAAAAACGGCATAAATATAGGAGCAAAGTGGAAAGCGTGAAATGCCCGCGAAAAGCAGAGGGATCGGAACAGATTTAATTTACAGCAGGAAGTGTGGGGGAAAAAAGCCTTTAACCGGAAAACTACGCTACGAGTGCAACGAACATTGGAAATCACTCTGTTTATCAGCTTCAAACCATCCATTGGAAAGCTTTTAGCACAGCGTTTTGAGCAATAGAAGGATACAAAGAAAACAATGCTTCAGATGTCTAGTGAGCGAACGGAGACCAGCTGCTAACGTGAACGTACAGACTAATGCGTCAATCCAAAAACAGCGTACAGACCTCTAAAACGGACTAATCATAGCATCACGAGATATGAAATGCATTCAGACTCCTAATTTAGTGTTCCCTGCATGTTTAGTAGTGTCTCAGCTCATGCCAGATCCTCAGGATGGAAATTTTACATCGCCGAATGTAAAAACGTACCTGCAAGTATGCATCGGTAATTACAAATAATTGCATTGTCCCACAGCAGAAAGGTCAGTTAGTCGTCTATGCGATTTAAAAGCTGTTTAAGTGGGTAACATACAAGGTTTATACACACTTGAGAGAAACTAAAGACAGTGCACATAAAACAAGCCCTAAAAAGCAGACAACGAGCTTCTCTGTGGGGTTTCTCCGGACCATTAAGACAAACTCATTAGCTAGTTTTTGCCAAGGTAACATCCCTAATTGGTCCGGCTGGAGGATGTTAAAAAAGGAGTTTAGGAAAAAGGTGCACTTAAAGTGAACAAATCCACAAGGAAAACTACTAGTGAACATCATACATCATGATTCATAGAATGCAATAAGTTGACAAGCTCAATGAGAATTTTAGCACAAGACTTGTAATGTGAACACTGTTTCTCCCTTGAGCATTCAGGTACATTGTGAATCCTCAAAAAACCTGACGAGAAGTGCCTAGGTCGTATTTCACCCACACCTGCCTTTTAACCCTATTAAGAAGCCTATTAAGGCTATTTTGCATTGTGACAATTTTTTCCCCAACTTCTCATGAACAAACTGACACATGTAATATTTTAGATTAAATACTTAAATTTAAATGTGAAATGAGAATTGGGTAATAATGTCAAAATGCAGAAAGAAGTCTTACTTAAGCCAAATATTATTTCTTTTGGTATTTGAGGTGAAATATGAAACATGTTTTTGACAGGTTCTGTGATAATATTTATTATTTCTCATACAGTATCAAAGGTTTTTGAACTAAGATTTTTAATGTTTTTTTTCATTTGCTTACCAAGCCTGCATTTATTTGATTGAAAGTACAGCAAAAACAGTGAAGTTTTTGAAATATTTTTACTATTTAAAATAACTGTTTTCTATTTGAATATATTTTAAAATGTAATTTATTCCTGTGATTTCAAAGCTGAATTTTTAGCATCATTACTCCAATCACATGATCCTTCAGAAATCAATGTAATATTCTGATTTGCTGCTCAAAAATATTTATTATTATTATTTTAGGTTTCTTTCTATGTTTTAAGGTTTCTTGATGAATAGAAAGTTCAGGAGAACAGCATTTATCTGAAATATAATTTTTTTGTAACAATGTAAATGTTTGATCTTATCTTTGGATTTTTCTATTCATCAATGAATCTCAACTGTTTTAAATATTGATAATAATAATAATAATAAAAATGTTCCTTGAACAGCAAATCAGCATATTAGAATTATTTCTGAAGAATCATGTGACACTAAAGACTGGAGTAATGATGATGAAAATTTAGTTTTGATCACAGGAATAAATTACATTTTAAAATATATTCAAATAGAAAACAGTTATTTTACATAGTAAAATTATTTCAATATTTTGTTGTACTTTGGATCAAATAAATGCAGGCTTGGGGAGCAGAAGAGGCTTACTGTTCAAAAACTTTTGACAGAGTGTATGCGTTTTATCCTCCTCACCACAGACCCTAAAATAAACACCTGATGCTATTATTTGCATCTATTTCAAATCTTTGAAATGATCTTGCATACATGATCAACAGGATTGATCTTGAGCATTTGAGAGGTTGGATTGTGTTGCCCAAAAATGTGGGACAAAATGCTTAATGTCCTAGTATGCATAGCCCATGATCATGTTTTCTCAACTACAAATTTATAAATTGTAACATTTCAGGTTGCAGTCTTAAATCCTCTATGAAAAGCACATTTCATGCACTAGATTTTAGCTGGAGAAGCGGCCCGTGCGATGGTCTCTTGAGGACATCGGATGCGCGTGGCTCTGCTCTGGATTCCGGTGACCTTGTGTCTTTGTTATTTTTCATGGAGCTAATGTGGCCAGGGAGGGAGGTAAGCTGACACCCGGCTACACGGTGAAATTGACTGTGTCGGGCGGTTGCGATAAGATCTCCCGGTCAGCATAAGTGTGGCGTGCGACCCCCAGTGTGGTCCTACTCCGTTCCGCCCCATTGAGGGGGCGACCAGCGCTGGCCGCTGCCGGGAGAGCCCAATTCCTTTCTCATTACCCATACTGCCATTCTGTCAGACGGACCTCCCGTTGGTCCGTGTTAGACAAGTGAGTGAGAAGGACGAGGAGCTGACAGACGGCTTGAACAAGACATGAATATCCTTGTCCATCACCTGTTTCTGGGCAATATGAACCAGATGGTGTTTTTTTTTTTAATCTGGAGATATAGTTAATAATGGTCATGATATGGAACAAAAAAAATGCAAAATGCAAATGTTGTCTAAAATTACATTTTGATTCTGTTTATGAATTTATCTCAGGGGTTTCGAAGTCTTTGAATCAGCATCTTGATGTTTATATACAGTATGCCGTGGTTAAAAATAAATCAAATCTAGGTTTTTGTGCTCATTTTATACATCTTCAGATCTGGGATTCATAATTCAATCATACAAATGTGGTTTACACCACAACACGCACAAAACCGCTATAACAGGTTGTAGGAAAAGAGATAATTCACTCAAAAATGAAAATTGTCATTTACTGACCCTCATGTTGGTCCACTCTTAAAAATAAAGGTTCCAAAACTGTGTTTTTGCAGTGATGCCATGAAAAAACCTTTCAGTGAACAGTTCCTAAAAGAACCGTTTTGAAGAACATTTTAAAAATTAATTAAAACCTTTGTCGACACTAAAGAACCTTTTCTACATTTGAAATCTTCCATGGATGTTCAAGGTTCTTCATAGAACCATTGATGCCAATAAAGAACCTTTCATTTTAAGAGTGTGTATGACTTAAACAGAATTTTTATATCATTATATTCATGCAAACTTGCAAATGATACTTTTGAAGTCCTAAAGCCATTGTTTTTTCCTTGTCTTATAATTGTTTGTTTGCCATTTTGGTCTGTTTCCCACAAGTCTTGAAAGACAGTCACATTAAAGACTATTTTTATGGTGTTTCCAGGTCATTTTTTGGAATTCGACAGCCTTCATTTCTGTTTTTCATCGTAGGAGAAAGAGCACTATGGACATTCTTCCAAACATCTTCTGCGTTCCATTAAGGAAAGAAAGGCATACTTCGGTTGTTATGACATTAGGGTGAGTAAACAATGACAGATTTCTCATTTCATGTGAATTATTCTTTCTACAACAAGCATTTGTGTAGATCGTCATGCATGAGCCACAGTGGGATCTATCTTGAGCACAAAACCACTATAACAGGTTGTTGGAAAAGGGATAGTTCACACAAAAATGAAAATTGTAATTGACTGACCCTCATGTTGGTCCAAAGCCATACAACTTATTTTATAATAAATGAAATCCGAAATGTTAAGTATTATAGCTCTGTTCATGCAAACATTATGCGTGAAGATGCTTTTGAAGTCCTAAAGCCAATGCTTTTTCCATGTCTTGTAATTGTTTGCTAAAAGTATGGAAGTGAGAATGAGATTCAAGAGCTACTGCAGGAAGTAAGACTTGTGAAAAATGAGCTAAATTTTGGTCTGTTTCACACAAGTCTTGAAATACAGTCAAATTAAAGACTATTTTTATGGTGCTTCCATGCCATGTTTGGAGTTTGACAGCCTCTATTTCCATTTTTCATTGTAAGAGAAAGAGCACTATGGACATTCTTCTAAACATCTTCTGTGTTCCACCAAGAAAAGAGGGCCATACTGGTTTATTATGACATTAGGGTGAGTAAAGACGACAGATTTCTCATTTCATGTGAATTATTCCTTCTACAACAATCATTTGTGTAGATCTTTATGCATGAGCCACAGTGGGATCTATCTTGAGCGTAAAACCTCTAAAACAGGTTGCTGAAAAAGGGATAGCTCACACAAAAATGAAAATTGTAATTTACTGACCCTCATATTGGTCCAAAGCCATACATCTTATTTTATAATAAACTAAATACAAAATTTTAAGTATTATAGCTCTGTTAATGCAAACTTTATGCATGAAGATGCTTTTGAAGTCCTAAAGACGATGCTTTTCCATATCCAATAATTGCTTGTTGCCATTTTGAAAGTATGGAAGTGAGAATGAGATTCAAGAGCTACTGCAGAAAGTAAGACATGTGAGTAACGAGTTTTGGTCCATCTCACACAAATCTCAAACTAGTCACATTATAAACTACTTTTATGGTGTTACCATGTCATTTTTTGGAGTTTGACAGCCTCCATTTCCATTTTTCATTGTAGGACAAAACACTATGGATGTTCTTCTAAACATCTAATGCGTTCCAACAAGGAAAGAAAGTCGTTAGGGTGACAGTAAACGTTGACAGATTTCTCATTTTATGTGAAATATTCCTTCACCAACAAGCATTTGTGTAGATCTTCATGCATGAGCCACAGTGGGATCTTGAGCAGATCAGGCCTTTCAGTGATCTGAATGATTGCATAAGTGCAGGGCCGTCCACAATCAAACAAGCTTACATTCAGGAACACTTTCCATCCCACACTTGATTGTACGTTGTAATTTAAACCTCACTTTTACTATACAATTTTCACACTGTACAGCTGTTTTTACCGGGAACACAAGGCAGATATGCAATGTGTAAGAAAAAAAACCCATCACACAGTCTAAACATGTAGATGCCACTTGTGAAACACAACGCACACCTTTCATATTCATATTGTTTCCGTCTGTGCAAACTAAAATAACTGATGGGAAATGTCTGTCCGGACAGTTTTTCGAGACCTACCGTGATGCATTTACAAAATCTAAACGTTGTGATTGCAAATCTCTGCCTTGAATGATGGAAGTCATTATTCTGTTGTGAAGTCCGCAGATAAAACCATGGTGCTTTTCTCATTTCATGCTAGTCCTAGAAATCCAGAAGGAACCCAAGTTTATGGGATAACGTTTCATGGGTCATAAATAATGTTGAGGAATGCTCAAAACGTGTGCAACAACAACATTGCTTTTTTTTTCTTTTTTTTTTTCGCCACTAAAAGTTTGCTTTCTATAGAAATAGAAGTCCACCCCAGATGCGTTCTGTGCCAGTGTAGAATCCACTACTCTTCGCTCTTGTGCATATGGCAGTTTTTTTTGGTCCGTTTTTTTATTTCTTTTTCTAATTTGTACACATCCACAGGAGAAAAGCCAAAAAGAAGTCTTCTGAATTATATAACACAGTCATCATTCAAAAAGATCTCTTCCTTATTTTTTTTTACTTTATAAAAAGTCTGAAAGTGTCGCTGCGCAGCGGTTGGTTGGCAGGGAGGGACGTGAAAGAGAGAACGAAGAAGGTAAGAGTGTTTCCTCCACTGCTCCCAATCAGATTCACATTTGAGCGATGGGCGATTCCACTTCGCCTTTGATGGATGACGTTCCACTTTAGATCTTGGTTGTGGATTGGCGGGATCAAAGCAGAAAGATAATCCTTGCTCAGAATGGGAAAGAAACAACAACAAAAAATCCATCTCTTTGGATTGGCGTCCTACCGCTACAATGTTCTCCAAAGGTTCTCGAGGAGATGCATTCGGGAACGCGTCCCACGCGGTGCAGTAAATCAAATCAGGTGCATTGGTAATTGACAATCGTTGTAAGACGTACTCTATGTAAAACTGACGAAAGCTTTAAATTGTAACGCAATAGTAGTAACTAAATCGAGTCAGGCAAATAGGCAAATACCTACTGAAGCACATTGTCTTTAAGTGACATAAGATGTCGTACCACCTTCTCAGATCCGTAGACCTCCAAATTTACGTCCTCATGGTCAGACGTGGCTGACCAAACCTCAAGACCTGGTCTAAGTTCAGCCCGTGCTGATTGGTTCCCCTACGGGGGGCCTCTCTTTCTGGTGGGATGAGCGAACGGCCTGAGTGGTATCCGGCTCCTTCCCATAATCCCTCTCCTTCTCTCCCTCTACCTTCCGTCTCTTCCTCCACCTCGCCATTTTGCCACCTCCTCCTCCTCAGATGTGCCTCTTCATGTGCAGTGCCAAGTGATCGGATCGAGAGAAACACCTGAGAGAGAAGAAAAATTACTGATTAGGAAACCTGTGCGACCTGAAATCTGGATGTTCCATCAATATCCAATTTGGTTGGGTTTGATGTGTTTTGATTGGTGCCAAAGACTGTAGATATACAAAGACGGTTCACTCCTGTTACTTGTGAATTGGTGAAACTGCAATGTAATATGGCGGCATATGCCCCGCCTTCTAAGTGAAAGAACCAATCGCTGAAGCTCCGTTTCCAATAGAAACCTGAGACTCGCGCTTATGACTACACATGCGCATTGACTGGTTTAGCCTGGAAAATAAGCATTTTTAATGCTATTTGAGCGTAAGTAACAACATTTAAGTTAGTTTCAGATTTTGTTGCCGATTTGAAATACACAATTTTATTGTGAGTTCGGCAAGCAGTTTTTGAGATTTCACGATTCCCCCATTCATTTAGATAGGATTTGGCCTTGGATGCCCGAAATAGGCATTGCAAATATGTCCGCCAGACTTTCTTTGGACGAAACTTAGTTGGCGCTGTCTCAATATTATCCGACAACAGATATACAATGGATTGGCTGGACCAGTAAGGATAACTTGTTTTAATATATTATAATTGCTTTCAACTTTTTAAATGATGTCTTTTAAATAATTTCGGTAGCATTTTGTTTAGGGAACACTATACACTATTGACTAGTTGCTTATTAGTATGCATATTACTAGCATATTGGCTGTTTATAAAGCACATATTCTAGATCCTTTAACGGTACAAAATACCCAAATATAACTACTACAACTACTAACTCCTAATTTTCTGTTTACAGATATTAACTGTGTTGCCATAACTTCTTACAATTTTTTTTTTTAGTGTTGAAATATATAAAAAAAGTGGTTGTCCAAATAATAAATTTCTTAAAATTACCAAATAAATAATATAAAAATAAGTAATACATAAATAAATAAAAATAATAATTGTTTAATTTTATATTCTTGTGAATAATTAGAAATTTATTTAGTAATCATGCGTGTAATAGGTATGAGGAATGGTGTATAAATACCTAATGATAAATTTTCTGAAGGAAATAAAATAAAAATAAAAAAAAAATAATTATTGCCTATAGTTATTAAAAATAATTAATAGTGCTGGGCATTGATTAATCGCGATTAGTCACATCCAAAATAAAAGTTGTGCGTACATATATGTAGTGTGTACTGTATTTATTATGTGTGCGTGTGTGTGTGTGTGTGTGTGTGTGTGTGTGTGTGTGTATATATATATATATATATATACACATACACACATACGTGCATGCATGTATATATATTTAAGAAATGTATGTTACGGTTATATATTAAATATATTTACATATAAATTATATGAATATAAATATATACATGTAAATATTTTTAAAATATATACTGTATGTGTGTACTTAATATATACATATACATATGTATAAATATGCACAGTACACACACATATTATGTACACAAAAACTTACTTTGGATGCGATTAATCATGATTATTCATAGCCCAGGACTATAAAATATAATTTTTTACTATTAAATAATAATAATAGTAATATATTATTATTATTACTTTTACCTATTGATTGTTGGAGCATCTTGTCCCATCCCTAAGACATATGCTTCCATGCTAAGTCTCACCTGTCCTGGAACGGGAAGGGGAGGAACACGAATTGGGAAATCAAGGGGTGTGTTTTTGGCAGGGTCGGACAGATGGCAGATCAAGCCACTGCCAGGAGGCACCAAACCAGCTGGTGTACCTCCACCCTCTTCCACACCCCCACCCCGCCGTCCTGACAGGGGGTCCGGACACGGTCGGGCCGGATTAAGACTGGGCCTGAGGGCCACGGCTACAGGTCTAGTGTCTCGGTCTACTGTATTTACTGTTCAGACGAGACAGGGAGCCCCTCCGCACGCTGCTCTCCACTGTTCCCGTCAACTCCATCATTGTAATGGTAATCCGGGCCTCCCTTGACAACGGCAGAATGGATTCCCCAAGGTGTACGAGCAGCCAGGATGACAAGAGAGGGCGGAGCTGAGCTCAAAGTGAGATACGCAAGTCTAACAAGCATGAAGGACCTATTTATACATCAAAGCGAAGACGAGTTAAGATTCACTTCAGAGGTGGAAGCTCTTGGTCAATACCAGGAGGCAACTGTCTCGCAGGCACTGCGCCCAAATTGAAAATGTTCTGAAAGAAAGCTCAGATCTACGTGCTTAGCTTTGTACCCAAATGGAAATGCATACTTTTTATATTTTATGATGTTTATGTTTTATGAAATAAAAGTACTTCCAAGTAAAGTATGTTGGAACATTTAGAGCGAACTAGCATGCATTTGCATTGATTACAGCTTTTGTGTGGAGTATCCTGAATCTTTTGGTTTAGTAAAGACAGAACTGTTATTGCTGGAACTAAGCTAACAATATCTGAAAACGCAACTGGTTGAGATGTCTTCAGGTAAACACTATGTGATTTTAGGCCCAATTTTCTGACAAAAGCCCAAAATCTGAGCCAAATTGTTCCTTGTTCTCATGAGTGACGATCTCGATCTGAAGAATTTGATAAAAAAAACAAAAAAACAGAAAAACGGGTAGTATTAGAAAATCTTATTGGAGTTTAAAATAGTGGATTTCTTTTTGAATATACTTTAAAATATAATTTACTTCTATGATGCAAAGATGAATTTTCAGCATCATTACTTCAGTCTTCAGTGTCACACAATCCTTCAGAATCATTCTAATTTGCTGATTTATCATAAATGTTGGAAGCAGTTGTGCTGCTTCATATTTTTTTTGCAACCTGTGAAAAAAAAAATTAAGCAGCACAGCTGTTTTCAACATTGATAATAAATCATATTAGAATGATTTCTGAAGGGTCATGTGACACTGAAGACTGGAGTAATGATGCTAGAAATTCAGCTTTGCATCACAGGAATTAATTATATTTTAAAGTATATTAAAATAGAAAACCACTATTTTAAACTGCAGTAATATTTCACAATATTACTGTTTTTTCTGTATTTTTAATCAAATAAATGCAGCTCTGATAAGCTAAAAAAACATTAAAAATCTTACTGATCCCAAACTTTTGAATGGCAGTGTATTAAGACACACACTACTGTACAAAAGTCTTAGGCCACTGGTATTTTCATCAACAAAACAAAGACTTTAATCCAGTTATTTCTATTTTTTGCTGTAGTGTTTCCAAACATTTCTTTTGACATTAATTGTAATAATCTAGAGATTTTTGTAAGCACAAGGAGCTTCCAATCTATCTGGAATGAAATGAAGATTAAAAAAAAAACTGAGCCGGATTTAATCCACAAGAACTGTAGAAATACTAGTGGCCTAAGACTTTTGCACAGTAGTGTATATATAGTACAATACAATGCTAAGAATCAAATAAATTAGTGACTCTTTCTTTGAACAAGTTTGTTTTGTGTTATCTTGTTGTACTTGACTGTCCAAACAAACTGATTAACTAGAATGAATTCGACCTCTCAGTGCAGCATCAGGAAGAAAGGAAACATTTTAGGACATTTTAGCTTCTCCAACTAATGTGAGTAAATGTAATTGGGGAAGAAATGCAGCAGATGACTATACTTGTCACTCACCACGCTCAATTTGAAACTTATTTACGAGATCTGGCGAATACAGAGAAACCATTGTCTGAACAGCAGATGTTTTAAATCATTAAGCTACATCTAGCGGCACAGGTGACAGGTGGACCATCTTAGATAGAGATTTGAAAATGAAAAGATTTCAGACTATTCATCACATTTTTAGACCCAGGGCACCTGTGTTAGATTTCGCTATTAAAAATAATGTTTAAGATATAAATCAGGTTACAGAAATTGCTGACCATGTAGTCCCAAAATCCCTACAAGGTGCTCGAACTAAACAAGGCTCAGTGAGAGCTAAATGAGGCTGATTTGTTTTTATTATTAAAATTACAGTATTACAAAGCAGCATTTCTTCTTCTTCAAAAAAACAAAAACAAATTGTAAAATAATGTAAATTATTTTACCAAAATAAGAGGAATCATACTAAATGCATGTTATTTTTTATGGTACGGACCTGAATAAGATATTTAACATAAAAGTTGTTTACATATAGTCCATAAGAGAAAATAATAGTTGATTTTATAAAAAGTACTCTGTTCAAAAGTTTACATACCCTTGATTCTTAATACTATGCTGTTACTTGAATGATCCACAGCTGTTATAGTTGTTCATGAGTCCCTTGTTTGTCCTAAACAGTTAAACTGCCTGTTGTTCTTCACAAAAATTCTTCAGGTCCCACAAATGTTTTTGGTTTTTCAGCATTTTTGTGCATTTGAACCCTTTCCAACAATGACTGTATGATTTTGAGATCCATCTTTTTACACTGAGGACAACTGAGGGACTCATATGCAACTATTACAGAAGGTTCAAATGCTCACTGATGCTCCAGAAGGAAAAATGATGCATTAAGAGCCGGGGGGTGAAAACTTTTTGAATTTGAAGATCAGGGTAAATTTAACTTATTTTGTCTTCTGGGAAACATGTAAGTATCTTCAGTAGTGTTTGATGGGCAGTACTAAATGGAAAAAAAAAATGATATTTAGGCAAAATGAAAAAAATGTACACATCTTCATTGTTTTCAAAAGTTTTCACCCCCTGGCTCTTAATGCATCATGTTTCCTTCTGGAGCATCAGTGAGTTTTTAACCTTCTGTAATAGTTGCCTATGAGTCTCTCAATTGTGCTCAGTGTGAAAAGATGGATCTCAAAATCATACCGACATTGTTGGAAAGGGTTCAAATACACAAACATGTTGAAAAACAATTTTTCTGAAGAACAGCAGGCAGTTTAACTGTTCAGGACAAACAAGGGACTCATGAACAACTATCACTAAACAAAAAATGACTGCTGTGGATGATTCAGGTAACAACACAGTATTAAGAATTAAGGGGATGTAAACGTTTGATCTCAACTGTATATTATTTTCTATAATATGAAGTATAATATTAAGCTGTAACATGAAGTGTAACAATGTGTCATGGCATTTGCAGGCGTCACATAGGTGATCATCTGGTGTTTTGACTCACCTGTCGCAGTGATTGCACTTGAACGGCTTGGCGCCGGTATGTTTGCGGTAGTGCCTCGTCAACTCGTCGCTTCTCGCGAACCGCCATTCACAGCCTTCCCATGAGCACTTGTATGGCTTCTCCCCTGGTACGGACACACAAACAGACGCACACACACACACACACACACCCCTGATTAAAACCGCACTTTCTTCCTCGTGGGGCCTTGAAATCAGCGACTCGGTCCAGCCAGCCGTCTAATTCATTTGTTTTAAGTTGATTAGCCTATCGGAAGAGTGTCGACACAATTGGAGTTTATGAAATACATGATCGTCATTAGAGCGCACAGCTGTCGGACCAAATGAACTCGCACTCGATGAGCTTCTTCAGTGCATTTAACAGATGTGAGAGGCTGCGTTCACATTTTTGATGTTGTATGTTTTCGTTGTGGATGGGAGATGCCTTGTAGGAGAGCTGCGGTTCGTATGGGGTCTCATCGCTCGTTCATTAGCGCTGCTGAACGTATCGTATGAAATGGGGGGCAGGCAGAGTTTATTTGGATCTCTGGGAGAGGTGATAATTGGAGTAGTAATGATGGGTAATGGGGAGGAACCTCATATTTACTGTCAACCAGCTGGCCCTGTCTCCACTGTTTGCCACATCTACAAATCTTCTGAAACAAGACTGTGGCTTCATATAAATAGCTTGACAATAAAAGTCAGATTTTCACGCAAAGATGCCTCCTAAATTTAACTAGCAGTCATTACATCAAAATTGATCCTATTTACTATTTTAATACATGTCAGTTTATAACATAACATAATAAACAAAAATGTTTATTTTTTAATCAATAAATGCAAGCAACTTTCTTTTTTACTGACATCTGATATAGTGTTAAAAGTAGTTTCAGGGAGGAAGTAGAAACTAAAAATAGCAATATAACAATGTTTTACCTGTTTAAAATGTTCATTTATTCGTTCATTCACTAATTTAAAAAGCCTAATTATTTTTAAGATTTGTTTATTTTAAATGTTCTGTTATTTATTCATTAGGTTATTAAAAGCCTATTTATTTATTTGTTTATTTATTTAAAAAGCATATTTATTTATTTTTAATTTATTTATTTATTTATAAATAAAGCCTATTAATGTATCTGTTTATTTTAAATAATCTTTCTTTCTTTCTTTTTTTAAAGCCTATTTAGTTATTTATTTATTTTAAATGTTTTATTTATTCATTGGGTTATTAGGTTATGAAAAGCTTATTTATTTATTTTTTTAATGTTTATTTATTTATTTATTTATATTATTTATTTATTTTAAAAAGCATATTTATTTATTTTTGAATGTTCTTTTATTTATTTTTAAAAGCCTATTTTATTTATTTTAAAATATTCTTTTATTTATTTATTTATTTTAAAAGCCTGTTTAGTTATTTGTTTACTTTAAATGTTATTTATTTTTAAAGCCATTTATTTATTTTAAAAGCGTATTTATTTGTTTACTTTAAATGGTCTTTTATTTCTTTATAAATATTTATTTATTTGTTTGTTTGATTTTAAAAGCCTGTTTAGTTATTTGTTTATTTTAAATGTTTTTATTATTATTCATTAGGTTATTAAAGGCCTATTTATTTGTTTGTTTATTTGAAATGTTCTTTTATTTATTTATTTGGTTATTTTTGAAGCTTGGTTGCTTATTTATTTGGTTATTTTTAAAGTTTGGTTGCTTATTTATTTATTTATTTTTTTAAAAAGCTTATTTATTTATTTGTTTATATTAAGTGTTAATTTATTCATTTAAAAAAAAACAAAAAAAACATTTAACATCCATTTTACTCTGAATCACATCACTATGCAAGTGGACTGTGAATTCATTTCGTATCGACTTGTTGTTGAGCACGAAGAACCTTCCATGACGGCCACACTTTCATTCTGAGCCGTAAAAACAACAAGTTATATTTAGATCAGAATTCGAGTGCTAAATTGCATTCCCTTTCACACACATTCACAAGCTAGCCACATTAAGCAGGACAGGTTTAGACCTGTGCTCGCTACGACCGCAGCACCAGCCAATTATAAGTCAGGGAGGCATGGATGCTCGAGTTTGTCGCCTAGCAACCGGGCAGGAGCGTAACGTAGGAGGCAGCAGTGGAGCCGGCTCGATCTGGCATCGTCTGTCCCTCTGTGCCACCAGCCAATTACGGCTCATACTGGCAGGGGAGGATGCAGTTGCCTGGCAACCGGGATGTTACATGATACATGTATGTACAAGTGGATATAGGTGCGTATGCATGCGCGCTCGTGGGAATGAAAGTGCACGGACGAGGCTAGCGGTGTAAGCTGAAACCAGTGCCGAGACCTGAGAATCGTTCCCAATTATAGAGTCCCGTTCGGAGACACACCAGTTGCCTGGCAACTCCCTACCCCCATCACACAACCTTTCCTCTCTCACACACACTTTTTCTCTCTCGGTGCACCCTTACAGGTGCCGGAGTCTCGCTTAATTACATTTTCTCAGTTAAACTGGAGACAGAAAGACTCATTATGATCTGTGCGGCTCACGGCGGCACCAAGCAGAAAGCCATTTTCTGCCCTTCACCGCTCTTCCAAGTTTTTTTTACGAATCAGACTTCGTTATAATGGAGCGCAGAGCGACAGACAAAGTGGAAACGAGTGGCGGCGCATTCCTCTCTTCGCCCCTCCGTGTCTCCCTGAAAACCCGCGCTTATCTCGTTCCCAAACGCCATTCATAAAACGCTCCAGAGGGCAATGTCATTTCCATTCACGCCGCCTTCGTTTCTGTACAAATCTCAATCACAGAATTTGTCCAAGTAATAACGCCTCCGAAATAGGATTTCGCTAATTGCAAACGAGTTGACGAATCGCTTTGGCATCAGATTTGAACGCAGCTCATTGCTGCTTTGTGTTTTTGGGACAAATGCAATACAGAAATTGCTCAAAGACTACAGCTAATGAATAATGCAGTTGTACTTAGCAAAAAGGAATTACAATTTGCATTATTGTGGAAAGCAAGCAACAGCACAGTTTAAACAGTTTTTTCTGCAAATAATATAATATAATATAATATAATATAATATTAATAAATTAATTAATATAATAGTTTTTGCAAAAATTCCTCTAAAAAGTCTATAATAGATTGTTTGGTATCACAGTTTAATACAACTCGTTGCTTCTTTCTTTTTTTGGATAAATGCAATATAGAAATTGAGAAATTGATAAAAGACTAGGGCTAATGAATAATGCAGTATTAGTTAGATTTTTCTGCAAAAGGCCAATATAATATAATATAATATAAAATAATAATAATAATAATAATAATTTAATGTATTTTAATATTTTAAAAACTATTTAAAATATCAAAATGTAATTTGATTATATTTTAAAATCAAATATCAAATTATATTATATTATATTATATATTGTTTTTTCCACATTCACATAAATTCACATTGTCTCATTCATATCAAACCTATACTTGAATATTATATTGTATTGTATTTTATTGTATTGTATTGTATTGTATTGCTATATTATATTATATTATATATTTTTTGCATATTTCACATACTCATATTTTGTCTCATTCACATCAAATCTTTACTTAAATTATATTATATTATATTACATTTTAGAATTTTGTTTTCAAATTCACATAAATTATCATTTTGTCTCATTCACATCAAACCTACACTTAAAAATAATACATTATATTATATTATATTATATTACATTACATCATATGATATTATATTATATTATTATGTTTTTTCAAATTCAAATAAATTCACATTTTTTCTCATTTGCATCAAACCTATAATTAACAAATAATACAATATAATTAATTTTTTATAGTAAAATCAAAGACTAGGGCTAATGAAAACTGCTGTTTTAGTTGGATTTTTCTGCAAAAATATAATGGATTTTGAGATATATATATAATCAAATTTAAATATTAAATATATTATATAATTGTTTTTTTGGTCTCATTCACACTAAACCTGGCATGACAGCTTGATTATGCAGAAAACTTGGAAAGTGCACAAATCATATCAAATACTTTCATGGTGCTTTCTTGTCCTTTTTAGACCTTGACATAGCGTCTTGGTATTCTTGTGCATTCTGAACCTTCAATCCTCGTGTCATAATATATACACACGTCCTAAATGCTTTCTAATACATCAGAAGGGAGCCATTAACATGTGGCATGTTCTGGTTTCAAAACTTGGGGATCTGCCCTGGTGTGTTAACAGGCGCACAGCAGACGTAGGGAAATATACAGGCGAGTACGTCTCATTCCAGCCGGTCCATCCATCATGAGGCAGTTATTCACTCCGTGGACAGCTTTGGGACAGCAGTCTGAGTGCTTTTGGATTGAGATCGAAGAGACAGAGAATTATGGCTGTTTCCTGCACCATTCGAATCTGCTGAGGAAGTACTGTCGCAACCTTGAGAAAATGTTTGCCGCCGAGGGGGCTGGACAGGCACGCTGCCATGGAGACGACGAAGTACCATTAATTACATCAGCTTGTCGTTTATTGTGGAAAATAAGATTGATTGCGCAAAATAAGAAAATTAATGATAAATGTGGTGGAAATGACTGAGTATTTCTAAATATATCATGTTATTACTGTAAGAGCAGGTTAAGTGTTTAAAACTGCAAATAAGCTAAATACTTAGATGAAACAAATGATGCCATGGCATTGCCATGATGCCAGGTTGTTGATAGATGGCTGCAAAGGCTCCCTTCCTTAATAAGTCAATAGTATTTTCAGTAGACCTTCGGTCACTAAATCATTAATTGAATTGATTTGTTCTAAAACATTCACTCATTGAGAATGCATTTAGGATTAACTCATTATTTCAACTAATTTATTCATGATTCATATATATACTTTTTTTGTCCCTGAATGAATCTGTGTTTTTAACAAATCAATTGAATAAATGATTCAGTGACTCACTCAAATAAGTCATTTTATTTCATTTCTGAAACAAATCAGGTGAACTGAATGATTCAATGACTCATTCAAATACACTAACTTGTATAATTCCTGAATAAATCAGTGTTTTAGAATGAATCAGTTATATAAATATTCAATGACTCATAAAGAAAGTCACTTAATTCCTTCCTGAATGAATCAGTTTTTCAGAACAAATCAGTGGAATGAATGACTCAATGACTCACTCAAATACAGTTACTCATATTGTTCCTGATTAAATCAGTGTTTTAGAACGAATCAGTTTTACTCACTCAGATAGTCACTTGTTTCATTTCTGAATGAATCAGTTTTTCAGAACAAATCAGTTGAATTGAATGATTTAGTGACTCATTCAAGTATAGGAACTTGTATCATTCCTGAATAAATCAGTGTTTTAGAACAAATCAGTTCTACAAATGATTCAGTGACTCACTCAAATAGTCACTTGTTTAATTCCTGAATGAATCAGTTTTTCAGAACAAATCAGGTGAATGAAGGATTTGATGACTCGCTCAAATACTGTAACTGGTATCATTCCTGAATAAATCATTGTTTTAGAATGAATCAGTTCTACAAATATTCAGTGACTCACTCAAATAGTCACTCGTTTCATTTCTGAATGAATCAGTTTTTTAGAACAAATTAGTTGAATTAAATGATTCAGTGACTCATTCGAATATAGGAACGTGTATCATTCCTGAATAAATCAGTTTTTAGAACAAATCAGTTCTACAAATGATTCAGTGACTCAAATAGTCACTTGTTTCATTCCTTGTTTTTCAGAACAAATCAGTTGAATGAATGATTCAACGACTGATGATGATGATTCAACGAGTAACTGGTATGTGTGTGTATATATATATATATATATATACACACACACACATATATATATATATATATATATATATATATATATATATATATATATATATATATATATATATATTAAAATCACTGGTTTCAAATTGAAAGAATGTTTCAACAACTATATATTGGTATTATTCCTCAAATCAGTGTTTTAGAACGAATCAGTTCTACAAATGACTGAATACAGTTAATTGTTTCTTTCCTGTAGAAATGGGTCAGTTAAGTAAATGATTCACTGACTCATTCTTTCAAAAACAGTCACTGACAGTCACCTACTGGGCAACTGTGCAGGATGAGTCACCGAAATAATATAGTCACTGCAAATATTTCAAAAATACACTTGCTTACCTGTATGTGTCCTCTGATGCGCCTTCAGATGTGAACTCTTGGTGTAGACCTTCCGACACCCGTTAAACTGGCAGCGATGGACCCTCTTCTTGTTCTCAGCCATCTCGCCAGCTCCCATGGTGCAGGTGCCACCCTGTTCCCCGTCACTCTGTGCGCCGCTGCTGCCGTGCTGGGGAGAAAGCGGCACCGGGTGTGCTGCCACGAGCTTGGCAGAACTCAAGCCCACCTTCCGGGCCACTAGCTTGAGCGTGAGGGTCCCGTCGGGTGAGGCACTGAGTGTGTGGGTGGATTTGACTAAGTGACGGCCCAGTTCCGGGGACGAGGGAGGTGTTAGAGAGGTGACTGCGTTCAGCTGGGCTGCGTTGACCCCTAAGGTGATGTCTGGAGTGGTCACAGTAGAGGAAGTGGAGGAGAGGGGTTCTTTACGAGGAGGAGGAGGACTGGGGGGGTTGTTGAGGCTGGGAAGGAGGGGGTCTAACAGGTCTTCATCTGCATCTTCCTTCATGAAGGAGGGGGTAAGGAGGCCGTCTAGTTCCTCGTCAAAAAGGTCGGACAGCCGTTTGGGTTCCGTCTGCAGATAGCGTTCCAACTCCAAACATGTCTGTGGAAAAAGATTTTGGTATTTTTATTGACTTGAAAACTTTTAATGATTTCCCTTTCTTGTACTTGCAACACCCACACATTCATTCTGACACAGAATGGTACAATTTTGTTGTGAAACCTTAAAGACTTAAAAAAAAAAAAAAAATTCTTAAAAGGTTTTTTTTTTAATTGACAAAAAATGCATACTTTATTATTAAAAACCTATGTGAAGCATGTATAAAACCAGTCTTATGAAAATTGTTTGTAAAAAAAACAACAAAAAAAAACATAAGTAATTTTTGTCTAAATTGTATGTGGTTTTTCAATTAAATTGTGCAATTTGTGTCAGCGTCTTAGTTTACAACATTTTTTTTGTAAACTAATGCTTGATTTGCAGTTTATTTACAAAAACCTTTAAGTTAAGCTTTCGTAAAACCATTCTTAAATTAATCATTCTTAAAACGAATGCAATCAATTTTTCATAAATGCATTCTTACATTGTTCGTAAAACAATTTTTATATTAAAATTACATTTGTTACACATATTTATTGTGCTTGTTTCATAAATTAGACCTTTTCATCATAGTCATAAAACTTATTTTACATCCTTTAGGTGCTAATAATATGGCCTCAATACTAAAAACATTATATCTTGTTGATACATCAGATGCAGTTGTTACCTGACACCAGATCCATTTCTTTTTTTAACATCACTTTAAATATCACATTTACGCTTTGTTTGTACCTATTAAACAACTCGAGCAATTAAATGAAAGATAAAATCATCCAGGCTAATCTACCTCATTAGCGCTGCGTGTAAAGTAATGTGATTTTTTTTTTTTTTCCTCTTCAGACTAACCCCTTTCTGGACCGTTAACTGGGTACTGAGACTGCTACTGCATATCATTTGCTTCAGCAGGTCTTCAGGAATAGATGGTTACACTGTGATTGATTACACAGGCTAGACTGGAGCTCTCTGGAGCTGAAGAAACAGACCTGGCCTGAATTGCTTGTTAGAGCGCTTTATGCGGAGCAAAACTGGCTCTTCAGACAGAAGGAGAAAGAGAGAGAGAGAGAGTGTGAAAGAGAAAGAGCCATCAGACTTGGATTCGTCCATTTTGGATGGGTTTTTATATTTCAGTGTAAAGAATTGTGCTCAGAACAGCAGCGTCAACACAATACGATTTAATGGCAACTTATAAGGTGCCACTACTCCTTTAAGATACTTCAAGGAGCCATATAAGAGACAATAAAATTGTTCTTTGCTTTGAAATTAAACAACACAAAGCGTCTTCGAGTGTACACAGTTTTTAAACTGTAAGCTGCTTTTAAAAAAAACAACAACTGTAAAATGCTCTTTTATGACTGCTGCATGTCATACATGAGCTTATTAACATATTAGGTAGAGCACACACCATACAGTCTTATAACTGTATGATATATTTAGCACCACTTATTTACTTTACATATCATCGCCTATTCAGTATTACATTTATGTATATATGCTTTAAAGGTACTGAACAAACCTTAGGAAGCAAAAAAGAACCAGAAGCTAAAAGATTGTAATGCAAAACTGAATAAAAAACAAAGTAATACTTTCCAAAAAATTATTTTTTTGAAAACATTTTTGTGAATATTACCAATATTAAAGTTAGATGCTAGAAAATGGCTAGCAAATATGTTTAAATAGGAAAATGTATATATTTAAAATATATATTTCTAAAATAATACTTTGTAAGCACGTAAGTAAATGTTTCTTTTTTAATTTTGATGTTAGAAATAAGAAAATTGGAAACTAGAATTTATATATATATATATATATATATATATATATATATATATATACACACACACACACACACACACACACACACACAAATGACTGGAATATATATATATAAATATTTATTTATTTATGTATATATTGCAAATAATACTTTTAAAAACATTTTATACAAATTTATGTATTTATTTACAATGTAAAAAATAAAATTATATGTATATAAAAAATAATAATAATTACAAATAATACTTTGTAAATAAATAAAATCAATACATAAATTTGTACAAATTATTTACAATTATTTTCTCAATCTTCAATACTATTGTTAATGTTAATGTTAAAAATAAAATTGTGTTTATTTTGTGAATTGGTTATTTTTAATAATAATAAATATTTGTAAATGTTTTAATTTAATTATAATAATTATAATATAATAAAATTATAATAAAATGTAATAATCATAATAATAATAATAATTATATATATACACAATAATAATAATAATATTAATATTTACAAATAACACTTTGTAAATAAAAACATACATTTATATTACATTAAATGTATTCTGTAATAACACAAAATAACCCCTACACAAAAGGCCTACTTTGTAAATACATAAGTTTTTCATACTGGAAATAATAAAATGCTACAAAAGTGTATGTTTCTTTTTTTTTTGCACAGTTATGAGAAAGAGCAGTAATGTCAAGTTTTTATTTTCTAAAACAATTCTCATAACATGACCCAAACCTTTTACGAAATGATAAAGAACAGTAACCTATCATCTCAGACAAACTGGCCTCTAGCTATAAATGTCTCGCTTGAATCTCTGGCTCCAAACACGACGGTGGTTCGGAGCAGCTTCTGTTGCTAGGTGATGTTGTTTGCTTGTCATTTTATGAAAGGAGCATCTGCCGTTTTTTCTCAGCGTTAAAAGCATTTTAATGTCTGCGCTGAACTCGAAGGTTTCAGAAGTCAGGTAAACAGAGCATAGCTGAACTGACATTACCTGAGACGTCAGCCGGAATATCTAAACACGACAGAAAATGCTATAGTTAGAAGACGTGGATCTTCGCAATAACCATCTCTGCTAAAGCACCCATTTTGCTCAACTCATTCAAAATAAATATTTGCATTTCTAAAAATCTGTTGTTTTCCCTTTCACAAAAACACACACGCGGCTTCTCGCTGCGCCCCGAACTGATGGGTAATTAGTCACTTAAATGAAGCAGTAAAGAGATACTCTCCATTCAGTGAAAGCGCTGATGGTCTCGTGCATCTCTGTGCATGTTTCCCAGCTCTACCAATGACATTTAAAAGCCTCCACTCAGCACGCCGGCAGCGGTGCGCGCTCTGTGGGCCCTTTGGACACACGCCGACACGGGAGGGATTGATTTTCTAATGTGCTATAGGGCTGCGGTGGTCTGGCGTGTCACGCCTGCGTGCTGTTGAACCGTCACACGTATGACAGGAACACGGGCAGACTGAGTTCATGGGAGTTCGCGTGAGCACGTCATATCGAGAAAGGGCAGACGTGTGCACTTGTGTGTCGGGGAAAAAGAGGCAGATAAATTCTGAAGGTGAGGCGTTTGGGAGTCAGGTTTTTCTTATCGCTCTTTTCTCCGTCTCTTCGCCCCTCCTCCCGCAGGCCCTGAGGAAGTGACATTCAGGGGATATTGTTACTTAAAATGGCAGCAAATTCAATGCGTCCAGAGCCGTCTGGGTCGCTTTGGGCCGTGTGATTTAGCGGTGCGGCAGCCCGGATGCCAATCCGGTGGAAAGCGACGCCGTAAAAGCTACCCGGCGGATTTGTGAATCTCCAACAATTTGGATGTTTAATCAAAACTGATCGCAACTCGACGCCCCAGTTTTGCCATAAAATAGGCAATAAAAAGGCAGAGCGTCGCTCAGTTGGATAACAGATGGCTTGAATTTCGTGTTGTAGTCCCTGTGTGGGTCACACATGATCTGCGAGAGACTGTGACATAAAACAAACCTCAAGTCCCAAGTCAAGGTCATTCGGTGTCTTCCAGGCGCTTCATTGCAATCAGAAAGCCAAGCCAAGCTATTAGATATTCATGAGACTGAGATGTATGAATTAGTATGAACAGATAGAGTGCCAGACATAGTTTTCATCTGCAAAAGCCAATTAGATGAAATGCCATTAGCATTACATAAACTTTCTAAAAAAAAAAAACAGCTTGTAAAGAGTGAATGAGACACATTCAAGCAAATAGCAGATGCACACAACCCGAGAGCTGGTAATTGTGAACAGGCAACAGTTAAAACCTTGCAGAATTTGCAAAATGTTAATTATTTTAGCAAAATAAGAGGGATCATACAAAATGCATGTCATATTTTATTTAGTACCGACCCGAATACGATATTTCACATAAAAGATGTTTACATATAGTCTACAGGAGAAAATACTAGCTGAATTTATAAAAATGACCCTGTTCAAAAGTTTACATACACTTGATTCTTTGTGTTGTTACCTGAATGATCCATAGCTGTGTTTTTTGTTTAGTGATAGTTGTTCATGAGTCCCTTGTTCGTCCTGAACAGTTAAACTGCCTGCTGTTCTTCAGAAAAATCCTTCAGGTCCCACAAATTCTTTGGTTATTCAGCAATTTTGTGTATTTTAACCCTTTCCAACAATGACTGCATGATTTTGAGATCCATCTTTTCACACTGAGGACAACTGAGGGACTCATATGCAACTATTACAGAAGGTTCAAACACTCACTGATGCTCCAAAAGGAAAAGCGATGCATTAAGAGCTTGGTGAAAACTTTTGAACAGAATGAAGATATGTACATTTTTCTTATTTTACCGAAACATTGTATTTTTGTCATTCAGTACTGCCCTTCAGAAGCTACAGAAGATGCTTACATGTTCCCCAGAAGACAAAGTTAAATTTACCCTTAACTTCAAATTCAAAAGGTTTTCACCCCCCGGCTCTTAATGTATCGTTTTTCCTTCTGAAGCATTTTGAAACTTCTGTAATAATTGCATATGAGTCCCTCAGTTGTCCTCATTGTGAAAAGATGGATCTCAAAATCATAGTCATTGTAGAAAAGGGTTCAAATACACAAAAGTGCTGAAAAACCAAAGAATTTGTGCGACCTGAAGGATTTTTCTGAAGAACAGTGGGCAGTTTAACCGTTCAAGACTAACCAGGGGCTTGTGAACAATGTTAATCATTAAAAAAAAAAAAAAAAGCAGCTGTGAATCATTTAGGTAACAACACAGTATTAAGAATCAACCGCATGTAAAATGAACAGGGTCATTTTTATAAATTCAACTATTATTTCCTCTTGTGGACTATATGTAAATATCTTTCATGTGAAATATCTTATTCAGGTCAGTACTAAATAAAAAACAACATGCATTTTGTTTGATCCCTCTTATTTTGGTAAAATAATTAACATTTTGCAGTTTCTGCAAGGTGTATGTAAACTTTCGACTTCAACTGTGTGTGTACATATTTGGTGGTCCAGCTGGTTAGAATTGGCCTGCATGTTCTTCGGTTTAAAAAACAGCAGACAGAATTCTGGCATCTGAGACTATTTCCACTTGACATGCTGTCTTAAAAATGCGATATTCAAGGCACGCGATGCTTATAAATATGATGAGATGTGACGCAATGGTAAAACATGTTGTTCTAGTGCATATGTACATTGACAGGCAATTTAAAAATAGCGCAGACAGAACTCGTTCTACCCTCAGCTGATTGATTTTGAGTATTTAAGCAGTCAAAATGAACATCCCCAGTGACATCCAGCATACTAATGATACAAACATCACCACAGAAACACAACAAACAAATGAACAACATCATCTAACATAAACCAGGGGTGACATTTCTTGTTTTTTCTCCTAAGAAACCTGATTAGTCCAGCATCTTGCTACAAATATCTTTTAATTGGCTGTGATTGGTCAGTTTCAACATTTGCTTGTCGACAAAATGCCAACATGCTAAAAAATAAAGGTTCTTTATTGGCATCTGTGAGTCCATAAGGAACCTTTAACGTCCATGGAACCTTTCCATTGCACAAAAGTTTCTTTATATTGGAAGAAAGTTCTTTAGATTATTAAAATGTTCTTCACGCTGGGTAAAATGTTTCTTTTAAGAACTGCTCACTGAAAGGTGCTTTTGGAAACCTACAATGGTTCTTTTGATACACTATTTAAAATGAAGGTTCTAAAAGAGAACCATTTTTGAATTTCTTAGTGTAAAGAACATTTTAAAACATCTAAAGAATCTTTTGTCCAGTGGAAAGATTCCATGAATGTTGAAGGTCCTTCATAAAACCATCAATGCCATTAAAGAATCTTCTTTTCAGAGGAGAAGTTCACTTGCAGAACAAAAATTTACAAATAATTTACTCACCCCCTTGTCATCCAAGATGTTCATGTCTTTCTTTTTTTTTTTGAGGAAAACATTTCAAGAATTATCTCCATATAGTGGACTTCAGCGGTGCCCCCAAGTTTGAACTTCCAAAATGCAACTTAAATGCAGCTTCAAATGGCTCTAAATGATCCCAGCCGAGGAAGAAGGGTCTTATCTAGTGAAACGATCGGTCATTTTCTAAACAAAATGACAATTTGTACACTTTTTAACCTCAAACGTTTGTCTTGTCTAGCTCTGCGATGCGCATGTAAACTCTGTGTAATCCGGGTCAATACAGTTAGGGTATGTCAAAAACCTCCCATCTCATATTCTCCTTCAACTTCAAAATCATCCTACATCGCTGCAGAAGTACCGCCCCAGTGTTTATAAAGTGAACATGCAAAGAAGATCAAACACCCTTTACAAAAAAAGGTAAAACAGCAATGTAGCACGATGTTGAAGTTGGAGAAGAAAAGAAGATGGGAGTTTTTCAACAAACCCTAACTGTATTGACCCGGATTACACAGAGTTTGCATGCATTGTGTCAAATTTTTAAATTGTCAGTTTTTTTTTTTTTTCACTAAATAAGACCCTCCTTCCTCAGATGGGATCATTTAGAGCCCTTTGAAGCTGCATTTAAACTACATTTTGGAAGTTTAAACTCGCGGGCACCGTTGAAGTCCATTATATGGAGATAATTCCTGACATGTTTTCTTCAAGAAACAGAATTTATTTACGACTGAAGAAAGATAGACATGAACATCTTGGATGACAAGGGGGTGAGTAAATTATCTGTAAATTTTTGTTCTGGAAGTGAACTTCTCCTTTAAGAACTGAAAGGATCTCTTGGAACCCTAAAATTGTTACTGCCCTTCAGACACTACAGTAGATGCTTACATGTTCCCCAGGAGACAAAGTAAGTTAAATTTACCCTGAACTTCAAATTCATTCTCTTAATGCGTCGTTTTTCCATCTGAAGCTTTATTTGAACCTTCTTTAATAGTTGTTCATTCATGGTTTTCACCCCCCGGCTCTTAATGTATCGTTTTTCCTTCTGAAGCATTTTGAAACTTCTGTAATAGTTGCATATGAGTCCCTCAGTTGTTCTCATTGTGAAAAGATGGATCTCAAAATCATAGTCATTGTAGAAAAGGGTTCAAATACACAAAAATGCTGAAAAACCAAAGATTTTGTGGGACCTGAAGGATTTTTCTGAAGAACAGCGGGCAGTTTAACTGTTCAGGACTAATAAGGGACTTGCCAACAACTATTACATTGTACTAAACATTGTATTTTTGTCATTCAGTACTGCCCTTCAGAAGCTACAGAAGATGCTTACATGTTCCCCAGAAGACAAAGTTAAATTTACCCTTAACTTCAAATTCAAAAGGTTTTCACCCCCCGGCTCTTAATGTATCGTTTTTCCTTCTGAAGCATTTTGAAACTTCTGTAATAGTTGCATATGAGTCCCTCAGTTGTTCTCATTGTGAAAAGATGGATCTCAAAATCATAGTCATTGTAGAAAAGGGTTCAAATACACAAAAATGCTGAAAAACCAAAGATTTTGTGGGACCTGAAGGATTTTTCTGAAGAACAGCGGGCAGTTTAACTGTTCAGGACTAATAAGGGACTTGCCAACAACTATTATTAAAAATATTCTGGAAACCTAAAATTCTCTTGGAAACCTAAAATTGTTCTTTAGAATATTAAAATGTTCTTCACACTAAGAGAAATGGTTCGTCTGTTCACTAAAAGGTCATTTTGGGAGCACAAAATGGTTCTTCTATGGCATCGCTGCAAAAACCCTCTACTGGAACCTTCATTTTAAGAGTGTAGTAAGGATATGGTATGCAAATAGACAAAATGTAAATAAATAATCATAAACCTCAGTTGCATCTAAACTCCACCTTATAAAGCGTGAACGTATCTACCAGTATCTAATGTCAGTGGGTGCAGAAACCGAGCAAGCGAAGACCCCCTGCCGGCATCTCGCACCACGTCGTAGAAGGAGCGACTGTCAAACATGGTGAGGTTTGAACTGATAAAGTGAGTCATCTGTGACGTGCCCTGCAGCGAGCGCAGCTGAGAATATGAGAGCGAGAAACGCAAGGCCCTTCGCTGTCAGTCACTTAGGTGCCCTTTTTTTGGAAGCCTGTCCATCGTTGCCGATTCGTGACCCGTTCCTTGCCGCGGGTTTGCCGCGATCTATCATCTGTAAAGTGACGAACCTGCCTCGCGATCGGTTGTTATGGCAGCGATGTTGACACGTCTGTCTTCCATAGTCGAACCCGCTGCGCAATTATCTTTTCTGCATCTGTGCACCTGTGACAACATGTCACTTCCTCTTGCATCTCAGCACGCCCTCTAGCCATCGAACCCATCGCGACGGCGCCGTATATCCGGCGGGTGAGCGCGATATAAGATCGGCTATCGCTCGCACTATATTAAGTTTAATACAGGGTAATCTGATTTGAGAAAGGAGTCGGAGATACCCTCATACAATCTTCCCCTCGCACCGTGACGCTCAGCGGGGATACCGTCATGCGGCGCGCCAATTAACAACGAAGCACTGCCTCCCTCCAGCAGACAAAGCTAATAAAACAAGCTGGTTATAAAAATGAATGAGGAGCCCGTGGAAGAGACGCAGTACCGACATCCAGACCAAATGCAAACAGCTGTTAAGTGAGTTGACAGAGAAATGCTCTATTAATTTTTGGGAGATGATTTAGCATCAGCTGTCCCCAGCTAAAGGCCGTTGGCGGCGGAGAGGCAACGAGCTCTCTGAAAACATGGGAACGGGGGTTATTTGTCAGGACAGGTTGTTGATCGCTGTCCTAGAACATTTGTCAAAAGGGCTCAAAACATGCTTGCGGAAAATAATCATCTTTCTCTGCGGCTGGTACCTGCATTTCCAATTTCGGGAATGGAAGAATCGTTCGCTGCTCGGGACACGTGATGTTTCCATAACGGCCTGCTTTCAGAAGCATGTGCACCTAAATGCATTAACCCTTGTGCTGTGCTGAAAATCCTTTACCTAATTTGGTGTTCCCTTTAAAAATAATATGCTATATTATTACCAAACCTTGGACTCAATCCTTTTGTTAACTTTTTGGAAATACAAAAAACAAAAAACCTTGTACTAATTGGCGCAACTTTTTTGAGGAGGTTGTTATAAATGTCAATAAGTTTTAGTCTGATGTGCTTACATTAACTAGCATTTTTGGGAAAAGAAAATCGCTTAAAAATGTCCAGAACTCAGCATGAGGGGTTAAGAGAGATGTAGAATGGAATAAAAAAAAAATAATAAAAATAGTAAGACAATATGTTTATAATACATGTTTTAGACTGTAGAATGCCACACTGCCACATGACTTTTGTGAAAAAAACAAAACAAAACAATTTTTTTTTTTTTACTGGCATCTGTGATTTCATAAGGAACCTTTAACATCCATGGAATCTTTCCATTGCACAAAAGTTTCTTTACATTGGTAGAAAGTTCTTTAGATTAATAATCTAAAGAACAAAACAAAACAAAACAAAAAAAAACAAAACAAAAAAAAAAACACTTGATATTAATCATTACTTTCATTAATTTTTTTTTACAGGATACAGTATTGAATGCAAAGTGCTTTTTCCATTCATAAACGAATTAACATTTTTAGTCATTCTAATTATAAATATTTTTCTGAGCAAGATTGCAATTGTATAAATAATTGTATTAAATTTTTAGTTTTTTATTATGTTGTTTTTATCGTGTTAGTAAGCTATATATTTTTTTTAAATTACTTTTTACCCAATTAAAAAAAACTGAGTTTGATTGGAATGTACAATGAAAAAGCATGATAATTGTAAAAAAAAAAAAAAAAAAAAAAGTTAAAAATGGATCTGCAAATGTCTTAAAAATCTGTTTTTGCAAATGAACTCTTAATACACACACACACACACACACATATATATATATATATATATATATATATATGTTATTCATTTTAATAACAAATATTTTTCTGAGAAAAAAACTCTATATAACATGCTATATAATACAATATATTTAAATATATTTCATATAAATAACATTAAACATTTTTTTTAGATATTATATAATTTTATATACTATATATTTTTTGGTTATAATTATATACTTTGAGCTAGAGTGCTATTTTATATATACATAATAATAATAAATAATACAAATTATATTTCAATTATATACATTGCATTTGCATTGAATGCAAAATGCTTATTCCATTTATTTATTTATTTTTAGAAATTAATATAGTTATTTTGTATTTTTAATCCATTTTTGTGAAAAATATCTTTCTGCGGGGTACATAGTTACGCGTTGCGCGACTATTTATGAGTGAGTTGTTGAGTCGTTTACTCAAATGATTCATTCAATGATTCATTTAGAAACTAAACAAGTGAGTCATGTTCACCAAGGCTGCATTTATTTGCTCAGAAATATAGAAACAGTAATCCTGTGAAATATTACAATTTAAAAAAACTTTTCTATCTGGATGTGTTTTATTAATATTAAATTTAATTATTAAAATGCAGTTTATTCCTGTGATGTAAAGCTAAAATTTCAGCATTATTACTCCAGTCTTCAGTGTCACATCATCCATCAGAAATCATTCTAATAAGATGATTTGCTGCTCAAGAAACATTTCTGTTATTAATGTTAGAACCAGTTATGCTGCTTCATGTTTTTGAGAGAATTTTTATACCTTTTTTTAGGATTATTTAATTAATAGTTTAAAACAAAAGCATTTATTTGAAATAGAAATATTTTGTAGCATTATAAATGTTTTTACGGTCACTTTTGAAATTGTATACATCCACGCTGAATAAAAGTGTACTTTTTTTTTGTAATTGTTTTTTTTTTTTTTAAATAATTGTTGCCATTCTGACCATACCAACTGTCTGCTATACCGCTGACAAAACACATGCAAGCTGATTATCCACTGGACACAACAAAGAAACCATTCCAAAGGCTTTTTAAAGGAGCAGGCACTGTTAGATATACACACCGACTCCAGCTATCCACTTACTCCAATGACACCCTCCTGACGGATGGGCTTAGAAGTGAAACTCATCCAGCCTGTTCTCTGATCAGTCATTGATCTGTAATGTAAGACTTGGGCTAAAGGGAGAGGGGGACCACAAATGACCACCTGCCAGTGCTTTGATTCAGGAAGGGACTGGCCAGCTGGCGGCACCCTGAGACACAATCCCCCTTCAGGCCGCGGTCGATCGATAGGACGGGGGGAATGATGGGGCCGTGCGTGATCTCATCAACAGTGGCCCTCACAACTCGCCCTGCCTCCCATTTACAGCCTCGCCAGGCGGCGCCTAAAAATAACCTACATCTCATCTGCAGGAAGCTTGCAGACACACACATTCGCACATACGCACATACGCAACTGAAGAGATGCGAGAGCCAGACCTGACTTTAGGTTCAAAGCTAAGAAGACTTTATAGTGAGTTAGAAGCATTTACTTGACCAAGTTACGAAACATTTGAACAATAAACAGGACTCAACATGTAGAGATTAAGACCTAATTTTGGCAGATATTTTATATTGAATTAGCATTAGATAGATGGATAGATGGATGAGTGGATAGATGTTTTAATTATAATTATAGATATAGATCATTTAATTATAATTTTTTTTGAGCAAGAATGTTTTATAATGAGTTATCATTTAAGATAGACGGATATAAATAATTTAATATTTTATTTATAAATATTTTATAAATAATTGTATTAAAACTATTATTAATAATGATCAATAATAATAATTATTATTGTTAATAATAATAATATATAATTAGAATAAAAAAAATAAATATTGTATATTTTTTATATTTTTATTCATTTAAATTATAAATATTTGAGCCAGAATGCCATTTTATAAATAACTGAGGTAAAATTAATATTAATTCATTATTAATATAATAATAATAATTATTATTAATAATAATAAGATATAATTAGAATTAAAAATATTTTATATATGATGTTTTTTTTACATTTTTTAATTTTTTTTTGCATTTTAATTCATTTTAATTATAAATATAATGCTATAAAAATTCTATTAAATTATTAATTAGTGATTATTAATATTACTACTACTACTAATTATTATTATTGTCATTATTATTATCGTAAAATATTTTATATATAATATGCTATATAATTATATGTGTTTTTTAAACATTTTTATTAATTTTAATTATAAATATTTTCTGAGCAAAAATGCTATAAATAATTATATTAAAATTATTATTTATTATTATTATTATTATTATTAAAATACTCCCTATATAGTTTGTTATGTTAAAGAGTAGGAATATTTTTAAATAATATTTTTTTAAAAGATTATATTATATTATTTTATATACTATATGATTTTTATTATAATTATAGAATTGTTGAGCTATAATGCAATTTTATATTTTATATATAAATAATAATTATAATAAATTATTTTTAAAAATATGTAAAAAAAAAAAAAAAAAGATATTAAAAACATTATACCAAAGCGTTTATATATATTTATATGTTTTACTAGCTACCTAAATAATTTTAATGATTTAATGGAAGAGACATTTGCAACAGTAATGCAAAAATGTTCATTTGGACCAGGCACTGTGTTAGCCAAGCATCTGCATGTGTGTACTTATATATGTTTCTGATCATGCTTGACTTTATAAACATAAAATTAACAACACAAAACGTATTAAATTATCCAGACGCCAGACTAGTTTCTAAGCATCCCCGCTGACATTTTCAAAGGAATGACATTGATCTAAGTGTACGAATGCTCACATTATCTGAGCGCGGTCGTTTGCTGAATGTAGGCTAATGCCTCCTGACACCTTTAAGTAACCATAAAGGCAAAGCTGGCACTCGTGAAATGGATCCTGAAGAGCCCTGTTGACATAAGCATTAATAGGAGCGTGTGCAGTGAGGGCCAAAACAAAAGCCTCTACTAAAGATGTAAATGTTTCCTCAGAGGACGTTTGTCATCTCCCTGTTGATATATGGACCTGTCCGATTCCAAACACGGCATTCGGTGCTGTTGCGTATAACGGTAGAAGAGGATAATGACTTAATTATGCTCACGCTTATCGAGGTACCTTTGCACACAGAATATCTTCGTTCCAAGTTTAAGCGGAGATGCTTGCCGCAGCTTGTTTAAAGGTGCTAAAGGTACGGCGTAGCGTGCATTTTGAGCCTGATAAACCAGTCGCCGGCAATATAGCAGATATGACATAACGCCAATTAAGAAATCACACTCTTGCACAGAGGCCCTGGCATATTTTTACAAGCCGGAGGCAAATGAAGCGCTCCAAGTGTTCCTGTCCCTCCTGAGCTGTAGTGCTAATCTTATGCTCGCACTTATGGGGGAAAGGCAATGTAATTAGCAATAAACCAGCTCTCTGATGTGTGTGGATCAATCAGCAGTAGACCATTTGAAGCTAGTTTTACTGTGGGAGGAAGAAAGTGCTGGCTAAGAATGTGCACTGACCGTTATTTCTTGCCTATAATGTGACAATTGCAAGCTAAACCAGCATTTCCAATAACATTTTGTTTTGCACCCCGTTTATATCATAAGAATCATAAGAATCACTCATTCTTGAATCAGACTACACTGATAACGTGTATGTTTCTGATTCACTAAACTAAAAAAAAAAAAACAGCTCATACAAATCACTTGTTCTTGAATCAGACTACACTGGTCATGCTGTACGTTTCTGATTCACTAAAAATAAAAAATAGCTCGTAAGAATCACTCGTTCTTGAATCAGACTACACTAATCACAATGTATATTTGTGATACACTAAAATAAACACAGCTCATGAAATTCACTCGTTCCTGAATCATATTACACTGGTCATGCTGTATGTCTCTGATTCATTAAAAATAAAAAACTGCTCATAAGAATCACTTGTTCCTGAATCAGACTGCACTGGTTGTGCTGTCGTGCTTGATTCACTAAAAATAAAAAACAGCTCATAAGAATCACTAATCTTTGAATCGGACTAAACTGTTCACACTATATGTTTCTGATTCGCTAAAAAACAGCTCATAAGAATCAGTCATCTTTGAATCACACAACACTGGTCACGATGTATGTTTCTGATGCACTAAAAATAAAAAAATAAAAAACTCTCATAAGAATCACTAGTTTTTGAATCAGATTACACTGGTCATGCTGTATGTTTGTGATTCATTACAAAAAAACAGCTCATAAGAATCACTCGTCTTTGAATCAGACTAAACTGCTCACACTGTATGTTTCTGATTCACTAACAATAAAAAAAAGCTCATAAGAATCACTTGTTCTTGAATCAGACTACACTGGTCGTGCTGTATGTTTCTGATTCACTAAAAATAAACAGCTCAAAAGAATCACTCGTCTTTGAATCACACAACACTGGTCATGCTATATGTTTCTGATTCACTAACAATAAAAAAAGCTCATAAGAATCACTCGTTCTTGAATCAGACTACACTGCTCACCCAGTATGTTTGTGATTCACTACTAAGAACCAGCTGAGAGTCATTTGTGCGCAGTGAGCTGTTGATAACTGACTGCAAGCTCAGCTGACTTCTGGTAGCAAGTCAGTGCTAGCATTGTTTCAGGCAGTTCAGCACAATACAGCTATAGTGCCAATATAGTGGCGTGTTAAAAACCCCGGGTTAGAGGTCACTGCATGGGTACAGAGCCCCAGTCAGACGCTTCATCAGCAAAACTATGTCAGGCGTGCAATAGCGCTTTGTGCGCTCCGCAACCTCGCACCTCGCCAGTGTTCTCTTGGCGCTCGTTGCATGCGTCAAGGCCTTTGTCACTCTAATTGTCAGAGGGAGTTCATTTGAATATGAATTAGTGTTGACATTTTCTCTCGCAACGATTTGAGTGGAAGCTAAAAGGGAGTAGGAGCTTTGCTATCAGCACGTCGTATTAATCCACAAAAAAAATTGTGCGAGGGCTAAATCAGGATTTACAAAAGAAGAAACATTAGTGGTGCCTCGAAAAAGTCAATCCAATATATTCTTCATTGATTCGAATGCTTGAACCATTCGAAAGTGCAGCGATGCTTCTTGAAGGAAAATAAAGGACGGTAATCCGAGCGACAATGCCAGAGAGCGGTACGGGATCCGCTATCTAGCTTTAACAGGATTTGGTTGTTTATGTGTTTACGGGTTGCCTTACGGCCCACAGTCTGCCAATGCAAACTAATCTTATCAAGATCCACCAATTTTCATTAAAGCACTCATAGAGCATTAAGTCCCAGCGTGAATCCATTGATAGCAGGGGAGTGAAGGGGGTGTTGCTCATTTTAACTGAGGGTTAACAGCTTGTTACCATACAAGGGGCGGCTGTCTGCCCTGAGGACGGGACGACCTGTTGTGGCACGAGGCAGCGGGCCTAATCCTCGTAATGAGAGCCACAAAGACAAAAGCATTAAAGCATGGAGGAAAATAAGGATAATGGGTGAAAAAACTAGGCGACGTTGCTTAATGAGGTAAAGGGAAATGTTTTTCAGAAAACTTGATGTGCGGATCAATGATCACATGTCAGCTTTAACAATGTAAACAACACATTCCCACCCAATTTTCCTAAACTGCTTTCTATAATCTGACATGTTGCTTGGTGGCGATTATTAGGGATGGAATTGTGAAAAATTATTCAGATTCATTAAAGGTTCTATTAATAATTGCATTAGTACTTCTATAGAATAAGTATTTGAGAAAAGAAAAGTCATTTTTCTACCAAATGATATTGAATGCTACCGAATTTCAATAAACAAAAAAATAATAATAATTTAATTAAATTGATGAGAAATTAAATACAATTTTTTTTAAATGTACACTGATGTTTTAATGTCTGTGGAGCCTAAATTAAATACAATTATTGGGCTTAATATTAAACAATAATACAAAAATAAATAAATAAATAAATAAAACAATTATGGTAACATATTTCATTCATTCATTTTTGAAAACATATCCATTGGTTAATTGGATGAAATTACAATATAAGCTAGAAAAACTACTTAAGTTTGATTGTCACAAAAATATTTTAATGAGCAACCAATTTATTTTTATAAAATACTATGGACAAAATACAAAAAAAAATTCTTAGAAAAAATATATATATTTTGTTCATGATTTTAAACACTGTAAAAAGGATTTTTCAAAGTTGTAATTAAAAACAAAAATCATTAAAACATAGAAAATACTATTTCAGTCTATTTTAACATTTATTTGCAAAATTTACTAGCAATTTCTGAGTGAAAATAGTAATCCTACAGCATTTTTTCCCCAGTGTAAATATTGTGCAGAAAAGCATTTCATTTGAGCGATTTTGTCTCATTCATCATCATAAAGTTGTGTTTTTTCAGCATCATATGGCTTCTGGCCGCCCTGCTCATTAAACATTAGCATCAGCCATTAAAAACCCATATTGGTCAACCGGTAGTCATTTTCTGATCCTATCCTTTCTTCCCCCATCCCATAAAGGCAAAACACCCATAACAATAAATAAAGAATTATACAAATTCATCAAGACACCAGAGATACCGGCTCCATATCTTACCTGCATGAGTCACGCTCTCAAACGCATCCAGATTAACTGTGCAGCCCAAATTTGGAGTGAGAAATTGACAACTGCACCCCCTCTATCAGCATGAACCATGGTACCATCATGAAGATTCTCCCTGGTGTCCTACTCTCTCCTCCTTTTGATTTGCATTACAAAGGGCAGGATCAAAGGGCTCGGGTTGGGTAAGCTGGCAGTGAACATCCCTCTACAGCGAGCCATTGTGTTGTTATGCAGCGCACATTCGACACAGTGCAACAGGCCTGGTGTGAGGAGATTCCCAGCGCTGCTCTGATGCATCTGATGCAGCTTTTAGTTTTGGCCAGTTTCGGACCAAAAGACGAGGGATTTTTGGCATGCTCTGTGGTGATTGCGCAAAATTCTTTGGCGGTTTGCTTGCACGCAAGTCTTAAATTTCTCAGTAACTCTAGTAGCAAGAAACGATCGTTATTTCTAAAACTGAAGGCTGTTCTGTCTGTGTGGATTATGATATTGGAAGAGGTGGACAGAGAAATCTCAGCTTAAATAAATGCTGATTTTACGCATTCACATGGCTTTTTTCCATTAAAATCAACAGCATTTTTCTGTGTAGATGTGTGAACGTGACGCCAATTTTCTAATAATAGTCTCTATATATGTATCTGCAAAATGTTCATAACTTTACCAAAATAAGAGGTATTATACAAAATGCATGTTATTTTTTGACTTAGTACTGACCTTAAGATATTTTGCATAAAAAACGTTGACATATGATCCACAAGAGAAAATAATAGTTGAAGTTATAAAAATGGCCCTGTTCAAAAGTTTACATACACTTGATTCTTAATACTACGTTGTTACCTGAATGATCCACAGCTGTTTTTTGTTGTTGTTGTTGTTTAGTGATAGTGAACCCTTTTCAACAATGACTGTATGATTATGAGATCCATCTTTTCACATGGAGGACAACTGAGGGACTCATATGCAACTATTACAGAAGATTCAAATGCTCACTGATGCTTCAGAAGGAAAAACGATGCTTTAAGGGGGGTGAAAACTTTCATAATTTTAAGATCAGGGTAAATTAAACTTATTTTGTCTTCTGGAAAACATGTAAGTGTCTTCTGTAGCTTCCGAAGGGCAGTACTAAATGAAAAAAATATGATATTTAGGCAAAATAAGAAAAATGTACACATCTTCATTCTGTTCAAAAGTTTTCACCCCTGCTCTTAATGCATTGTGTTTCCTTCTGAAGCATCAATGAGTGTTTGAACCTTCTGTAATAGTTGCATATGAGTCCCTCAGTTGTCCTCAGTGTGAAAAGATGGATCTCAAAATCATTGTTGGAAAGGGTTCAAATACACAAAAACACTGAAAAACCAAAAAAATTGTGGGATTTTCTAAATAACAGTGTGCAGTCTGTTCAGGACAAACAAGAGACTCATTAACAACTATCACTAAAAAAAACAAAAAAACAGCTGTGGACCATTCAGGAAACAACACAGTATTAAGAATCAAATTGAACTATTTTTTTCTCTTGTGGACTATATGTAAACATCTCTTATGTGAAATATCTTTTTCAGGTCAGTACTTTATATAAAAAAAACATGCATTTTGTATGATCCCTCCTATTTTGGTAAAATAACATTTCGCAGATTCTGCAAGGTCTATGTAAACGTTTGACCTCAACTGTAAAAAAAAAAAAAACAAAAAAAAACGGTAATATTCTAAAAACACTGTTTAAGGTGACTCTGAAAGCCTTCACATTACCCTAAAAGACCTCTGCGAACAACTTAAGACTTTTTAAATGCTATTTAATTATTTTATGGCTCTAAAATTTGAAAAGTGTTCTAGATCCATCGTGTAGTGTAATTTCTAGTGAAATTGGCCACATTTTGAGATTTTCACTTTGGTTGATTAACAGAAGTCCATCAATTCCAAAATCTACAGACATCCTTGACAGTAAAACGTTTCTGTTTTCAGTGCTTCAATGAGAGCATCTTCATACACACACACCTTGCCACAAATGCAAACGAATTCCTTTCTCCTTAGTATAACATTTTTTTTTGATTATCACATACTGCCTACAGTGTGGAAGTGTTGCTGTAGTTAAACTCATCCCCTCTTACCATCGACACAAGCACGCAACGGTCTAAAAATGAACAAATCCGCTGAGCAAACTGCAAGCGGACGCACCTCAAGGAAGCGCAGAGCTGCCGTTTTCATATTCCCTCCATCTCAGGGAAGCGCGACAGCCCCCACCTTCCCTTCCGCGGCGAGTTCGTTGAGTTCAGTCCATTAAGACAGAGCCGCTATAGCCTACTTACTGTGGCCATTTTGAGTTATTGCAAATAATTTACAGCCAAGTTTTACATTGTCTTTACAGTAGACTGGAGATGCAAGATGGCGTCCAGACATCTCAAGACTCCCACTTTCTTGGATCCGTTTACTCATGCTGACCCTTTCTCTATATGTGATTAACATGCCAGCTAATGGAGGATGGTGAGTCACGCTTTGGGATGGCAACGCTAGCCTATTGTTCTCGAGGCATGTGGGTAATGTTTCAACCTCCGAGGAATGATTATAAGAGTCCGAGCCAAGAGTGAAAGTGAAACCTTGGGATTTGAGATGGGGGGACGATCTTTTCACACCTGCTTGAGTTTGCGGCTTCACATCTGCTGTGATTCAAATGACTCATAATTGGATTAATTAGTCGATGATTAAATAGCAAAAAGCCCAGAGCATGAAACCTTTTTAAGAGAGCTGGAGAAATAGATACTGTATTATTTAGACTGTTTAATGCTTTTAAAGACATCTGTATCTTCATACACAAAAATAAATCAAAGAATAACAACAACAAAGTTGTTGATTTCCAGTGAACATGGCTAAACATATGTAAATGAGCACACACAAACTAACTTAAAGATGGTCTCATTTCAACTATTACTCACTCCCACAGGTATTTCTAGCAATGCATCCCAAAATAACTTCCGACCCAAATAGCTCTCCCATGCTAAAACAAAGACAAACCTCCTTATGCCACAAGAACTGGTGAGTCTGTACAGGCTCTTCTAAAGAAAAATGAGGAGAACCGATGCTCTCTGTTTCTTCTGTTAAGAAGAATGAA
This sequence comes from Labeo catla, assembly GCA_012976165.1. Lineage (NCBI taxonomy): Eukaryota > Metazoa > Chordata > Actinopteri > Cypriniformes > Cyprinidae > Labeo > Labeo catla. Next base: position 1,044,603 of record VONZ01000087.1, read on the forward strand.
AATAAAAGTGCCTAAAAAGACAGTATATAAAGAATGCCAATGGTGTGTGTGTGTGTTCATATATATAAGGGGTCTGTCAAATGATTAAACATGATTAATGCATACAAAATAAAAGTTTGAGTTTGCCTAATATATGTGTGTGTACTGTGGGTAATTATTATGTATATATAAATACAAACACATTCATGTATATATATTTAAGAAATATGTACAAGTATATGTATTTATTCTAATTTTTAATAATCACACACAGTACACACACAAATTTTAGGCAGACTCAAACTTTTATTTTGGATGTGATTAATCACGGTTAATAGTTTGACAGCCCTAATACATAATAAATATACACAGTACTCGCACACATGTAAAAACTTTTATTTTGGATGCGATTAATCGTCTGACAGCCCTGTTAGATTTGTTGTTACGATTGTAATGCTAGTTTTGAAAAAGATGCTGTATGAATATACACTGTATATTGGTGCATCACTTTAGTTCTTATTTAGTGCTGTCAAATGATTAATCGCGATTAATCACATTTTTGTTAATATACGTGTGTGTTCTGTGTATATTTATTATGTATTTATTTATTATATAAACACACATGCATGCATATATTTAAGAAAAATATTGCTTATATATGAAAAATATTTCTTATATCAATTATAATATATACACATGTAAATATTTACAAAATATTTACTGTTTGTGTGTATTTATATATGCACAATAAATATACACTGTATACACATTATGCACACAAAACTTATTTTGGATGCAATTAATCGTGATTAATCATTTGACAGTAGCAGTTCTTATTTATTTGCAATGTGTAAATAATAAGTAAATATTGTTAAATTATTGTACAAGGCAGTTTTATAGAAAAAAAAAACAGACAGCATATTGTAAATAAAAATTAAGCTGTATTTTTATTTAAGAAAAAAAGTTTTAGAACAAAATAGCAAAAAAAAGGGTAAAAAAACAAACAAACAAACTAATTTTTTTTTAAAGCTGCCAAAATCACCATTACATTAAAATTAAAATTACTTTTGATCATTTTTTTGTTAGTAGTATTTTTCATTCTTCTTTCTGTCAAGACTGATAATCGGGATTATTATATTCTATTAGAAGACTTTGGTTGTAAAAGTAAAATCAAATAGTTTCATACAGCTTGAAAAATCCCTTTTCTAAATGATCAAACTTATGATTTTCCGCTAGCGGACAACAAACAGACTTAAAAACATCAATGATTTGCTTAGCTTTAAATATTAATAACCAATGCCCCATTCAGTCTTTTTTGAGTTTCTTTTTGTGGGCGTATAATTAAGATACAAAACACGCTGCCAGTGTTGTGCAATCTTGACACGAACCAATTCAGTCTGACTGATGTCCATCCAAATTTGGACATTGCTTTGCCAGCCTTCCTTTCACTTCCTCCAGTGAGCAGCAACTGCAAAGCAGTCAGAAAGAAAGAATGCGTTTGCCTGCTTCAGCATAAGGGACGGGTGGTGGTGAGACTGGGTATTGCTGTATCCAGGTGTTACAATGCAGGCCAGTACTGGAGCCAGGCCAGGTCATGTGGAACTCAGACAACGGTAACTTGGAGCATATGGAAATACAGCTGGCTTTGCATATATGCCACGGCTGAGTAAGTCACATACGCACACACACGCGCCACAGACACTGAGGCAGTAGAAGTGCTGAGCTCAGCGATGTTTCGTAGAGAAATCCCTCATGTGACACTCAGATGCATGCAAAAATGCACACGTGCATGGTGCATGCATAGAGCATTATAGGTGCTTTTGCAAAATGTTATAATATGCAAGTGTCTCATTATTGTAACAATTGAACAATGCATGCTTTTGTGCATGACTCAAAATCAATCCATGCAAGACAAAAAATATAGCATCCAACTGGCCGCTCTGTGCAGCAGTAGATGCAGTGATTGATTGAAGCTTGCATAAACCTTGATAAACAACGCCTCTTGTCGCTTTAAGTTTCATGACCCATTTTGAGGCTGAATCGTTGCCGGCGGTGATTGATGGCTTCACATGAAAAAGAGAAGAAAAGCGATGGGATGTTTACCCAGAGAACATTGTCCTTCATTGTATCTCTCAAGGTCTGCTGGAAGACTTTCTCTCGAGGTATCGCAGGAGTCGCTGGCTGTGAGATTCCATGCATACAGTGACCGATGAGGAGAACGACGCCAAAACAAACAAGCGCGATAGCTGTAACAAAACGTGGTTCCTTGGCAACACGTTTCTTTAATAATCCTGCTGTCAATGGCAAACAACATGATTAAAAATGAGGGACCGTTCCAGGTGGGACAAAGCAGAAGAGGTCACAATATCTCTCTGAAATCTGAGAGTTATTTTTAATAATACAACTATTATGTATGAGTTCACAAGCCTTTTTAATCTGTAAACAAATGTGACCACAAAACCAGTCATAAGTACCATGGGTATATTTGTAGCAATATTTAAAAATACATTCTATGGGTCAAAATGATCGATTTTTCTTTTAAGCCAAAAATCATTAGGATAAGTAAAGATCATGTTCCATGAATATATTTTGTACATTTCCTACCATAAATATATCAAAACTTAATTTTTGATTAGTAATATGCATTGCTAAGAAATTCATTTGGACAACTTTAAAGGTGATTTTCTCAATAGATTCCAGATCTGAGATTCCAGATTTTCAAAGTTGATTTTCCAGCATCATTAGACGTCAGTGTCACATGATACTTTAGAAATCATTCTAATATGCATTCTAAACATTCATTTTTTTCCAAGATTCTGAAAGTTCAAAAGAACAGCATTTATTTAAAACAGAAAACTGTAACAATGTAAAACTGTCACTTTAAGTATAAATAAAAGTATTCTGACCCCAAACTTTTGAACGGTAGTGTATATTAAAGTGACTAGGGTCAATTTGGATTCCAGGAGACTTGAAACGACCAATCTTCCTGAAACTTTCCACATGAAGGTGAGACTATTTGCATTTCTTATGCACGTTATTGCCGGTCCAATCACTCCCTGCCCCGCGCCGCCTTGTAAAAGTTTTACATTCTATCTTAAATGAAGGGAAAATCGCTGTCAAGCTGTGTGCGAGAGTGAAAAAAGCACTCAGTTCTACTCGGCCTGTTAATCAAAGCCTTGAGTGCCAGCGCTGTGTCTCCCGTCTGCGCTAGATTCGGGACTCATACATAAAGATGCTCCACTTCACTCCTTTTCCCCTGCTCCACAGCTCTGGGTGCTGACACTTACTCCAGAGGCCTTCGACAAATGAGTGCACCATCTCCCGTCTCCTCTTTCATCAGACGCTAACCTTTTCATCACCCTTCAATGTGGCAGCCATCATGGGCAATCATCTGGCCCCAGTCAGATTAATGATCTCAGCGCCTAGAGTGGGTTGCCTACTCACTGCTGTAGTGCAGGAGTCTAATTGGATTGCTAGGGGTCAGCTTGAGTATTGTTACAGGGTGACCCTGACAGTTGCACTTGAGCTCGGCAGTGGGAAGACTGTTGTCATTGTTAAGATAAGAGTCATATGCGACAACAAAATGTGAGTTTGTGATGCAAAGGACTGGGGAAAAGTATTGGATGCTCTGACACAAATGTCACCAGTGATGGCGGAGCTGTGGCCTTACTGGACAATGCTCAAGTCGTAATGCAGCATGAGTCTGAATCCAGTCCAAGCACTCTCTGTCCTTTATCTGTTATCTATATAAATGATAGAGCCAACAATTAATCATAGAATGGATAAACAAAGGTCAAACTGACCTAATAAAGTCTGGTTTATGGTATATTTTAATTAAATAAAACCTCTTTTTTTGGAAAGAAATTAATACTTATTCAGCAAGGGTGCATTAAGTTGATTAAAATTGACATTAAAGACTTCTAATTCAAGTAAATACTGTTCTTTTGAACTTTCGATTTATCAAAGAATCCTGAAAAGCATCGTTTCCGAAAATATTAAGCAGCATACCTGTTTTCAGCTTCGATAACAATAAGAAATATGACCCTGGACCACAAAACCATTCGTAACTAGCATGGATATATTTGTAGGAATAGCAAAAAATACACTGTATTGGTCAAAATGATCAATGTTTCTTTCATACCAAAAATCATTAGGATATTAATTAAAGTTCCATGAAGATATTTTTTTAATTTTCTACCGTAAATATCAAAACTTAATTTTTGATTAGAAGTATGTATTGGTAAGAACTTCATTTGGACAACTTTAAATTCTCAATATTTTGATTTTTTTTGCACCCTCAGATTCCAGATTTTCAAATAGTTGTATCTTGGACAAATATTTTCCTATCTTAACAAACCATACACCAATGGACAGCTCAATTAATCTCAATTTTTTTTTAAATTTACACTTATGACTAGTTTTGTGGTCCAGGGTCACAAATGTTTCTTGAAGTTTCACCAAATCCCATATTAGAATGATTTCTGAAAGATCATATGACACTGAATTGCAGCTGAAAATTCAGCAATACAATCACAGGAATTAATTGAAATTTAAAATATACTAAATTAAACAACAGTTATTTTAATTTCTAAAAATATATCACAATTTTACCATTACTGTACTTTGGATAAAATAAATGTAGCCAATAATTATAAATTAAAACAAATTACAATGAATTGTGTATTTACACAGGAAGTGAACGAATTTGAAACATTTGTGTATAATCAAATTCACTTTTTTCCCCCACATTACCCTGAAACTAACAATACAAACAGGATGTATTTGCTTTGAGGTTGATACCCTTCATGCATTCCTTTAGGGTTTTTGTGTCATGCATTCTAGGGTTAAAAACAATTGATATCACAAGCTTGCAAAACTGCCTACAGAGTATTATTTAAGACGGGTGTTGCACAATTGCTGAATTATCAGACAATGACGAGCATGTCATGCAAGAGCCGAATGCAACCACATTCTTAAGTAATCTTGAGAAAGCGCCATATGTCTGCTTTGCGGGAGCCAAGACTACTGATGAAACAGGCTCTGTTTTTTACACCTGAAATCCACCCGCAGAAGTGAACCTGTCAGAAGGTACAGCGAGACATCTCGGCCGAGACACTAATGATATCTCTGCATATTTAAAGACGCTTCACCTCTTATAAGGTTCCCACGTCAGGCCCATTTCTCGTTCGAGTCGACTGTCTTAGAGCAGTAGCCATGCGCTCTGCATGACAACTATATTGCAATAACTCCCAGAATTGACTCATGAGATGGAGAGCGCTATCGCTTTGTCATTTTCAATTACTGATGCTTGTCAGTAGCAATGGGATCAGTGCACTGATGTTATCTCAAGCAACCAGATCATTTCAGCTCCATTACACGGCGTGTTATCCAAAAATCTGTCGCTGGTTTCGATGATAAATGAGGACTGTGATGTAGTTAATATGAGCCAGCACATCTGATAATGTAGAGGACTCAATCTCAAGGCCGTGCAATCAAGCAAAATGTGTGAATGGAATCTCTAAAGGGTGCGAATGGACACATTTACGGATGCATATTGGTTTGGAATAAGCAGTTACGATGGCTAATGGTGTCTCAATAACATTACGGGGTTGCGGATGCTCTCTAAAAGTCTCTTTTGTGAAACATTTTAGTATTGAAAACAAGTCAGCCAGAGGACAGCCAGTCTCATTTTCTTCTTCGAGCGAGCCACATGCATGAAACAACGAGTCCATAAATTATTCTTGAGAAGAAGAACTCTGTGTATTTTACTAAATGATCCATATGGTTTGACTCCCAGCATGAAGACGTGGCCCACGGAGCCGTGTGATCCGGAAACCTCTTTAAGATTTCACGGTGATGTGGCTAGGTTTGGCTCTCTCCGGCGGCCCCACTTGCATGCTGTAAGAAGGCAGCTGTGGTGCTGAGAGAATTACATAACACACATTTCAGCAGTCATCGCCTACGGTAATGGGAATCCGCTCGGATCCATGGGCCTAAACGAGGAGGCAGATATGTGAGAGCTCGTGGCCGCTGCCTGGACTGGCCTGAGCTTGGGTTGAAGACGGTTTTGTGGCTTGTTTTGATGCAACCAAGAATGGGAAAGTATATGGAAAAAGGGTTTCATCTTTTTGGTCTCTTTCTCTTTCCAGATTTTCGGCAGCCAGGGTTTCAGAGTGGCAGAGACTGCAGCACAGAATATGCATGCTTGGCACTTTTGCTCAATGCCTCCTGTCAATCCTCATAAGCATGCAACTACAGGAGCCGTTCTGCAGTTTGGGACATGAGGCTGTGACACAGGATAGATTTCAAAGAGGAATGAGAAACGTGGCATGTTTTTGGTTGTTTTGCATTGAGATTTGTCACATTGAAAAAAAATTAGGCCTAGGTGCAGAAACATTTTTTCACTCTGAAATTGCTAGTAAATTTTTACAAAGAAACAGCAAGTAACAATGAATTAAAAAGGAAAATTTAGATGTAGAAAAACTGAAAAACTTAAAAAAAAAAAAAATAATAATATATATATATATATATATATGTATGTAACTTTATATATGAGTCATTGAATCATTTACTTAACCCATTCCTTCAAAAACACAAACTGATTCAATAACGCCACTGTGTGTTGCAACAGTTCTGCAGTGCCTATTTTACTATTTTGTAGTAAAATAGCAACTATTTTGGCAGAGCAAAAAAGACCAATTTTTTTTTTTTCTGTGTTTTTCTTTTGGTTTCAAAAACATGAACTGATTCAGTAACACCACTGAAATAGAATATTGAATATATACTGAATACAACTAAACATTTTCTTGTAAAACATACCAAAATACTCATTTACAACTTCACAATATAATTTTGGGAGGTATGGGTTAAACAGGGTTGGTTTATTCTTAGACTTTTCTCCCAACTTTTCCTTGGGGCATTTAGTCAAGAAAGCAACGTAATGGCTTTAGAGAAGCGTTCCTGTAAGTAGTTGACACTGTGAAACACACAATGTGCTGCCGTAGCACAGTGCATTAGGCTCTTTGGAGAGTCATTACAGTATCAGTTACAGAGTTTGCCCTGGCCTGAGGGCTGCAAGAGAAAAAACGTCTGTGGTGGATCCGAGCATGCTAAGATCCAAAAGTACAAAAACATTTTCTAAACCACATCCTGATTGCGATCTGATGTGGAAATACAAGAATCTCTTATAATGAAGGGGTCAAACATCCTCACTGTGATTAAAGTATTAGCACATAAATTAAATGTAGTAAAGACCTTTCAAAGAGCCGTAAGTGTAATTTTCCTTTTGCGCTTGTCAGTCAGACTTCTAATGCTTATTAGAAGTTCATTGCTTGTCATATGACAAATTGTGTAAGAACAGCTGGGAAGCACCATTAACTAGCACCATTAAATGACTGAAACCTCATGCTGTGGTTTCAGTACTATTTTTGATATCTACATCCATTAATGTTTTCCCTTAATCTCATAAAGCAATGCTACTTATTAGAGCTGGGTAATGTGCAGTGCAACAGTGGAAAATTTACTGTACAGTTTACATGCCTAATACAGAGCGGGATATAACAAAGCAATTAAAACTCACTGTTTTTGCACTGATGTCAGAATTATTATTTGTTATGAATAATCTTCATTTGCATTAATCAATTGTCAAATAAAAATAAAATATGTGACCCCTGCCCCACAAAACCAGTCATACGGATCAATTTTTTAAAATTGAGATTTATACATGTATACATTACTGAATAAATAAGCTATCCATTGATGTATTATTTGTTAGGATTGGACAATATTTCGCCGAGATACAACTATTTGAAAATCCGGATTCTGAAGGTGCAAAAAATAATAATAATAATCAAAATATTGAGAAAAATTGCCTTTAAAGTTGTCCAAATAAAGTTCTTAGCAACGCATATTACTAATCAAAAATTAAGTTTCGATATATTTATGGTAGGAACGTTACAAAATATCTTCATGGAACATGATCTTTACTTAATATCCTCATTTTTTTTGGCATAAAAGAAAAATCGATTATTTCGACCCATACAATGTATTGTTGGCTATTGCTACAAATATATGATGCTGCTTACCGCTGGTTTCGTGATCCAGGCTCACATATGTACTGTCTAAAGTATTTAATTTACTGAATTATGCAAAATAGTAGAATTTAGTAGAAAAAAAAATCTAAATAATTAAAAATATTTGCATTAATAGTCAGTTTTTGTTTTAGTGTTGACATATTTCAGTTTCTGGAGGTTACACTGATTCACCACTAGATGGCGACAAGCAACTGTATGAGTGAGTCACTGAATCATTCATTCAGTTGATTCTTTTAAAAAATGATCTTTTAAGGAGCAAGTCAATGAATCATTCAAACTAAATGGTTCAAAAACCCTTGATTCATTCAGGAGTGAAACGTGATTGTTTTTAAGAGTGAGTCATTGAATCATTCACTTAGCCGATTTGTTCAGAAATTGAATAACACCGCTATTGTGTGTTGCAACTGTTCTGCAGTGGCTTTGTTTCAAGCCATTTTTATAAAATGTAACTCAATATTAAAATTTTCACTGAACTGCTGTATAAAAACAATATTACACTAGCAGTCATGTTTTGTTTTTTTCTGAAACAACAGCATTCTTGCTCATGTGATATTGCATATCAGAAGTGAAAAAAAGAAAAACAGCGAAACTACTATCTTCAAACATAGCATATTATGTTATTGTTATACAAGATTCTGATAATATAATCCACCTCTAATACTTATTATTGTGGTTAAACAGGGAGAAACGTCTCATAAAGGCATTATTTTTCTTGTCCCGCGTGCACCACAACATGTTATTGCAGCTGCAAGCAAGATTTCAATACCAAGGCTAAAAATATCAGACAGCTGAAATGAAAGCAATGAGAACAAAAGACATTTCAAGTTCCCCTAAGTCCCAAAATAGATGTTACGAGACAAAAGCACTCCAGAATAGTCTGATGTGCCACTGTATCCCATGAGCTCCAGAATGGTCATTCGGTTTCGATGGGAACAGACGCCATTCTATTCTCTGTTCCAATATTGCAGTTACCCTTCTCCACAGGAGTAGGTGAGTCACACTGACAGTCTCTTCAAGGTGAGATTTTTTTGGATATCCTCTGTCATGGCTATAGGGCATGTGATGGTTGATGGAGTGGCTTCAGGCAAGAAACTTTTGTTCTGTATTGAATCTTGCCACTACACAATCCCTTCTCAACACTTTTCAATAGCTTCTCGCTTGACATGGATACTTGAGCTGTGCATAAAAAACTGAATTGGATTTTTCTTGTAATATCATATTTATGACCTGAAATGGCCTCTGAGGTCTTCTAGTGCAACATGTCAATATGATGACTGACATTTCGCTTAGCGAAAGTCAGGATGTTTTTACACTCAGTTCCATCGCCATCCACGTTTAGTCAGTTCTAAACACAACCAGAAGCTTAACCTAAGGTGAAGAGCTGCAATGTCCAGAGAATAAGAAGTCTAGAAGGCCTATCAAAGCTTGGAAGAAGGTCTCCACTGTTCTGGCCTATTTCTTTCCACTTACCAGGGATTACACGGTTTGTGAGCAATATTCGCTGCTCTGGAGGAAGAAGTCTGGCCTTTAGGATCACTTAGCGCTATAGAGCACCAAGGGCACAGGAGCTCTATTGAGGTCAAATGTCAGTCTTTGAACATTTCTTATTCATACAAACCATTGAAAGTCAATAGCAAAGCCAAACACTAGCTTTCAAGCTCCTTCGCAGCCTTCCTCTTACCACTACACATGGCAATCATATCTATGAACTTTTTTCTTTAACATAAAGATTTTACATTAGAAATTTAAATACTTTTTGAGTGCATAATGTATTTTCTGTTAATGGTCCTGATAAGTGGATTTTTTAAAAGTGCACATATTTCAATTAATGTTATGCAGGTGCATGTGAATTAGTGCATTGCACTTTATACAGTTTTGCATATGTCCATTTTCAAAATGACCACACTACATATGCATCTATTAAAACTCATGGTTAGAAGCATAATGACCAAATAATCCAACCAAAAAACCATGGTGCCACAGCAGCCACCACTGCATGCACATGCATTCACTTCTCATATTGAGAAAAATGCATGGCAGTGCAATCAGAACCCATAGGTTAATAAAAATGGCCGAGCAATCTAAAAATCAATGCACGTTGAGAAGGCAGTGCACCGGCATCAGTGGATGGACCACGCGTTGCCCCTTCAGCACTGCGGAGAGCTCAACTCTGCGCAAAGCATGCCTCCATCCATGCGCTTGCGACGCACCACAGTCATTACTCACATGTGCACGGTGCAAACCAATTCTGTTCTCTAAATGGATTTCATAAATCTCAAATCGTTATGAATGCGCGCCGGTGCATAAACCAGCGTCCATGTGGATGGATGTCAGTGCGCTTTGTCCACGCACCGCATGGCTTCATCCTCGTGGATGGGGAAAAAGTGGCATTTGCATGAAAATGAGTTGATTATACATAAGACTCTTCACAGTTGCGTAGATATGCGCACTGTGTACTTCTGCCATGCACGTTTAACTGCCAGACACATTATGAGTCAATCACGCGTGTGCATTTATATATAATGCAGTAGAGTCGAGAGTCTGTGCAGTGCCGATGGGACTGAAAAAAAACACTGATAGGACAGATGTAGATCTATTATTCAAAGAGCCTCTGTTTGTATTATTCAGATCTTAATTTCCCAGCATGTTTAGCTACATTGCACTTGGTCGCAAGAAGTGCGCTGCATGGCATTAAAACATAAACACATTTCAACCACATGGCATTTTTAAATGCATATGCAATAGTACGCAGAGTTGCAATTACGCAGAATGCAATAAATATTGTTTGTCGCGTCTTTACAAGTTGCGCGCACCGCAGGAGCGCACTGACAAGCGAAAAAAAAAAAAGTTGGATAAATTGCAAAAACACAGATAAAAGCAATTCACCTGCTGCCAGTTTTCCTCCAGAGACGGCATCGCGGAGAAGTAGCCAGTGTCATGAACAAGTTGAAGTTCTTGAAAAATACTGTAATTGGCCAGAACATCCATGTTTGTGCAGCTAAACGGTGCGTTTGAGAGACTTTGATTCTCTGCGGGAGGAATCCGCGTTCCCTTCTGCGCGAAGGACTGAAACATTCAGCTCAGTCGCGAAATCCGAAACGTTTCAGTTCACTATGAATACTAAAATATGTTTGAAAGTAATAGGTCCATCCATGCAGGTTTGTTTTCTTTCCTCACAATGTTTCTGGAAGGGGAGCAGCGGGAGCACAGTAGCGCACAGGTTACTGTGTCAGTCAGTGTGTGGAGCCAGCGTAGCGTCTGCGGATGCCCGCGAATCAAGGGGGCGTGTTTATCTGTCAATCAACTTCGTGCGTAACCATATAAGGAAAAAAGGGACGACAACTTTGGTGGCGATTCAGAAAGGCGGGGCTAAAATCGCATAGTGGGCGGAGTTCGATGCTGTATTGGATCTCTGACTGGTTCTCTGAATTGTCACTCACAACATACATGCCTTTGAAAGCGGAGCTATTTTTAGACCCCTATATAACGTAAGAATCAGCGTTCGAGCTTCATTCGAAGCAAGAGCTTCCAGAGAGCGACAGCGTGTTGGTTCGAGTCTGCTCAACACACTATAGTGGTAAAAATACACATTTAAACACACATGACACTCTAAATGTAAAAACAAAGACAATGCTAGCATAAACCTTGCTCGCAATAGCACGGTTAAAACGGTTGTCACTGTTAACTGTCACAGAAAAAAGCTTTGTTTATGAAATTCACATTTAATTGGATTCAGATGGCAAGTGAAGCGCACATACGGGCATAAGTACACATATCTGTTTGATACAAGTTAAACGTCTGCAGAGTTCTGTCAGATAGATGAAACACTCGATATGAACTTATTTTCTTTTAAAATCTCTCAAGGTAAAAACCTGATATTCATACATACATTCATATGTTTCTTCAAGATCTATCTATCTATCTATGTAGCTCTATATCTAGCTGTCTGTTTACTTGTCTATCATGGACTGCGTAACCCTGACTTTTGATTTGCTATGTGCCGCTTAACTTGCGTGTTATTTACATGGAAATCAGATGGCATATAAGCTTGAGTACCTCTTTGAACTATAAGTACTCCTCAGCCATCTCACAACATCCCTGACCTTGTGTCATGCATGTAATTAGATAAGTGGAACCTATAAACTGTGAGAGGCTCTGAAAGGAAAATCTTGACCAAATCTGTTCGCTCTTTCGCTTCAGCTGGAAAGAAAAGAGGGGGGAAAATCGTGGAATAGGCTTTAGTTGTTATGGCTCATTTGATTTGAATTATTCATATTCTTCACCAGATGATGCTTTGGCTCTTGGTGAGCATGTGTTATTTCTTTCATCTGGTACCTGCTCTGTAGATGGAAGGAATGAGGTATGAATGAATTCATGAATTCACCGGTGAATCGAAGAGTGACCTTAAAAAAACACTCTGGAGACGGAGGAGGTAAAGAACGAATGGGTTTCTTTCCTCTATAGCAGTTTTCATCCAAGATGGTCTGAGACACTGGGATTAAAACAGAAGGCTGGAGGACAGAGGGATTGTTTCATCAAAAGTGAGGTCTTGAGGTTTTTGTAGTTACGAACAACGTCCGCACTTGTCGATTTGACTGACCTATATGGATGCGAGTTGGCATGTGGTTCTTTGGAGATTATAAAAGATGTTTCTTGATAGGTTCTTCAGATTAGCGTTTTGATGCTTCACAGGGTATTGATTTTATAAAGAATTAAATAATACAAAACATCCTAAGAAGATCAGGCTTTGAAAGGGTCAATGACAAATAAGAATGCTTTTAATGAAAAAAAAAAGCATAATGCGGAAATATTGTAAATTATTTCTTTGTATTCGTGTTGAATCATGCATTTAAGAAAATAATTATACAGTTTTTAACGAAAGTTGTAACCATCAAGTCATTTTTGTAGCATGAATTTCATTAAGTTTAAGGGGTTGTACCCTTTGATATTTGGCAACCTGAACTGGCTGCAAATGTCATAAAAAGGTAAAAAAAAAAAAAAAGAAAAAAGAAAAAAAAACCATATATTTTTAAGAGACTTACTGACCTTGACACAGTTGTTTAAAATAAATAAATATATATTTCTCTATCTATCTATCTATCTATTAGTTTTTTCTTTTGAATTTTTCTTTTTAATTATGTTTTTTACTTTCTCAAGCAAGTTTTGCCAGCTGCATGTGTCGAAAAAAAAAGACAGAGATGAATTAATTATTGTCTGTATAAATGGCATTTTAATGCATTTTGGAATTAATTAGATTTAGACAATGAGCTTGATGACTTGTTGACCCTTATTTTTTTTTAAGAGAGTGTGGAAAATTTGTCCCCCTGATATTTGGCAACCTGAACTTGCCACAAATGTCATAAAAGGTCAAAAAATCTGATATTTTTAAGAGACTTACTGACCTTGACACACAGTCATAAAAGTCCACAGGGGTCTGCTATGTGTTATCATTTTCTTGGTATTATTTCTTTTTTTTATTGAATAATTTTTTATTTGGTGGAAAAGTTAAGTGAAGGTTTTTTTTTAAACAAATCTCTTTATTTTAAAAAATTAATTGAATTTTGAAGAAAAAAAGTTTCACCAGCTACACACACACACACAAACAGAGATGAATTAATTATTGTCTGTATAAATGGCATTTTTAAAGCATTTTGGAATAAATTAGATTTAGACAATGAGCTTGATGACATTTTAACCCTTTTAATTTCTACCTGCAGCTCTTATTTTTTTAAAAGCGTGTGGAAAATTTGTCCCCCTGTTATCTGAGCAAACCGACATCTCTGTTAAATCCACTGTGCATGTTAACTGCATGTTATGCAAATGTGTGGAAACGAGTGGTTTGGAGACAGTTTGATTTGAGCGAGAGACTGGAGAGATAACATAACTTGAAGAGTGACCGACTGTGAAAGACAGTTGGAAAGTGAGAAAGTGAGGTAATTGTAATCTGCCTCAGTGTAAAGCCTACTTTTTCCTTCAGCGTGTGTGAAATGTAGCTGATTTGCTCTCTTTGTGTAAGCCAGGTTTATGTGTGCCTCCCCAGCCCACCCCTGTGCGTCCACAGTGGCAGCGAGTGCTGTAATCTCATTATTCTGCTCTGGGAGGCTGGCTGTCGGCCCTGGAACTACGATTTACACATGGCATTTCAACAGGGAGGGGAGGGCCTGCTGTCGATGAAGCGCCCACTGACATTTATCCATTTGACACGTTCCCCTCTCTCTCTTTCTATCTCTAACTTATACACACAAACAAACACCAAATGTGTTTGCTGTTCCACTTATTCTATAATGCAGCTATATAATATGTTTATTGGCACTAGTTATGGCACGCATCACTAGGGATTTCAATAAACTATAAATAAAGTCAATAAAGTCAAATGGATATTTCACACAAAAATGTAAAAGTCTTTCATTCTTTTTCTCGTGTTCACGTCATTCCACGTTCTGTGCAACACAAACTATATTGTATTAGTATGACTGTGTTTTAGTGCCATGTTAAAAAAAACTATAAAGTCAAAATTATGAGAATAAAGTCAAAATATTTTGAGAATAAAGTCATAATATGTCATGAATAAAGTCTAAATTACGAGAATAAAGTCGAAATAACGTCTAAAAATAACGAGAATATAGTCAAAATATGTCAAGAATGAAGTCGAAATTTCGAGAATAAAGTCTAAATATTTCGAGAATAAAGTCCAAATTATGAGAATAAAGTCAAAATATTATGAGAAAAGTCGAAATTTATCAAGAATAAATTTGAAATTACAATAAAGTCAAATATTTCGAGAATGAAGTCAAAATTACAAGATTGAAGTTGAAATATGTCAAAAATGAAATTGAAATTACGAGAATAAAGTCTAAATATTTCGAGAATAAAGCCAAAATATTACAAGAATAAAGTCGAAATATGTCAAGAATGAAGTCTAAATTATGAGAATAAAGTCGAAATAAAGTCTAAATTACGAGAATAAAGTCAAAATAAAGCCTAAATTACGAGAATAAAGTCGAAATAAAGTCTAAATTATGAGAATAAAGTTGAAATAAAGTCTAAATTACAAGAATAAACTCTAAATTACGAGAATAATGTCGAAATATTTCAAAAATAAAGTCAAAATTATGAGTGTATATTCAAAATATGTCAAGAATGAATTTGAAAATACAAGAATAAAGTCTAAATATTTTGAGAAAAAAGTCGAAATATTTCAACAATAAAGTCAAAATTCTGGAAATAAAGTTGAAATTTGTCAAGAAAAAAGTCGAAATTACAAAAATAAAGTCAAATATTTTGAGAGTGAAGTCAAAATTACAAGATTGAAGTTGAAGTTACAAGAATAAGGTCGAGGTGTTTCAAGAATAAAGTCAAAATGTTTAAGAATAAAGTCAAAACTATGAGAATTAATTCGTAGCAATTACAAGATTAAAGTTACAATGTTTTGAGAGTATATTTTAGCCTTTTGCACATGCAAATGGTCTGGATTGGGAGCACCAGGAGATATACCAAAGCCTCAGCTTTCGAAATCTGCCAGTTTTATTATTGCAAGAGACATTGTTTCACTCTAAAAAAAAACACTGGGTTAAAAACCACCCAATTTGGGTTGTTTTTAACCCAAGGGCTGGGTAAATATAGGACAGAACACATTTCGGGTTAATTTTACCCAGCAAATTGGGTTGTTTATTTAACCCATCATAATGGGTTGATTTAACCCAGATAAAGGGTTGATTCATTTTTATTATTTATAATATAGCTTATTTTTTACTTTATACATGAAATAATGTTTACAGATGAACTTAAATCATCTAAACTTTTGTAAAATTTTGTAAAATGTATACATATTGCCTATTTAAACTTATTTAACAAACATTAAAAGTACAAATTAAACATTAACAGAAGTAATGCATGTGTAATCGACCAGTCTTTATTCAGTGTAGAGACTGTGTCAGCCGCTGCCCTGCGTTTAGCCGAAATAACCTGCCCAAAATCAAACAGCAAACAGCTCTGAGGAAATATTTTAACATCCAAAGTATTTGTATTCTGTATCTTTATGAATAAAATCATTTATTTTATGCAGAGTATCAGGCTTTTCCATCACGCGATAAGACTGAGGTTTATGTGATTCACACCGCGCGCCAGCATGTTGCTCTGCATGAAAAAATATATATAGCACAATAATTATTTTGTATATAAAATAAAATGTACACAAACCTGTTTTTACCAAAGAAATGCATCAATTCGATGGCACTTTGCTTTCTCAATGCAAAATCCCAACGATAAATCACTCAATCCCTGGGTTACGTCTGACCCAGGATCTGAGTAATACAAAAACTACCCAAACACTAAAAAAATAACCCCAAAATTGACCCAAAAGGCTCAACACAGCATTTGTTTTAAAATAATATTTTGCTATCAGACAGATTTTGCAAGTTGAGACTTGTTTTAAAGTAAAAGTACCAAAAGCACAAAGCTTATTGCTATTATTTGGTGGCTTCTTCTGGTGCTCCCAATCCAGGTCATTTGTATGCGCAATATAGGCTATACTTTCAAAATATTATAACTTTATAACTTAATTTGACCTTATTCTCGAAATTTCGACTTTATTCTCGAGACATTTTGACTTTGTTCACAAAACATTTAAACTTTATTCTTGTAATTTTGACTTTATTCTCAAAATATTACGACTTTATACTTATATTTCTCATAGATTTTTTTTATTTTAAACATGGCACTAAAACGCTATCTTAATATAGAATGCTAGAATAATAAATTGATATTTTTTGTTCATTTTTATCTATTCATTTAAGAATTCAACAAATTTATTCAACAAAAACACAACATTAGAGAACAAAAACAAGTGGGGGAATAGAGAGAAAAAATGCATTTATTTAATTAAAATCGTTCTGTAATGTGGAATGTTTATAGAGCTTTTTTTAGTGGAGATTTTATTTTTTCAATTTTTAGTTAAGATAATACTAAGAAGAATTCTGAAGCAAATACTTTACAGATGGGTTTAAAGTTAAGTTATCTTACGAATGTGATACTTGCCCATCCTACAAATAAACTTTAAGACATCATGTAGCTCCTTATTGCCAGAAACATCACAGTGAAAAAGAACCTTAATGACAGAAATATTACACATTTGGAAAAACTAAAGAAATTTACTAAAAAACAAAACAAAAAAACGTACTCTTTTGGAGTAAATGTGACATAATTATCATTTATATATCAGTTAAATATCAGTTAAAATAGACCCTAGTTTTTTCTTAATGCATGTTTCTGGTCTCATTGGACATCTTATTCCAAAAAAATAAAAAATAAAATAAATTGTGTGGCTTTTGACATCCATTACACCCTATAGCATAAAGTCAGTGACTGTTACACAGGCAAGCAGCACTTATATTTTCTTCAGAAAATCTAAAATTTTAGTTTTTAAATCTGACTTGATTTATGTCGTATGCCAAAGTAATGAGAAGTGAACTCGCATTGCCCTCACACAAATTCTGCTTTTACCCTTCCGTGCACCGTGCATCTCTGCAAGCCTTCTCTTTTCTTTTCCAAAAAGCGCTGTTGATTTTACATTAATATTAAAGCAGTTGCAGCGACTTTAAAGGATATCTAAACCGAAGAGCCAATTACCGTCACCGTATTGCTTCAGAAAACCTGTCATCTGACTTATCTCTACATAAGTACAGTCATATTGCCCTGATTTTATGGCAAAGGCCGTAATGTGTCCGTAACCACACCGAGGCACTGACGAATACATTAATCTCCACTCTCATGCATTTCGTTTCACTGCTGACATAGCTATTTACTGACAGTTAGTGGTATTACGGCATTAATAATGGAAAAGATGCCATCCACCACACCACCATGAAAAGGCTAATGGCAGCAAACTGCATATTTGGAGTTTTTCATCTTTAATGTAATGCCACAGCGCAAGACACGAGAATCAAAAAGAATTTATGTGCATGAAATTAAATTTATTAGCTGCTAATGGTGGATCTCTTTTGAAAACACAACTGAAGATAAAAGAAACTTTTTATCTAACACATAATTTACTATAGGACATTTCTTGAGAATACATGGTAAAACCCCTATTTTTACATTGCAAAAAAGCAATTATATTTCATACTGGACTTTTTGAGAGACAAATACTAAGTCATTTTAAATCTATGCACAAGCACATGTTAAATCAACAGTGTTCCACCGTATTTTATATAACAGTTATGAACAATGTTGTTGATTGATGGCTTTAAGAGCCCAACTTGCATTGCAGCATCAATGGTTTATGTGGTTACTGTTATAGGATTATTGTTTTGCTTTTTGCTGACTTCATTTCTTGTCTTTATGTTGTTGCTGATTGTGTTGTCAGCTGCAGCATTTTGTTGTGTTATGAGCATAACTTTATGGCGTATGTTGTTTGTCACTCTTAAATTATTGAGGTTTGTGTTAAGGTTAGTGTTAATGTTTGTCTAATACAACTTTCTTAATGCATGTTTCTGGTGGCATGTATTATCTTTTTGTTATACAATCTTTAACAATACATAAAAATTGAATGATAACTTTATATTTATATTATATATATATTTACATTTTTTCAGAATAAATAATTTTATTCAATTACATTTTTAGTTTAAAATATTGTATTTTAGAATATTATATTATTGTTATAATATTCTTTAAGAAATAAGTACATTATTTTGCTGTTTTTAAAAAAGTACATACATTTTCTATTAACTTTCATTGTCAAAATAATTGGTTCTTTGGATGAACCTGCACATTACAAAAAAAAAAAAGTAAAATAAAAAATAAATAAGAAAGAAAAATAAAAAAATACATTTTCTTTAATTATATTTTTAGTTTAAAATGTTTCCATTTAAAATATATTATTGTTATAATATTCTTTAATAAATAATTAAATTATTTAGCTGTTTGTTTTTTTATTTTTATTTTTTAGAAAGTACATAGATCAAACATTTTTATTTTCACTCATTGTCAGAATACTTGGTTCTGACAATGTAAAATCTTTGCACAGTAAAATAAATAAATACATTTTAAATATACTTTAATTATTTTAATAATAACTTAATTTAATTTAATAACTAATAATTTTATTCAATTACATTTAGTTTAAAATATTGTATTTTAGTATATTATTATTATTATATTCATTGAGAAATAATTACATTATTTTGCTGTGCTTTCTTTTTAAAAAGTACATAAACCAAACTTTTTGTTTTGACTTTCATTGTCAAAATACTTGATTCTTTGAATAAACTTAAACGTAAAAAAATAAAAATCTAATTTTTAAAATATATTTATTTTAATTATTTTAATACTATAATATATATAATATAATAAATTTCTTTAATTATATTTATAGTTTCAAATATTTTATTTTACAATATATTATATTATTGTTAAATAAATAATTTATTTATTTATGTTTTAAAGTACATAGATCAAACTTTTTCTATTGACTTCCGTTGTCAAAATACTTGGTTCTTTTGATGAACTTACACAGTAAATGCAAATATTGTTGGCATTCTCAAGAATATTTAACTTGTTTTGAGGACATATCGGAAACCAGTATATAAATAAATACAGATTGAAAAAATATTTTTGCTTTCTGTTGAATGTTGAATAGACAGAGCATACATGTAACTTTGGTATTTATTTTTGGATAATACATTGAGGCTTGATTCTGATCATTATTTTTAATCAGTTACTCATCCTGTAGAAATACAAGTAATGGAAATATCATTATTGTTGACTCTAAATGCCTCCCGTTGCTCAAGAGAAGAGAATAGAGTGCTACAAAATGCCCTCTCAGCTCGCTCTCACAGTTAATGCTGTGCTGGTGCTTCTCATGCCAAGCAAGAGGAATAAACAGCAGAAAGCAGACAAGAGAAAATGCAGACAGGACCACAAAGGGCAGAGCCTCTCAAGCCAATTAAATGAGAGAGAATGGCACACAGACAGGAAATTTCCTCTGACCTCCCTGCCTTGCTCTGAAAGGTTACAGGGATGCAAATGTAGCCTCTGTGGAGAATATTGATAATCACGCTTTGTCTTTTGTTAGTCTGTGGTTTTAGTAATGGGCCCAGGAGAGATGGGACTTTAAGATGTCATTTCTTGAATGCATTTCAGGTAATTAGTGATTTTGCGGAAGCATCTGAAGGTTTGCATGCTTTGCATTTGTAGGAAATAGCAATATCTCCCAGTTTCTCCTAATGTTGGAAAAGGACTTCAGGTTTTTTGTCTTGAGAAAATACACCAGTAATCTCAGCATTGTCTGAAAATGTCTCAAAAGTCATGCAGTCTAAAGTCAAAATGAACTCACTTTAATCAAATTCTCCCTAAATCGAATTAGTTCTATGCTCTACGCTGAACCTGAGCAGTAAAACTTTGCTTTGAGAGCAAACAAACATGCATCCAGACACCCAGTTGTTACGATCAATTCCCTCACAAGTCTTGTGATAATGTATGCAAGTCAATATATTTAAATAAGTCATCTGCATAAAGACAAAAGCCATTTGAAAGAGCATAATTTTCATTGATCAAGCTCCCTTTAGATCAGTATGTTGTCAGTTTTCGCTAAATAGCTTTAACAAGCATCTAAAAGAGTCTTGAGCGAAATCAAAAGACTGCTTAGTGGGAATCTAGATGAAAACGAATGTGCATTTATCAGAGCTCACTGTAGCTCTTTTTGCATTGGATATGTGAAATGAAAGAAGGCAATTATAACTTTGCTTTGTATGATGTTGACATAATGCAGAGTTTAATTCAGATGTGCCTCAGATGAACAGTTCATATATATGTGTGTGTGTGTGTGTGTGTGTGTTTGTGTGTGGACTGTGTTAGATTTGTGATGTTTGCATGGTGACTGAGCACAAAAGAGAAGTCAGAGGTCACAGATTTGAGCCATTCACCAGGAAACCATGGCAACGGTCACAGCGTAGCAGCTGTCAGGTAATGACATTCACTGACTGGTGTGTGTCTTTGTGTAGAGGGGGAGGGTGCTGTCTTTACACAAATCATTCATCAACTGGAGACTGACATATGCCTTTTTAAGTGGCAAACCATTACTGTATACAAAGCACCCAAATCTCTCCATATGCATCACATTGAGATAAAAATCCTTTACAAATTTACCATTATACCATAGCTTTCACTTCAATTTTCACTTTATTCAATTATTGTTACTGTAATAAAACAGTAGTTTGGTTTAAACAACCACTGTCATTAAAATAGACTAAAACTAAAAAGGTACAAAGCTGTCACTGGGGTGGTACCTTAAGATACAAAGGCTAAAAGGTACGGTTTTATTCCTTATTTACCCCTAAATTAGACATATTAGTGCAATTAAAAGTGCATATTAGTGCGTTTTGAAAGGATGCTACCACAGTAATTTGCACAGCTTTGTACTTTTTTCTGAGAGATAAAAATATGTGATCCTGGACCGTTTTAAGTAGGACGGGTATATTTGCAGCAATAGCCAAACATAGTGTCACGTCATCGTTACGATCCCAAAGCCGGAACACACGTCAACCGTCACCTGACTACTGATCACATGCACCTGTGCACCCAATCACCCCACAGTATAAATACTTACCTGTTTGTATTACTCACCGGCTGGTATCAAACACACCTGGCTCCTTTTATCTGTGGATGCATGCTTCCCTGTCAACGTTCTTTCTTCACAAGGTACTTCAGGAGGATTCGGACTGGAGCGTCTCTGTGGAGGAAGGAGATTTAAAGACATTTAAAGGGAAGTGACTGAACGGTACTTTTGGAATGATTTGTTTACGTATTGGATACTTACCTGAGTTTACCGGCACTGTTGTGAATCACCTGCAAAAAGAAACTGAACTACTTACCTATTTTCACCGTATCACCTTATTGTGCATATCTGTAACAAATAAACAAATCAAACGCTATCTCTGCCTCTGCCCTTCTGTGCCAGCGTGACAGGATACCAGCCCTTTCAAAACAACCACCGAATGCATCCCAACATGTCTCACGCTGCAGCTGCTCCAGATCCCTACGCCGACATGGTGCACGCGCTAAGGCAATCACTACAGCCCGCACACCCTCCGGCTGCTTCTCCACCCTCCATAACCGCAAGTACCCCGATCGCACGACCACAATGTTATTCCGGGGAGCCGGAGGGTTGTAGCGGTTTTCTGTTACAATGTTCCTTGTATATTGAGGCAAATAGTCAAAGGTTTCCTAACGAAATCGCTAAAATTGCCTTTGTCATATCTCTTCTAACAGGACGAGCACTACAATGGGCAGAGGCATTGTGGAATACTAAAAGCACTGTGCTGACCACACTGAACACTTTTTTTTTTTTTTCTCACTTTCGCGAGGTCTTTGGAGTGGCTCTCACCCCCCTCTCAGTACACGACGAGCTCCTCAAGCTAAAACAAGCAAGTAGCAATATACACGATTATACGTTTCCGGGCTTTAGCGGCTAACGGTGGATGGAACGAAGTTAGCCTATCGTAAGGGTCTATCGTAAGGGTCTAAAACCCGCTATCCTCAGACAGATGGCCATTTATGAAGACACGGTGAGCCTTGAGAATTTCATTAAGAAAGCCATTCATATCTCTCAGCATTTATCTGCCTGTGCACCAGAGACTTCGGTTCCTCGTTCCCACAGTCCAGTCAGTACCACTTCTCTGGAGGATGAGGAGGAACCCATGATCACAGATTCTTGCCGATTATCCCCCGCTGAACGAGCTCGATGAATACGGAACCATCTGTGCCTGTACTGTGGGGAAACTAACCATGTCATCCGAAACTGTCCAGTCCGACCTCAACGCCCAGCGGTGAGTACAGTGCGTCTAACACCCTCAGTTTGTATTATTTCTCATATTCCTGCGAACCTAGTATTTAACTCCTCCCTTTTCCCCATACATGTACTGGTGGATTCTGGAGCTGCAGGGAATTTCATTTCATCTAAATGTCTCATGGACTTCAACATTCCAGCTGTAGAGAATGAAACCTTCTATCAAATAACTACCATTCAAGGAACACCGCTGGGCGACGGACGTATAGATCGTCGCACCGTCGAACTTAAACTCATCCTCAATGGGAACCATTCTGAGACCCTCACACTGTTGGTCTTACCTAGAGCCTCCGTAGACGTGATATTAGGTCGACCCTGGTTAACTCGTCACAGCCCCCACATTGACTGGCGCTCTGGGGAAATCCTGGGGTGGAGCGACGCATGCAATGAGACATGTTTAGTGCCGTCACCTATGGCAGAGACAACTACCACATCACTCTCCATCCAATCCACTACAGTTGAAAGCCCGGAGACCACCAGTTCAGTCACAATCCTCACCGAATATTCATCTTACGTCAATGTGTTCAGCAAGGAACAAGCTACCCTTTTACCCCCCCATAGACGGTGGGACTGTAGCATTGACCTACTGCCAGGCGCACGACTACCTCAAGGGAAGGTCTATCCGCTGTCCATCCCTGAGAGAGAGGCCATGGAGAACTACATCCAGGAGGCACTTAAACAGGGGTTCATCCGACCTTCTACCTCTCCAGCCGCGTCCAGTTTCTTCTTTGTGGCAAAAAAGGGCGGTGGGCTAAGACCATGTATTGATTACAGAGTCCTTAACGAATCCACTGTCAAATTCGCCTATCCACTACCCTTAGTACCAGCAGCTCTTGAGGAACTCAGAGAAGCCAAGGTGTTCACGAAATTAGATTTGCAAAGTGCTTACAATCTCATTCGTATTCGTGAAGGGGATGAGTGGAAGACAGCATTCATCACCCCCTCCGGACACTACGAATACCGGGTGATGCTGTATGGGCTAGCCAACAGTCCTTCCATATTTCAAAACGTCATGAATGAGATTTTTAGAGACTTCCTACACCACTTCGTGATTGTCTACATAGGTGATATTTTGATATATTCCCATGACCTCCAGGAACACTGAAGACACGTACTCCAGATTTATCGCTGATTTATCAAGAACTTCAGCTTACTCGCGACCCCTCTCACTTCTATGCTAAAAGGTTCAAAGAAGACTCTTCAATGGAACTCCAATGCCCGAGAAGCCTTCCAGAGACTCAAACAGGCCTTCACTTCCACCCCCGTGCTTTAACATCCTGACCCTAACAAGCCTTTCGTTGTTGAGGTGGATGCGGCAGACACCGGAGTCGGAGCTGTACTCTCCCAATGGTCAGGTGAACCCCTAGCTCTCCACCCATGTGCCTACTACTCCAAGAAGCTTACCCCGGCGGAGCAGAACTACGGGATCGAAGACCGAGAACTGCTCGCCATCAAGCAGTGGCGTCATTGGCTGGAAGGAGCATCCTTTTCAGGTAATTACTGACCACCACAACCTTCAGTACCTACGGAATGCCAAACGACTCAATGCCCGACAGGCTCGCTGGTCAATGTTCTTCACACGCTTCCGTTTCCACATCACCTATCAGCCCAAACATAAGAACCTTAAAGCTGATGCTTTGTCAAGATTGCATTCCACAGATCCTGTTGATGAAAGTCCCGAACCGATTTTGCCACCATCTGTCTTCCTGGCACCCATCATTTGGCAACTTGATGACCAGATCCGTCACGCCACCCTCGAGGAAGCTGCTCCGCCGGGAGGTCCAGCGGGGCGAATGTATGTACCAACACATCTCCGACTTCCCCTGCTGGACAGTGCTCACACATCCTTGGGTTCTGGACATCCTGGCAGTAGACGTACCCTCTCGCTCCTACGTCAACGCTACTGGTGGCCCAATATGGCTAAGGAGGTAGCGCAGTATGTTAAAGGATGTGCGGTCTGCGCCGTTACTGCGACTTCACGACGGTTACCAGAGGGAAAACTCCAACCACTCCCGATTCCCCGCCGACCCTGGACACACATCGGGGTGGACTTCGCCACGGATCTTCCACCGTCAAATGGGTACACCACTATTTTAGTAGTTGTTGATCGATTTTCCAAGGCTTGCAAACTAATTCCTCTCAAGGGTCTCCCCACAGCTCTTGAGACCGCAGAGGCCCTGTTCCAGCACGTATTTAGGAACTTTGGCTTACCTGAAGACATCGTCTCCGATCGGGGGCCCCAGTTTATTTCCAGGGTCTGGCGGGCCTTCTTCCAGTTACTTGGGGTTACTGTCAGTCTCTCCTCGGGACACCACCCTCAGACCAACGGCCAGACAGAACGGAAAATACAGGAAATCTCCCGCTACCTCCGTACTTAGTGTTCACAACATCAGGACACCTGGAGCCAGTATCTGCCGTGGGCGGAATACGCCCAGAACTCACTCCGACAAGAAACCACAGGTCTAACCCCATTTCAATGTGTTCTAGGTTATCAGCCACCGCTCTTCCCCTGGTCAGGTGAAACCTCAGAAGTCCCCGCGGTAGATCACCGGTTCCGGGAGAGCGAGAGGGTTTGGGACTCGGCTCATGTCCATCTCCAGCGGGCAGTGCGGAGACACACGGAGAACGCCAATGTTCACAGGTTACCCACTCCTACTTACCAACCAGGGGATAAGGTATGGCTATCCACACATGACATACGTCTCCGCCTGCCCAGTAAGAAGCTGAGTCCCCGCTACATAGGTCCCTTTACTATCCATTCACAAATTAATGCAGTTACTTACCGTTTGAACCTACCTCCACAGTACTGGATCTCCTTGTCATTTCATGTGTCCTTGCTTAAACCTTACGTTGATCCTGTTCTCCCTCCTCCTGCAGAACCTGAACCGCTCCCACCTCCACTTCAACCAGAGGTCATTGGAGACCAGATCTACCTAATCCAAGAAATCATCCACTCCCAGCGCAGGGGTAACCGGCTCCAGTATCTGATTGACTGGGAAGGCTACGGACCAGAGGAGAGATCATGGGTGGACAGGGAAGACATCCTGGATCCAACTCTCCTCGCCGAATTCCACCAACGGCACCCCGAGCTACCAGCACCTAGAGGTCGAGGCCGTCCAAGAAAAAGATCTGGGGTGCCAGGAGGCACCCGTGGAGGGGGGGGGGTAGTGTCACGTCATCGTCACGATCCCAAAGCCGGAACACACGTCAACCGTCACCTGACTATTGATCACATGCACCTGTGCACCCAATCACCCCACAGTATAAATACTTACCTGTTTGTATTACTCGCCGGCTGGTATCAAACACACCTGGCTCCTTTTATCTGTGGATGCATGCTTCCCCGTTAACGTTCTTTCTTCACGAGGTACTTCAGGAGGATTCGGACTGGAGCGTCTCTGTGGAGGAATGAGATTTAAAGACATTTAAAGGGAAGTGACTTTTGAAATGATTTGTTTACGTATTGGATACTTGCCTGAGTTTACCGGCACTGTTGTGAATCACCTGCAAAAAGAAACTGAACTACTTACCTATTTTCACCGTATCACCTTATTGTGCATTTATCTGTATCAATAAACAAATCAAACGCTATCTCTGCCTCTGCCCTTCTGTGCCAGCGTGACACATACATTCTATCGGTAAAAATGATTGTTTTTTTTTTGTTTTTTTTTATGCCAAAAATCATTAGGATATTAAAACATTTAGTTTTTCACTAACCACGCATAAACGTTGTTTTCTCAAAAACACAAACATGTACATTCATGTTTGTTACATATTATTGTAGCCCAGTTTGTGCTGATTACAGTGTAGACTTTAGCCATTAATATGTTTTTAAGATATTGAAAAAAGCACAAATGTCAGGGCATGTCAAAACTTCTCCAGGGCCCCAAAACACCCTTAGACCGCAGAGGGTTAAATAAAGATCATGTTCAAGAATCCTACCTGCAAAACTACCTAAAAAACTATGCACAAGTGCTCCTAGGGCAAAAACTGCTTTAAACACAAATGATGGTCAGCTAATGGTCAGCTAACAATTTTTGGTTTACAGAACATTCCCAGATTTTATGGTTTGTTTTTGGTTAGCCAGGAAAGTTTTCTTAACATTCCCAGAACGTTATTCTAACATTCTTCAAACGTTCCTAGAATGTTAGTTTTTGGTTCCGTTAGGGGAACGTTCTTAGAACATTAATATAATGGGGAATGGAGCATTTTAAATTACGTTCTTAGAACATTAATATAATGATAGACTGAAACATTCTAAAAACATTTTGAATAATGTTCTAAGACCCAAACAAGAACGTTAATACAACGTCTAAAAAACTGGACGTTTCGAATGTTCTAAGAACCTTCAGCAATAACATTTTTATAACTTACTGGGAATGTTAGGGAAACATTCTTAGAACATTATTATAATGAGTAATAGAACGTTCTAATAACATTTTAAATGAAGTTCTTAGAACATTAATATAACAAGAGACTGAAACATTGTAAAAACGTTCTTAGAACCAAACAAGAAAGTTAATACAACGTCTAAAAGAACCTTCAGCAATGACATTTTTGTAATTTACTGGGAACGTTAGGGAAACGTTCTTAGAACATTAATATAATGGGGAATGGAACATTCTAATAATGTTTTAAATTATGTTCTTAGAACATTAATATAACAAGAGACTGAAAGATTCTAAAAACGTTTTGAATAACGTTCTTAGAACCAAACAAGAACGTTAATACAACGTCTAAAAAAAGAACATTTAAAAATAATGTTTTCAGAACTTAATGGGAACGTTACAGGAACGTTTTTATAACATAAAAGCTGGGTTTTAAGCCTTAAGCTGGGTTATTCTACCTTTGAAGTCAGTTTGCTGATGAGGGAGCAAAACTGCTGTCTGTAAGTCTCTGACTGACCGAACAGACACAGGCTTCAGCCAAAAGGAGAAAGATTGTCTGTTCATCCATTTACCCAGCAGCTCAGGCCACGCACACACGTCTGCTCTGACTCTAGACAGTCTTTATCGTGAGCGCTCAGCTCCCTCAGTTCATGCGAGGCTACTGATAACAGGTTTCTCCAATCAATACACAACATGCCCCTGTAGACCATCTCAGGCACTGTTTTCATCAGCGCTATGATTCTGTGAAATAACTTCTTTTTTTAATTATGTCTTTACCCTTAGGCTTCGGTGGAAATCATAACTTGTCCAGTCTGAGGTCAACAAAGCCAGAGAATCCAAAAGCTACACTTGTCCACAAGTGGATGGAGCTGTTAAATTTGTGCTGAGGTCTACAGGTACTTTATCAAGGCACAGACGTTTAACAAAAGGTAAAGCCAGTTTTTTTTTAAATAATGTTTTATATCTATTTATATGTGCATGTATTTTACTTATCTATATATTCTAAAATGAAATAAAAGATGAGAATAGTCTTGCTGTCAGTTGGTTGTTGACTGGAGAAGCGTCGAGATCACATGTTCCGTGTCTGATCTCAGTCTCCTGACCTTCATGTGGCTTCAGCCAAACACATTCCAAGAATCATGCAAAAGATGACAGTAACAGCACAATGTGAGGTCTTTTCAGTTAAGAGGTTGTTTCAGTAACATCTGGTCTGTCCTCACATCATGCTGCTGTTAGGAGGAAAAAACAGCATACCATGTGTCATGTGACTTTGATTTTATACACAGCTCAGCTGCAAATGTAGCTAGTTATTTTTAAGCACATTATTTATAATATAAGTAATTTTACCTAAATTCATTACTTCAGACTTATGTGCCCTCTAGAAGCTTGCGTTCTGCAAGTGAACAGCGCATTGTTGTGCCATCCCAAAGAGGCACAAAATCACTTTCACTGACTTTTACATTAAATGTTCCCTCCTGGTGGAATGACCTGCCCAATTCGAGTCCTTAAACATCTTCAAGAATCAGCTAAAAAAAACCCTATTCAATCCAGCACTCTTAAATTTAGTTCTATTCTTAAAAAAAAATACTTGCCCCTTTTAGACTTGCACTCTATTCATTTACTAACTGCTTGTTTTCTGTTTTCTTTTTATTTATTATATAATAATAAAAAAAAAACTTGCTACGTGCGTTAGACTGGGACTTGTCATAGCACTTGCATGTTATTGCTCTTTTGTTGATTTTGATTGCTTTCATTGTCCATGTTTGTAAGTCACTTTGGATAAAAGCGTCAGCTAAATGACTAAATGTCAATGTGTGTGTGTGTGTACAGTATATATATATATATATATATATGGTGTTCTGAAATGAGTTTTTTTTATTCAAATGTAAATTCATGTCCCAGTCACATTTTCTTGGTTAAATCGACATTACTTACACTAAGAATTTTTTTTATATTAGATTACATAAAAAACAACGCTTGCTTTATTCTTTCTACTTCTTTTTATTTCTTATATAATTAAAAAAAACTTGCTACATGTACTGGATTAGGCTAACTGAGACTTGTCATAGCACTTGCTCTTTTGTTGATTTTTAATTGCTTCCTCATTTGTAAGTCGACTAAAATGACTATATGTATGAATGTATGTGTGCGTGTGTGTATTTATATACATATACATATATATATATATATATATATATATATATAGATTACTTTAAATTTACTTAAATATTAATTTCAGGCCATTTCAAGTCTTATTTCAACATAACAAAGTGGTTATATCTAAGTGTGTTTGCAGACTTTTTTAAATGAGTGTTTCTATTAACGGCATTATAATTGTTCATTCAGACTGTTTCGCGAATGCAGACATTGCATGGACACGAGATGGAATTTATCACATTAACCAATCACATCTGAACATAACCAGTCATATCCAATCATATATCGCGATGGAGGCATTGCCTCCTCTTACACGACTTTCTTTCATTCATTCTCAGTTACACCCCACCAAACTCACCGCACACTTTAGGGGGTCTGTTAAAACTGGCTCAACCTTGATATAAATATATATGTATTATAGACACTATTTTTTTTTTAATTTTTTATAATTTTGTCATTTGCATGGAAAGCATGTTTTTGCAAAGTTATTCTTTTACTTTTTTATATTACATTCTGCACTTTGGTCACTTAATTATAGTTTTCATTAAGTCATAACTATACATTGCATAGTGGTGTACAATTTATGCATTCAGTTAAGAGCATGAAAATAAAAAGAATCTAAGTTTAAAATGTAATTTAATTTAATGTAATTTCTTACTCTATTGATTATATGCTCCTTTAAAATTATATACACCCTTTTTACACCCATCAAAACTAAACATTGGAGGTATTTTTAGAGAGAACAATTTCTATTATATGTTTGCTTTATGCTTTACCCCAACTGCCTATACACTCTTAAAAATAAAGGTGCTTCATGATGCCATAGAAGAACCTTTTTTGTCTAAATGGTTCCTTTAACATCTGAAGAACCTTTCTGTTTCACAAAAAGAAATTTCTTCAGATTATAAAATGGTAAGAAAGAGAAGGTTCTTCTATGGCATCGATGTAAAGAACCTTTTAAATCACCTTTATTTTTAAGAGTGTAATGTTCAGCCTTAGCTTCTGGTTTGCTTTTCATGTGCTTCTGCGTATGTGTGTCTGTGTGTATGTTTTTTTTATTTTTTTAGCTAAATCTCTCAAGTATATCCTCCAGTTAACCAGATAACCTCTGTTCCTAGAGTGTCTCAGCCATGGAATTCTATTAAGATTTCAGATTAGGGAGAATTGTGATGGTGAACATGGATGAAATCCTTTTGGGACAGTGAAGAGCCTCAAAATCCATGACCTCCAGAAATGATAGAGAAGGATAGATGGCTTTGTCATAGAGGATTCAGAACTCTTTGGTTGTGTAGATTGAAACTGCAGTGTACATGTGAATGTACGGTTTAAAACTAGGCAGAAAAACATACCAGTTGTAGTAGTTGACAGTGCAAGAATGTGGAGGAAGTGTCTTTCTATCACAACTTCTAACGTAGTTGTAATTCTGCCGCTCGTATAAACTTTCTGCTTGCGCTGTTCAAAACAAAAGCTACTAATATTGATTCCTTTAAAAGCTTAAAATTAGTCTGGGAATATTTTTAATGGGTACATGTGGTTTAAAGCTTCTGCTGATAGCAAGATTTTCTTTGAACGAGTCATCAAGGTGCAGTACTTCCTTTTAGTGCATCCATACGGATTTTCAAGTTGCGCTTAGTTATTAAGCCCACCTCCATAAACGTTATTTCTTTTTCATCCACAAGTGACCAAAAATAAAGCCTAAAGCAAAGATTTGTTTTGGCCCTTTCTCAGTTAATAACACTGGGTCATTTTTAATTCTTCGTTAAAGGATTGTCTTGTTCAGTTTTTAATTTTTTTATGGCTTTGCTCTCAGTAATTAATCCCAGTTAGTTAGGTTTCAAAATTATCATGTTATAATTTTAAAAGCTTAGAAACCTTAATTGCACTAGCCATCCCTGGTCGAAATTTTATTTGTTTGTCATCCAAGAGGTTCATGTCTTTCTTTATTCGGTTGAAAAGAAATTTGAGGAAAACATTCCAGGATTTTTCTCTATATAGTGGACTTCAATGGTGATCAATTGTTGTTCGGTTGAAGGTCCAAACTGCAGTTTCAGTGCAGCTTCAAATTGCTCTACATGATCCCCGTCCGAGGAATAAGGGTCTTATCTAGCGAAACGATCAGTTATTTTCTTAAAAAAGTGCAAATATATATATATACTTTTTAACCACAAATGCTTGTCTTGCACTAGCTTGACTTCATGCATTAAATAGTTATGTTGGAAAGGTCATGCGTGACGTAGGTGGAAGTACCGACCCAGTGTTTACAAAGCAAAAGTCAAACAAATTTTACAAATTTGACGTGCAAAGCAAGTCAAACTAATTTTACAAAAAACAGTAAAACAACAATGTCGGATGATTGTGAAGGAGAAGAAAATTAGTTTTTCGCCCTACCCAACCTATTTGAACCGGAGTACACAGACGAAGAACTGACCGTTTCAATGTGATTATGTAATGTGTAAATTTGTGGACGTGCATCGCAGAGCTAGTGCAAGAAAAGCATTTGTGGTTAAAAATTATGCACATTTTTATTTTTTTTGGAAAATGGCCAATCGTTTACTAGATAAAATCCTTATAGATAATTTACTCACCGCCTTGTTATCCAAGATGTTCATGTCTTTCTTTCTTCGGTCGTAAAGAAGTTATGTTTTCTTGAGGAAAAAAATTCAGGAATGTTCTCCATATGGTGGCCTTCTATGGTGCCTTTGAGTTTAAACTTTCAAAATGCAGTTTAAATGCAGCTTTAAAGGACACTAAACGATTTTTTTTTTTTTAAATTACAATTTATATACTTTTTAACCTTAAGTGCTTGGCTTGTCTAGCTCTGCCTGAACTCTGTGCATTCCAGGTCAATACAGTTAGGGTATGTCGAAAAACTCTTATTTTCTCCTCCAACTTTACAATTGTCCTACATTGCTGCAAAAGTACCAACCCAGTGTTTACAAAGCAAACGAGCAAAGTCAAACGCTCTTTACAAAAAAAGGTAAAACAACGATGTCTGATGATTTTGAAGTTGGAGGAAAAGATGAGTTTTTTGCCCTACCCTACATTTTTGAACCAGAGTACACAGACAAAGAACTAACTGCTCAGGACCTTTCCAACGTGATTACCAGGGTTGCCAGGTTTTCACAGCAAAACCCGCCCAATTGCTACTGAAAACTAGCCCAATCATGTTTCGAGGGGTGTCACCCAGTAAAAATCGCATTCTAGGGGTAAAATACACGTTTATTGGCAGGGTTCCCCTGGTGCAGTTTGCATTCCAGGGGCTAAAAATAACATTATTTGAGTTGCTTCAACCAGCGGACATAAAAAAAACAAGCGACAACAATGTTACTGTAGCCTGATTCCAGGGGGAAAACCACAGACTTTGCAACACTGGTGATTACGTATTGCATGAAGTCATGGACATGCATCGCAGAGCTAGTGCTAGACGAATATTTGTGGTTAAAAAGTATGCATATTTGTATTTATTGTTTTTTTGATTGTTTGTTTTTGATTGTTTCACTCTAATTCCTTGGCTGGGATCGTGTAGAGCCCTTTGAAGCTGCACTGAAACTACAGTTTGTAACTTAAACCCGTTGATCCCCATTGAAGTCCACTATATGGAAACAAATCCTGGAATGGTTTCCTCAAAAACCTTAATTTCTTTTCAACTGAAGAAAGAAAGACATGGACATCTTGGATGACATGAGGGTGAGTAAATTATCAGGATTTTTTTTTTATTCTGGAAGTGAACTAATCCTTTAATTCCTGTCTTCTTGTTGCTTTTACTTCTTATGTCTTAATTACTAACGTAATTGCTTCCCATTGTACTTTTGCTTGAAAAAGTGGCCCCTAAAAGATGTTAACTCCAGTCACTTTTGTGCATGTGACAACATTATAACATACTGGTTTGAGAAAGTTTGTAGACATCAAGATGAATGACACATCCCATTTGAAAGCTTTGACTTTTACATGGCAAGTTTTTTCACATTTAAGCCATTTGTTATTGCCAATGTCATGTGTGGTTTTCTGTTCCATTGCAGATGAATATAGTTGTGAATGACAGGTGGTTGGAGGACAATGTTGGGTCAATGGCATCCATTGCTGTTTGTACCCCAACATTATGTTCCAAAGAAGAATTCCAATGCAGGTTTGTTGTAACATTCCATTGAACATTTTATCTCAATTACTGAGAGTTTACAGTGCATTTTGCAGATGTAACCTACTGAGATAACCAACCCTAAGTGCCCTACCGAAGGGCAAAACAGCGATTGGGCAGGAAATGGTTCATAGCCGCCCCTCAGTGTTCTTCTGCCCTGCAGCGTTTGAGTCAGATGCCAAACTGCAAAACCGCCATCATTCCAGAGCACGTGGCCTATACTGCTCATTTCAATGCAGACAAAGGAAGAAATGAGCTAAATCATATAGCTGAGCCTCGCCGCTCACCAGGAATCGCTCTAGGAAGACGTCGCTGTGCTCATTTGCAGTAATTAGACCCATCCTGAGATAGTTCATCAGGGATCGTCTCTCACCCAATCAGCTAGACGTCGACATCCTCCTCCACCTGTCTGGACCGCGGGAGCTCTCCAGGTAGCTGTCAAAACCGACGTTTAACACACTATGCGAGCTGCACTACCGTGCCCTCGTTTGGTATCATACCTTCTTCAACGATGGGGGCGGTAGTTCTCTCCGCCTCGGGGCCCATATCATCTCTGTCACGGGGCCCGTACCTTCCCCCACGGTGGAGCTCATGCAGTATTGATGGAGCAGTAGTGCTTTACGGGGACACTGTAATTACGTCCCTTCATAAGGCCAATTTTGGCTGGGTGGGCTCATAACCTTTCTTGGCTGTATGTGCATCAGGGGGCCCATGAGACAGAGTTCATT
The DNA here is from genome assembly GCA_012976165.1 of Labeo catla. Taxonomy (NCBI): domain Eukaryota; kingdom Metazoa; phylum Chordata; class Actinopteri; order Cypriniformes; family Cyprinidae; genus Labeo; species Labeo catla. The sequence goes on from VONZ01000087.1 coordinate 1,078,928, forward strand.
AGGGCCTGACACCGCACTAGACGGGGAGTAATGGGCCGAGGCGAAGCGTGCTGTTTATCTTAGGCCATAGAGGCTAATGACGGGGCGGACTGTGTGTGTGTGCGCGCTATTGAGCCGGCCTTGGGGGTGGAGAGATTCCATTAATAGGCAAAAGGCGTGGGACACCACTTTCATTATTAGAGCTTTTGAAGCTGGCTGATTGCTCACAGCTCTGCATACAGCTGGGGGCTTATTTATTTATTTATGTCCCATCCTGACAGAGGCGACAGTGCTGCTCCTCCAAAAATGTGCTTTGAGGGCAGTCATAAACAAATATCGTATATGACATGAAGGTGACATAAATGCTAATGAAACTTTATATGGCCCGACTGTCGTTCCCTAGATATACTGTAATTCGTTTTACCACCAAGAATAGTGGAAGCAAATGTGGATATAACAATACACGACTAGACTTCCTGAAGAAGTTCCAATGCTTTTATAGCAGAGGAGGAGTAGTGTTAACATTTCACAGTAGGCACGTTAGAGTTTTGTGTAAAGGAAATGTTGTGAGTTGTTAACATGTTGCTGTGTGGTTGATAGGGAATTTTTCAGTCTTCAGTGGCACATGATCTTTCAGAAATCATTCATTCATGTAATGAAATATTATTTGTTTACTACTGTAAATCTATATTCAATTACTGTGGCATCTCCTTCAATGCTGTCAGAATCTTTACATTTTAAAATGATTTTATGTATTTTAAAATATATATTTTATATTAACATATTTTTATGACAGTATATTTATTGAACAAACATTAATTATTTTATTTATCAAAATAAGCAGAAAATAGTACAAACTTTGCTAAAGTGATTGTTTTATTAGTTTAAGTATCAATACTGTGTGCCTTTTACCCCAAACATTTATAAGATTTTTAAACAAAATTAATGACTTGTATGATTTATTTTCACACAAAATCTGTTGCTCCATAAATGTTCAATACAAACGTATATTTTTCTGCAACATTTTTTTCTTAGGGTGTGTCTTTAGCCCCGTTGTACCCTATATTTTGTCAGTATTTTTGATAGAATGTTCAAAAGAGCAGCATTTGCTTGAAATAGAAATCTTTTGTATAGCATTATTAATGTCTTTACAGTCACTTCTGATCAATTTATTGTATGCATGCTAAATAAAAGTATTACATGATTTTAAAAAATCTTACTCACTGTAAACTTTTGAACAGTATAAAATATATTATACTTACAGGATTAGTTCACTTTTGAAATAAATACATTTCCTGATAATTTACTCATCCCCATGTAATCCAAGATGTCTTTCTTTCTTCAGTCGAAAAGAAATTAAGGTTTTTGAAGAATACATTCCAGGATTTTTCTCCATATAGTGGACTTCACACAAAAAAGGGGTTAAATTTTACCTTTTGGGGTACAATAGCTTGTTGCTGGAGCAGTACCCTTAAAAGGACATCTTTGTGCCTTTTTTTTACCCTTAATAGGTACATATTAGTACCGTATGTATTACTGCTCTAAGGTACTAATATGTAACTATTAGGGGTAAAAAAACATACAAAGATGTCCTTTTAGGGGTACTGCTACAGCGACAAGCTGTTGTACCCCAAAAGGTACAATTTTAAACCCCTATTTTTCTGTGTTCAATGGTGGCCAACGGGTTGAAGGTCCAAATTGCAGTTTCAGTGTAGCTTCAAAGGGCTCTACACGAATAAGTGTCTTATCTAGTGAAACGACCGGTCATTTTCTAAAAAAAAATTACAAATGTATATACTTTTTAACCATTAATGCTCGCCTTAAATTGGCTCGTGTTTGCGCATTATGTAGGTGTAGGCCTTTACAAAAGGAATTTGGAGGAGAAGATTTTTGGACCTTCAACCCGCTGGCTTCCACTAAAGTCCACTATATGGAGAAAAATCCTGGAATGTTTTCATCAAAAACCTTAATTTCTTTTCGACAGAAGAAAGAAAGACATGAACATCTTGGATGACATGGGGGTGAGTAAACTATCAGGAAATTTTTATTCTGGAAGTGAACTAATCCTGTTAGCTTTTTGGCTGGTGAGGAAAAAAAATCATATTCCCCAGCTGAAAATCAAGATACAATAGTATTGCAAAAAAATACCGTCCTTTTCCACCTCATCCATCATCATCATCAACAAAAAGGCCTTTGAAAGACAAAATGCCATTAAAACTCATTAAAGAGAACTTAATGACAATAATATATTCATAAATGAAAAGAAAAGCCATAGCAGAGCAAACAATTGGCCTCAATCAGTCAAGTGAAGCCACATCATCAAAATGTCAATGGCGTTGAATAACAAATGCACTGCAGCTGTTGCTTAGGACAGAGCGTAATGGTTTCCATAGACCAACGGGGGCACGGAAGCCCACGCAAATGTGTTGATCTGATGCACGGAGGCAAACGCAGCAAATGGAAGAGCGCTTGGACAATTAATAAACGCGGGTCTCAAATGGACTTCTGCTGATCGCCGAGGGACCAGCTGAGACCGAGTAGTGCAAGTAGCTCGTTTAGTCGATGCAAATTTTTCATGCTTTGCTCTCTGTTGCACTCCATGGGTGTGCACTAACATGCCGAGGAGGCTGTCAAAAACCTTGCTTTGATCACGCAGCAATGGGCCCCAACGGTAACATCACAGCAGAGCTGCAGAGCAGGCAGTTAGGGAAGAGGGTAATATTGCACTTAGCCAGGGACCGCTGTGCGTGCAGACGAGTGTGTGTGTGTTCATTTGCCGGCCTAGCTGGCTGCAGGAGCTACAGCCAGATTGCTCGGCTGCGATAGGAAGATCTTAAAGTAGGTTAGATCCAACGTGCACATGTTCCCCTGGAAAATCCCTCTACAAAATGCACCATCAAAGCCCGATAATCTCAGTCAGGACCTCTGACCCTGTTCAAACAGCGACAAGCACGGTGGCAACACTGTTTCCTTTGTTCATCTAAACTCTGTTATGACCTCAGCAACAGCTGTAGTGTATAGATACAGCTTGAGGTCACATGTTAGTTTACTACTGTTGGATTTTGCTGTGCACAATCATCTGATTCTGTTTCTAGACATCTAGAATGAGTGTACAAAATATATTCAAGCCCCATGCAGCACAAAAATGAAATACAATAAGTGAAAAATAACAACAAAGGAAAAACGTGACATGGAATTGTCACAAAATATCAATGTTGTCTCGCTCTGTGTGCCGCACTCAATGTGACACTTTAACTCTGTGTCCCATGAAGGCAATTTCAAGGTTTCTTGGAATCTTCCACAGCGTATTAGTAAAATATAAGCTTTGTTCTGAAACACAGTGTGCTGCCTCGCTGTCTACTGCCTACATAGGCAGCTATCTTCTAAGGCAGCATACTAATAGTCTTGGAAACTCAAGTGACTGATGTAAAATAGTCTGTATAAGCAGTAACTGTACACATCATTCAGACTTGATTTATTTTTTATTCTTTTTATTTTGGCACACTGAATGCTGATGCTGTGATTAGCATAAATGTGAATATTAACAATATATTTCTCAGGATTTTATTGGCAGAATATACAATAAAGCCACATTTTGAATATGGTGAAAAACATTTTTGTTAAAATATATGTTGGCAATTACCACTATATTATTTGTATTATTATTTGTTGTTGTTTTGGTAATATTCAAACGAGTCTAACAGAATTTAGAAATTGATTAATTACATTTTATGAAGCTACATTATTTTTTTACTTCAACAAAATTGTTTATTTGGCGTCATAGAAAAGGCCAGATTCCACTATAAGACATGATGTTAGGAAATATTGTTGTATTGGTAAATATCGATATTATTTTTATTATTAATTTCATTTTTTATATATCATTTTTTTTCAGTGAATTTTTGTTCTCTTAGTAAAAACATATTGTTGAAAACATACCTTGTTAAACTTGATGTCACTTTTACTTGATAAATATATCTGTAAATATCACATATCTGTAAATAATCATAATTATTTTTTTATTATTAATGTTATTTTATTATTATGTATTATTTATTTTAATTAAATTTTTTTAATGAATTTTATTAAACATTTCTTGTGTTTATATAATTTTTACTCAATAAATATATTGGTAAATATCACAATGTTATTTTTATTATTAATTTTATTGTATTATTATGTATTATTTTATTCTTATTAATTTTATTAAACATTTCTTGTGTTCTCTTAGTAAAGAAACATTTTATTATTATGTAGCATTTGTTTTTTATGGATTTTATTAAATATTTCTTCTTGTGTTCTATTAGAAAAAAAATATTGTTGAAAACATGCCTTTGATATCACTTTTACCTGATAAACTTATGATTTTTGCTGTATTTTATTCATTGCATTTATTGTTTTAAATCTGATTGGCTGACTGAAATGACTAAAAAAGTTAATATCATGATCTTTGTTTTTTTCTCTCTTACTTTCTTGCTTTTTTTTTTGGAACCCTGTATGCTGTCATTGTGTGGACAGGACAGGAGCAGTGTGACCATCCATCAGAATTTCTCATTTTGTGTCCCACGGAAGACAGAAATTTGTGCAGGTTTGAAACAACACAAGGGTGAGTAAATTGATTGTGTGATTTGTTATTTAAATATAGCCACCTACATTAATATTATGTGAATATGTGCTGCTCTAAAGCTTGAACAAATATTTTGTGGTACTGCCTTATGTACTCTGATGGTTTTGGTGGTGTTCAAGTGAGTGCATCAGAATTTAGAATCGGAATTGCTTCAGCATTGTTCATGCCACGTCACATTGCGTCGGAAATGTCAGATCCCACTATAAGACAACAAGAGATTAAGTCAGCAAGAGTTTTTACAAATGTCAAAAGACTATTCACAATGCAATTTCCTTTTTAATGAGCTAGGAGAAGTTTCATTGCTCTTTGTCGTGATATAATTAAATTTGTGTTCGCTGCAGCCGTGCAGCTATCAGGTTTGACAAAATTAGAGAAAAAAACGTAATTCGCTCCCAATCCTATCAGAGCTATCACTGTTGTTGAACACGTTAAATTGAAAACCTTAAATGTACCGGTGGCTGTCATGTGTGGCTATTCCCTCTAGCATGGCTGGGCTGGGACCTTATGATTGTCTTATGATTGCATCGGATCCTAACGGCTATGGGGAAAGTGGTGTCGGCAATAGGGGTGATTATTTCAGCTTGGACCAATGGGGAGCAGGTGAAGTGCTGGAGTAATTAATATCTGTCTTTTCAAGTCCGTATTGTGGCGCTTGGGGCCTGTGCTTGGAGAAATCAAGAGTGGGAGAGTATTTTCTTTGCCTGTGGGAGCCGTTGCACTAATGCATGGAAATACAACACACATGCACATAGACAAACACTTTCACATTCTTCTCTGCTCTGTCGATTTCAATTTTAGGCCAAGAGCGCGTACCTAGCTAATTCCTTTAGCTTCCTTTCGCTCAGCATTCGATTTGAGTGGACTGTGCATTTTCTGTGGCACGCAACTTGACTTGTTCAGCCTAGAGCACCAAACGCTCATTATCAGAGTGCTAAAATGCTAACAGCCCATCTAAACTGCAAGTAAACGATGTGGCATGACATGACAAACACTGTAAAAGTTTTGTTGCATTGCTCAAGTGTAGAAGCCATCACTGCTCCAACGAGAGCAATGTTATGCAAGGCTACACTAGTATTTTAGTATGAAATTTTAGTTTAAAAAAAGTGATGTAGCAGCTTTGAGCTTGCATTACTCGTTGTTGTACAGCTAAAAAAGTTGGTAGAGAACTGTCACAAAGTTTTGTAATGCAAGGATTTGTGGGCAATATTAACCCAAAATCATGCATGGATGCACACTTTTCAAATCCATTGGAAATTGTATACCATCGAGGCACCTTTGGCACTCTTTTCATCATACTATGATTTGAGACACACTAATCCTAATCTCACATACTATTTAGGATGAATAATATGTAAATTGGGAGGTTGCAACGGCTTGAGGCTCTGCATACTGACAAACTTTCTATCACTCAGCTCTTCTCAGCCAGCCCAATCACGGCATGTGTTTACTTAATTGGAAGGCACTGAAGGATGAAAAGACACTTCTGGTGGTGAACCAGGCACAGCATGTCAGAGAGACATACAAGCTGCAATATGACACTAAAGGAAAGCCAGTGCTGAATAAACTTTACTTGACCAGAAATAAGACTGTATAACAGGTTAGTCAGCCAGCGGAATTGTAACCATATTATATTAAAGGTTATCAAATCAAAGGTTTGTGTTAAAAAGATCAGTTGATGAAAAAGGTGTTATTATTTATTCAGCCTAATGTTGTTCTAAATCTTTCTTTCTTCCACAGAACACAGAAGGTTTTTTCCCCATGCAATTACAAGGATGCTCACACGGGAGCTTTCAAGCTGTAAAAAGGATGCAAAAGCACCGTAAAGTATCATAAAAATGGTTTAAATGACCCATGCAATATATCTAGAGTCTGCTGAAGCCATACAATTACTTTGTGTGATAAAAAGGCTGAAATTTAAATTGCTATTCACTGAAAATTGCATTTGATCAGTAGCAGCAATGGCCAATTTTGAGTTGGATCTTTACAGTGAATCAGTTGATTTGATTCTCAAAATAGTTTTTCACAAAATGGATGGATTCAGTTCTCAATTTAAACTTATTGATTCTTTTGAATTAGAACTTTTCAGTGAATCAGATGATTCTATTCAGAAATTGATTTGTTTACAATTTGGACTGCAAACAAATCATTGAAAAGTTCCATTAATCAGATGATTCTATTCAGAAAAAAAAAAAATGTTTGCAAATTGGACTGATCCAGTACAGGTTTAACTCACTGCTTCTTTTGAGTTGGAACTTTTCACTGAGGCAAATAATCTATTCAGAAAATGATTTGTTTGTCAGTTGGACTGATCCAGAACAGGTTCAACTAACTGATTATTTCGATTTGGAACTTTAAAGTGAATCAGATGATTTTAATTCAGAAAATGATTTATTCACAAATTGGACTGATCCAGAACAGGTTCAACTAACTGATTATTTCGATTTGGAACTTTAAAGTGAATCAGATGATTTTAATTCAGAAAATGGTTTGTTCACAAATTGTACTGATTCAGTACAGGTTTAACTCACTGATTCTTCTGAGCTGGAACTTTTCAATGAATCAGATAATTCTATTTAGAAAATGATTTGTTCACGAATTAGACTGATCCAGTATGTTCAGTTCACTGATTCTTTTGAATTGGAACTTTTTAGTGAATCAGATGATTCTATTCAGAAAATGATTTGTTTACAAATTGGACTGATCCAGTATATGTTCAATTCACTGATTCTTTTGAATTGGAACTTTTCAGTGAATCTGATGATTCTATTCAAATAACGATTTGTTCACAAATTGGACTGATTTCACTTGAATTTTACACGTAATCACACCTTTAGTCTGTTCATCACACAAACCTATTAATCCAGCAGACTTGAAATAGCACATGCACCACATTTATGATGCTTTTTTGAGCTTGAAAGATTTGGTTAATAACAATTGTAAATATATGGCAAAAAGTGATTTGCACAGTAATAATTTTTTCTTCTGTGTTCCACAGAAGATCAAAAGTCGTTCATATTTAGAATGACATGAGGGTGAGTAAATGATGATAAAAATCTTCATTTCTGGGTGCACTATCCCTTTAAATGCTTTTCAAAATGCCACAAACGTCATGCTTATTTTCGTTCCTTTTTAATATCCTCCCTCTTTTTTAATCAAACCCAGATTTGAGAGTATAGACTCATCACTTGTCACTATTAAAATGTTGATTTGGCTTTTGCTCGGCGTGATGCAGAGATGACTGCGTGATGATGTTTTTCCAGCAAAACAATAACAGCAATATGACCAGCCAGCTAACTGCGCTGATCTAATCAGTCTCACGATCTGTTTTCTTCCGGTGCTGTCGTTCAGAAGCAGACTCGGTTTACTCAAATAAGCTCCAAAACACCTCAGCTCAGATATTAATCCCTCCACATGTTCAAACAGAAGGAGGAAGAGAAGGAGGGAGGAGGACACAAAATGAGAGAGATAAAGGTAAACAGAGGAGGAGCAGATGAAGAAGAAAGAAAATGAGAATGATACACATCAGATGAGCCAGAGAGTGTGTTTATAGGCTAACTGTGTACAAAACAAAACCTTTATAATAATAATTTAATAATTCTGCATTTTGCAGAGTTTTACCGTTTCCGTAAACTGCAGATCTTAATGATTTTTAAAAAATCATTGCACCACATTTCTATGGTGTTAATGTGACAGGTGGTGACACCAAATGCATCAGCATTATGTATTATGTATTTACTATTTTTCATTATATTATATTATACTTATTTTCTATATAGTGCTTGAATGAAGGCTAAATTATACTTCATTATGTGTCACTTCCACCAGAAATTGTCCCTGTACATAATAACATACATTATTCTCTGTGTGAATACTATATTGTGTGTTTTAGTAAGCACTTACACACACCGTAGAATGACTTAGAAAACAAGACGATGAGGGTATGTGAGAGATGAGCTGAGAGCGAGCAGCGTGTGCTGGAGCAGCTGGACTCACGAGTGCTTGTCACCTGAGCTGTATGTGTCGTCCCTCTCAGCCCCAGCAGCTCTAATTGATGATGCGGCGTCTCAGTCATGCTCTCCGGCCAATCTGCTGCCTCACAGATGGCTCTGTTTGGGCCACATGTGAGAGCCGCTCACTCAATATTTGCTTCTAAAGAAGGTGCTGGCTTATTTTAATAATGCTCCGTGTTTGGTCGGCATGAATTAGATACACATGAGATGTACATACAGGTGGCATGCTTTGCCTGAGTCACTTTTCAGCACCCTGTTAGAATGGTTTGTGACAGCTGTCATGAATATGATGGTATACAGTCAGGTGGCAGACATGTGGCATGTCCATATGTGACCATGCTAAATAATCACCCCTTGATTGAAATAATCACCACAGATTGATTGATCTTATAGACAAATAGATAACCTGCAAAAAGTAGATACACTGCAAGAACTTTGGACTGTTCCAGTACAGGTTCAACTCACTGATTCCTTTGAACTGAATCAGATGATTCTATTCAGAAAGTGAATGATTCTTTTGAACTGAAACAGTTAATTTGATTCACGAACTTATTTGTTTAAAAATTGGACAAACAGTACTACTGTTTACTTACTTACTAACTAACTCTGTAAAGTTGGGTCTTTCTTTAGTGAATCAGATGATTCTATTCAGAAAATGATTTGTTCACAAATTGAAGTGATCGTGTACAGGTTCAACTCACTGATTCTTTTGAACTAAATCAGTTTGATTCACAAAAGTATTTGTTTAAAAATTGGACAAATCATGTACTCCAGTTCAACTTACTGATTCTTTAGAGTTGGATCTTTTTTTTTTTAAGTGAATCAGATGATTCTATTCAGAAAATTATTTGTTCATAAATTGGACTGATCCAGTACAGGTTCAACTCAATGATTTTTTTAATTGAACCAGTCAATTTGATTCAGAAAATGTATTGTAGAAAATTGGACAAATCAGGTACTCCAGCTCAACTCAATGATTCTTGAGTGAAGTGAATCAGTTAATTTGATTCAAAAAATGATTTGTTCACTCACTGATTCTGTAGAGTTGGATCTTTTTTTTTTTTTAGTGAATTTGATTATTCTATTCAGAAAATGATTTGTTCACAAATTAATTTGATTCACAAAATGATTTGTTCAAAAATCGGATAAATCAAGTACTCCAGTTCAATGCACTACTTCTTTAGAGCTGGACCTTTTTTAGTGAATCAGTTTATTTGATTCACAAAATTATTTGTTCAAAAATTGGACAAATCAAGTACTCCAGTTCAGAACACTGATTCTGTTGGATTTTTTTTTTTTTTTTTTGGTAAATCAGATGATTCTTTTCAGAAAATGATTGATCCAGTACAGGTTCAACTCAATGATTCAATTTTCTTAATGAGTGTTTAGTCTTATTTTCCCTTGTTTTTTCCTCTTCTCACTAAATTTTTAGATTTATGCTTAAACCAAAAGAGAAGATAGCTAAGAAAATAAGAAAAAAGGAAAAATGTGAGAAATATAAAGTAAAATAAGAAAATAAAATATTTTATGCAAAATTGCATTAAACTGGTCTAGATAGAGAGACAGACAGACAGACAGACAGACAGAGAGATAGATAGATAGATAGATAGATAGATAGATAGATCGATAGATAGATAGATAGATAGATAGATAGATAGATAAAATATATAGAAAGAAAAGTGTATTATGAGATATTATGACCAACACCTATCATGTTATAAAGAAATTTTAAATCATGCCAAATGTGTGTGTGTGTGTGTGTGTGTGTGTGTGTATATATATATATATATATATATCACAATAAATGTAAATCTAACTAAAGTTTGTTAGATTTAAGCTTAAAAGAAGAAAAATAGAGAATGAAACATACACTTTATTTAAAGGGACAGTTCACCCAAAAATGAAAATTTTGTTATCATTTACTCACCCTCAAGTTGTTCCAAACCTGTATGAATTTCTTTCTTCTGTTGAACATAAAAGAAGATATTTTAAAGAATGTGGATAATCAAACAGTTGATGGACCCCTTTTGGCTTCCATAGTATGGAAAAAATACTATGAAAGTAAGTGGGGACCATCAGTTGTCTGGTTCCATACATTCTTAAGGGTGATGGTTTGTTGGTGTATGTTGGGTCATGTCATTACAAACAGGTGTCTGGATCAGAGCATGTTTACTGTTGTGATGTCCTCATAAAAACCTGATTAACGGCTAGTAATCAAGTTAACACCTGCCTCCTACCTGCACAAAATTCAGCCCGTGGCGGAGGACTCAAAGCACGCAATGCTTCTAATTACATGGAAGAAGTCAAGTTGTGTTTATCAAATCGCACTTTTAAATGAACACTACAGTCGCCACACTCAATCAAACACAGGCAGATCTCAATAAAACTGACTATTACGATCAGATTCAGATTCACAGCATTATCCGTCTTCCCTCCGAATGCCCTCTCTCTCATTCGGCATGCACTGCAATAGTCTGATCGCGTCTGATGTGCCTTTAATAGAGAATGATCTTACCACAGTCAGACAGCAATCTCCGCTTAAGTAAACAGCATGTGAAAGGTATTACTTTGTGTCAGTAGAACCGCTGAACCTGCGTTCACCTTGTGTTCTCTGGCTTGTCTGAATAAGGAAAAGGTTTGTGCGTTTTGTTTACCCTTCTAAACACAGAAATTATTTTACGAGATGTTGTAAACCAGCCTCGACGAAGCCGTAGACCTGTAACCTTTCAGATGGCAACAAAATACTTTAAGCTTTCTTCTAAACGGCATTTCTGTGTGTGCTGTAGGGTTTAGCAGTGGCCTTAATTTTCTCAGGGGGTGTTGTTTGGGGCAATAGCCTTCTTGTACAGTGATACAGTTTCCTAAAAATCATAAGGAAGATTGTTGAGCTAGTCGAGCCCACAGGGTCTGCTTTGGTCGATTGTTATTTCCCTAGTCGGCACACGGAAAAGCTAAATTTTTATATTTTCTGAAGCAAATGTGAGTGATTGGCTGTACTAAATTCTTGGCTGTATGTGAACATTAGATACTTCAGTTCAAAATTGCATACTTAATTTGATTAGATTTTGTTTAATTGTTTTCCGATAAAATTTTCAGAAAGTCAGTTGTATATGAAAGATGCATTTACTTGAGATAAAAAAAGATACATTTACTGTGCAACATTGCATAAGATATAAAGACTTGTTTTCATAGATTGTATCAAAATGTTGGATTTTACCTTACTGTACGTGCAGATTTTTAAACTTGGTTTGACTTATCTTGAAAGTGGGGAAAAAATGCCAGCGAAGTAAAACAAATGCTTTTTTGGTCACCAAAAACAGCTATTTTTATTTCAGTTTTAGTAATTTCAGTACTTTAACTTATTTAGTTGGTTGGCAAGTTTAATATGGTAAATTGATAAGTGATTTTAAGTGATTTTTTTTTAAGCTCCCCACTTACTTTCATAGTATCTTTGCATACTATGGAAGCCAAAAGGGTTCCATAAACTATTTGATGACCCACATTCTTTAAAATATCTTATTTTATGTTCAGCAGAAGAAAGAAATCCATTCAGGTTTGGAACAACATGAGGGTGAGTAGGTGATGACAAAAATGTCCTTTCTGGGTAAACAATCTCACGTTTCTTATGCCATTTTTCTTTTTTTCTTTTTTTTACACTTTAAGCAAAACAAAACAAAACAAAAAAACATACAGAAAAAAAAAAATAAAAATACAAAAATTAAAAATACAAAATGAATAATATGTGGTGTCAGGAACACATCAACTGGCACAGACTCTATTTTCAACAATTATTTATTTATTTATTTATTGTGATTGTGAAAAAATTAAAATGTAAAATGTATTTATAACTTGACAGATCTTGGCTAGAATCTATTGACCTATAGTGTTACTGCAAACAGTGCAAATTAATTTTCATAAATCATTTTTTAGACATTTTTTCAGGTAATACAAAAATATTTTCTTTTCAATGTTTTAAATTGTATTTTTCATAATATTTCTTATATTTTTCCATTTTTCTTTTGATAGTTTTTCCATCTATCTGTCTATCTATCTATCTTGCATTAAATATTTTTCTTATTTTACTTTATATTTCCTTTTTTTCTTGTTTATATTTTTTACCTTTTTATTTTTTATATTGTTTTTATTTTCCATTCTATCTATCTATCTATCTATCTGTCTGTCTGTGTAATTTTTTTAATTTGTTTTTTTATTTTTTCAATTTACTTTTTTAAATTTTATGTTGTGCTTTTATCATTTTTATGGTTTGTTTTACTTTGCTTAAATTAAGATTTATTTCAGTTTTAGTAATTTCAGTACTTCAACTTATTTTGGTTGGTTGCCAAGTTTTTGAAGTTCAAGTTTTTGGCTGCTCTGGGCTTACTTATTAAGTCCTTTTTATTGAGTGTTTTTCTTTTTAAATTATTTCTTTTTTTTTTTTCTGTTTTGTCACATAAAATTAGCAGCACAGCTGTCATCAACAGGCTACAGAGTTAGGAAATTTCTGTTTGCGTTGCTTGCCAAATTTTAATACTTAGGGTTATAGATTTGAACAAACCCCTCTAAACAACAGCAAGCAGGCAAAACTAAATATATGAAACTGTAATGATGAAGCATTGGACAATTAGGCTTTTTTGTATTCAGGCGGTACATGTTGGCTCGGCATACTTCCTGTTAGCTGCAGGATATGTAAAAACAGTCCTTCTAATCTGGGTTTGTGAGCGTCTACAGTGTTTTTTTTCCCTACTTATCCTGGATTTCCCAGAATGTTTAATGAGAGCGGTGAGGCAATCTGGCGAGACTTGAGTCTACTGTCCATGTTAAAGACAAGTCTGCTGATTTGTGCCTAAGGGGACATTTTACACCAAAACAGCTCAGCCTCTCTGGTGGGTGAAGGCCACTTGAGACAGACAGCAAGGGGGGACGGCAGAGAAAAAGAGAAAGAGAGACACAAATATAACTGAATTAGAACTGGAACCATAAAGAATTGATGTGTCTGATGTGATAGGACATTTTTACATTTTCTGGTGAAAAGTGTGTGGCGCTCGCCCATGCAAAAGTCACCATCATGATGCTAAGATGTGTGGGTGGTCGTCAGGGCATTGTTATGCAGTTGCTAAGTTGTTATCCAGTTGTTAGGCTCATTATTTAGGCATTGATATGTGGCTTGGGAAGGTGCTCTTGATGGTCATGTACTGAAACGTGAAGGGTTGCGCCAGCCTTTGATAAGTTCTTGCACTAGATGCTTAGTGACTACTAGTTAGTTCAGAACTAACACACACACACACACACACACATATATATATATATATATATGCTGCAGATATTCTCGTTAAAAACAATCTCTGCAAGTTGACACATTCCAACCATTACTGTATTACTGATTTTTTATTTAGTTATTTATTTATTTTATTTTTTTTAACTAATTTGATAAGCTGCATTAATTTTTTTCATTTAATTTAATTTCATTTCATTTTATTTTTTTTTTATTTTTTGGCATGAACAAATAATGTACATGTAAACAACAAGTATAAATTTCAACATCTTTGTACAGTGTATGTCTCAAAGATTGAAGTCTGTCAGTTAATATGAGCTGCTAATTTCAGTCCAGCTGTTACCCTGGTCAGATGCTTCCTTAAATAGTTTATATGCAAGGTTACATTTCAGCAAAATGTAATGATGCAAGGCTCAAATTTGAGTAGTGGCTAAGTTACCAAAGCACTAGGGTAAATTAGTTATGCACAGCTGATGCAACTTAATATAGCTTCTTAATATCAATTGAAAATCCAGCACTATGATTTTTCATTTCAGTCCAGAATCTTAAGTAAATAATAAATAAATAAATTTCTACTGGTGTAAATCTTCTTAGGAAATTATATTACTCAGCAAACATTGTCAAGAATGTTTTTAACAGAGTGAAACTGAAACTGGCATGGTGTTAAAACACCTACCAATCAACCAATTCTTTGAATATATAGGAATTATCTGTCTGTTTTATCATCAAACAGATGAAAATCATAAGTTTGACTGCTTAAAATAGAAGTAGCAAGCAATCCACATTTTTTAAGGCAACATGCAAAATGATCTACAAGAAAAATGTAATTCTTGTGGTTAGAGGTTTGTTCAGATCACTAACCTCAAGTATGAGGAATAGAAATAGTGAACTTGCCCGAGCACACAAAATATTAACGCACAAAGAGACCGAAGCTGCTCGGTCCCTCGCTCACAGGAAATGCTGTAGACATGGGGGCTGGGGTGGCAGGGGATCCTGGGATAGCTTGAGGACTGGAGACATCTTGTGTCTGGCTTTCAGCTCCTACACACACCAGAGAGAGGGCTTAACCTCCTGCTGAGCTCCACTGCCTCGCATCCCACTCCAACACACACATGCAACTTCCACCCACATACGCTGACAAACATCCTCGGCACATGCACAAACCCCCCTCCCACTCAAACGTTCCTTCCTAAACAGCACACGCTAACACACAAACACGCTCGCCATCCCACCAGGAAGAGAGGAGATGTGTGAATTATTTATCTCTGCTTCCCTAGTTTTCCAGAGTGGAACCTGCCAGAAGGTGCCCTGAACCGCCGAGACCTTTAAACCCACTCCGCGGAGACGGGTGGATTAGCCAGCTGTGAGTCATAACTGACAGCTGTCAGTCAATGAGTGCTCATTTAAATATGCTACAGTTCAGAACACATCCTTATGTCTGGGCTTTACACTTTTTGAGATAGACAGTATTGGCTAAAGAGCTCAGCAGGATCCAGCCACTGATCTATATTTTATCATTTCTGTCATTATTTACTCACTGCTCATATCATTCTAAACCTGTGACTTTCTTCCTTTGAATGCAAACAGAGAAATTTGGAAACATGTAGGGCTATGTGGTGTAAGTTGACCCCATTGACTGACCACGTTAAGTCTCATGCCAACGCATTTATTGAGTGATAATGGCATTATTCATCTTGTCTTTTCATCTGAACATCAACATTTGTGAGATGTGTTCTGTCTGAACAGTTTTGAGGTTAATTGTTAATAACTCATATGTGACCCTGGACCACAAAATCAGTCATAAGGGTCAATTTTTTTAAAATAACTAAGCTTTCCATTGATGTATGGTTTGTTGGGAAAATACAATATTTGACCGAGATACAACTATTTGCAAAAAAATCTAAATACTGAGAAAATCGCCTTTAAAATTGTACAAATGAAGTTCTTAGCAATGCATACTACTACTCAAAAATTAAGTTTTGATATATGTACGGTAGGAAATTTAAAAAATATCTTAATGGAACATGATCTTTACTTAATATACTAATGATTTTTGGCATAAAAGAAAAATCGATCATTTTGACCCATACAATGTTTTGTTGGCTATTGCTATACAAATGTACACATGCTGCTTACCACTGGTTTTGTGATCCAGGGTCACATATAATTAGATGTTTTAATTCAGATGAATAAAACAAGATGTTATATAATTTGCCTGTCGTTTAACTAAATTGTCAAAATATATACATTTTAATGAAATAATGAAATTATATAAAAACCATGAGTATTTTCAAATCGATTAATTGCGATTAATCGATTTGATATGCATATTTCATTTATAGACTTATAGACACTTATAGTCAACATAATGTTCAAAAGGGACCATCAAGCCATCACCATCATGAAGAGATGCAAAACTAGCTAAATCCATCTGACGTCTTTCTTTAAAAAATGCATTTTATCAGGCTCAGATGTATAGGTTTCTACTGGTACTTCTGATTGGGCTGAAGCTGGTATTTTAGTGAGTTTGAAGAAAAAGTATTTGATGGACGTATAATATGTGTCGAGAGCATTCACTCAGTATCATTATCTCATTTTTGACCGAGATGGCTTATAGCTGGTTTTGCATCTGAACTCTTCATATATATATATATATATATATATATTAAATATATACATGTGTGTGTGCATTTATATATATATAGATCAATACACACATATATTATGTGAATGTAAACTTTTTATTTTGTATGCGATTAATTGTTTTGACAGCTCTTATATCTATATATATATTATCTATAAAAAAATATACATATACATATTCATGATGAAAACGTACCTGTGGGAAATACGTACCAATAAGTATATATCACTGCAGTTTCCAGCACAAATGAACACTAGAGGCGGTAAAACAGTGAGCACTTGTAATCGTTTTCGTACACAGTTATGATTACAGCTCCATATGTTTCACTTTCCAGACGTTACAAGCTTGCTCGGTAGTTCAGAAAGGATGGAATTGGGCTTAGGATGCGGAATGGGTATGAATCCCGTGAAAAACATGACTCACTATGAAAAAGCTAAAAGATTAAAAAAACAAAGATAAAACGGCATGCTTGCGTTTGCGTTTTAGCATTAGGACATTTCAAGTTGGAACTACAGTGACACAAATAAAACCAACGTCACATAAAACCTACTAAATGTACGTTCATCTGTTCCGGGGACAAACACAAACACGCTTTTAGCGCCACTCAGTGGACATTTCACATCGAATATGTCACGAAACATACATGGCGGTAAGTCTTTCGCGTCTTGTGAAAAAGTTCCCACAGGTATGTTTTCGTCATGAGGTCAGGTTGGTGTTTTACATACTCTACTATTCAAAAGTTGAGTGATTTTAAAGAAATGAATATATCTATATTATATATCTTATATATATATATCTAATATATATTTAATCTCTTCATATTTTATTGACCAAAAGTAGTGCTGGGCAATGATTAATCGCGATTAATCACATCCAAAATAAAAGCTTTTGTGTACATAATATATGTGTGACACACATGCATGTATATATTTAATAAAAATATGTTATGTTTATATATTAAATATTTTTAGATATAATATAAATTATATGAATATAAACATATACATGTAAATGCATGTAAATATTGTCATAATACATAATGTGTGTGTGTATTTAAATGCTTATATATACATACTAAATATATACAGTACACGCACAGGTTATATAAACAAAAACTTTTATTTTGGATGTGATTAGTAGCGATTAATCGTGATTAATCATTGCTATTTTGGATGCGATTAATTGCGATTAATCGTTGCCCAGCACTAAATATGACATTCAGCACATAAATATGACTTCATGTTGTTACAAACAAATGTTATTTCAAATAAGTACTGTTCTTTTGAACTTTATCAATGAATCTTAAAAAAAAATACACAACGAAAGCTGGAGTATTTTAAAGTGTAATAATGATTTTACAATACTGTATTTACTGTATTTTTAACCAAATAAATTGCAGCCTTGGTGAGTATAAGAAACTTCTTTCAAAACATTAATAAATCCTACTGACTCCAAATAAATTAGCAAATAGTTTTGTTTATTACCCTTATTATACTGGGTGATACTCTCCACTGAGCTATTAACTGTAATATTTGCATAAGTTGTACAGATATACTTTAATGGAGCTTTTGTATCTTTTTAAAGTTTTAAAAATACAATACAGCTCTTATTAATTGTAACTGCATGGAAAAGAATGACCAGTAGAATTCAGAATTTATAATTCTCTTTTTGTGTTCCACAGAAGAAAGTCAAACAAGGTTAAAAAGACATGAGGGTGAGTAGATTATCAGAGAATGGTGGACTATTCCTTTAATAATAAAATATGAAGTGTTGATGATGAATGTGTGTAGTCTACTGTTCTGATGCCTGGTATCACTGCTTTGCAGGAGCGGGTAAAACTGCAAGTTTGATGCGTAGGAGTGAACTGGCCTTCTCTCACTTTCTTCCACTGATTACCGCTGCACTCCAGCTCCCTGATACATCCATCTTAAGTCTTCTGCGCTGTCACAAGGCATGCACACATACACGCACAGCATAAAGCAAAGAACAAATGCACACACCAGCTCTGCAGCAAAACCTGTGAGCTCGCTGTCAACATTGGCAGCTGCCTTGTAAGGAAATGTTCCTCATAAGTGATCAGCATGAACCCTGTGAACTCAAATTGACTTCAGTAGCGTCTGAGGCTTTGAGGCAGTATTGTGTTGCTAAGCTAATGACACTATACTCAGTTAAGCATAAAAAGACATGCATTATTGTTCAAAAGAGTCAGTCAGTTTTTTAAATAATATTTATACATTTTATAAAAATTTATAAAAATGCAGGAAAAACTGCAAAATTGTGAAATATTATTACAATTTAGAATAAACGCTTTTTATTTGAAAATATTTTTAAATTGAATTTATTCCTGTGATGCAAAGCTGAATTTTCAGCATTATGACTCCAGTCCTCAGTGTCACATGATCCTTCAGAAATCATTCTAATATGCTGATTTCCTGCTCAAGAAACATTTCTTATTACTCTCAATGTTTTAGTCCATTTTTGTGTAAACCGATTTTTTGGTTGATGAATAGAAAGTTCAAAAGGGCAATGCTATTTAAAGAAGAAATATTTTGTAACATTTTAAATGTCTTTACTGACACTTTTCATAAAATTCATGCAACCTTGCAGAGAATATTTCTTTCATCTTATCTGCCATCTTAGAATTCAATTATAATAATAATTATGCAGATTTTTGCCTTTACATGTGAAGTGCACCTATGTTTCCATCCACATATTTTTATGCAAATTTCATTGCACAGCATCTGTTGGTTTAGTCATTCTGAAATGTCAAAAAACCAAGTCATCACAGTAGTTTGGAATAATTACCTCCAAGAGCCGCCTCGCGGCTCAGGAATATGCCTACTAATGCAAGATAACGTGAAAACATTTTAAGCATTTATTATATACGAAAATGCAGCAGCTTTCATTTTTCTTTCTGATATTTGGTGCCAGTTTACTAGGAAGTGACGATTTTGTTCTCTTGAACTCACTGGATGGAAACGGTGCATGAGTATTTTATGCGATTAATCCATTTACAACTTTGGATGGATGGCTTAAAATGCTGCCTAGGTAGGCATCCTATAACAGCAGTACACAAACTGCATCACTAACAGAGAGGGAAAAGTGTACGCACATAAACTCTCATACTCACAGATGGTTAGGACAGTATGCCACATTGCACCCTGTGTGTATTGCCACACTACAGCTCTGTTGCTCAGCCTCGGCTGCTTCTGAAGCAAGAAGAGTAAGAGTAGATGAGTGTTTCCTGTGGAGAAGGGTAGTGAGGTTGAGAGCGGGCGTCTGTGCAGGGCCGTAGGGTCAAGCAGATACTGGACTTTACCAGCGGGAGCCTTAAGACATACAGCGGCCCTCTAAAACACGGTTTACATACATAACACACTCTGTGCTGAACTCACAGCCACAACAGAAAGTCTACAGAATCAGCTTTGGCCACCTACAGAGGGATCAATGCAAAGGGTGTGTTAGGAATTTCACACTGCAATATTTCTTGTACTATTTCTAAATTGTGTGCACTCGTACAGATGAGTTCAAAAGTTTACATACACCTTGCAGAATCTGCAAAATGTTAATTATTTTACCAAAATAAGAGGGATCATACAAAATGCATGTTTTTTTATGCAGTAATAACATGAATTAGATATTTCACATAAAAGACATTTACATATAGAACTTTTTTTTTTTTCATTTAGTGATAGTTGTTCACGAGTCCCTTGCTTGTCCTGAACAGTTAAACCACCCACTGTTCTTCAGAAAAATCCTTCAGGTCTTTGGTTTTTCAGCATGTTTGTGTATTTGAACCCTTTCCAACAATGACTGTATAGACAACTGAGGGACTCATATGCAACTATTACAAAAGGTTAAAATGCTCTCTGATGCTTCAGAAGGAAAAATGATGCATTAAGAGCCGGGGGTGAAAACTTTTGAACGGAATGAGGATGTGTACATTTTTCTTATTTTGCCTAAATATATATATATTTTTCATTTAGTACTGCCCTTCAGAAGCTACAGAAAACATGATTTCCAGAAGACAAAATAATTTACATTTTTCCTTCAAATTCAAAAAGTTTCCACCCCCGGCTCTTAATGAATTGTGTTTCCTTCTGGAGCATCAGTGAGTGTTTGAACCTTCTGTAATAGTTGCATATGAGTCCCTCAGTTGTCCTCAGTGTGAAAAAATGGATCTCAAAATCATATAGTCGCTGTTGGAAAGGGTTCAAATACACAAAAATGCAGAAAAACCAAATAATTTGTGGGACCAGAATGATTTTTCTGAAGAACAGTGGCCAGTTTAACTGTTCAGGACAAACAAGGGACTCATGAACTAAACAAAACAAAACAAAACAAAAAAACATTTTGCAGATTCTGCAAGGTGTATGTAAACTTTTGAGCTCAACTGAACTGTATATCATTTTGTTTTGTGGCATGCATAGAATACCCATATGCTCCACTAAATTTGGCAGTATACAAGCACAAAACTATGCATTGAATATTTTATCCGACAATACAGTGGAAAAAAAATCTAAATACAGGTAAAACACCTTTAAAACACAAAATATGGAATTTTCATATTGATAATTTTTTTCACTAATTAGGATCAATGTGTGTAAATTGGCCCACTTTTTTTGTCAAAATGGTCCAATACTACAGCTGAAGTGACATTTTTATTTGGATTAAAATGCAACCATATTTACTAAAAATTATAACTAGATAACTTCACTGAATTAAACATGGAGAAAGAATATGCAGTATGTAATGATAAACATTTCAAATTGGAGTATCCTATCATTGCATGTTTCACTATGAAAGCATTTTGTTGGCCAAATTAAATTTGAAATGTAATATGCAAAATGCCAGTGTAGTATGCAAACAGGCAAATGCCATTAGATCATTGAATTAAACTGTCATGCTTCATCGAAAGTTGTTTATATGAATATGGGAAATTAACATCTATTAAAATACAGGAATACATTGCCATTATTGCATATTAAAATTCCATGTGGCCAATTAAATTCCATAGTTCAGATGCACTACTGTTTAAAAGTTTTGGTAAGATTTTGTAAATAAATAAATAAATAAATAAATAAATGCAAGACTCCTAAACTCACCAAAGCTGGATTTATTTGATCAAAAATACAGCAATATTGTGAAATATTGTTAAAATTTAAAGTGTAATTAATTTCTGTGTTGGCAAAACTGATTTTACAGCTGCTTAATATCTTTGTGGAACCTGATATGTTTTTTTTTTTTCTCCCAGGATAGTTTGATGAAAGAGAAAGTTCAAAAGAACAGCATTTATTTGAAAAAGAAATATTCTGTAACATAAATGTCTTTGCTGTCATTTTTAATCAATGCAATGCATCTTTTCTAAAGCAAAGTATTAATTTCCTTCTTTCGGTTTTAAAAAATTTTAATTCCTTCTTTTTCCCTTTTTAAAATAAATTAATTTGAATCAGCCTATCACTACATATACATCCACAAGGAACAGTTGGTGCAAAATTCTTTAAAAAAAAATAGAAAATAATTTAGTTGTTCCAAATCTGTTTGTCTTTCTTTCTTCTGCAGAACACAAAAGAATTCCGAAGAATGTTGGATGTTCCAAACAACACTGGCACCAATTGACCAAAAAATATCTTCTTTTATCTTTCACAGAAGAAAGAAAGGGTTGGAACAACACAAGGGTGAGTCAAATTAAGACAGATTTTTTATTTCTGTGTGAACTATTCCTTTAAGTATCCACAGAGATGTGAAACATCAGCATTGCACATTTACTGCCAGCCTTAAAAACCTAACCAACTCCTCCGTCAGCTTATCAAACCTCCTTACGCCCACTTATACTTTTACACGGCCCTATTTAACCTGCAATGTATAGAAAGTCTGAAATGCTTCCCATTTGAGTATCGATTGTGCCTTGAGCTTGCCCGCATTAGATCCCTGAATCGGCCCTGCAGGAAACAGCGCTGTCCACAGGGGTTATCGTTCTGACTAAAGCAGGCAGCAGAGGTCAGCACCCATTGACAGCACTGTCACAGTGTAGCTCGCTTTCTGCTGTTGGGGATCAGAAGCAAGTGGTCAATAAATCCGAAACGACTGCGGTCTGCAAGCTTTAGAATGCTGCATTCACCAGACAACAGATCTGAGAGACAAGAGCATTTATTCATCTCAAACCTTGGAAGGTTATTTGACGCAGCGTAAAAGCATGTGGTGCTCAGATGGGAAGCGAGCTGAGGGCGGCTTTGTCTTTATGGCTGATTCTCAAAACCGTAATCAAAATGGCATGACATCCATGATCTATTTTGGGACAGCCATGTGTCTGGTCGACCTAAAAGGAAATTCCCACTGGAAAATTTTGTTGAGAGGTTGCTCTTTCATCGCTCTGGAGATGCACTGTGAGTAAGAGTGTAGAGGTGAAAATTTAATGTTAACAGCATAGCTCAAATTATTTGATCTAAGAAAAATTTGGTGAGAATTTTAATGAGAAATACTTCAGTACATGCTTGACTTTTCCCACAGTAAAGGTATTTATAATGTTACAAAAGTTTTGTTTTTTTATTTCAAATAAATGCTGTTCTCTTGAACTTTTAAAGAATCCTAATAAAAAGCATTTTAATGGAATTTTCCACATACAGCGATTACCGGGGTTCAAGTGCTTTAAAGCATTTAAACACATATGAAAAAAAAAAAAAAGTATTTAGCAAGCCTATAACCATCTACAGTACATCAATTATTTAAAAAAGATTATTTAAAATTTTTTTGGAAAATCCAGGTAATTTACCATAGAAATATTGTGTTTTTTAACATTTATGACTGTTATAGTGCCTGCTGTGGTCTGATCTCCTTAAAACTTTACATGCTTGTTTAGAATCACCTGTTGCAAGTGCCAGCCCTTACAAAAATTAACCATGGTTTTAATATAGTAAAAGTGTGGTAACCATGGTTTATTGGCATATTGGCTACCATTTGTATAACCACAGTTTTACTACAAATACCATGGTTAAACTATGATTAGTGTAGCAAAACCATGGTTCATTTGTGGTTACCATGATTTAACTATGGTAACCATGGTTTTTTGGTTTTATTTGTAGTACTTTCTTTCTTTCTTTCTTTCTTTCTTAAATAAATTAATTAATTTGAATCAGCCTATCATTACATATGCATCCACAACAGACAGCTGGTGCAAAATTTTGTTCCAAATCTGTTTGTCTTACTTCTGCAGAACACAAAATAATTCCGAAGAATGTTAAAGTCTTTGTTGCCAACTCCATATTTTTCCAGCAGATTTAAGCAACCTCAATAATGGGATATTTAGCTCCTGGAATGCAAATTTTACAAGTAAAACCCTGCCATTAAGTGTGTATTTTAACCCCCAAAATGCGATTTTTAACAGGGTACCCCCTCGAAACACAGTTGGGCTTGTTTTGATAAATAATTGGGCTTTGTGTTTCTTTCTTCAGTCGTAAAGAAATTTTTTGAGGAATTTTTCTCCATATAATGGACTGGTATAGTGCCCCGAGTTTGAACTTCTAAAATGCAGTTTAAATGCGGCTTCAAACAATCCCAAATGCAGTTGTAAACGATTTACAACCACATTTGGGATCGTTTGAAGCCGCATTAAAAACTGCATTTTGGAAGTTCAAATTCCATATCAGGCACCATATCAGTATATTATATGAAGAAAAATCCTGAAATGTTTTCCTCAAAAAACACCTCTTTTTCTTTACGAAAATTTCTTTACGACTGAAGAAAGAAAGACATGAACATCTTGGATGACAAGAGGGTGAGTACATTATTTGTAAATTGTTGTTCTGGAAGCGGACTTCTCCTTTAAGTATTATTAATTAACTGTCTTTGCTTTGTTTCAAATTCTTCGATTTTTCATATTGTTGTAACAGTTTTGTTTGTTACTGCTAAAGCACATTTATTTGACTTTTGAATTTTCTTTATTACCTTTGGTTACCAAATGGTTTAGTCCAAATAGGAGGGGCTTAGTCTTTTTTAAGATGGCTTCTCAGATTAGTTTGAGGACTCATAGAGTGAAGTGTGGGATGGTTTTGGAGTGTAATTGCAATATAGCCAAATGTTTGCTTGAACAGTTTTGTTTTTTGTGGCATGTTTCTGAACTTTTATTGTAAATACTTTGACACCAGTATGAACTTTTGACTCCATTGTCACGTCACCTCATTTTTACGCCTCCGGCCGCTGGTACATTTGGAGGAGTGGTGCTTATGCTGTTCAAAACCTTTTTTTTCTGTTCCTTTTTTTTGAGCATGAGAGACTTCTTTCTACTTTGCTGTGCAGTTTTACTGCATGTCAACAGTTGTCATTTTTATTTCTTCAAAGAAATTTCAAGAGAAACACCTGAGACATGTAAATCCTTAAATGAAAACTCAATTAACACTCTTGAGCTGTGAAATAGCATCTGCTGAGCAATTTCAGATCTGTTCTGAATTATTAAGAGATAGATGTAAGATTTCTCTCAGGAGAACATCTGAGAAACCCGTGATTACACAAGTCTACTTTTGCTTTCCATTTAATCTTTTCTGTCTAGGAGAAGCAATTGAGATATTAAAAAGATCTCATTTATGATTTTTTTTTTACCCCCCAGCTGCTTCAGTCATTATATCCGTGACTGAACTATGAACTCTGATGAAACGGCCTTTGTTTTTCATTCTGAAGCTAATATCCACATAGTCTTGTGTCTTTGTTAGACTCTGTGATGTCTGCAGCAGCGTCACCCCGGGCACAATAGTCAGTAAAGCCATCAAAGAGTTTGTGGGGTTAAGCGCCCGGCTGGCATTATCCACACTAAGGATGCTAATGCCATTGAAATAGCCAGATCCATGAATGTAAATCTGGATTACTGGCTAAAAGGATCAAATCCCTGTCAGCCCTAATCGAGGATGATTTCTACTGATGAGCGTGGCGGAACTTAGAGCTCAGCGGAAGAAAATGCATTGAAATTGACACTTAACCTGCGGATGCCACTTAGCAGGCTTAGTGATGGAGATAACAATCTGTGTGTGTGTGTTCACACTAATAGAATAAAACACTTCTGTACTTCCCGTCATGATCTGTTTGTGTACCAAAACACTGAAGATTATGATTCAATTACCTTAAACTTACATAATGTTACCATGGTACAGTGATGTGTCAGATGGTCCTACCACTGGTACTGTACCATGCCACTGAAAGGGTGTAGCCGTGGTGTTAGATTGTTACACTATGGTACTTTGAAATTTACCATGGGTTTTTGGTATGACATGGTACTTTTTAGATGTGATATGGCATTTTCAGATACTTTTTTGTAACACATTCAAAAACACTGCATTACCAGTCAATACCATGATACTTTTTTGTAAATGGCCATCTTGTTTAATGCACCAAAATAAGAGATTTACAATGGTTCATGTTCAGAAAAACATGGTAATACTATACTGTGTAACTGAAAGGTAAAATTAGGAAATATTTTTATAGTACTTGCAACATACTTTACTCTCATTAATTGTAGTACTTAGTACTGTTATAGAATTTTCTTTCAATATTTTAATGCTTTTTTATTTTATATTTTCAGGTTTTTTTTTTTTTTTAATTTTAGTATAAGTTTTAGTAATAGTGTGTTATGTGCTTTTTTCTTTTTTTTAATTATTTTTTAATGATTTCTATCTTTCATCAGTTTTAGGATTTCAACTTTAGGGTTATTTTAGTATTATTTATATAGGCAACTATAATAGTAATTTTAATATTTTTAATATTTTTTTAAAATTATTCTTATTTTTGTAATTTTGTTGTTTATGTTTTTCATTTTTATTATTTTTAATATCTGTATTTTTTTCATTTTATTTAAGTTTTTGTTAAAGGAATTTTTAGGTATTTATTTTACAGTACTTTTAATATTTTGAATTAGCATTTTTAGTTTTAATTTTAGTTATTAATTTTAGTAATACTATTATAGAAATTTCTTTCAATATTTTAATTATCTTTTATTTTATATTTTCAGTTTTCTTTTATTTTAGTATGAGTTTTAAGAATTTTAGTTTTGTGCTTTTTTTCTTTTTTATTATTTTTTTAAATGATTTCTGTTTATCTTTCATCAATTTTTATTTTAGTTTTAGTAATTTTAGTAGTTCAACTTAGGGGTTATTTTAGTATTATTTATATAAGCTACTATAATAGTAATTTATTTTTATTTTAAATTATTCTTGCAAGTTTTAGTACTTTTTTTGTTTATGTTTTTAATTTTTATTATTTTTAATATTTGTATTTATTTTATTTTATTTCAGTTTTTGCTTAAGGAATTTGTAATTGTATTTATTTTTACAGTACTTTTATTATTTTGAATGAGCTTTTCAGTTTTAATTTTAGTTATTATTTTCATTATTAGTTATTTGTATTTATTTTCCTAAATATTCTGTTTTCACTTTAATTTATTTCGATTACAGCTGTAGCCATTTTAGTACTTAATATTATATTATATTATATTATATGTTTCATTTAGTTGCCAAGGCAGCATTTCTATTTTCATTATTTTTTAAGTTTTATTATTATTATTACTTTGGTTTACGTTATAATTAGCCAATACAACACTGAATATTCTATTTATGTTTAATATTCTATTCTATTCTATTCTAATATTGGTTTTAGTTTTAGTTAACCAAAACAACACTGCATGGTGATAGCATGGTACTTCCTTGAGCTGAAAAAAATAGGCTGTCTACAGTAAATAGCGATATATGACACTTCTAATTTTATCTCCACCCGAGACACCACGCGTTCACTGCAAACTGAACTGTCTTCTGTCATTTGAAAATGGCTTCTTTGATGAATTGTATAGAAACATGCATTTGTAAATTGCAATTTATTTACAGCATTTTTCTTTCAGCAGGCATTGAAGGGTTACCATAACCACCACAGACACCAATATTCAGATTACTGGATGAGTTTTTCAATGGCTGATTCATAAATCCACCCTCCCCTGTCCTTAATATGCTGTTACATCCATGCTTTGACACGACAGTATCGCCTACACACCGCAGCTCCCTTTGCTGTACCGTGCAGCACTTCTTTTTTTCCCCTAGATAAGTGAAAATGCCTGAGACTAGGAGCAATGCAATATGACAGATGCCTGTCAAAGAAATAACTTGTGACACGTGGTAGAGCTGAGTCATTTACAACGACGCCTCGCTCACTCACCTTTCAGTTCTCAAAGTCAGACGTCTGTAGGTTGCTTGAGGAGAAAAATGAAAATGAGAAGACACCCCCCCCATACCAGTATTGCCATATATAAACCGTTCTTGCTCTTTGCGGGTGGTATGCAAATGGCTGCCGTACGCACATGGTCAAATGGCTTGGTGGTTATCAAGCTCCCAAATACAAGTGGTTCATTTAGAAATGCAATTACATAGGTGCATGAAAGCATATCTTGTACATAGGTCTGGAATAGGGTTCTTATTCCCTGTGCTTTGAAGCAGGTAATTTCCTCACTGGCCGTGGGGTTATGGTTTCTTCAAGGGTTTGTGCTACTGTCCAAAGGCATTGAGTTTTGAAATAGAGTATTCTCAGCTCTGAAAAAGACCTTCTCTTGCTGCATCTCTATGTTTGGTTATCTATCCCAACAGACCTTCACCTCACTGACCGGGCTGGAGGGTATCTGAACTATGGCTGTCTTTTCTGGGATGTTTCTACTTAAAGGAATAGTTCACTAAAAATAAAAAATTAGCTGAAGATGTACTCACCCACAGGCCATTCAAGATGTAGATGAGTTTGTTTCTTCACCTGAATAGATTTGGAGTATTTCAGCTTTACATCACTTGCTCACCAATGGATCCTCTGCAGTGAATGGGTGCCGCCAGAATGAGACAGCTGATAAAAACATCAAAATAATCCACAAGTAATCAATACAACTCCAGTCCATCAATTAATGACTTGTGAAGTGACAATTTGCATGTTCTTGATAAACAAACCCATCATTATGACATTTTTATGACATTTTTACGAGTCCTCTATCCATAATATTGCTTTCTATAGTGGAAAAAAGATCCCTTGTCTGAATCAGGAGAGAAATATGCACAGATCAAGCACTGTTTACAGTCCAAAACAGTTCTAAAAATATGTCAGTGGATTTTGACGTGAGAGAACAAGCATTGGATTACAGACTGGTATTTTGACAAGAAGCTATGACTTAAAGTTAAAACACCTTAATGAAGGATTAGTTTCTTACAAACACACCGTTTTTTACTTCACAAGATGTTAACTGGTAGACTGGATTTGTGTACAGTAGATTACTTGTAGATTATTATGATGTTTTTATCAGCTGTTTGGACTCTCATTCTGACGGCACCCATTCACTGCAGAGGATCCATTGGTGAGCAAGTGATGCAATGCTAAATTTTACTTTTTTGATGAAGAAACAAAATCATCTACATAATGCATGCATGGCCTGAGAGGGAGTAAATTTTAATTTTTGGCTGAGGTATGCCTTGAAAGATTAAAAGCTGTGTTTACAATGTGATGTGCATTCAGGTGATTTTAAGAATTTTGGTAAAAAGTCATACTGTAGATCTCAATATGAGCTCAAATATATCTCATCAAATGACCAAATAATGTAAACGATGTTATCCATATTAGCTGTTATTGTATGTTAATCATTTAATACTAATATTATTAACAGAAACACCAGAATACTTAATGTTTTTTCAAAATTTTCTAAGTAAATGCTGAATTTGTCTTGTCTCTTTCTCATTTTCACAGCTGTCATGCTGTGTCCCATAATTTTTTGCTGGTTCAGAGGTAAGTCTCCTTTGATCAAAAGTACAGCAAAAACAGCTGTATTCCAAAGCTGAATTTTTAGCATCATCACTTGAGTCACATGATCCTTCAGAAATCATTCTAATGAATCAATTAAAAAATAAAAATAATTATATTTAATAATTATATAAAAATAATTATACTGATTCCAAGCTTTTGAATGTTACAAAAGCTTTTTATTTCAGATAAATGCTGATCTTTAAATTATTATATTCATCAAAGAATCAAGAAAAAAAATAAAAACAGTACTCAACATTATTGATAATAATATTATTGATAATAATAATAAAATAATAATAAAAACTGTTTCTTGAATAGCAGATGAGCATATTAGAATGATTTCAGAAGGATCATTGAAGGACACTGAAGACTGGAGTAATGATGCTAAAATTCAGCTTTGATCATAGGAATAAATTCCATTTTAAAATATATTCAAATAGAAAATATTTATTTTAAATAGTAAAAATATTTCACAATTTTGCTCTTTTTGCTGTACTTTGAATCAAATAAATGCAGGCTTGGTGAGCAAAAGAGACTTACTGTTTAAAAACTTTTGACTAGTAGTGTAAGTCTGAAATTTCTATGTTCACAAACTGTGACAGGGTTAACACAATGTAATGCTTTAGAATCAATTATGATAAATACATTTTGCTTAACAAAACCACATACTTTGTATCAGAGGTAATAGTTTGAATAACAGCTACTAAAAAGCTCATTTGCTGACCTCAAATCTAAATATAAGGGGAACAGTATTGTTTATTGCAGTTACCACTCTTGACCTTAGGTAGCCTGTTTCTTTCAGGTGCAAATAGCTCCATTTCCTGTAAATGACCCTGTCTCATTTGTTTAATTTTCTTACATTTTAGAAAAAATATCTGACACGTTGTTACTTAAATAAAACATAATTGAGAACCCCATTAAGTCTCCAAAGCTATAAAAGAGCAACATCTGAGCAATAAAATGCTCCTCTGGGGAAATTTATCTCTGTTGTCATAAAGTAATAAGCTAAACTGTGCAGGTTTTTGACTGAATATCTGGTGCTGCAGATAGCAAACTGCATTAATCTGCTCCTGAAGTCAGTCAGCGAGAGATTCCGGTTGTTTCTGAGAGCAGAGAGGAGCGTTGTGAGTTTTGCTCCCTGTCTGCCCACTCACAGTCCAAGGTGACAAGCCAATATCCTCCTCCTCAGACGGCCCTCTTCCCTGACCTAGATTTCTCACAAAGCTCTAGGAAAGCCCACATACATGTTCACATGCTATCTCTTGTTCTCCATTCGTATGTTCCGCTCTGTATTCATGTGACATCCACGCACTTGTGCATGCACAGAATGATTTCCTTGCATTGTCAGAAAAATACTCAGAGACTTACATAAGCGGGAATGCAAGCGAACGCATCTGCGCACACACATATACCTTTAAATTCCATCTCAGTACTGGCAGGGAAAGTCTCCTTGAATGATAATATTCCCATTTGAGAGGAGACCGTCTACCGGCGGAGGAGGAGGGTGACATATATGGAGCGCGTGTAGACGACAGTCTGTTAAATATTCATGATTGTGCACTTGCGGCTTGACATGTGTACGGCAGATGCTCGCCGTGAGTACGTGTGTGTGTGTGGGTATTCGCGTGTGGGCGGGGTGTGTGTGTGTGTGTGTAGGTAAGGAAAGGCCATGGTTGCATTGTGTTGGTATGTGTGTGTGTTTGTTGTGCATCTGTGCGGAAGCCGAATAGATTTTGGCTGGTACACCTGTTTGTCTTGATGGTACACATTAGGGGAAAATGAAGGGGTTGGAAGGTACAAAATGGATCTGGGTAATGCATGCGCTCTTTACTCGCGCAACATAATGGAAAAGTGTATTTATCACACTGTGAGTCCAGCCAAAAGTTTGGAAACAAGACTAAATTTGGCCGACAGGAAAAATGCCTGTTGTTTTCATGTTTGTGTTTTAGGTTATGGTGGATTACTTTTTGTGTGAGGTTTAAAATCGTAATAGTGTATGTTTATATATTTATTTTTATGTTTTAGGGAAAGTTCAAAAGCACTATGTCTCAGTAACTATGAGGTTTTGAATAAAAAGTCCAACTGCATAAATGCTTGTTTTCTTTAGGAATGGTTTTTATTTATTTATTTTTTAAATTCTGTCCTTCTGTCCTAAAATTGCAACACAAAATCTTACTTGCATTCACTACCAGTCAAAAGTTTTTGAACAGTAAGATTTTTAATGTTTTTTAAAGAAGTCTCTTCTGCTCACCAAGCCTGCATTTATTCAATCCGAAAAACAGCAAAAGCAGTAATATTGTGAAATATTTTTACTATTTAAAATAACTGCTTTCTATTTGAATATATTTTAAAATGTAATTTATTCCTGTGATTTCAAAGCTGAATTTTTAGCATCATTACTCCAGTCTTCAGTGCCACATGATCCTTCAGAAATCATTCTAATATGCTGATTTATTAGCAACATTATTAACATTTATTATTATTATCAATATTTAAAACAGCTGAGTGCATTTTTTCACGATTCTTTGATGAATAGAAGGATCCAAAGATTAGCCATTTATCTGAAATAATATATTATTACTAATACCAACTTGGTAACTAACTAATATTAATACTATACCAACTTGGAGTCAGTATAATTTTTTTTTTTTCGTAAGGAAATTATAGGAATTAGTACTTTTATTTAGCAAGGATGCTTTAAATTGAGCAAAAGTGATGATAAAGCCATTAATAACATTACAAAAAATTTCTATTTCAGATAAATGCTGTTCTTCTAAACTTTCTATTCATTAAAGAAACCTGAGAAAATTCTACTCAGCTGGGTTTTTTTTGAGCAGAAAATCAGAATTTCTGAAGGATCATGTGACTGGAGTAATGATGCTAAAATTTCAGCTTTGAAATTACAGGCATAAATTACATTTTAAAATATATTAAATTAGAAAACAGTTATTTTAAATTGTAAAAATATTTCTAAATTTTACTGTTCTTGCTGTACTTTGGATCAAATAAATGCAGGCTTAGTGAGCAGAAGAGACTTCTTTAAAAAACATTAAAAATCAAAATTTAAAACTTTTAACTGGTAGTGTACATTTAGAGTATTTTAAACTGTATAATTAATGTCCACTTTACTTGACTGCATTTAACTTTAAAATTTAAGATGATTTTTCATAGATGTTTTGTATGTGTTTATTTTTAAATAGATTAAAAATGTCAGTAAATAGCCTATAATAAATAATTAATAATTATTTTATTTTATTTTATTTTATTGTATTTATTTTTCTTTAAAAATGCCCATGGAGTTGTAAGATTTGTCTGAATCTAGATGACTAGAAATGTTATATATATATAATTATTTAAAGAATTAAATAAATATAGATTCAGACAAATATATATATATAATATATATATATATATATATATTATTTTGAAATTAGTGTCAATACTCAGCAGGTTTGAGAATATGCCCCACTAAAGTGTTATGTATATTTTTGTATCAGTAGCTTTTTTTTTTGTTGTTTTTTTTAATACCTTAATTTAGAATTGGCCTTTAAGAATAAACCTATACTGAGAAAAATTCACTATAGTAAAAGTGGGACAACAATCCAGTGTCTCTCTTGTAAGTAATATAGCCATTGCGGCTAATATAAAGCAAAGTTTAATTTGATGCTCATTTCCAAACTTTTGAGTGTGGCAGGATGTGGTGCCACAGTAATCCATCATCAAGACTGTAAATCAAACCCTGATGAGTGTTATTGATTCACATCAACATGACTCTGCAAATACTTCATGCTACATTTACACCGAGCCACACCGTTCTTTTATGCTTCAGATCATTTTTACTGTCATTCCAGAGAATCACAAATTACTAATCAACTCCTGTTCCATTACTGATGAGTTTATATTTGTCTGCTTTATTCAACTGCAGATTGCTTATAATTGTAGAAGTCTTTGCAGAGGCACATTTCAGTCTGGAGGAGGGTGAGGAACAGTGTGTGAATCCCTTAAAAATTGCCAAGCACTGCACCATGCAGAGTCTCCTGCTTCAGTATATTCTTGAACACAGCCTACTGCATCTTTTTTGAGTAAGTGAATACTTCTGATAGTAAAATTTGTTGGTTTGTATTTGTATCGGCTTATCATATCAGCTAGAATTTTCATATCAGTGTATCTCTAGTTAGGATGCTTCCTTAGAAGGCACAGTGGCTCATCAGGTTTTATAAAGCAGTGGTGGTGTTGTCTCTTTGTGCCCTTGTGTAAATATGAATGAGGCTTATTTTTATATTTTGGCCCGCTAATGCACACAAGCAATTACAGTCTCATTAGAACATGTCTTATGCTCTGGGCTTTGAAAGGGATGTGATGAGCCCACATCAGCGGGGCCCTTTACCACCAGCAGAGAGCAATATCACACACATGCAGTCGCTGGGGGTCAATATGACCGAGTCTTATCAGAACATGAAGAATAACAGCCCTGAGGTGACACAATAGGGAAACAAGGACTCATTGTTGTGCCCGAGTGTTTGAGGGGGAAGTCTGGGCCAGCAGGCTGTTAGCTGAGGTGTGAGAAAAGTCTGACTGGATGCTTCTTTGGCTAAAACAGCTACATGTGATAGTAAGCTGGTTTCTGTGGTCATTAGTTGGTTTAGTTGGTTGGATTCAGTTAGTTTGCTTGTTTCAGATTATTGTCCCATAGGGAATTTAGTTTGCAAAAAAAACAAAACAAAACAAAACAAAACAAAACAAAAAAAACAAAAAAACAAACAAACTTAAGTATATAAGTATAATAATAATAATTTAAAAAAGCATATATATCTCTAGCTAAATATATATCCAGCTTGGTCACATTTCATTTTATTTTATTTTATTTTATTTAGTTTAGTTTAGTTTTATTTAGTTTAAATTTGCACCCTCCCTGAAAAATGCAAAAAATTTAAGATGAAATAAAAATAAAATGTATTCAATTAGTTGGATTGAGATTATTATACCATAGGGAATTTAGTTTCCACAAAAAAAACAAAACAAAAAAAACCCCCAAAAAGCTCATAAATAAATAAAAAGTATGTATATACCTCCAGTTGGGCACATTTTAATTGGTATTGTTTTTATTTTATTTTTTATTTTATTTTATTTAGTTTAAATTTGCACTCTTACTGAAAAATGATCAAATTTAAGATGAAATAAAAATAAAATGTATTCACTTAGTTTGTTTTTCGATTATTATCCCATAGGGAATTTAGTTTCCAAAAAAAAAAAAAGCGTTCATAAATAGAAAAAAAAGTATGTATATATGTCCAGCTTGGGCACATTTTAATTGGTACTATTTTATTTTATTTTATTTGTGTCCAAATTTATTTTCAATTTGCACTTTTACTGTGCTGATCCGTAAGATAAAAAAAAACAACACTGACAAAATGATTCATTAAACATACAAGTTAATTGATTTACTATAATAAAACTGAACTGGTCTCAATCAGTGTTTGTAATGGAATACGTAACACTATTATTCGAAGTATGTACTGTGTACTACTTATTATTATATTTTAAATAGCATGTGAAATAGTGTGCATGATGCAATAATGAATATTCCAAACATAAGCTTCTGACATTGTGTTCACCCGACCTCATTAAATTGCATAAAAACATCTAAATTTGCATGCAAATGTCTTTTGGCATTTTACACAAATAATTAGTGAAATGTTAAAAGTTATGGATAATGTTGTCTTTAGATCATTTGGCATATTGGAAAGGGCAGGTCAAATCAAATGCATTGCACATACTGCACATTTTGGTGCCGATCATTTTGATTGATTTGGATAATAATACCAAAAAAGCTACCTTATTTACCCCATTTAAGTACTTAAATGCTACATATGCACCCTAACATTCTGCTTGCATACAGAAAATGAGTGACTAATGCAGAAATAGTAAGATATATTTGTGTTGAAATAACAATCTATATTTGGGTTTGTGACTTTTCAAACCCAAATATACAAATTTCTCTGCTGTATAAGCACTGACATTTACTTTAAGGAATGCAAATGTAGCTATATGTTTGTTTTATTTTTATGCTTAGATTTAGTAATAGCAAATCAGAAGGATTTGAGGTTAAAACTCCATGCTATCATATGAATCAGGCTTTATATCCGAGGCACAGCAGCCTCAGTCTCCCCAAGCGACCCGTGAATCGGCGGTGCATGCGTTTGCAGCTCAAATCAGGCTCGGTTTGTGCGTCTTGAATTAGAAGCAGTGTGCAGTGAGGTGTTGCGTCCGCTGCTACATTCACACTGTTGAGGAAGCGTTAAAAACTCCACCACTACAAATATTGGGTGTACAGTTCAGGTTCTTTCAGACAGCGGGAGCATTATTAGCAGTAGATGAACACCGGTAGCGCTGCATATTACATGCGAGCGGCGCAGAAAAACTCAATGGAGGAGAATGAATGTGCTGCTTTGTCTGTGTAATGATGTCCCTGCGCTCGCCTCCACCTGTTCGTGTTCGCCGTGTATCGTGCGATTGTGTGTAAGAGAGGAAGACAGGTGTGGGAAGACAGAGAAAGAGAGAGCCGTAGACTAAAAGCTAATGATACCGTCAGCAGCCCTCGACTCTTTGAAGAATCTCCCAGCACTATGTGCTAGTAAAGTCGACAAACACTCCATCACTGTCAGCTCTCAAATTCACAGGGAAAGCCTGTTTCCTCCAGTCAACACAAATCTCAAAAAGCCCTTTTGTGTCTGTCAGTCTCCAACACTTTCATTTTGACAGGTAAACACAAGAAAAGGTAATCGACTCATGCTTGGGGGGATGCAAAGAGGAAATACCAGATCAGGTTTGTGTGGCCGTCTAGTGTACTTTTGGGATATTTTCCTTTTTCCATTATTGGATTTTTTTATTTAAACCTCCTTCATCTTATTGTGCCATTGAGGGAGAACTATAACAACAAGAAGAAAATAACAACAGGGAGGGGAGTATCTAAAATATTAAATTGATGGAAAATATTGCACTGCAAAAATACTCTTTTTCTTAATTTGGATCTAATGTTCCAATTTGTATCTCGAAATCATTAAAACTAAATAAGTAGTATTCCATAACATATTAAAACTTGTTTTCAAGCATATTTAGTTTGCACAGGCAGATTTATTTTTCACTTTTTAAGTAAACAAGTAAAAAATTAGAAAATTCTGTTTGTGCATTAGGACAACATTACTTATATTCATGATTTAAAATATGAAAACTTCTTGTTAAAGTATGATAAAGTACAAATAAATAAAGTAATAGTTAAAATAATAATTAGTGCTGTCAAATCGATTAATCATGATTAATTGCATCCCAAATAAAAGTTTGTTTTAAGGCTGTCAAACGATTAATTACACACAAAATAAAAGTTTGAGTTTGCCTAATATATGTGTGTGTACTATGTGTAATTATTATGTATATATAAATACAAATACACTCATGTATATATTTAAGAAATATTTGTAAGTAAATGTATTTTTTATTTTTTAAATATCATTTATATTATATATAAGTAAAATGTTTTGTACATAAATAACATATTTATCTTAAATCTATACATGAATTTGTGTATATTTATATATACATAATAATTACACACAGTACACACACATATATTAGGCAAACTCAAACTTT
This sequence comes from Labeo catla, assembly GCA_012976165.1. Taxonomy (NCBI): domain Eukaryota; kingdom Metazoa; phylum Chordata; class Actinopteri; order Cypriniformes; family Cyprinidae; genus Labeo; species Labeo catla. The sequence continues at coordinate 1,115,908 of VONZ01000087.1, forward strand.
TATTTTGTATGCGATTAATCGCAATTAATCGTTTGACAGCCCTAGTTTGTTTACATAACGTGTGTGCTGTATATTTATGTTTATATAAATATATACACATACATGCATATATTTAATAAGTAAATATATATATATATAGATTTATATTTATATAATGTAAATCATATATAAATATGAATACATATATACGTGTAAATATATACATGTACATTTGTGTGTTTCTATGTACATATAAATATACACAGCACATGCACATATATTATGTAAACAAACTTTTATTTTGGATGCGATTAATCGATTTGACAGCACTAATAATAATAATAATAATTTTTATACATTATTTTTGCAGTGCAATCAAATTAGTCAATAGTAGATTATTAGAAATTAGTAAAGTTTTTTTTTCTCAAGAAAAATCCAGAGCAGCTGAATATTTATTAAAAGTCTCCATTTGCTATCCATTTAAACCGCTAAAATATTAAAGAGATCTTATTTGTGACCACAAAACCAGTCATAATGGTCCATTTTTTGAAAAAACAAAACAACAAAAAATGAATATTTCAGCTTTCCATTGATGTACGGTTTGTTAGGATAGGACAATATTTGGTCGAGATACAACTATTTGAAAATCCTGAATCTGAGGTGCAAAAAAATCTAAATATTGAAAAAATAAACCTTTAAGGTTGTCCAAATAAAGTTCTTAGCAATGCATATTACTAATCAAAAATTAAGTTTTGATATATTTACGGTAGGAAATTTACAAAATATATTCATGGAACGTGATGCTTACTTAATATCCTAATGAGTTTTGGCATAAAAGAAAAACCAATAATTTTGACCCATACAATGTATTTTTGACTATTGCTACAAATATACCTGTGCTACTTAAGACTGGTTTTGTGGTCCAGGGCACATTTTTTAACTCTCTTTCCTGTGGCTTTCATTATACAATATTCAACTTAATTAAAGAAATAGTCCACCCAAAAATGAAAATTTTAAAAAAGTCAAAGTCGATCCAAACCTGTATAAGACATTTTGTAGAATGTTGGTAACCAAATAGTTTTGGTTCCCATTGACTTCTATTATATTTTTTGACCGTACAATGGAAGTCAATGGCAACTGAAACAGTTACTAGTGTTCTTCTTTTGTATTCCATTGAAGAAAGAAAGTCATACAGGTTTGGAACAGCTTGAGGGCAGGTAAATTATTTTTTTTGGTAAACTATTCCCTTTCTGCATGGCAATTACAAAGAGAAGCAAAACAGAATCAACCTTGAACATACGTCAATTGAAGCCTGTGGTTGTTTTCTGTAAACAACAAGGGTCAACTCAAGAGCAAAGGCTTGTTTTATGCAATATCTAAAAGTAAATTTTAATTCTTAAAGTTATTTAGTTTGTGTAAATACATCGATCAGTCATGCATATCCATTGAGAACTGCTCAAATGTAAATGGTATAGTACAATGTAACAATGTTTTCTATGATTTCATGCTATATATACAATCATCATACCACCCAGGACTATGCCAGTGTAAATGATGAACAGTATTGTCATTCTCAACAAACCCCACCTGGGTCATGCAGGTCGCATTATATTGAGAGCTCGTTTTATTGCACAGTATCCCGCCATTATATTAGATGTTCCGCAGTGTGTTGAGACTCTCAAACCTGTAATTGCATTTTGACTAGTCCCACTGGCTGAAACCCAGCATCCGAGCTTTAGGATAATTGACTGGCTGTAATGGAGACGAATAAAACATCAGGAGAACGAAGGCAGCCGGTGCATGTGAAGAAAAAAGCTGTTGGGTGTTTTGCTGTCAAGAAAACAAGTCGGTTTTCTCACACCTCAAATGTATCTTTGTCTTGAGGGAGGCTTGTAGACTAAAATCTGATTAGTTGTGTTTGCGTTTATGGGAAATGATTGCCTTGAATGTTTGCTTTGTCGAGGAATTATTTTCTCGATGTGTAAAGCAACATGTCTCGCAATATAAAGATCCCAGAGGACAATTTTATTGTTCAGAGGCTGAGCGTTCAAAGCACAGGAGAATTAATGGAGATTTTATTTTGATGTATAAACTTTGTCTCTGGTGTTTCTCCTAAAATTCATTAGGAGAAATAAAAATAGTAACAAATAAGACAAATGTTGGTTATAAAATGAATTAAATAGAAGCTCAGGTCTTGTAAAGAAATGAGAAATATTTGCATTTATATTGAGATTTCTGACTTTTGATTGTAGATTTGACATTTGATGAATCTGAGCACAGTTTAAACATAATTCAAGACATAAATCAATAGTTCCCCAAAATTAAAACTTGATGAAAATTTACTTCATCAGAACAGATTTAGAGAAACAAATCCACCATTTAGGCATTTTAACTTTAAACCATTGCCTTTTTGCCCAAAATATGAGTCCATAATCCATAAACACTGTGAAAGAGGTCATCCCTGTCCTCTGATGTCAAAAATCCACCGACATATTAGTATAGAACTATTGTGGACTATGCATATTATCTATGCATATTTCTCTCCTGATTCAGACAAGATGAGTTTTTTACTTAAGAAAGCAATATTATGGATACAGGACTCATATTTTAGCCAGAAGCAATGATGTAAAGTTACAGTTGAGGTCAAAAGTTTACATTGCCCTTTCAGAATCATTAAAAATGTTATTTTACCAAAATAAGAGGGATGTTATTGTTTGTTTAGTACTGACCTGAATAAGATATTTCACATAAAAGATGTTTACATATAGTCCACAAGAGAAAATAATAGTTGAATTTCTAAAAATGACCCTGTTCAAAAGTTTACATCCTCTTCATTCTTAATACTGTGTTGTTACCTTAATGATCCACAGCTTTTTTTTTTCTTTTTTTTTTTTAGTGATAGTTGTTCATGAGTCGCTTGTTTGTCCTGAACAGTTAAACTGCCCTCTCTTCTTCAGAAAAATACTTCAGGTCCCACAAATTCTTTTGTTTTTCAGCATTTTTGTGTATGTGAACACTTTCCAACAATGAGAGACGGGGGTGAAAACTTTTGAACAGAATGGAGATGTGTACATTTTTCTTATTTTGCATAAATATCATATTTTTCCATTTAGTACTGCCCTTCAGAGGCTACAAAAGATACTTACATGTTTCCCAGAAGACAAAATAAGTTAAATTTACCCTGATCTTCAAATTCAAAAAGTTTTCACCCCCAGGCTCTTAATGCATCGTTTTTCCTTCTGAAGCATCAGTGAGCGTTTGAACCTTCTGTAGTAGTTGCATATGAGCAGTGTTGGGAAGGTTACTCTGGAAATGTAATAGGTTACAGATTACAAGTTACTCAATTTAAAATGTAATAAGTAGTGTAACTTTTCAATTACTTTAATAAAGTAATGTAACTTATTACTTTTAATTACTTTTTGATTACTTTTCTAAATTTCTAATATTTTCAACTGTTAATCATTTTGAAACATTTAAACCAGAGAGTCCTTACAGTAAACACTGATTACTGTCAGACTTTCAAAATCCTTTATCACCTGAATTAAGATTATAATAAGTAAGGGATAATAATTATACATCTTTATTTTGGATAACAACTGGCTGAATGTACATTATCTCACTTATTACACAGCTGCTTGATAGATTATTTAGATGTTTCGTGTCAGAATTATTAGACACGAAACACTGATCTGAGTTGAAATATTTGAACACAAAGCTTCCATGAAGAAATCAGTTGCTAGCAAACGGCAAGTTCAAACTAGACATTTTAGGGATACAGTGCAGTCATACCACTTTTCTTACACAACATTTCACCACATAAATAATTAAGTAGTAGTACTAGTTTGTTAGTTATCGTATAATACATTACAGTGTACAAAAAAAAAAATGGCAGCAGCTGCATTTGTATGAAACAACAGAGCAAGTCCACGATACCAGGATGACAGAATTAAGAAATTGTCCACATAATATTGAATTAAGCTTTAATATTTTATTAGCTAACCAAACGCAAAGCTTCCGCCAAGAAAAATTATCAAGCATATAGCACACTTAAGTTGCCCCGAAAGAGTCTGAGCTGTGTAATAATTTAATTTAAAGCACAGCCACCACAAATTCAGACTTTTTTTTTACTTATATTTTTGGGCTTTTTATGCCTTTTATTGTGATAGGACAGTAGAGAGATGACAGGAAAGAGCTGGGAGGAGAGAGGGGAGCGGGATCGGCAAAGGACCTCGAGACGGGAATTGAACTCGGGTCAAGCTTGTATATGTCATAACAAGATCATAACATAAATAACATCATAACAAGAAATAGTTTAATAGCTATGATACTGGGTTTGAAATCAAATGTTTGCATAGTTATGACAGAAAACACTAGCATCTAACAATGCCTTGGAAAAAACAATTTTAAAAAATAAAGTTTATGCATAAACCCAAATAGGAAATAAAACAGTTATCGAATAAGCATGTGTCCTGTTCTGTGTCCTATCCTGAAGAATTGGTGTCTCATTTTAGAGCAGTCAATGCAATTTAAAAGAAGTCAATTAAATCTGTAAGTGGGGGTGGGTGTGTGAAAAAATTCTGTAATCCCCTTTGTAATCACTGGCATTTTTCAAAAGTAACTGTAATTTAATTACATATTTTTTCTCAGTAACTGTAACTAATTACAATTACATTTATTTTGTAATTAAATTACGTAATTCCGTTACATGTAACTAGTTACTCCCCAACACTGCATATGAGTCCCTCAGTTGTCCTAAGTGTGAAAAGATGGATCTCAAAATCATACAGTTATTGTTGGCAAGGGTTCACATACACGAAAAAGCTGAAAAACCAAAGAATTTGTGGGGCCTGAGCGATTTTTCTGAAGAACAACAGTAACATGCATTTTGTATGATCCCTCTTATTTTGGTAATATAATTAACATTTTTAAAGATTCTGAAAGGGGGATGTAAACTTTTGACCTCAACTGTAAAATATCTTAATAATAATTCTATTACAGACAGTTTATAATTTCACAATATGTTAACTGATGGACAATATGGACAATATGTTTACTTATGGATTATTGTGATTATCAGCTATTTGGACTCTTATTCTGGTGGCACCCATTCACTGCACGCCTTGAATGGCCTGAGGGTGAGTAAACATTTAATATTCTCATTTTTGTGTGAACGGTTCCTTTAAGGAAATCAATTTTTTTTTATTGGTGATATTTTGAAATATGCTGTAATGCAAAACAGAACAAGAACAAACGTTACGTCAACTGAAGTCATTGGTTGTGTTCTGTAAACAGCAAGGGTCAACTCTAGAACAAAGATTTGTTTTGCTCAAAATCTCAAAGCAAGTTGTAGATCAAAAACCAGTGACATAAGTGGGAAGACAGAAGGATGGCAATAAAAGAATATTTCGAGATCAAAGACACTTGCACCCACAACATTCTCCTCGATTAACGTATGGTGAATTATGCATAAACATTATGTGAACGACAGGAAGCCTCTTTGACCCATGTAGCCATGCAAGAAAATACTGACATAAGATTTTCCTTTCCTGTTTGCTTGAATATAAAACGCAGGGTTGAAATTCAAAGTTAAATAGCCATCTGGTAGGAGATTTGTGGTGAAGAGCAAACACTCACTATGTCAGAGTTAACAGAAGCCAGAGGCAATGTCCAAGTTTCCACACTGCAGATGTTTTCTTGGCATTACAGATATTTCTTAAGACTGTGGGGGATGCTGATGTTTGTGAGATCAAGGACATGTTTTTGCAAGATGTTTCATGAAGATTATTGTATTCCCACATTCAAAGAAACAGCTTACACAACAATGAAAATTTCTAGAACTCGCACCTTCATGTCATCTTAAATGACCACTGTTGTCTCTAGCATCGTTGTTGTTGTTTTTCAGTAATGAATGTGTGACCATGGACCACAAAACCAGTCATAAAGATCATTTTTTTTGTAATTGAGATTTATACATCATCTGAATAAGTAAAGCTGAATAAGTAAGCTTTTCATGGATGTATGGTTTGTTAGGATAGGACACTATTTTGCAGAGACAAGATACAACTATTTGAATATCTGAAAATATTGAGAAAATCACCTTTACAGTTGTCCAAATGAAGTTCTTAGCAATGCATATTACTAATCAAAAATTAACTTTTGATATATTTACGATAGAAAATTTACAAAATATCTTCATGGAACATGATCTTTACTTAATATCCTAATAATTTTTGGCATAAAAGGAAAATAATCATTTGACCCATACAGTGTACTTTTGGCTATTGCTACAAATTTACCTGTGCAACTTAAAACCGGTTTTGTGGTCCAAAGTCACATATCTAAGTATAATACTAATACAATTTTATTTAATTAGCACTTCTTAAATAAGGTTAATTGTCTTGGATATTATAGAAATTAGAAATCATTTTTTGGCATGATTAACAATATTTTTGGAAGAGTTATACATGCTCGATTCAGGTATTTTTTAAAGAAATTCATACTTTATTCAGCAAGGATGCATGAGCATGAAACTGATCAAAAGAAAAGACATTTATAATGTTGCAAAGAATTCTGTATTTAAAAAAAAAAAGGTGTTATTTTGAACTTTCTATTCATAAAATTATTCTGAAATAAAATGCATCACGGTTTCCACAAAAACATTAACCCACAAAAGTGTGTTCAACATTGATAATAAAAAGTTTCTTTCATTTCAAATCAGCATATTAGAATGATTTCTGAAGGATGATATGATAATGAAGACTGGAGTAAAGATGCTGAAAATTCAGCTTTGATCGCAGGAATAAATTACGTTTTAAAATATATTCAAATTGAATGTTCATGATTATTATTTGATTTCTAGTAATATTTGACAGTATGTTCTATATTTTTGATCATATAAATGCACTGATGAGCATCAGGGTTTTTTTTAAAGTATTTTTTTTAAAAGCAAACATTCAGTAGTTATACAAATTTATGCATTTCTGTCTTGTTCGAAAGATTTTTTGTGCATTTTATTTTTATTTAAATGTGTTATGCTTGTTTCAACAGGGGAATTTGTCATAGCTGATTTTGAGTTTGAATTATCTAGAAAGAGCAGCACTTGTGTGCACTGAAAAAAGGAAATCACCTGTGTTCGGAACAACATGGGGGTGAGCAAATAATGACAGCATTGTCACATCATAATACACTGAAAAATATCAAATAATTCTGTTTTTCTCTTCATAATGACATCCGACACTTCCATTCAGCTGTAGTTCATTTTCACCTTTTTACCTTGTTTCGTTCTTCCTCTGCTTCGTTTCTCTCTCCCTTTCTTTCTTGTCTATTTCTGAGCTTAAGGGCCTGTAGCTCTGCTCGTCTCCGCTTCTGTTAATCAGCATAACCTTTCTGTGTGCTTTGTCGGTGACACACAGGCTGGCATAAAAAAGATGGTTCTCAGCATCTGCGCCGGCTTCGCGCTTTCTCTCTCAGCGCCTTTCGATTTCCATCGCAGGAAAAAGGCAGCTCTGTAGATAGCGGACGCTTTCTGTTTGAAGTCTGTCATCGGCGAAGAAGAGGAAAAGGGATTTGTGGATGAGGAACCCCACCTTTCATCCCACGATGCCTTGCCCTGAGGGGGGTTATCCTAATTAAAGCACACGCATGCTGCTATAGGATGGCACAGAAGCACATGTAACTGTGGGTATTCGGCCCTGGCGGAAACTGGCACTGGTGGAGGAAAGAATCTCTGGCTGGTGGACTTCAAGATTGCTTTCTCTTTTTGCTCTTGTTTGAGGTTTTGATCTATATGGATCGCAAGGTATCATGGCCTCGTGGTTGGCTATATGCTGCTGGGGTGATATCCTGAATCTGTGCTTTAATTGCCCAACTTCTGCCAAGAAACTTGGAGGGGAGTGTTCACACCGCATCCTAAAGCGATCGCTGCACACTGCCATCTCGAAGCGTGTCTCTAATTGCATGAGAGGCTCCCTTGTGTAAACCCTACAGAGAGAACGAGGAGAAACTCCAAAAGTCAAAAGTGTAGGAGGCTTTGAATGGGATCTGTTGTTCCTCAAAAAAGCCTGCTTTTCAGATAACCCTCAAAAAGGTTACATTATATGTAGACGAAAAGCCAAGTACCGTCATTTGAAGACCAAGTTCAGTCGGTTCATTTGATTAGTGTTTTTTATAAATAATTTGTTTAAAACCCCTAACCCTAAGACTAAAACTTTTAGCATGTAACTAATTAAATAAAATGATCTGCAGCATTTTTTTTTAAATATATATATATACAGTTGAGGTCAAAAGTTTACACCTTGCAGAATCTGCAAAATGTTTTACCAAAATAAGAGGGATCATACACAGTGCATGTTATTTTTTTATTTACTACTGACCTGAATAAGGTATTTCAAATAAAAGATATTTACATATAGTCCACAAGAGAAAATTTATAAAAATGGTTCAAAACCCTGACCCAGTTCAAAAGTTTACATACACTTGATTCTTAATACTGTGTTGTTACCTGAATGATCCACAGCTGTGTCCCTTTTTTGTCCTGAACAGTTACACTGCCCACTGTTCTTCAGAAAAATCCTTCAGGTCCCACAGATTCTTTGGTTTTTCATCATTTCTGTGTATTTAAACCCTTTCCAACAATGACTGTATGATTTTGAGATCCATCTTTTTACACTGGGGACAACTGAGAGACTCATATGCAACTATTACAGAAGGTTCAAACACTCACTGATTCTCCAGAAGGAAAAACCATGCATTAAGAGCCAGAGGGTGAAAACTTTTGAACAAAATGAAGATGTGTACATTTTTCTTATATATATTTTTCATTTAGTACTGCCCTTCATAAGCTAAAGATGATACTTGTTTCCCAGAAGACAAAATAAGTTACATTTACCCTGATTTACAAATTCAACAAGTCCCCCCCCCTCTTTTGTATGATCCCTCTTATTTTGATAAAATAATTAATAATTTGCAGATTCTGCAAGGTGTATGTAAACCTCAGCTGTTGACCTCAACTGTAAGTACATTATTGTTAAAAAGGTCTGTATGATTTTTTTAATGCATTTTATTTTAATGTCTTTTATGCTCACTGAGTCTGCATTTATTTAATTAAAAACACAGAAAAAATAGTAATATTGTGAAATAGTATTACAATTTAAAATAACAACTTTCTATTTAAATACATTTTAAAATGTAGTTTATTCCTGTGATGCAAAGCTGAATTTTCAGCATCATTACTCCAGTCTTCAGTGTCACATGATCCTTCAGAAATCATTCTGATATGCTGATCTGCTGCTCAAGAAACATTTCTTATTATTAGCAATGTTGAAAACATTGATGTTTAATATTTTTGTGTAAATGATACTTTTTTGCATTATTATTTGGTGAATAGAAGTTTCAAACGAACATAATTTATTTGAAATAGAAATATTTTCTAACATTATAAATGGTTTACCACCAGATTTGATTAATTTAATGCAACTTTACCGCACAAAAGTATTAATTTAATTAATAGTTTATAATAGTAGTGTTTATTATAAGAAGTTAAGTCTCTTATTGTGGATTTGTGCAGTTGCTGCCTAGAGTGTCCCAAATCAATCACTTGGTTTCTTGACAGTTAGGATGCTGTCTATGTGGGAGGCTAAAATGTTTATGAGCAAGATGAAATTCTGATATGATTTTAACAATCCCTCAAATTTCACACCAAACGCCTTTAAAATGGCCACCACATTCCACAAAACCAGCCAGGAGAAGGAAATCGAACCTAAAGCGTCTTAAAAGGACAATGTCCCTGAGGTACTGATGCCATTTGCACCACAATTGTCAACTATATATTTCCTTTCCTGCCGTTTTTCATTCTGTTTTTATGTCTGCTTCTGTGATAAACATGTCCAGTTTCGATCCGGTGTGACAGTGTAATTGAGCGAGTCGCACTTCTCTCGGCGGGTTGACCGTCAGAAGGCATCTTGGTCATTCTCTCGCTCTGTTGTAAATCCCAGTGCGGCCTTGACTCGCTAAACCTGTCTTCCAGCCTATTTTTGCCTCACCTTGTGTTTATTTTCCTCATAGCGCTTGGCAGATTTATCCGCGTTCTTCTCTGTGTTTTAAATGGCGAGCGGCTTATGTCATAACCTGCACGACTGGCCGTACCCTCCGTGAATTGTAACGCTTTTCGGTTTATGTCTCTCTTTCTGTTCTCTTTATTTCCTGCCTCCATCTTTATAGCTGAGACGCGCAACCTTGGCTTTGGGACGGATGGTCATGTGGCATGACAATGAGGGCAGAGAGAGACAGACAGAAATGACACTGTAAAATCACTTTTAGATCAAATAAATAATGCTGCAAACATTTTTTGGATAAAAAAATCACTTCTCAGCATTTTTTAAGTGTTTAACGAACACTTTATTTTTTATTGTTTAGGAGAGAAAATGTATGAAAGCTTATTTCTGCCAATGAAGAAAAATATAGAAAAGGTAATCATGGCTTTTTATCTCACGATTTGTTTTTTTTCCCCTCAGAATTTACATCTTACAATTAATTTGTAATTGTCAGATACAAACTCACTATTCTGAGAAAAAAAGCCAGAATTTTGAGTTTTTAACTCTTGTAATTCAGAATTTTTTTTCTCAGAATTTTGAGTTTGCATGTTGCAGTTAATAACTCGGAAAATTCTGAAAAAGGCCTGAGTTTTAATTTGCTTTTAACTTTTCCCTCAGAAATCTTTTTTTACAAATTGAAAACTCACCATTTTGAGAAAAAAGTCCAATTTGTAGATATAAAGTCACAATTGCAAGACAAAAAATAAGAATTGTAAGCTCTTAACTTGTACTTGTTAGTTTATATATTGCAATTCTAACTTTTTTCCTCAAAGTTAAATTTACATCTCAGTTAAGAACTTGCAATTCTGAGAACAAAAGGCTGAATTGTGAGCTATAAACTCAAAATTGCGAGAAGTCAGAATTGCTGGTTATTAGCTCGCAATTGTGATTTTTTTTCTTAGAATTCTGAGTTGACATTTTACAACAGATTTTTTTTTTCAGAATTTTGATTTACATCTCACAGTTTGGATTTTTTTTCTCTGAATTTTGATCTCATATTTCACAGTTTTGATTTTCTTCCAGAATTCTGAATTTACATATTACAATTCAGATTTTTTTTTCTCAGAATTCTGAGTTCACATTTTAAAACTTATTTTTTTTACTCAGAATTTTGAGTTTATGTCCTGCAACTCAGATTTCTTTTCTCAGAATTTCAGTTTATGTCTCAGTTTTGAGTTTTGAGTTCATATCTCACAATACTGATTTTTTTTTTCACAATTCTGAATTTACACCTTACAGTTCAGAATTTTTTTCAGAATTCTGTTTACATCTTGCAGCTCAGATTTTTTTCTCAGAATTTTGAATTTACATCTCACAATTCTAATTCTTTTTCTCAGAATTTTGAGTTTATATCTTGTAATTCTGATTTTTTTTTTCAGAATTCTGATTTTACATCTCCCAATTTAGATTTTTTTTTTTTCAGAATTCTGTGTTTTCATCTTGCAGCTCTGATTTTTTTTCTCAGAATTTGGAATTTACCTCTTACAGTTTAGATTTTTTTGTTCGGAATTTTGAGTTTACCTTTTACAGTTTAGTTAGAATTAGTTAGAATTCTGAATTTACATCTCACAATTCAATTTTGCAACTCACGATTCTGTTTTTTTCCCTCAGAATATTGAGCTTATATCATACAATTTAGATTTTTTTTTTGAGAATGGATTTTTTTTTTAGAATTCTGTTTACATTTTGCAACTCTGATTTGTTTTTTTTTTCTCTGAATATTGAGTTTACATCTTGCAATTCTGAGAAAAAGACAGGACTGTGAGAAGTAAACTTAAAGTTGTGAGGGAAAAAAAAGCCCTTTTCACATTTTTATTCCGTGGTGGAAGTAAGCTTCAATAAAAATGTGATCTTTAAACTCATAAAAGTGAAAAGTTGGACCAGGGTGACAATGAGGACATAGTGGTGGCACTGAGGCTGGAATATTTAAGTGAAAAGTGCAGAGAGAGAGACAGATAATGGGGAGAGAGAGACACACTGAATACAAGTTTCACAGGCTGCTTAAGTGCTAAAACATGTCAAAAAATAAAGCGTCAGACTTAAAAGATCTGCGTAATTAATAAGACTATGTAATGAAAACCGATGAAGTTCACCACGGGATGTCACAACTTTGCACGCGTTCAGACAAACTCATTCATATGAATTTGCTTTTGATTTAGCGATTGTTTTGATGCTGTTATTCTCTTTGTCTTTTTCGATAACAGACGGATCTGTCTCTCTTTATGCGAGCCGCCCACTCATGCAGCAAGTGTCATCTGTATGTGTGGCATATTAAAGGCCTGTGGGAACTCATTAGGGTGACAGACGCAGGGCTTACTCTCCCTCCCTTGGATTGCCATGTTTGTGCCATGACGGGTTCAGAATGTGCAGCGAGAGGGCAGAGGTGGCGTGCGGTGGGGATGAGTGTTTTTCAGGCAAATGTAAATTCATTTGATGTTGATGCTGAAAAGAAGGTCGTTTCTTCAACTACGGGCACTTTTGACCCTCTCTTAAAACACACTTTTTACACTTTCATGAGTTCACAGTGTCATTTCCAAATCTCAAATGACTGTTTGATAGACATTTTTAGGATATACAGTCAAACCAAAATTTATTCAGACACCTTCAACATTTCTCACATTATCACAGTTTATTCATAGTAGTTGGTGAAAATGGTGATTAAATATGACAAGAACTGTGTCAGAACAAGTTCATCTTGATAATCACAAATGAATTACAGTCAAACCAAAATGTATTCAGATACCTTTAACATTTCTCACATTATCACGGTTTATTTGCTGTAGAAAATGGTAATAAAATAGGACAAGAACTCAAGAGTTAAACTGTGTCAGAACAAATTCATCTTGATAATGTCAGATAACTTTGATAGAAAGGTATGTAACAAAACATAGTCAGGTCAAAGTGTCAGATCAAATTTTTGGTCCTGTATTTTTAATTTTCATTTTACTGGTAATCCATTGTATGAGGAATTTTTGGGTATAATATGTCACAGTTTACTTTATTTTGCTATCCTCACTTGCATGAGTGAACTGTAGTGTTCTGCACCTGTGTATCTGGTGTCTGAATATTTTTTGGTTTTACCGTATATGGCTCTTTCTGTCTCACTTTATGTATTCTAAACACATATAGATTAATTATGTTTACAATATCTTTAATATAACACTTTTATGATCTTATAATTTTGTTAGATTGGAAACAACACTAAATATTATATTCATAAGTGCTTTTGCCTTATTTTTTTGTCTTGCATGTTGTGTTTCTTTAGCTTTGACAATATTAAGTGCTTCTTGAACAAGTGCACTAACTTTTGAGAAAACATTATTAGTTGCTGCTTGTCGTGAAAATGACATCAACGCTGTCATCATTTTTAGAAATTTAAGCAATTTTCATAAGATCAGTATCAAAATGGTTTATGTTTATTTAATTTATTTAAATGTAGTATTTCATTTTAATTGTTTTAATTAATTAATAACATTGCAATATAATGTGTTAATATAAAATTAATAGAATGTAATATTTTAAACATTTTAATAATGATCTGGGTTTGTGACCTTCTTACAGAAGTACTGTATACCATAATATAATAAATAAATAAATAAATAAAATGAAAAAGCAGAAATAAATAAATAAATAAATAATAAAAAAAGTAAAAAGTAAAAAATAAAAAGTTATATTTATATCCAGGGACATAAAAATTGAAAGTAAAAAATAAATGAATAAATAAAAAATCATATTTGTTTTAAAATAATGTTTCTTTGCAGAACCTTATTGTAAAGTGTTACTAATTCATTTCTTTCTTTAAATGTTTAATTTGGTCTCTTTTTAATAGTTAATATTTACACAAATATTCACCTTTTTACACCATTAATCAACAAATCCTCATTAAACTAAATGCCTGAATTACAATGATTGTTACATGGAAATATTTAATTGGAATTTGTTCTTTTATATTGTGAATTTTGAATATTGAATTTGAATAATGTGATCTTTATTTAAAACATTCTTGAGTTTTTTCAAGTTGTTGGAAATGACCAAAACAAAAAAAATGGTGAGTTACTTATTTTAGACAGTCCATTTGTTTCCACATTTTTGACTTACACCAGCACTTAGGTCAGCTTTCGGACCATTTGCGAACATTATAGATGCATTTTTGCATTGACAGGTTTATCTGCCAAGCCTAAAGTCATAGAAGCACTGTGTAATGTATCACGTGACTTCTATCTCGCCATGATTAAGGAGAAGAGTATCTCCCTCTAAAACCCTTTCCACTGATGTCGCTGTTTGACAGTGTTATTTATATATTTTTCTCTTCTATGCATTATTTCGAGGAGTCACTACGCCTCCCATGCCTCCTTGGAGAAAATGTCTCTGGAGTGCATGTGTGTTTTTTGTGAGCGTTTGTGAGTGTGTGCTGTGTATTAGGGACTTTCCTTTGTCCTTGGGGAGCAGGTGACTCATAAGTTTAACAGATGTCATAATCGCACACCCAACACACCAAAGCAGAGGTGTGAGGGAGTATCACATGACCGAATACAGATCGAGCCTGTCATGTGCGGTCGGGTCAAATATGCGGTTGCTAAGCGGCTAACCCAGTTGCTTGGGTGATGTGTACACATGATAATAAAGCCCCCTGAGCTAATGTGCCTGTATTGTTTGTTTGGGATGAATATGTGAATAATGAAGACATTGTACTGATAGTATCATCATCATTTTGGTTTCTGTCAACAAGCACGGGTCCTGCCGGAGCAAGACTTTTAATCATCCGTGACACGCAATCTGTAGAGCCGCTTTTTCAGGCCTTGTTGACAACAGGGTGGTTGTTGTGTCAATCTTGAGGTCAAGAGGTTTTAAGCATGATGAGGAATTTCTTGAAGGCAGCACAGTTTCGTTTGAAGGTGAACTGTTGCTTTAGTGTACAACTAGTGTCAACAGACAGAATTGAAAAATGGTTTTCTAAAGACATCTGTGATTGGTCAGACAAACAGATGGCCACGCCCCAAACTCACGCCATTGGTTGAATCATATATATATATAATACAATAAGGTGTCATTTGTTAACATGAATTAATGTATTAGCTAACATGAACTAACAATGAACATTACATTTATTACAGTATTAATTAATTTTTGTTTATGTTAGTTCATAAAAATACAGTTCACAGTGCATTAAGTAATGTTAACAAACACAATTTGTAATTTTAATAATGCATTAGTAAATGTTGAAAATAATATTAACCAAGATTAATAAATGCTGTATAAGTATTGTTTATCTTTTTTAATATTTTAACTGAAATTTGAGCATTTTTTGACTTATTCTTTTTTTTTTTTTTTTAAGTTGACTTCACTTTTAGCATTTAAAATGGTTAATTTTATGGTTGTTTTTTTTTTATATATATATATATATATATATATATAATTTTAAGTTAATCTTTTAAATTTTTTTTAATATTTTAATATTTAAACTGAAATTTGAGCATCTTTTGACATATTTTTTTCTTTTTTTTCTTCTTCTTTAAAGTTTACTTCACTTTTAGAATGATTGATTTTATACTTAGTATAAACAAGAAACCATTGTAATATTTACATGACATTTTTATGAGACATTTATATTTATATGAGAATAATGCAGAAAATGCTGAATATAGAAATTTATATTAGAAAATGTTGAAATTAATATTAACCAAGATTAATAAATGCTGTACTGTTCGTTCTATATATAACATTATATAATATGTATTATTAATATTATTAAAGTTAATCTTTTTAATATTTGAATATTTGAACTGAAATTTGAGCATCTTTTGACTGATTTTTTTCTTTACTTTTTTAATTCTTTTTTTAAAGTTTACTTCACTTTTAGCATTTAAAATGATTTACTTTATACTTAGTATGTTTTAATTTTTTATTTTATTTGTTAAACAAAAAGCAATTTAGATTTTTATATCTGACATTTATATGAGCTCAATTTTATTCATTGTTTTCTTATACTGTCATTAATTAATAAATGTTGAGAAAATAAACCGAGTAAGCATTTCTTGGTTAGAATATCCTTGATCTTGGTAAGCACGTTTAGTATGTTTAGTTAGGGCTTTAGTCAGTTTAGTTTAGTTAGTTTTCAGTTAATTTTGAACTCTGTTGTCTTTTCAAGTTTAGAATGTTAAGTGTGAAAAATGTTACAAATCTATAGCGGTCTGTTACATGTAGTGCTTAGGTAAATTCGTAAAGGTAATATTTATTGAAACTCTCTGCTTTAGAGCAGTGTGATGCGTCTGTCCTGGTTAAGAGTTTATTGGCATGGAAACAGCAAAATGGGAGAAAATTCTGCTTTCTTCCCTTGGAGACAACATTTCAAACTCATTCATAACCAATTTAAAATTCATTATAATTCCAACATGTATGCAAATTAGAGGACTTAAACTTGGTGATAATACCTTTGCAGAAAATAATGCATGGCTAATATACAAACCAGCATGTCAGCAGGATTTAATTAGCTGACGAGTAAACAACAAGCACGTTTAAGCATATGAATTAAACACGGCCGGTGTTTACCGTACGCTAAACGCCATTTTCTCAAGTCTGATTCAAGTGAATCGTAATTTGCTTGATTGTTTTTGCTGGATGTGCAAATGTTTTCTCTTTTACACGTCGCCGGCGCAGGTTCCCTTATAATTTTGAATTAATAAATATCCCTGTTTAATTTGTTTCCCGCTTCCAATTTTCCCCAGACAAATCGCCGATTCAAGCCGCCGCAGTAATCAGCCACAACACAGAGATGGATTCCCAGCGAATCAAGGCACTTGACATTCACATCTGCAGAGGTCTCATTATCCAGACGGCGTCGTCTTGCCCGTATCCGTCTCTTCTGAATGCATTTTGGCTTTTACAGCCTTCTCACTTCCTGCTCCATTATCTGTGTTATCTTCCTCTCCCTCTCCCTGTCGCTGTGAGGTAAATGCGGAATGTCACACTCAATATTCCGGACGTGCCGTGATTAATTCCCCAGAGTTTCTCTTGGCCAGTTTACTAGCGGCCAGCCTGTGGTCGTCGGACGCTCCTTTGTCTCCTCCAATTCCCATTACGCTTTGCTGGCACTGACCTAATTTCCTCGCCACCCGCTCGGCTTCCAACTCGGAGCCCACCGCTGTCACCGGCTGAACTGCCCCACAGGGACCCATTCGCAAACTGATGGGCAGTTTTATAGCCTGCCGTTTTATAGCTATTTTTTTATTCCGAATTGTTTCAGTCAGCTAGCTCGGCTCATCTTTCGTTTCTAACCCCCAGGGTGCGGCAGTGCAGGGAGTTTGAGAATCAAACGAATCTCGCCGTATTTACCGCCTCGATAAAAAAAATACGCCGCAACAGTTTGTCAACTTTGCACCCGCAGAGGCATTTGCGGCGCACCGACTGAGGCCATAATCTCCTAAAGATGTGAGGTGATTAGTTTGGAAATAACACTGCTGCTTCAGGGACCCTGGTTTTATGGGCCGAAGCTCGAACAGACGTATGGAAATACAACTTCTGAGACGATTTTCTTGAGGTGGTCTCTCCGCTCCCATTTCCAATCTGATAAATGTCTGCTCCTGCCAAGCATATTCCAGTCGCTAGTCACTTGTGTGTTGTTGCGCTGCTAGCATCGCCGTCCTCGTCCAGGCATAACTTTCCTGGCGGTGCTACCGAGGAGGGCTCTGAAAAGCTTCTTTCAGCCCTTGTTTCAATAGATCCATTCGGGTTCAACTCGTTCGCGGATTATCTGCCCTGCTCTCTGTTTCTTTTCACTCCATCACCTATCTTCGGACTTAATGGAAAATCTGTCCGCTCCGGCGGCCTCTATTAGCATGAAACATGCCCATTCAGCTTTCGCTTTTAACCCGGGCCGCGATGCTAATAGGTCCGTGGGAGTAACCGGGGAACCTCGTGGCGGGGGGATCCCGAGGGTGCGGCCTCTATCGCCTCGACGTATCTTAATGCACGTCTTCCAGAACAAATTGGCCTGTTTACTTAAGAATTGGCAGTCGCCCATGAATATTTGATAGCGAGCGACTGTTGACGGCCGCGTACAATGACTCCCTTATCTTATTTAGCCAGCCTGGCAGGCTCACGCCTCCCAACACTTCCCCTGAGAGACAGACGCCGCTGAAAGGGTTTGCAATCCAATACGGCAGCTGCACACCAAAGCCAGCGGTTATCATTGAGAGCGCAGGGCCGTCTAAGCCTTTCCCCCTTTCCCCAACCGTCGGGTATACAGGATATTAGCTCGAACCTCTCATATCACCTTTGCCGCAATGGCTAATAATACAGCAGGCTGGAAATCAATGAAGCTGCCCTAGATTTCAGCTCGCCGCTCTCCATAAAGGGATCTGGAGGGCAGCGAGGTTTTCGTTTTCTCCCCGTTTCTCTCTTTTCTCTTATTATAGGGGAAGAAAAATGGGTGACCGGGACTCAGAGATCATTTCTCCCGCTCCGAAAGTGCTAGCCGCTCTCTCCAGGGAGGTGAGTGTTTCACTGGGGTTTATGCTACGCTGTGACAGTGGCTGTCTCTCTTCATTAGAACACAGGCCTTTGCTCCCTCAGATGGTAATTCAGCGGCACGGGATTGTGCTGAGTGCGCAGAGGAGGATTCTGGGTGGGCTGATAGAGACGAGACTGGAGCGAGAGAGATGCGATGAGATCAGGTTTCGCTCTCCAGGCCAGTGGTGGGCAACCTCATCCGCAAAGGACCCCTGAGGTTTTGTGTTTTCATTCTAAACGCACCTGCCTCAACAAATTGGAAGCTCAGTTTAATGACAGCAGTTGAGCTAAATATGAGCTAAAAATACAATGCGACTGAAAGTCAATTAAGTGGTGTGTGGAAGTGGTTTACAGGATGCATGTTAACACCGAAACTGAGAAGAAGTATTTAAATTGCATTTTAATTTGATTGCATTTTATTTTTTTTAATTAGTATCTCCTCTAAATTAAAGCTTAGTGGAGTCAAACTCCACTAAGGATGTGATAACTATGACAATAACTGTAACTATAAAGTTTTAATAATAGTTCTAATTCTATGAGAACAGGGAAGTCCACACTACAAATATAATCATAATGACACAGAGAAACAATATTATTGGAATTGCTTTCAGAACATTTTGTTCCAGCTAATGAACGCTAAAACCATAATCTACCCAAATGAATGATTGCGCATTTGAAGTGGCAGAAAACAAAACTGCAGCACACATTTATAATTAACAGAATGTTATCATCTGTTCTTGTGGACTAGTTATATTGTTATAGTTATAATATAGTTATTGTTCCTGCCGTGAATGGGTCGTGAATGTCTCATTTCACAAAATGTGTATTTTTTCGCAAAACTTTTATTTTCTGTTGATTATGAAAGTAGTTATTTTTAGTGATGTCTTTTCTATTTTTTAATGCAATGAAAGCAGATGAGGGTTAGTAATTAATGACAGAATTTTCTTTTTTTTTTGGAGTGGACTGTCCCTTTAAATGTTATTTCGCCCAAAAATGAAAATTCTGTCATTAATTACTCACCCTCATGTCATTCCAAACCCGTAAAACCTTTGTTCATCTTCAGAACACAAATTAGGAATTTTTTTTAAGAAATCTGTGAACTGTCTCTTTAAAGCCGTGATCAAATGGAAGTAGTAACAGGTCTTTTCTTTTGTATTGTCACATATCAAAAAGAAATGTGAAAAGAAATCTGTTGATTATTAA
Organism: Labeo catla; assembly: GCA_012976165.1. NCBI lineage: Eukaryota > Metazoa > Chordata > Actinopteri > Cypriniformes > Cyprinidae > Labeo > Labeo catla. Next base: position 1,135,689 of record VONZ01000087.1, read on the forward strand.
TTGGATTTTGAGATGTGGGCGTGCCCTCAAAAATGAAATGAATTCATTTCATTTATTTCAATTCAAGTCAGTTGTGGAGAGATGGGCTTTAAGCGCTGGAAATGATTGGAGAAAACCAGAGAGAAGTCTGTCGTTTCAACAGAAAAAAAAAAAGATATGCACAGATGAATAATTTAAAATAAGATCAATAATATGTATTTTAATCATCAAGGTTTGCAGGATCTGTTCATTGTTATTTATTGATCAAATCTTTTATCAACTTACCAACACGCTTCCAATCATTCAGAGCTAAACAGAGAGTCGCAAGTAAGTAGCAAGTCATTTAGCCATGGTTTTGTCAAAAGCTGCTTAAAGCGCTCATGTTACATGGACAATCCCCTCGGAACAACCTGGGGTTAAATGACTTACTTAAGGCCACAATGGTGATGGGTCATGGTTTTACTCCTTACAGAGCTTGAACCTGCAACCTTCTGATTGCCAGCCCTAAACTATATTGTGATGTGGTGGGTAAACATCACGGGCCGTTCAAAAAGGCTTGAACAGTCGCCATTGTGCCCTTAAGCTAAACACATTTTGCCACCACATATAAAAATTAATCTTCTTAAATTGTTGAAAATGCTTGTCATATTACTTGCAATAGGACAATATGTGACCATGGACCACTAAACCAGTCATAAGGGTCAATTTCTTGAAATGGAAATTTATACATCATCTGAAAGCTTTCCAATGATGTATAATTTGTTAGGACAGGACAAGATTTACATGAGCGTCTTACCTCAGACCTGCCCTAAATCAGCTGTAACAGTCCAACCTCCATTGTTCTGATGCTGGAGCAGGGATCTAAGTTAGACAAGAATATCTCCGATTGAGCAATTGAGGTGTTGCTGGATGTAATAATGAACATAGTGGTTGTCATTTACTCCAGACATCTAAGCCACTGAAGATGCAGTGGATTACGTTTGGTTGTGAATGGAATGTGCCTCCTGATCTACATAAATGCGTCTATGTTCACGCAAATCATTCGTGATCCAGCTTCACCTACAGCAGAAGTGAATATAAGGCTTTTTTTATGAATTTCTGCAATCACATTTCCTAATAATGTGCTAGTTAGCAAGTTTCGCAGCTAAACGTGCTAAATGCAGCTAAAGTAAACAGGCTTGTCACTCCACAGAGAGAAAAGAGGGGCGGGGCGAGTAGAGCTCATTTGCATTTAAAGGAACAATCCATCAGAATGGGTTAATTTTTGCAGAGCTTTTTTTTTTACAAGATAAAAAGGGTGTTGTTTTTACACTACCATGGAGAATTTTTAACCAAAGTATATTATAGACTTTTCATTAAGACCCTAAAAAATCATATCAACTTGGCATCTGATGACCCCTTTAAGACTGTTTTTGTGGTCCAGGGTCACATATGACAATGCTAAAAATATAAGAATCTGAATCTGAAACATTTCATGACTATTTGATTGTTCAGACTATAAATCATCAGCGCAATACCTACTCTAGATGGTTAAATAGAAGAAAAAATGAAAAGAACAATCACATTTCAGTTTACAGTTTGAATCATTCCAGCATTTTGAATGCTAAACACACTCAACTTAATGTATATTCTATCAGTGAAGTAACGGCTAGCTTTAGCTCTTTATTCCCACCCTGTTTGTTTTCTTGCCATTGTGCCAATAATCCAATTAATAATTAATACACTTTAAGTGTCTGAGCTTGGCATGCCTTTCTTTAAAAAATACACCCTTAAATGAAAACACAAGTAAGTTACCAAGTTCTCAAAGGTACTTTTGACTCTACACTGTTTTTAAAACGTAGACTCCCACTAAAATGTAAATGGACATAGTAGAAAGAATAGGATACTTAAACTGCTTTCTTTCACTTCTGCAAATCTGCTTGTGCGGAATACTGAAGAGCTGTGTTTTGTCAGTGAACATTAGGTCATCAGGTTAAAGTGACACCGGTGCCATCATTCCCCCATCAACAGTTTCTTTCAACTGCTTATTGTCTTGTTGTGAATCTAAATCTCTGTCACTGGCTTACAACATAGAGCGGCCAAGGCCAAAACTGAATATGAGTGCTGATTAAAGTGGAACCAACTATTTTCCCTCCCTTTCTATAACACTTTTCCAAGCACTTCAGATAGACTTCATGACGACTGCTGAAATATTTAGACACGTGCTCTTTAGATCTCACTGTTCTACTCATTGAATAGAAGCTCATCTGATGCCAGAATCGATCTACATGCTTTCTTTACACAGTCATCTGGTTTTCATCTCCATGCTTATGTGCTTAGAGGAACCTTCCTTTTTAAGTTATACAAGGTTATTTAATCAGATAATGGCAGTTTGTTTTACAAAGCCTTCTGCTCTTTTTTTATAGACCCCTTCTGCGTATTTTATTTGCTGTGATGTAAGATTTGGCATTTGCTAAAATAAATCAGACTACTGCTTCCTAACTGTCTTTGAAAGGACACAGCATCATTAGCAAGGCTAAAAACTCACCAGAAATGAGGTTCATACTGGATTTTATACTGGTTCATACTAGATTTTGACAATTATTTGGATAATTCTCAAAAACGACTTTAATGAATAAATGAATACTTGTAATTATTCCAAAGTTTTGACTGGAACTGTAAGACCATGTATTGAGAAAGTAATTATGCCACTTTTGATTTCATGCCTACTTTAAGTGGAAAAATTTCTTAGTGCCCCTTTAAACTTTGTCAGCATCTCAACTGAACAGGACAGATAATGAATGGTTTTCAAGGCAATATTTGCATGCAATAGCAAAAGTTACACTTGGCCTTGATTACAAAAGCATTGATTAAACTGGAGCAGAGAGCACTCCTCATGGTTCGTCCACGCAGCTCCTCTGAAGCATGCAGCGCAGGAGTTAAACAGAGAACACGTGTCTCAGGAACCCTGTGGCCTTCGTCAGCGGCTAATTAAATCCCAGCCTATTCATTCTGTTTAATGTGGTTTTAATTCAATTACAGGCAGGGTCAGAGAAGGGTTCTCTGAAGCAGTGGAAAGAGAGAGATAGAAGGACGTTGTTGACACTGGACATAGATGACGTAATCAATAACTGCATTAGACTTTTGGATGAAGAGAGGGACAGCCCACATGGAAAGAACCTATATGAGGATATATGCGCATATATGAAACCTATATGCAGTATATATGCACATATATGATAATATATATGCTGCATATATGCGTATATATGCCACATATAGGCAAAATTGAGGTGCATATATGTGCATATACAGGCCATATAGGTCTCCTGTATTGCTTCTTTATATCCACAAAAAAGCCCTATATGTACATACAAGATATGTCTCCTATATAGCTCATGGCAGGATCTGGTCATTTTAGCTCATATCTCACTTTGGCAACTGTCATACATGATGCCTAGCTCATATTTTCTATTATCAAGGCAATAACTAAGAACTAACTAAAAAAAAAAAATGCAAAAAACTTATGTGCGAACACGTGAAATTGGTATCACATGTAATTGGCATGTTATGGAATTTACCCACACGGAAATAACCTATATAAACATATATGTTTTAATATAGGTTTTGATATATATGTACATATAATATAGGAAAACGGCCAATTTTATATATGTCACATATATTAAAAACCTATAACAAAACCTATATTAAAACATATATGTTTATATAGGTTATTTCCATGTGGGAGAAGCAGATATGAACAAGTGAAATGCTGCTGTTTTCCTTAAATTACCTTGTATGTTTCAGTTTGCATTAAATTTCACAAGCATATCAGCCTGCTTTCCCTGGCATGTTCATGGGAGGTAATGAACAAAGTAGTGATGTCTGATTCATGATTTTTTCTAATTCGTTTTCTTGAGATGGATCTTTTCAGTGAATTAAATTATTCAGATCCCAGACTGATTCCAAAACCGGCCTTCTTTTGAACTCATTCTCTTGAGTTGAATCTTTTCAATGAATCAACCGACTCAGATCCCAGTCTAATCCCCAAAACTGGCCTTCTTTCTAATTTATTCTCTTGAGTTGGATCTTTTCATTGAATCAAATGATTCAGATCCCAGTCTGATCCCAAAACCGACCTTCTCTCTAATTCATTCTCTTGTGTTGGATCTTTTCAATGAATCAAATGATTCAGATCTCAGGCTGTTCCCAAAACTAGCCTTCTTTCTAATTCATTGTCTTGAGATGGAACTTTTCAGTGAATCAAATGATTCAGATAGCAGTTTGATTCCAAAACCAGCCTTCCTTCTGATTCATTCCCTTGAGTTGGATCTTTTCAATGAATCAAATGATTCAGATCCCAGTCTGATCCCAAAACTAGCCTTCATTCTGATTCATTCTCTTGAGTTGGATCTTTTAATGAATCAAATGATTCAGATCCCAATCTGTTCCCAAACCAGCCTTCTTTTGAACTCATTCTCTTGAGTTGGATCTTTTCAATGAATCAAATCATTCAGATCCCAGTCTGATTCCAAAACCAGCTTTCTTTTTAATTTATTCTCTTGAGTTGGATGTTTTCAATGAATCAAATGAATCAGATCCAAGTCTGATCCCCAATCCAGCCTTTTTTGTTTTTTAAATTAATTCTCTGGAGTTGGATCTTATCAAGAAGTTAAATGATTCAGATCCCAGTCTGATCCCAAAACCGACCTTTTCTCTAATTCATTCTCGTGTTGGATCTTTTCAATGAATCAAATGATTCAGATCTCAGTCTGTTCCTAAAACTAGCCTTCTTTCCAATTCATTGTCTTGAGATGGATCTTTTCAGTGAATCAAATGATTCAGATAGCAGTTTGATTCCAAAACCAGCCTTCCTTCTGATTTATTCCCTTGAGTTGGATTTTTCAATGAATCAAATGATTCAGATCCCAGTCTGACCCCAAAACTAGCCTTCATTCTGATTCATTATCTTGAGCTGGATCTTTTAAATGAATCAAATGATTCAGATCTCAGTCTGTTCCCAAAACCCACCTTCTTTTTAATTCATTCTCTTGAGTTGCATCGTTTCAATGAATTAAATGATTCAGATCCCAATCTGATCCCAAAACCAGCCTTCTTTTGAACTCATTCTCTTAAGTTGGACCTTGTCAGTGAATCAAATTATTCAGATCTCAGTCTGATCACAAAACCAGCCGTCTTTCTGATTCATTCTCGAGTTGGATCTTTTCAGTGAATCAAATGATTCAGATCCCAAAACCAGCCTTCCTTTTTAATTACTAACAACACCCTAGACTATCTTTATGAGGCTATATACAAACCACATAATGATAGTCTGGCTTTGTGAGACAAACATTTATGAAACAACCAATTTTTGCAGCCAACCAATCTTTCCTGGCCTGTAGATTGAAATCTGCTATTGGAAATCTGTAGACCTTTAGTATTATGTGTGCTTAAGGGCTAATGCATCATGAAGGACTGTCAGTGTGGAGAAGAATCCACCTGTCTGACCTATTGAATGCAGATCATCTTAAGATCAATAGCCAATGTCAGGATGAAATCCACTGATAGGTGAGAAATACTCTTAGTGTTATATTACAGTTATATATAAAATGACTATATGATCTGTCTTTCTGTCTGCCTAATTGGGTATAATGCAAAAAAATAAATGACATTTTTATTCATTAACTGGCCTAAGCTGGTCATTGGCTGGTCGACTAGAAATCATGTTCTAAAAAGCTTCAAAACCTTTTTGTTGCTGGTCCAGGTTGGTCTATCAGCTAATAACCAGCTTAGACCAGTTACCAGTTCCCAAAACAGCTTCTGGCATGAGCTGAATTTTCCTGGAGGGTTTTGTATATTTAGTAGCTATAAAATCATGCATAATCATAATGCTTTGTTGTTATTCTGTCATGTTTTCTTGTGCGGCAAATAAATTCACTGCTGTCACTCTCAGAGTTTATACGCAAGTGTTGACATTTTATATCAGCACTGAATGTTGATATTGCTATCTGTGCGTCCCGTGTGAACGTGTTTGATGGAGATCATAAACTCTATTTAGAGAGAGTCAGTTTGGCTTTGTTGTTGTTTGCTTTTAAGCGTGATGTCTCGGGGAAAAAACTCCCACAAATCCTGGCGAGAGCTAAGTACAAAGCAAATAATGAAAAGAGAAGCAACAGACCATTAACTTTTTTGCCTTGTTGTGACATAGTGCACAGAAATATTGGGCTATAAGAAAGCAAACAAGGATATAAAGCTATTACTGGACGAGATTAATTGATCTCAAATCCTATAATGGTTTAATTGACTGGAAAATAGCAGATGGTTTGATAGCAGCGTCGTAAAAGAAGCTTGTCAGCAGAGCCTTAATAGCCTCTCTGTCCAATTTCAAATATTTCGCCACACATTTTATTTCCGCCGTCCTGCTCTACCGTTCTCTGCCTTTTAAAGAGAAAAGAAAACACTGCTATAATTTCACTACACAGAACTATAGAGGGCTCATATGTTTTTTTTTTTCTTTCTCTTCATCATATCTGTCAGTTCAGCTGGAAAATGTTTCTCTTTCTTTGGCTGCATTTTGAAAGTGGAAAACAACATAAAAATGACAAATAGGATGCTTACAAAAATGTACCATATTACCTGTTGTTATTGTTACTAAAGTCAAAATAAATGAACAATTATAGATTTTAACATTTTCTGAGAGTGCTGATTTGGTTGCCAGGGCCTGATGTGTGATTGCTAGCATGTTCTAAGTTGTTTTAATTGTAGTGATATGTGGATATTAGGTCATTCTGCATGTTTGCTAGGGTGATGCTAGGTAGTTCCTTAAAAATTCAAAAAGGTTTAACTGTGTTTTTATCTGGCTTCTATGGTGTTCTGTACAGTGTGTGGTTGCTAGGGTCTTGCTTGATAGTTTTTTGACAATTCCAAATGTTTTCAGCATGTTGCTACGTGGCTTCTAGGGTGTTCTGTGTAGTTGCTAGAGTGTTGCTAGGTGGTTGTTTGAGAATTCTAAATGCTTTCAGCATGTTGCTATTGAAGCTTATACTGTGTTCAGTGTGGTTTCTAGGGTGTTGCTACGTGTTTGTTTGAGAATTCTAAATGTTTTCAGCATGTTCCTATGCAGCTTCTAGGGTGTTCATGGTTTCTAGGGTGTTGCTAGGTGATTGTTTGAGAATTCTAAATATTTTCAGCATGTTGCTGTGTTGCTTGAAGGGTGTTCTTGGTTGCTAGGGTGTTGCTAAGTGTTTGTTTGAAAATTCGGTATGTTTTCAACATATTGCTCTGCAGCTTCTAGGGTGTTTGTGGTTTCTAGGGTGTTACTAGGTGGTTGTTTGAGAATTCTAAATATATTCAGCCTATTGCCGTGTTGCTTGTAGGGTGTTTGTGGTTTCTAGGGTGTTGCTAGGTAGTTGTTTGAGAATTTTAAATGTTTTCAGCATGTTGCTATTTGGCTTCTAGTGTGTTCATGGTTTCTAGGGTGTTGCTAGATGGTTGTTTAAAAATTCTAAATATTTTCAGCATGTTGCTATGCAACTTCTAGGGTGTTTGTGGTTTCTAGGGTGTTACTAGGTGGTTGTTTGAGAATTCTAAATATTTTCAGCCTATTGCCGTGTTGCTTGTAGGGTGTTTGTGGTTTCTAGGGTGTTGCTACTTGGCTGTTTGAGAATTTCAAATGTTTTCAACATGTTGCTATGCGGCTTCTAGGGTGTTCCGTGTGGTTTCTAGGGTGTTGCTAGGTGGTTGTTTGAGAATACTAAATGATTTTAGCATGTTGCTATGGAGCTTCTAGAGTGTGCTTTGTGGTTGCTAGGGCATTTGTCTACAGTAGGTTATGTTTAAGAATTCTGAATGTTTTCTTAGGTGGATGTTTGAGAATTTCATGTATTTTTAGCATCTTGTTATGCGGCTTTTAGGGTGTTCTGTGTGGTTGCTAGTGTGTTCCTAGGTGTTGCTACTAAGATGTGATGTTCTAGGTTGTCCTATGGCATTTCTAGGCTGGTTTGTGTGATTGTTAGGTGGTTATGTAGTATGTGTTTTGTAGCATGTGTACTAGGCTGTTTGTGTTATTTTTAGGTTGTTGGCAGTTGCTAGGACATTGCTAGGTAGTTGAAGTGTTCTGAGTGAACTTACCATGCTGTTCATTCGCTAGAGCACTTCCGGGGGTTGCTAGGGTGGTTGATAAAGTATAAAATAATAGGTTGAAACATGTTTCTGTACAATATATGGTGTTTTGAGTGATTACTACAGTGTAACTGGGTAGTTTCTACCAGAATTCTGTAAATACATCATCAGTTATTGTTAACACTGTAAAATCATAATAGATTAATATGATATCCTTCAAGCAGTGTAAGAATCTTGTTATGTCAGTTGTTTAATCTATTTTAAATGATAATCCTTACCATTTCTTTATAAAGTGGCTTGTTATTGTAGTCATTGTAGTGTCTTTTTTCTAGTCAAATGCAAATCTAATTAATATATAATAAATCCTAGATTATGCAACCATCTTGAACAGGGTAGAATGGGGGAGAGTTTAAACAAAGGAAAAACCTCTCCCCAGTCCATACCATTCACAAAGGCAAAAGTGCCCTAGCAAATAAGCAAACACCCACTCATCAACACGTGCTAAGCACCTGCAGCATCCTGGCCTCTATTGCACTGAAAAAAAGGGCTGAGCCATCGTTTTTTTGTTTTTAAGTGCTGGTGGGTGTGTGCAAAGGAGGAAGGAGGGTGGATGCAATGTGGCAGCCATTAAAAATTAATTCAGGCCCCTGAGGTCCCAGACCACCCATCAATCTCCCAATGACCATGGCTGCATCTTACTCCGTGACAGATGCCCTGGAAATGGACAGGTTGCGTGTGACTTGAATAATCTCCGGGAAAACTGGAGCACGGTCAGAATGTGGAAGAGAGGAGAGGCAGCCAGTGGGCCCTGTCTCGGTTAATCCTGAAGAATGGCCGGTAAGGAACGTGTCTCGAGTGAGTCTAGACTGGATGTAGCAAATGCTGAGCGGGCAGAGCTTTAATTGATGAGTGTGCATCTGTCACAGTTTTCTGAAAGGCTTTTGTATTGCTAATGCGAATAAAGAGAGTGCTCGTAAGCAGATCTCATGGCAACAGTTGCTTGAGCAGAATGCCTTTGCCAAAGTGCAAAAGGATGTGTGGATGTCTTACAACACAAGCTTAAAGAGATGCTTCACCAAAAATGACACATTTTGCCATTGCCAGCTGACATTCTTTTGCATGTTTTTGTAAAGGATTCAGTATTTAGTTCATACCTCTTGTTTGAGTGGCATTTGGGGTGCTTCTTAAAGAGTATGAAAAAAAGTCATAAATCAGTAATGACATGGAATCTTTTTTTTTTATTGCATTGGAATCAGAAATGATTAATTCCCATCTCTAGAAAAGACAGAAAAAAATATTCAATCATTATTCACTCAAATATTTGTCTTTCTCCCATTCATTTTTGAGTAAACTATCCAAATTCAAATTCAATCTTTCAAGTGTGTGTTTTAGTTATGCTTAGTCAAATTAGATTTGACTGAACTAACGTTATGATGGCAGAGCTGCTTTTGGACTTGACTCTATTTATCCTCTCACATTCAGTGTCTTTTGTACACAGGAGTCATCACACCTCTCACCGCACAGCAATAACTCCCTCAGGCAAACTCTATCCACTCTGTAAGCCTGAAACCTCCATTCACTCTGGGTCTCCATTTTCCTCCAGTTGCAGGTTATGTAACGGAGGAGCGGTCGTCATGGCAACCCCTCCACTCCGGTGCCCCGGCGGATGGTTTGATGAGCTGCCAGCAGTAGGGTCACAACTAATGGCATTCCAGCTGTCTGCCATCAGCTATCTGCACCCCGCGTGTTCCGTCAGCACTGATCCAGGACCAGACCGCAAATTCCAAACCCCTTAACAAGATCATACTCCTAGATGGAACAGAATTCTGCTCTCAGATCAAAATGCTCTCCTGATTTGACCAAAATAAGAGGCTGTTAGAGATTCGACTGGAGGAAGCCCCCACCTCCACCGGGGATTTACCCAGATGCTTATTAAAGAGTTTGAAGAAAGCAAAGGCAGGAAATACCCATAGGAAATCAAAAAGGAGGTATTTTGTAATGTTCTACACCAGTGGTTTCAACTCAGCACTGCACAATTTTTATCTTTCTCTTATCTGACAGGCCGGAGTTCAAGTATTGCGTCATTTTTATAATGAGTTGATGATTCAAACAGTGTGTTTAAAGACGGAAACCATACAAAATGTGCGGATTAGATAGAAATGAGATTGAGTGGAGACTTTTGCTGATATCTTCTGCTTTTCAGATGTTTTATCCTATGAAAAAGACCCTCATAATCTCACATGTCTCCTTAGTGAGTTTTTCCTGTGCAAATGATCTCCATAATGTTATGTGTCACCTTACGGTGATCTTCTGTTTCTCAGATGTTTCTCCTATGAAAAGACCCTCATAATCTCACTTTTGTCTCCTTACTTAGATGATCTGCTTGTCAAATGCTTCTCCTATGAAAAGACCCTCATAATCTCATAATTCTCAGATATTTCTCCTAGTCTCAAGTTTCTCCTTCCTGAATTTTTCTGCTTCTCAAATGTTTTTCCTACTCAGAAGACTTCCATTATCTCACGTCACCTTACTGAGATCATCTGCTTCTCAGATGTTTCTCCTGTGGAAAAAACCTTAATGATCTTACATGTGAGATCTTTCTGAGATTTTCTGCTTCTCAGTTGTCTTATACTATGAAAAAGACCCCAATAAGACTTGTTACTGAGATTATCTGCTTCTCAAATATTTCTCCTATGCAAAATAACTCCATAATGTTATTTATGTCACCTTACTGAAATCTTCTGTTTCTCAGATGTTTCTCTTACGAAAAAGACCCTCATAATCTCATTTGTGTTTCTTTACTTTATTTTGTGCTTCTCAGATGTTTCTTCTTGTGTCACATTTCTCTTTACTGAGATTTTGTGCTTCTCAAATGTTTCTTCTATGCAAAAACCTCCATAATGTTACGTGTATCCTTACTGAAATTTTCTGCTTCTCAGATGTTTCTCCTAGTCTCAGGTTTTTTTTCTTACTGAGAATTTGTGCTTCTCAAATGTCTCTCCTACGCAAAAGGCCTCCATAATCTCATTTGTGTCACCTTACTGAGATCTTCTAGTTCTTAGTTGTTTTATCCTACGAAAAAGACCCTCATAGTCTCACACATCTCCTTACTGAGATTTTCTGCTTCTCAGATGTTTCTCCTTTGAACTCATGTGTGACACTTTACTGAGATCTTCTGCTTTTCAGATGTTTCTCCTTCGCAAAAGACCCCCATAATTTCCAATGTGTCTCCTTACTGATTTCATCTGTCTCAGATGTTTTTCTCATGAAAATAACCTCATAATCTCACATGTCTCCTCAGTGAGATCTTCTGTTTTAGATGTTTCTCCTACATAAAAGATCCCTATGTCTCCTTACCAAGATCTTCTGTTTCTTAGATGTTTTTTCTACACAATAGACTCTCATAATTTCTAATGTGTCTCCTTACTGATATCTTCTCAGATGTCTCTTCTCCTCACTGAGATTTTCAGCTTCTCAAAAGTTTCTCCTATACAAAAGACCTCCATAATCTCACGTCTCCTTACTGTTATCATCTACTTTTCAGATGTTTTTCCTATGTAAAAGACTTTCATAATCCTACATTTCTATTCTGGAGTTTCAAAAGATAACTCAACAGCCTCATGAATTGGGCCCAGAAAAAAAAAAAAAAATCATTTAATTTTAGTATATAACATTTTACTATTCATAACTTTGTCTCAGATGTTTTTTTCCTAAAAATCCAATGACAAACTTCGCTTTTAATTTGACTTGTGATTGCAGTTTCTTGGAAAATATCTTTACAATGAGACCATGCGAAAGTTTGCATTGAAAATGTCAATATAAACTTATTTCTTATCAAGTTCTTTATGATCAGATGATCTCAGCTTTAACTAAAGACTTGTATTTTCTTGTTAAAAAAAATAAATGTCTTTATTATCATTTTTTAACAAATAGAGACTTTATGCTTCTTTAATATATCTCTTCTGCTTCTCAAATATTTCTCTTGACACAAGATTTCTCTTCTAGAGATTTACAAGAGTCTCAGCCATGTCTCAAACTATGCTTAAATGTTCCAATCAAAAGTCAGAAATCAATATGAACTTTAAGGTTCTTGTAAGGAATTTAAGGAAAAACATCTGAAACAAGGCTTTATATTAAAAGTAAACAAATTATCTTCTGGGTTGGAAAACCTGAGCATAATTAATGACAATCTTTTGAAAGGCGACAGATGTAAGATTACTGGTGTCTTTTTCTCTGGTTAGGAGCTCATTAAATATTGATGATCACCTAAACTTTGAGGTGGCGATACATCAATAGGAGTGACGTATGTTGGAAGAGTGGAAAAAATCAATGAAATTAGTATGCTCTTTTGATTGAATCCCAAAAGCAGGAATTTTAAAGGAATTCAACCATGTCACTTAAAGAGGCATGTCAAGGACATCATGTCTGCATCTACAGTCATCCATAATGCAGAGCATGGAGGTGGTAAGCATTCAAGGAGGTATGAGTGTTATTCTAGATTTCGAAACTACCTCAAAATGAATCCCTTGCTCAACACATCCATTTGCTTTTCTCTTTGCAGCACGGCAACAGCAGTGATCAAAGGTTTTCATTAAGGAAGTGATGACAAAGGAGCACAGGCACAGGTCAGTGCTTTTGAAAAATATATGTTTAACCTCGTTACCATCACCGTGGTTGTGAATGCATTAAACATTAGGCCTGATTTATTAGGCACCTGCTTCTGCTGAAGGGAAAGATCCGCCCCCTCAACACACGACCAGAATGAACTAAAACGAATGAGTTCAAATCAATGCAAAATCAATTTATCTTATTTCACACAAGGCTGCCTCTTAGGGATTAGACGCGAGAAACTAAATAGATCAACATTAGCAAAAGGAAACTAGTTTTTTTATGACACAATGCTTGCAAATAATGAGACCTTAAAAAGATGACACTGAAAATGTATCCATAATGCAGCTGGTGCATGTTTAAGAATGCCATTGCAAGATTATGATGTTACAGATGAGCAAAATTCACAATCAAAGAATAGGCCCCCTTGCAGAGTGTGAATTTGAATAGAATTGGCCACACTCCATAAGATGTGAAGAACTGGAAAGAATTGGAACTGAATCTGAATGACAGGAAATTACTCAAATAACTGTGATTAAATAATCAGAACCTGGGTCATCTGTTTAAGGTTTCCTTCTTGTAAACTCTGTTTCATGTTGTTAGGCTAAAATTGGTGGGGTTAAATGTGACCTTGGACCACTAAACTTGTCATAAGGGTCCATTTTTTTGAAACTGATATTTATACATCATCTGAAAGCTGAATAAATAAGCTTTCCATCGATGAATGGTTTGTTATGATAGGACAATATTATAATATGGCCAAGATACAACTATTGTCTGGAATCTAGAATCTGAGGCTGCAAAAAAATCAAAATACTGAGAAAAATGCCTTTAAAATTGTCCAAATGAAGTTTGCATATACTAATCAAAAAATTAGGTTTTGATATATTTATGGTAGAAAATTTACAAAATATCGTCATGTAATGTGATCTTTACTTAATATAATGATTTTTGGCATTAAAAAAAAATCTATAATTTTGACCCGTTTTTGGCTATTACTACAATTATATATTTTTGCTACTTAAGATTTGTTATATAAGTAATTTCATTCTAACACTGTACACTGTTTTGGAAAAAGTGTATGTATGTGTGTGTATATATGTATGTATTTTGTAACAAAAAAAAATTCTAAAAAAAAAAAATATTATTATTATTATTATCATTATTAAGATGATGGTTAGATGATTTGTAGATTGTTGCAAGATGCTGGGCTTTATGGTGTTGCTATACAATTGCTAGAGTGTTGCTTGGCAATTATTTTTAAGAAATCTTTAATTTATGGTGAAAATCAGTAAAATCTAATCTAATCATGATTATATGAATTGATCATCATTATAAATATTTTTTTTTCATTATTTCTGTTATTAGTTATGCACATTAGGTTGGTGTATGTTAGTACAATAAATACATAAATAAATTAAATTGAAATACATTTATTTCATACTAAATATACTTCAAGTCTACATATTTATTAACATATCAATTAAGAATAATACAATTTTAATTACTATTAATAAGGATTGTATGATGTCTGTGTATTAGTCTTTAAATGCAAGATATTTATAGTGTACCTAAAGTATACTTGCAATAGTTCCACTTTAGTACAACCAAATATACTTCAGTATATCTTTAGTTGGGCCTCAGCACCACTTTAAATGCACAATTACAGTGCATTAAGCACAAAATTACTTGTTCCAATTTTATCAGGCTTTGGGTATTTTTGTTAAGCACATAAATATGTAAATGTATTTGTAGTATACTTAGCACAAAACAACTATATTTCATACATTTTTTTTCTCACTAGGGACGTTAGTTGCAATATTAACAGTATATCCACTTGTTATCATTAAATTAACTGCATTTTTCTATACACCAGCTTTGCATATAATTGCTCTTTCATGCCATTGTCCTTGGTAGTGCTCATCAGTTTAAAAGTGTCCAAAATTTGTTTGGATTCTGTCAATCAAAATCTCAATATGATTGAATGAACATTCAGGCTTCGCAATCAAGGAATGACGCACAAAGATCTCTCTTTCCCCCATTCCTCAATGACTTTGATATATGCCTTTGCCATTGAATCTCATCTAATTGTCATTATGGGGTGTTGGGCAGTAATTAAAAGGGGGCTTAAATGTTGCCGCATGCTATTTTCCTTAGCCAAACACACGCACACGTACGTCTCTAGAGTCAGTCATGCTAACAAGGTCAGATTTAGGGGTCGGTCAGACGCTGGGCTTTGAGGTGATGGTAAATGAGAATCAGGAGGAATTTGCAGCATCGCTTAAATCAGAACATAATGGTTTGGATGACAGCAGAGAGACGGGCATTGACAAACCCACATTAATCAAAGCAACCACATCTGCACTCTAATCGTTATCCTCATTTACCTGCAAATGGCTGATTCAGGATTTATATTTTTAACCCAAACAAATTTTAATCGCATTTCGCTTTAATCAATTGCATTAAAGAGATGATGAGTAATTTGTTTAATAATCTAGCACCCGTAATTATAGTTGGTTGTTTCAAAGTTAAACTGCCCAACTGCCCAACGCCTCTCTCCATTTATCCTCACATGGGGTTTGTGGATGATGCATTTATTGTGCATGATTTATTTTCTGTCATCATTTACTCGCCCTCATGTTGTTCCAAGTTTCTTTTTTCTATAGAACACAAACAAAGAAATTTCAAAGAATGTTGGTAATCAAATTGTGGGTGGTCACCTTGGAGGTCAAAAGTTTATATACACCTTGTAGAAGCTGCAAAATGTTAATAATTTTAACAAAATAAGAGGGATCATACAAAATGCATGCTATTTTTTATTTAGTACTGACCTGAATAAGATATTTTACATAATAGATATTTTACATCTAGTCCATAAGAGAAAATAATAGTTACATTTATAAAATCACCTCAAAAGTTTATGCGCTTGATACTTGTTGCAATTTTGAGATCCATCTTTTTACACTGAGGACAACTGAGGGACTCATATGCAGCTATTACAGAAGGTTTAAACACTCACTGATGCATGAAGAAACAGGGGTGTAAACTTTTGAACAGAATGAAGAGCCTGAATATCATGTTTTTATTTAATACTGCCCAGCTACAGAAGATACTTACATGTTTCCCAGAAGACAAAATAAGTTACATTTACCCTGATCTTCTTCACCCCCTGGCTCTTAATGCATAGTTTTTCCTTCTGAAGCATCAGTGAATGTTTGAACCTTCTGCAATAGTTGCATATGAATCCCTCAGTTGTCCTCAGTGTGAAAAGATGGATCTAAAAATCATAGTCATTGTTGGTAAGGGTTCAAATACACAAAAAATGCTGAAAAACCAAAGAATTTGTGGGACCCAGAGGATTATTCTGAAGAACAGCAGGCAGTTTAACTGTTCAGGACAAACAGGGGACTCATGAACAACTTTCACATCAAAAAAAAACAAAACAAAAAAAACGCTGTGGATCATTCAGGTAACAACATAGTATTAAGAAACAAGCATATGTAAACTTCTGAAATGGTCATTTTTATAATTTCAGCAATTATTTTAAACATCTTTTATGTGAAATGTATTATTCACTTAAATACTAAATAAAAAAATAACATGCATTTTGTATGATCCCTCTTATTTTGGTAAAATTATCAACATTTTGCAGATTATGCAAGGTGTATGTAGGCTTTTGACTTCAACTGTATACTATAGTAGCATAGTACCCATCATATGGAAGTTAGTGGGGACCAAAGATTGTTTTATTACGCATATATTTCATACACGCTTGGAACTTTAGGGTGTGCATTCAGGGTTGATAATATACATTTATAGTTTAGTATTTTACCTGTTTTAATGTGTGCCAGACGAAAATCATAATTCTGATCCCCAAGCATCTAGTGAGAGCATGTTCATTAGAAAGACGTTTTCCTCTTCTCGCTCTGTTGACTTTTTAGAGCGTGTATGTACAGATATGAATGTTCCAGTAGCAATAACCAGAGGAACATCAGGATATTGGCCATTAGTTTTGATGTTAATGTATTCATAAAACTGTCCGTCTAGAAAGTTGTTTGGAAAATGGCTCTTTATGTGCACAAAACTGAAGTCTTTTGTTATAAAAGTTATCGTTCTGTTTCAATGCTTTGGAGAGTAGCATCATTCAAGAAGAAAAGCCGAAGCAAAAATGACCTTTTCTTTGTACAGGCAAGGTTTATTAGTGAAATTGTTTTGTGTGGTGATACTAAAGTTGTCATCTAACCTCTTTTGGATTTCAGCGTGAAAGAATCTGGCATCTTTACACAAGGTCTGATGACTCACGTATTTCTAAAACTTACAAAGCAGAAGAGTGCTTTGTTATTTGAAGGCCTTTGAGCCTACGTTTGTGAGTTAAAGGGTTTAATAAAAGTATATAATAAAGTGTGTGAGTGTGTTTGTAACGTCACACCGCTCGCTTACAACGAAACATAGCCTCTAGCATCTAACGCAAAAGCCTTACAGATACAAAGGCACCACGTTCTTCTGTGTTCTCTTGCAAACAACCTTAATTGACAAGTTAGTTAAAGCTAGGTAAAATGTTGACATGATGTTTATACCTTCAGTATACCTTGCAGACATTTGAAAGTAACTCTTTCGACTCCTTGATTATGAAACTTTGCTAACGTCACAGTATTGCAAGAATGTTCATACAGTACAGTGGGCATTTGTGTAAGTGTTTACGTACTTGTGTAGAGTATAGTGATTTTTTTTTTTTAACTGAAAGTAACATTCTGAACTAAACAATGCAAAATATGACAGTCTATGTAATTATTTAGTAAATAAACAGAGAAATCTGAATAAGTAATAAATTTGCTGCTAAACAGATGTACCATGTTGTACACATTTTTCCAGTCAAAATCAAGTCATTTCAGTAGGAATCTTGCTGAAGGACAAACGATTTCCCAAGATTCCCCACAGAAATTGACCATGTTGACCAACAGAAAGTGGTTTGAAAGTGACTATATACTAATAAAATATTCAAAAGGTAATTGGAACTGTTTATCCCACAGTTCTGACTTTTTTTTTTTACTATAGAATTACTGAATTATCTCTGAATTCTTCGAAATTCTCAATTCAGATTTATCAGAATTGTGAGGGGAAAAAAGTCTTAATTATGAGATAAGGAGCTGCAATAGACACAAATGAAAATGAGGCTGTGAAGGACAGAAGTACTGTGTGTTTAATGGAGTGAACTTTTGTTTAACAATGTACCGATTCTTTAGCTGACGAAACGGAGAATAAAACTTTCAGTAGACAAAAACGCTATAAGAATAGATTTAAAAGTTGTGAGTTGTAAAAATTACGTGATCCAGGACCTTTATACAATGCGTTTTCATTGTTAAAGGGAACCATGAGTATGACGACATGTGTGGCTTAAAATAAATAATGTGTTATACTGAAATCTGTAGTAGAAAACCCATGAAAGATTTATGTTATTTAAAAAAATCCACATTGTTTTATACATATTTTGGACTATAGGGGGTGCCATTATGACGTGAAATGGTTGCCCTGGGTGAGCTATTGGTACTACCTGTTACTATTTTTACTGCAACACAATTCAGAATACACAACTCTGAAAATAAAATACTGATACAATGACCACAGCTACTGAAAAAAGCTTATAGGTGGCAATGGATGTAAGTGTAGGCTTAAACCAAATGTCACACTGATTTTCCCCACAAGGAGTCTAAACACCCCAGATATCAGGTGAATCTGCACTGAGAAACTCCTTCAGTGGCTTGTAAACAGCATGTTCACATCCTGCCAGGATGGCATCTGTTGTTTCTTGTCTCTGCCATTTGTAAGCTTTTTCAATAGCTGTGGTCTACTAAAAGCCTCAAAGGCATCAGGGCTGAAGTAGGGAGAACAAAAACGCGGGTCTTTAGGAAGTCTTATTTGTCCACAGGCATCTTCCCATTCTTTGCTCCTCTTCTTATGGCTAGGAAAAGCAGTAAAGACTTACATCACTTCTCTTGTTGCCCAATGACTGAAAATTACAACCACAAGCAGCACAATGGGCATTGTATCAGTATTTTATTTCCGGGTTGTGTTGCGGTAAAAATAGCAACAGTTAGTAGTGGCAGTAGCTCACTGAGTGCATCTATTTCAAGTCATTGAAATAAGGGCGCCCCCCATGGTCCAAAATATGAATAAAACGAAGTGGATTTTTAAAATAAAGTAAGTCTTTCATGGGTTTTCTCCTACGTATTTTCGTTTGTTACATTGAACCATACAAATCTCAATACTCGGAGTTTCC
The DNA here is from genome assembly GCA_012976165.1 of Labeo catla. Lineage (NCBI taxonomy): Eukaryota > Metazoa > Chordata > Actinopteri > Cypriniformes > Cyprinidae > Labeo > Labeo catla. The sequence continues at coordinate 1,154,656 of VONZ01000087.1, forward strand.
TTTAAATTCAATATAATGTCTAATCAGACATATTTTATTCCGTGGCAGAATAAGCTTCCGTACTCTCGTGTGAGGCTTTTAGAATCATGACCCATACTAAATGAATCACTTTGATTCACTGAAATGAACCGTTTGAATGAAGTGATTCTAAATTATTTCGGACCTACAGACTCATTTCCATCACTAGTTTAGAGTTTCTGTCCAAAAATAAAGTGCATCTTCTTTTTGGGTATGCTCTCTGTGTGCGTTTCTGTCTGACAGGTGAAGCGGTGGATGCAAAGACTGATGTGATCAGCAGTGATTGATTTTATCTGCAGGGCTGCGCAGTGCTGAGGTCCACGGGTCCAGGCCTCTCTGCCCTGACACCTATAAACCCATCCAAACACAGGCTGGTCTGATTGATTCGTGTATGGACCAGACGTGTGACCAATGAATAATTAAAACCCTTAAACCCGTGCGGCTTAGGGAATTGGCTGCCCGATGACCAGCTTTCTGACTTATTGACGGTCTAGCAGCTGTCACTTCAAGAGCGCAGGTGATTTGACAGCCAAACACAAGTCATCAGAGGCTTAGTAAGTAGGCGGAGCTGATAATATTACTCAGCCAATCAGCGTGCGTGAAATTTAATATAGTGCTACAATTGTTGCCCTGGGCAGATTGTTTGTGACACTCACAATTTGGTGAGTTTCTCTCTCCCTCTCTCTCTGTAGAAGGACAGGTATATTGAATCTGAAAAGTCAAAAGACATGTAATGCAACAAATTATGTGTAATAATGTTGTTAAAATAAAATATAAAAAAACAATGTTTTCTCAGGTTTATGTATAAAGCTGTCATATTTGAAGAGGATTAAAATAAAACATCAAACAGAGAAGTATTTGGTTGGTTATGGTTAATAACAATAAAAATATTGATACCAATGACAGTCTTTGTATGTGTTAAAATCACAATGCATGAAAATGCATTAATTAGTGCTGTTCTCTAGTGCCAGAGTGAAAATGTTCCGCTGTCTAATAGCGCCCTCTGCTGCTCATTGCATCTTCCCGAGGAGAGACTCGGGCTACTTGTGTCACTTTACTGCAATAAATATATCTCAGCATAGGTTCTTTTTTTAAACTAAATTTTTACACCTTATCTGTTACTTTTAAGTCCTGAACACAAGAGAATAATGAAAGAGAAACATATCTGGTTACATGCTATTATAGGCTATTTCGAGACCTTGAGACGTTCAGGGACATGTGAGCACACCTAATATTCACTCACAGGTAGGCTATGTGACGTTAACGTAAAAGTTTTTACTCAAAAGATTTCTAATATTGGTCAGGCTTAGGAGATGTATTTAGGCTAGAATTATACTGTAAGTAGGCTACTACACTACTACTACTAGTTTGGCCTGCACTTATACTGTCTGAACATCGAATGCCATTTGTAACGAAAGTTAACTATGATTTTACTACAAATGAAAGAAACAAACAAACAAAAACTATAGTTACTACGGGCTAATTAAACCATGGTAACTTCAAATTAGCCATGGTTTTGCTAAACTAACTATAGTTTAACCATGGTATTTTTAGTAACTGTTGTAACTGTGGTTATACAAATGGTTGTCAAAACGCCAAAAAAACATGGCTACTGCAATTTTACCATAATAAAACCATGGTTATTTTTCGTAAGTGTTAACGAATGCAAATTGTTTGGTTGTTAAACAAAGATAAATGCTGTAAAGTATGACTTACAGAAAGTGAAAGTATCACATGAAACACGTTTACATTAACAGTTAAACAGGCTTGTCCTTGTAGTTTTTATAACCATTTATTATTATTATTATTATTATTATTACTACTACTACTACTACTACGCTAAATCAATAATTTAGCGTTGCATATAAACATTGCCTTGTTGTCCAAACACTGAGATAAACTAATTCTATTTATAAAGTGTAACATTTATTTGTTTGCTTGTTTGTAAGAGCTATGGCAGAATCTTCCAAACCAACATCAAGACTACAAAAGACCAGAAGATGGAGTAAGGAGCAACCTCTAGGTCGGTATACCAAAACTGAATGACTGAGTGAAATAATTACAATTTATTGTTATTATAATAATAATTATTATTATTATTACTATGTTAATGTGTGTTCTTGTCATGCACAGTAGGCCTACTAATGTACAGTACAGAACTGAAAATGATATATTTTCATTATTTTTCTTCTATTCAGACCTGGCATCCTCTAGTAGTCCTCTGGCTGAGGAACTTCAGTGTTCTGTGTGTGTGGACATGTTCACGGATCCAGTCACCATCCAATGTGGACACATCTTTTGTAAGAGCTGCATAAACCAGTGCTGGGACAATAGTCAGGACTGCTACTGTCCACTCTGTAAAGAAAGATTCAGTGAAATACCTGATTTCAAAATCAACACAGCACTTAGTCAGGTTACGCAACTCTTCAGGGAAAAGCCCAGCTTTAGTGAATCTGAAGTTCTGTGTGACATCTGTGATGATGACAAAAAACTAAAAGTCCTGTCTGGTGTGTCAGAACTCTTACTGTGAAACTCACCTGGAACCTCATCATCGAGTTCTGCACTTAAAGAAACACAAACTTATGGACCCTGTGGAGAATATAAAGGACTACATATGCCAGAAACACGAGAGGCCTCTGGAGCTGTTCTGTAGAGATGATCAGATGTGTATTTGTGTGTTCTGTGCTGAAGGAGATCACAAGAACCACAAGACTAGTCCTCTAGAGGAGGAGAGTGAAAAGAAGAAGGCACTAACATTAAAACATACTTTGACAACTGATTTTTACATAGTCCATTAACAAGAACTTTTGTCTATTAAATGTTGAGTGAAAATGTTTCTGTCTGTATAGACTCATCTGATGAAGACACAAATAGACATGCAGCAGATGATCAAGGACAGGATCATAAAGATTAAAGACATCGGACAGTCAGCTGAACTCAGAAAAGTGAGATGAAGATGCCAAATATGATCCAAATTTTAATGTTTTGATTTTCTTTTTAAATCAATTTGATTGAATAAATTAAATATGTTGTTTTTTTTTCAGAAAAATAAAGAGCAAGAGAAAGCAGCTCGTGTTGAGATCTTCACTGATTTAATCCACTCCATTGAGAGATGTCAAACTGAACTACTGGAGGTGATGGAGGAGCAGCACAAATTAAAGGAGAAACAGGATGAAGATCACATTCAAGAGCTGCATCAGGAGATTGCAAAGCTAAAGACGAGAAGCACTGAGCTGGAGCATCTCTTACACACTAAAGACCACCTCCATCTCCTGCAGGTCAGTGTCCTTCTGTCTGATGACATTTACTCTCACTCTCCCCATGCTGAGGGATATCTCCTCTCTCCTGCTGTAGACTGATGCATCCCTGTGCAGCCCTTCACACACCAGAAACTGGTCCGAGATCAGTATGAACACTGATGTGAGTGTGGAGACTCTGCGGAGAGCTCTGACTCAGCTGCAGGAAACTCTCGAAGGAAAAATCAGTCAAACTGGTGAGTGATGGTACAAACACTCTCTCACTGTTTCATTCTACTGTAGCTTCCCTGAGTTGGTCATTTATGGTCATTAGCTGATCTAGAGTAATTCTTGAATACTTAACCCTCTGGGATCTGAGGGTGCAGGTCATTGTTCTATGAGAAGATATAATTAGTTAAAATCAGTAAAAACCTGATAACTGGTTAACGATAAGTTATGATACTGTGTGGTTAAAAAACAAACAAACAAAAACATCTGTAATACATGTAACAAGACATTTCATGGATTTTTTTACAGTAAAATACTGTTACAGTTCTTGAATTTATATTTTTTTGAGAGTGTAAAACAGAAAGTCATCTTATAACTTAAAATGAAATAAACATTTACTTTTTACTGTAAATAAAAGTCAGATTTTTTAAAACTTCATGTAAAGTGAGTCAGATAAAAATGTTTATACGTAAACGTAATGTTTTATTTTTATTGATCTCTACAGTATTGCGGAGGATGCAGCGGCATGCAGGTATAAATTGTGATCTATTTTCTCACATTCACAAGAAATAATATTTGTAATGTGTATAAAATCCTTTGTATTCATTATATACATATATTTTTTCTTCTTTTTTTCCCTTGATTTAATTAATATTCTCTGATCTCTCTCTTAGTGGACGTGACTCTGGATTCTAATACAGCTAATCCTAGACTCACCCTGTCTGATGACAGAAAACAAGTGACACATAATGCCATTAATCGTGACTCCACAGATGACCCACAAAGGTTTGATTACTGCTCATGTGTCCTGGGAACAGAGGGATTCTCCTCAGGAAGGTTTTATTTTGAGGTGGATGTGACAGGAAGTAGTGAGTGGGACTTAGGAGTGGCTAGAGAATCTGTTGATAGGAAGGGACTGATCACAGCAACTCCTGACAATGGATACTACACTGTGGCTCTGAGGAATAAGAATGAATATTGTGCATTTGCTGATCCTCCTGTCTCTCTGTTGCTGAGAGTAAAACCACAGATAGTGGGGGTGTTTGTGGATTATGAGGAGGGTCTGGTCTCCTTTTATGATGTGGGGTCTAGGTCTCATATCTATTCGTTCACTGATCAGACTTTCGCTGAGAAACTCTATCCATTTTTTTGCCCAGACGGAAAAACCGAAGGCAAAGTATCGGCTCCACTGATCATCTCTCCTGTTAATCACATTTAAATGAAAAACATTTAAATACTGGGTTGGTTGGCACAATTAGCATCTTATTTTTAATAAACAATGGTTGAACAAGAAGAGAACACAAGGTGCAACTGAAAGTTTAAATGCCTGTCAGACCTGTTTTTTTTTGTATTGTTTTGTTTTTTTGTTTTCAACCTTGAAATACCAGTTTAACTCATTGACTTCTAATATGGTGAATGGTTTCTGTTTCATTCTGTTTAACGTTAAGATTCCCTGCTATATGGTGAAAAACGGTATTGGACATTACATGTAATTTTACTGTAGTAAACCATTTTTGGAAGTGGAACATTTTTTTATTATTTACAGTGAATAACCGTAAATTGACATTCCCAGAATTTGATGTTTTTTCATTGAAATAACTGTTCCTTCTAAGTTTTTCTTATCAGTTATGTTTATTAGGATTGTATGTTACATCTAATGTTGTTAGATTGATGTTTATTGATTATTTCAGTTCCATGTGTGTAACCATGTTGCTGTTTAGTGTTTGTGTGAATGACACTGTGCACCTTTTATTTTTGTTAATTAAAAGCTGCTTGTTATGGGCTGTGGTTTATTATTTATGCTTTTACATTGTCTTGACAAAATTCATATTTTAAGATCTGGAAATCAGTTCCAGGTGGCAAATATCGCCCCTTAATGGAAAAGTTCATTTCTGACCCTTGTAAGTTAGGTTCTATATATATATATATATATATATATATATATATATATATTAAATCAGCACTGGATTGTAACATATAAAACATTGTAACTGTTCATTTAATATTTAATTATTATTTTTTTATTTTTTAAAAAGTAATTCTATTAAATTATTATTAAATATATTATTATTATTAAGGATAAGGATTAAAATAAGTAATTCATTACTATGAAGCCAGTGGCAAAAATAAAATACAATAAAATCATTCTAAATAAACCTAGTATTCTAGATTTTCCAGGAAGTACAAAGGCAAAAGTCAAACCCAGTGAAGGTGTTATATTAATGAATAACCCTTGTCTAGAGCCGAACTAGTCTTAGGTTGGTCTGCTGCGGCTCTAGAAGAGGCAAATGGCTGAGAGGCATTTTGAGGGAAAAGAACATGCTGAATCTTACCAGCGGTACCGGGTGTCTCCTCCTCAGGAACTCATAGATGAAGTGTTGAACTTCCTTCGAAAAAGAGTGTGTCAGACGTGTGTTTGGAAAAAAACTTTTGTCAGAATGACTCAGCAGTTTATGTATACGACAGTGTTACATGTGTCTTTATTGAGGCTAAACTATAGAAAACAATCAAAGACCTGTGAATCAAGGCTGTATCATTGTTTATCTTGTAAAACACTGACTCTGTTGCAGACATCACTCTTCCGGAAAGTCCGGGAGTCTCCCGTTTATTGATAGTGCAAGATTCTGCAAATTATATAATCCGTAAATCGAGCGTGCAAGAGAAAAATCCTGTTTCCAACTGGTATTAAGATATGTTTTCGTGAACCGATCACAAATGGTCAGTCAAGACACCGATTAACATGCGTTTCAAAAGCGTCTCCTGAACCGCTGGCGTTCATAATGATATCATTATGAACGCAAGCGGTCACAGGAGACGCTTTTGAAAAGCATGTTAATCTATCTGTATATATATATATATATATATATATTATGTATTTAAAAATTTAAATAATTTTGGTAGAGCATTTGTAGAGCTTAACTGTAATGTCATGCATGCAAAAAAACAGCCTAGACTTATTTTGAGTTATTTGAAAAGAAAGAAAATAATATGATTTAGAACAAAATGATGGTGAACAAATGAGAAAAATGTAAGTAACTCTTTTAAGTCTTCAAATGCACGTTTAAGTCATCTTTTTAAAACACATCACCACTTTGTTTACTTCTGTGAACAGATCCAGGGCTATCTTGACCTGGCAGTGGATGTAGGCTGTGGATCAGGACAGGGCACTGAGCTACTCGCCCCTCACTTTCTCACTGTGGTCGGGATAGATGTCAGTCCAGCTCAATTGGAGACTGCTAGTGCCAAAGAGAACGCACCAAATGTGTGTTACAGGTATACACTACAAAAACGCCTATAAGAAAATGTAGTCCTGAAGAACAATTCTTCATTTCATTATCCTTAAAAGAAGTATCAGTACCATAGTATAGTGAGAATATCAAGGTACATGTCACATGTCCAAAGCCATGATAATGTGACATATTTGACACTTTTGGTTCTTTTTAGTTAGTGAATATATATATATAGTTTTTTTTTTCTTTAAAAAAATCATTTTCTTATATATTTTGTTGCCCAGTACAGGTTATGCTCAGACTATTTATATCTCTGTTTATCTCGCTCCATTAGAGAGAGCCCTGCAGAGGAGTTGCCCTTTGAGGACGATGTGGCTGACTTGGTTACATCCATGACAGCTGCTCACTGGTTTGACCATCCGCGCTTCCTGCGGGAGGTAGACAGGATTTTGAGGCCAGGAGGCTGCCTTGCTCTGCTCAGCTACACCTTGGATTTTGACCTGGAATATGGAGAAAGCACTGCCAAACTCAATAAAATCTGTCAAGAGGTTAAATAAACCAACAAAATGTTCCTTGAGTTGTTGTACATGGAAACCTGCTTTATAAATACTTGATATGAGACAACCAGTGTATGACCTACAGTATGATGCTTTATTTGAATCGAATGCTATCCTTGCATTAGATATCTACAGTGTAAATTACATTTTTTGATTCACAGTTCTATGCAACCCTGCAGCCTTTTCGGAAAGCTCATATAGGATCCAGTTCTCGAGAGATCTACAAGAAGATCTATGACTCTGTGTCATACGATGATAAAGAGTGGTAAGTCAGTGTGAGTTTTATTGTATGTTATTATAGGCTTTTATTGCATATACGTACCTTTGCAATAATCTTGTAAAAACAGATTATTATTATTATTATTATTTTTTTTTTTTTGCATAAGGTAAATAAAAAGTCTTCAAACAAACAAACAAACAAACAAATTAATAAATAAATAAATCCTTGTTATTTTGTAATAATTGTAATTACTTGCATATACCTTTAGGGGGAAAAATACTTAATAGCATATTATAAAACTATATGAGTATAAATATTATTTTATAGATTCACATTTGAAGGTCTGTATTTGGTTTCACAGGCATGACTGTATGAGGTGTCGGATGATTATGCCACTATCAGAGTTTATTGGCTTGGTTGAAACCTTCTCTACCTATCAAGGTTTCCTGGAGAAAGATCCTGTTGAGGCCAAGAGACTGTCTCAGACCATCACAGACCGGTAAAACAGACAATCTCAGCTCATAAATTGCCTTTAGGGAAAGTCATGCTCTGAAAGAAGAAATAGCCAATGGATTTGCTCCAGTGTAATGCATTAAATTGAATCTACTTAAATAGATCAAGACATGAAAATCTAATTAATCAAGTCAACACAAGATCATTTAAGATCATTTTGTCATTAAAGTATTTCTTATATTTTAATGCATAATATTTATAAAACATACCAATAACATTTTTTTTTATTATTCTGTTTTTTTTCAGGTTATTGGAGGCAATGGGGGCTTCATCAACTGACGCAGAAGTAACAGTGGTAGTGAAATATTTTTACATATTAGCCTCTAAACCACAGAAATCCTAAAATGATTTTTTAAAACACACAGAACCCTCTCTGTTTAAAATGTTCTAAAAACAGTTAAGCATTTGTGTTGTATTTCTGTTTCGAACTTTTTAAACAATAAACATTTAACATCAAACTTGGATTTGTTATATATGTTTAATGTTTCTGTGAACACGGTTAAATAATTAGCCATAGTGCTCTTATCTCATTTAGCTTTGCGCAAAAAGGGCGGAATTTGTATTTGTGGCGTTTGATTCCATACGGACTTTTTATTGAATGAACGGAACAACTTCCGGCTTCTAAACCGCTCAGGCAGCGGAAATCATTAAACTAAGCGGAACTAATCTGCGCAGCATTCCACTCAATTCTAGTTCTTTTAACGACATTTAGCGTCTTTTATATAGAAGTTATTTGGGGGGAAACGGTGTGAAATTCAGTCTGTGTATCCTGATTATGGTGTAAACGGGGCAGTTCAGTGACTCTGACAGCGGCAGGTAAGTGCAATATCGATCGCAGCCGAGTTATTTGACATTTTAGGAGTTGTGTTATGAATATATAGGTCTTTTAACCCCAATATTTCAACATATTACAAGATATTCATCTCAGTTCAGATATAATTAATGCACTGTGTAATGGGTGTCAAAGTATAGCTGCTAATGAACATGTTAGCACATTAACGGCTCAAACCAAACCGGTATCTGATGATTATGAAAGTTAGTATTGTTTTGTTTCTGTACATCTGTATCTGATACGCTCATTATAGTCTCAACAATATAAAAATGGGTTAGGAGTTTTAATATTCCCATGCAGAAAGTGCTGTAGCGGTACCAGGGTATAGTAACAGATGGTAATACCATGGTACTTTGATTTATATAGTTGTACAGACAGATTATCCTATTCCTGTACCATGGTGTTCCAATGTACTTAAAATAATATCATGATGTTGACACAGTACATATTTAGAAAACACAATGGTATTGCCATTATGTACGTTCACAAAATTATGGTGTTTGTAGTACATATTAGTAACCTGCTATTATAGTGAAATCATGTAACCAAAACATGGTAATACCATGGTACTTGATTGTTTTTACATTAAAGCTGTTGGCTCTTTGTGTGCCATTTAATTTGTATGCAGTAGTGGGAAGGTAGTGAGATACAAGTCTGTTCTTCTCCCAGTATAATTTTGTTGTTGTTTAAGTAATGTAAATCTACATGATGGTCTGTATTATGTGAGTCAATAGCTGACATATACCTCATGTGAACTACAATGTGTTTTGCAGTTTGTGTAAAACAAATCTGTTCTAAATCAATCACATTATTTGCTATTACTGACATATAATTTGCATGATTTTTACAAATTCACTTACTTATGATAATGCATTTTCAGTACAGTAGCTGCTTGTTTCAGATGAATACAAAAACAAGTGAAACAGAATAAATTATAATTGATGTACAAACTGCAGCAGTACACTCTTGTTTTTGTTCATTCATTGCTTGTTAAATTGTATTTTTTCTGCAGTGTATTCTTGATGTATTCAGTTTGACTTTATTATACAACAACAGTGGATTAAAATGTCGATAATACGTGCCTATCGAGCTTGAGGAATCTATTAAAGAATGTGAAAGAAACAAAACATTTTTAATCACCCCCTTCATTAATTTAGTAAGTATAGTGTTTTGCATAGTATATATGGCAAAGATCATCAGTAGTAAAAGTTTTTAAAGGATTTAGCAGATTTGGCTCTCTGTTAACCCAAGTCAGATGATGTGGAAAAAATACAAAATCGTTTTAATGAGTTAACCTTTGTTATTTCAGCATTAATGAGATACTATAATACTTTTTATTAATAGTTTGAATTAGTTTTTATTAATATATTTTTCATTTTTATTTCAATTTTAAAGTTTTATTGTCGTTGTTGCTTTTGTCTGTTTTTATTGTTTTTTTTTTTTTTTATATGTCTATATAGTTTTTACTATTATTTTTGTTATCAGTTTAAACTAAATTATTATTATTATTATTTTTTTTTATTGATTTAACATTTATTTTATTTCAAGTAACAAAAAAGTTAGATGTTGTTAAGCATAATAACCCTGGTGTTTAACATCTTTGTGTGTGTTTGTGTTCCTCACAGGTGTGTGAGAGTGTGTATGTTGGTCTGCTGGTATGCTGACGTTAGCCAGTAAGCTAAAGAGGGAGGAGGGCGTGAGGGCCGGCCGGACTCCTGCAGGCTCCAACGATGCCTCTCATAGAGTGTCCATCAGAGATCGACTGCTCATCAAAGGTACCCATCAAACACTCCTTCTGTCTACTGGGATTGTGACACTACAGCATTGTTTTGCGCCTGGTAGTTCAAGACCAATTTTTGAGTTAGTTCTGATGGACAGATGGCTTCTGATGGCTTGTGGACAGATTAGGCATGGATGGTTTGTGTGACATAACTTTATCTACAAAAAACGTTAAAGAGATCTATCGTCTGTCTGTCTGTCTATCTATCTATCTATCTATCTGTCTATCTGTAATCTGTCTTTATTTTCTATCATGATTCATCACATTGTAATTAGATCATTAATTACACACTTTTGAAAGAGTAGGGCAGGTCTAAATCCTGAAAGCGTGATGAGTGGAGTTGTGTTATGTGGTGACTGTCTGCAAGGAGTTGTGGTGCCAGTAAACTGGTATAAGGTGATGTGATGCAGGCCAGATCAGGAGAGCAGTAGACTCTATTTATAACAGACTGAGAGGAGGAGTCTGTATGCCATTACCAGCAGCTTAAAAAGCAGTTCCCATCCACAGTCAAACACTCAGGCTATTTTCTGATTCAGTGAGGCCACTGGATCCACCCCAACACAACATTTAGAGATGGTATCGTGAGAATGCAGGTGGCCATATATGGCTGGATAGAGCTGTGTCTTGTATCTGTGTTTCATAGACCATAGTTGCAATAATAAACAAATTCCCAAAAGAATAAAAGAGTATATAATTCTAAAAATATCTGCTCATGTGCAGTAAAAGTAAAAGCTGGTTTTATAAGTCATTGTTACCCTTCAGTACTGAACACTCATTTTTTGATCTTCGTTTACAGAGGTTGCAGAACTTGAGGCCAACCTTCCAAGTGAGTATATTCAGGCTATTTTTTTAAGGATGCACAGTATATTGGCACCATTTATTAAAGAAATATTTTTGTAGTATGAAGAGTATCAGTTCTTAATATTTTGTAATGATTAATGAATGTAAAAATGTAAATGAGTAAAAACACTTGGTATGTAAATTTATCTTTTTTTTTTGGTGGCAGTTATACTAAATGGCAAATTAGCGCGAGAGCGCAATACCAAAACGTGAAATTTCTGCGGGTGATTTACTAACAGTGTGCAAATTAAAGAATACAGATGCAACGTCTCATTTACATATCGACCAACACAATATTCCAAACGCACCGCAAATTAGTATAGTCACAAATAAAGAAGCCACAGTACAATAAAAAGAAGCAGAGACCAAAAACTGAAGGTTTGCTAGAAGTTCTGATAGACCTGTTATAGCGTGACACCTCCAAGGCGTCTTTTATTTCCTGAAGCAAATTAGAAATAACATGGCTTGGCAAACGGTATGTTCGAATAATGTGTTCTTATGGCATTCCACATAAATTAATACAAAAATCCTCCCTTCTACCAGGCACTGTCTTTTCTCTGCGGTGCCTCCTCCTAGCAACAATAATTGCAGTCATTTCAAGCGGGTGTTAAATAATGGTGCAAATGCCCGAAAATTGACGAGTGCAAATGTTAGTAAAGCACGTTGCGCAATTAATTTAAATAATACATTTTGCATCTGAAAGGGACACTCCTACAAATGCATATTCACCAGGGCTCTACGCCTACTTTCTTTTCTAAATTTAGGAACACAGTCAAAATTTTAGGAGCACCTTCTAATTAATAATAATAAAAAAAATCTGATCAAAAGTTAGCCTTCCCATTGCGAAGTGATATTTGACTCCAGAAAGTGATTTAAAGGGGAATTTTGTACTGGCAGTTTTCTAACTTTATTAAAAGTATGTTATCTTTTATGTCAAATTTGTGAAAAAAAAAAAAAAGTCAAAAACTCCCTCTCTCTCTCTGTATATATATTTTAAGCTTTTAAGCTTTTTATTTATTTTTTAAAATTAAAACAACAGAATAAGAACAAGTAGAAAAATAATAAGTTACCAGTCAGATTAAATCAGTATTAACAAAATTAATTAATACTAAAAAAGTTGAACCATTGACACACTAGATTAAAAACTAGTTTAAAAACGCACATTCATAAACGAGACACTGCTGTTTTTGAATGGTGATGTGCAGTGGTTCAGTTGTGACTTGTTTTTAGACTATTTTTGATGACTAAATAGAGCAAAATCAGGCAATAGTGTTATAGTCAGACAGTAAGTCACCTAATATTATGTTCTTGTTTATTTAACTGTTGTATTAAATCAGTGTCTCATTTACAAACTCCCTTAAATACCATTATAAGCTGTCACTCATCATACTTTATCACGGTCTTATAAAGTTCCATTATAATAAACAAAGCTCTCTGCACTGCACAATGAATGTCTTATGTACACTCTCTCTATATATATATCTGTGATACATTGCTCAACGTTGCAAAAACAGGAAAAAACCTTTGAAGCTCCCCTCAGCGCAAACATAAATATGCTGATCGGGTCAGTCGCACATGGTGCTCCTAAGTATTTTTTCATAGTTGCACGCAGTCGTTTTCAGTCACACTGTAGAGCCCTGTCCAGTAAGGTCAGGTGCAAAAATAACTGTCCACGCCTTTTCAGCGCTAATTCTTCACTGCGCGTCTTTAGTAACACCCGACAGTACAATTTTAACACAAAACGGTGGTTTGCGCTGAAGCAAGCTGTTAGTAACCTGGCCCTTGCTGTCATTTGTGTTTAAAAATAATTAATAATTCAATAACTTTTAAACAATCGTTAGCAAATCTTAAAATAAATATAAATTTTCGCACTGTACATTACAGGGTTGTGCTGTCTAAATTCATTTATAGGATTTACCATTTTTATGTTCTTTTGACAACATGAAAATAATTATTGGCTTGTCAGTATTGCCTTGGTTTTTGAGATGCGTCCCTAAAGTTCTTTCTTTCATACATCTACAAACCTGTCTGGATATGTCAGCTTAAATGCATATGTTAATTTCTAGTTTTTGTGATTTATGAACTCATATTCTAAACATTAATATTCTTTCTGCAGATACCTGTAAAGTAACATTTCCTGATGAAAACAAACTTTATCACTTCCAGTTGGCCATTTCACCAGGTAAGTCTGACCTATTTTCTGAAAGGTTAAATAGGTGTAACAAGTGTAAAAGAGTTTAAATATTCTTCACCAATATTAAGGTCTGTTTGCACAGATCACAAGTGTTTAAAATAAAACATTGTATGCTCATAAAGCCTTTCACATTCACTAGCTCATGAACCAAATTCAATGTTATGTTCTGGTAATATTTCCTATTGTCTTTTTGGTTGTGTCTTGAACCAGTAGAGCGAGCAAACAAAAATCATTTGCAGTTTCATATCATATTGTTTTTTCACGTTGCCTTTGCTTGTCTTTTTTTTAACATTGCAAGTATCTGTCAAATGTTTTCTAAGTGAAAATATAACCTTGCATTTCTGCAAAACATCTCATCAGATGAAGGCTATTACCTTGGTGGGAAGTTTCAGTTTGAGATTGAAGTTCCTGAAGCCTATAATATGGTGGTAAGTGCCTGTGACATATCATGAAGTAATGAGGTAATGCCACACTTATTCACTCGCAGTGCTACGATGATTTTATTAGTCCATTTGTAAGCGGGGCTGTTAAATAGATGTTTACGGGCATTACTGATGCTCTGCAGTGTCTGAATTCAATAAAACAGCTGCCTGAGCGTGCCCACACATGCACACATGAATACACAACTCATCCTTGACTGCAGATCACCTGTAATAGCCCAGTAAAGACTGTATGAAGATCTAGACATGGACCCTCAATGCTGGCATTGGCATTAAGTATAGGAATATACAGTGATTATGCAGCTGAAATAAGTGACTAGAAGGAAATTAAAACTACAATTAATCTTATAGACTACTTCTATTGTACTTTTATGGTGCTTTTAGTCTTGTTAACTTTTTATTTTAAATGTGCAGGAACCTGGGCAATCTGCAATATCTTCCTTTCTGTTCTTTTAGAATGACATCCTATAAACCACACACAAATTCAAACATGCACTCTAGGTGGCGCTGTAAGATAACGTTTTTCTTTTCTGCTTTCCACAGCCACCCAGAGTCAAGTGCTTGACTCGAATATGGCATCCAAACATTGCAGAAACTGGGGAGATCTGTCTGAGGTATTTATCTGTATTTATCTGTATTTGTCATTTATGCTTGACTTAAAGGGGACATCGGATGCAAAATTCACTTTTGCATGGTGTTTGCATGTAAATGTGTTTTAGCAGTGTGTGGACACAACCACCCTACAATGATAAAAATCCATTCACTCTTTTTTTTGTAAATCCCCAGAAGAGGGTTGTAATGGTATGAGATTTTCACAGTCTGATAATCGTCTTAGAAAATATCACAGTTTCAAGCCAGTTGTACACTGTCTGCCATTTTCTCCACGCTTGAGCAGCTGTAGCAACAATAGCGTCTCGTAAGCAATGGAGGTGTTTTGTAGTTGGATGTAAAAGTAAACATAAGAGTCTTCATGAGCAATAACTCATTATCATTTGAAGAGACATGCACCGAAACAGGTTGCTGTGAACAGAGCTGTTTTTGACAAGGTAAAAAGGGTGTTGTTTTACATGACCACTGAGGAATTTTAACCAGAGTATGTCGCAGACATTTCGTGAAGACCTTAAAAAATGTGGGCATCTGATGTCCTCTTTAATGCGTCAGACTCCGTATTTGTGTTCTTTAGATGATATTGTTTTTATGTTAAAATCTCTCTTATTTATTGCAAGTTTATTGCGAGAGCATTCAATTGATGGTACTGGATGGGCACCCACTCGTACTTTAAAGGTAATTTGTGTTTTTGTAATGCATCTTGGGAAATTCATCACAGAGCTTACTAGGCAGAACTGAATTGAAATGCTGAATTTTTATTCTTTCTTTCTTTCTTTCTTTCTTTCTTTCATTATTTTCAAACTAAACAGCTTTCTAAACTATCAGTTTATTCTTTTGATGCTTTTCCAGCAATAATATTTTCTTTAGAAAATGCAAATTAACTAACACAGCACCCTGCTTTTTCATTGTTTTTCTGTGTAAATGTGCTAGACCAATGTGTTTGAGGACTATGCTCATGTTTTGCATCTTTTGCAGTGTCTTGTGCATGACACTGCAATCTAAAAATGCAGAGCTCAATTTAAATGTTATGGCTAATCTGTGTATATATGTATTTGTTTTACCTGTGTTTTGTCTCTAGGATGTAGTATGGGGACTGAATTCACTCTTCACTGTAAGTACACGTGGAACGATCTTGGATAATCAATTTTTTACATTAAAATTCTCATCCTTGGGCTGGAAGACCAATTTGTGTGTTGTATCTTTCACAGGATCTTCTTAATTTTGATGACCCACTGAATATAGATGCAGCGGAGCATCATTTACGGGACAAGGTAGAGCACCAGCGCACATCGATACATATTTACAAGCAAATCTACTGGCACAGTCTTTTGTAATGGTTAAAGAAAAAAACTAAATTTTAGGATCCTGATATTATGTAGTCAAAGACAAAATTTTACTTACACCTTGCAGAATCTGCAAAATGTTAATAGAAATAAAATAAGAGGGATCATACAGAATGCATGTTATTTTTTTTTTACTACTGACCTGAATAAGATATTTCACATAAAAAAAGACATTTACATATAGTTCACAAGAGAAAATAATAGTTGAATTTATAAAAATGACCCCATTCAAAAGTTTACATACACGTGATTAAATGATCCACAGCTGTGTTTTTTTTGTTTTTGCTTAGTGATAGTTGTTCATGAGTTCCTTGTTTGTCCTGAAAAGTTAAACTGCCTGCTGTTCTTCAGAAAAATCCTTCAGGTCCCACAAATTTGTTGGTTTTTCAGCATTTTTGTGTATTCGAACCCTTTTCAACAATGTTTGTATGATTTTGAGATCCATCTTTTCACACTGAGGACAACTGAGGGACTCATATGCAACTATTACAGAAGGTTCAAACGCTCACTGATGCTTCAGAAAGAAAAACAATGCATTAAGAGCCGGGGAGTGAAAACTTTCTGAATTTGAAGATCAGGGTAAATTTAACTTATTTTATCTTCTGGGGAACATCTTCTGTAGCTTCTAAAGGGCAGTACTGAATGAATAAATATGAATTTTAGGAGAAATAATAATAATAATCTGTACAAATGTACAGCTGTACAGATCTTCATTCTGTTTAAAAGTTTACACACCTTGCTCTTGATGTATAATTTTTCCTTCTGGAGCATCAGTGAGTGTTTGAACCTTCTGTAATAGTTGATTATGATTCCTTTAGTTGTGCTCAGTGTGAAAAGATGGATCTCAAAATCAAACAGTCATTGTTGGTAAGGGAATCAAAGAATTCCAAAGAATCTGTGGGACCTGAAAGGAAGAACAGCGTTTCTGAAGAACAGCGGGCAGTTTAAATGTTCAGGACAAACAAGGGACTCATAAAAAACTATCATTAAAAAAAAATGCGGGTGTGGATCATTCAGGTAACAACACAGTATTAAGCATCAAGTGTATGTAAACATTTTAACAGGGTCATTTTTTATAAATTCAACTATTATTTTCTCCTGTGGACTATATGTAAACGTCTTTTTTGTGAAATATCTTATTCAGATAAGTACTAAATAAAAAATAACATGCATTTTGCAGATTCTGCAAGGTGTATGTAAACTTTTGACTTCAACAGTATATTCGAACAAAATAGTATTGAAAATGTCATAAATGCTCGATATATTGCTCAGCCCAATGTGCAAAGCATTTGTGGATATATGTTTTATCCAGACCCATCCTTAATGCTTCCTGTTTTAGGAGGATTTCAGGAACAAAGTTCAGGACTTCATCAAAAACTATGCAAGATGATGTCTCTGTCGAGCCACTCTCACATGCATGTGACTTTGCAGATGTACGTCGATCCAGACTGCAACAGAGACAAAATCTCAAACTATTAAAACACACTTGGGGAAAGAAGAAAGATAAAAAAGCATAATGAATGATGCCACAAGTCCCTGATCAAGATTTGGGAGGGGGGAATGTGGGCCTTACTGTCCATTTTCAGTGGCTTTTTTGTTTTTTTGAAGCGGACGCTCATGCAGGTTCTTCTAAATCAAGTTTGCTTTTACTTCCCCCCCCACAAAAAAGAAAAGAAAAAAAGAAGTACAAAGATGGTGATCATGAAAACGAGGACGTGTAACCTCTCTGATGTCACCTCCTATGCTAGTGCCTCTGTGTTTTTTGCCACATATAACTGGACATACGTTGTAAGCCAACTTCTGCAGCCTGCTTCTTCTCAAAACTTGAACACTGAGATTAATTTGTTCATAAGTGATGTCATAGAAATCCCAAAGTTCCATTGGTTCATTCGCTCTGGGGGGAGGAGTCCACCAATGAGGAATCGCAAAAATAGATAGCACTGATGTCCCACGGAATACGTCGGTAGATTTCCGAGCGGATTCTGTAAAGCCATTTCTTGTAACTCTGCACCTCCCTTCATGTAAAATCACTGCAGTTATCAGACTACTCCGTATCACACGTGCAAACACGCAAATATCAGAATATCTGTGGGTGCCTATGAATGAGTTATGAAACTGTTTCAGTTCAAATATGTGAGGTGTTTGCGGGTGAATCTCACGAATGTCTGGGTCACATTTTTATGGAAGCCTGTTTCCACCATGGGATAAAAATAAAGTATGTAATCGTGACCTTATATCTAACAATTCAGGCTTGATTGTAAAACACACAAACTCAGAATTGTGATATAAACTCAGAACTGTGAAAAAGTCGGAATTCTGAGTTCAAAAAAGTCAGAATTATGAGATTTAAACTCAGAATTCTGAAAAAGTCAGAATTCTGAGGGCAAAAAAAGGTAGAATTATGAAATACAAACTCAGAATTGCAAAAAAGTCAGAATTCTGAGATTTAAACTCAGAAATCTGACTTACTTTCTGAGTATATATCTCACAATTCTGAATTTTTTTTCAGAAGTCAGAATTCTGACTTTTCTCTGATTTTTTTTTATTTTATTTTATTTATTTTTTTTATTTTTCCCCACCAGAATTCCAAGTTTACATCTCGCAATTGTTTATTTATTCTTTTTTTTTTTTTGCCATGGAAGGTAATTGAAACTGAGTTTATATCTCATAATTTGGAGTTTTAATGTCAGAATTGCGAGTTAACATCTCGTAATTCTGACTTTTCTAAGAATTGCAAGATGTTAAAAACATAAGAATTGTACTATATAAATGAATTGTGAGATTAAAAAGTCACAGTTTCCTTTATTATTATTAATATATATATATTTTTTAATCCTGTCGTGAAAACAGCCTTCCCTACATTTTACCCAAAAATCAAAGGAGAAAAACAAGAAACTCTGTTTTGCATATAATGAAGATGTGCTGATAAAGATTTTGAGTTGAGACATTATTTTTATGATAAATTAAGCATGTTTTCTCTAAAATTAAAAAATATATATATTTTTCCTGCATTGGGGCAGTTAGCATTTTGTCAAAATTATGCTTAATTATCATCAAATAATATAAAAAGCAAAATATTTTTGGGGTGAAATAAGACCTGGATATGTTCTGGACGGGTTTCGTGAGATTCACTCTTGCTCTTGTATGCATTTTCGTCAGTGTATACACGTTCAGCTTTACCGATGTGTGCATGTACACAAGAATACCTGTATGCTTGTATTGTGTTTGTGTGAAAGTGAGTGTGTGTGTGTTTGAGCGGGAGAGACTGGGATTTTAATACATGTCTGATTTGGTAGCATGCACTGGGCTACTGAACTGCTCAGCCATACAGCCTGTTCAATTAGTGAGGATTTACTTTATTTAATTTGATTTCTTTTTCTCCTTAGAGGTGTATATCCATTTGTAAAGTATATTAAAGAGGAATTCTACCACTAAGTAAAGATTTTGAGTAATTTGTGTGAATTTTTACAGTTTGCTTTTACAATTTGTACATTTTCTCAATCTAGTGAGCCGCTTACCTAGACAGCATTTTTAGGCATTGTATCATTTGAATTTGCACAAAATGCTGTTTAGATAGTCGTTTATTAAAGCTATGATTGGAAAAGAATACAAAACTCTGAGCTTTGTCTCTGTATGTGTCCGTTAGCATTGGCTATGTCTCAAATTGAGCTTCCTATTGAAACACATTCTTAGGAATCATATAATGTGAATTACACAGAAAAATAGGGGGTCAAAATTGTACCTTTTGGGGTACAACAGTTTGTCACTGGAGAAGTACCCTTAAAAGGACATCTTTGTACCTTTTTTTTTTATTTTTTATTTTTTTTAACCCCTAATAGGTACATATTAGAACCTTAAGGTTACGTATTACTACTCTAAGGTACTAATATGTACCTATTAGCGGTTAAAAAAAAAAAAGGTATAGATGTTGTTCTAAGGGTACTGAAAAGCTCTTGTACCCCAAAAGGTACAATTTTGACCCCTTATTTTCTGTGTGGATCTTGGTAGGCAGCTCAGTATACCTCTCTTTGGAATTAAATGCTTGCATACTTCACTGTAAAAAAAAAAAAAAAAAATTGTTAAATGAACTTAAAGTAATTTGTTACCCGGCTGTCTTAAAACTTCAGTCAACTCAAAAAAGTTTAGTCAACTTGAAATGTTAAATTTTACTAAGTGACAACTTGGATATTTGAGTTGATTTAACTTAAATTTTCAAGACAGCTGGATAACAAACCCAGCTTAAATTTAACAAACTAATTTTTTTGTTTAGTCAGCTTAAATATCTAAGTTGTCACTTAGTACAACTTAACATTTCAAGTTGACTAAACTTATTTGAGTTGACTGAACCTAACATTTTAAGGCAGCAGGGTAACAATTTATTTTGAGTTGATTCAACATTTTTGTTTACAGTCTAGGTAATTATAGCTGTTTGTGAGTCTTTTATCATTGGCTGTGTCTTAAAACCTAATGAGCTTCCTATCTAGATGTCATTTTTGGACATAATTTAATGCAAACTCACCTGTGATGCCCAAACTGCTGTCTAGGCAGCAGTTCACTAAAGGCTGGAATAAACTACATGACTTTTGTCCAGATTTGCAGTCTGGAGGAGTTGACGCTAGTTGCTAGAAGTCAGCGACTTTTGAGTCTGGTTCACTAACGCTGGAAATGTGAAAGGTAATGTCAATTACATTACAGCGCTGTATACACTGTGGCCTTCTTGGTTGTACATTTTGTTATTCAGTGTATTTAATATAGGATCATTACAGGTATATTGCAATCCAGAATGCACCCTAGTGCAGAATTAGTATGAATAGTATGCTGTTCCAAACTAAGGTTTTGAACACAGCCATTGCGTATGTATTTATTTTTGCACCAGGTGGCGCTGTTGTTTCAAAAATGGATCTACATATTTTGTCTGGCTTGTACATATGTAGAGCATGATGAAGAGCATGTTAAAATATGTTACAAATCTCTGCTTTAACCCCTTTTCAACCCTTATAAATTATGGTAATGTGGTTAATACCACAGTACTGAATGATCATTCTTATACGACGATCTTTACATCATTCTTAATAGAGTAGCAGGTTGCCTTTGTTCATATTTAAGAAACGTATTTTCGTGGGTACCAAGTCTAAAAAGCGTAAGACTTACAAAGTTGATCTAGTTAGCAAAAATTATTTAAAATATTAGAACTTTTCTACATTATAGAAATTGTTATCTTAAAGATTGAAATTAAATATACATTCCGTACGAACTTTGACTCGGAATTCTAGTGTAAGTACTCAAATCCTCACGTAATAACAGATCTGTGTTTGGGGGCGTGTTTTACCTTAATTAAGTCACTCTTCTATCCAATCAGCGCTTAGATGGGCGGTGTTGAAGCGCTCAAGGCGCGCGCCCGGGCACGGAGACCGTAACTCGGTCCGGAATTCAGCGCAGAGTGATGACAGTCCCAACGCAGTCACATTTAGACAAGGAATAACTCACTTTCACCTCTGTCATTTAATCAACTGATCCAGTTGTACTTGCAGACCTAAACCCAGGCGCAACTTCAGGCCATGCGCTCTATGTGAACAGCTGCGCAAAGACGCACAAGCTGAAAGACATTTGACAGCTCGCCAACGGGACTTTGGAGTGGACATGTGAAGAAATGGATATGCAGCCTCTTCATATGATCAAAATGCGATCTGACATCATCCTCGTCCTCATCCTCACTGCTGTGATTGTTCCCCTGTGCACCTCGCAGTCAGGTGAGCATTACAACTCCCGTGCGTAAAAGTGCTTATCCGTCCTTCATATCAGTCGTGTTGTGTTCTGGAATAGCGTTTGATTAAGTGTATGGACACATGTCAGTGCATTCAACATTTTCATACCGGTGAAGTCGCAGTGATCGTGTGTTCTCACTCAGGCAGCGCAAATACTTCTGTACCAAACTCCAAGTGCCCAAATCACGTTCGTGCGCATTTCGTGATGCAGTTCAGTTATGTATGTATGTTAAATGATCAGTAACAATTAAAGATGTCAAAGCATTCGTCAGAGATCTATGATTAGGGAAAACTGACATCAGAAAATCCGCTAGTAATGATAAACCACTGTTTGCACCGCCATTGCGCGTTTGCGCACACTGTTACGTGCCCGAATACAGCTATTTTTCAGTCCGTCTCTTTTGAAACGATCTTGTTTCTTGACTGATTCTTGTTTTTTGAAGTGCGAATAAGCAGTTTAAGTTATTTCGTTTCCTCTCCACACGATGGTGGCAGTCAACCGAGAAACATCAGGGCAGCTGAAGCGCGGAGCCGTGCGTTTTTACGCATCTTTCTTCATGATGTGTAATGACTGCGGAAGCGCTCTGAACCTTTAAGAATTAACTCGCTATGCATTCCTAGAAATTTTCACGCTGTGATTTTTTTTTTTTTTAAAGAACACACCCCACATTATTATTATTATAATTATTACTATTACTACTGTTATTATTATTATTATTATTATTATTACTGCCATTTACATTTTTTTCTTAGTATTTTGGGTATTTAATAAGTAAATATTATTTTGAAAATCTATATTTGTTCATAAGTCATTTCTAATAATTTATTTTATTTATTATAAAATAATCTAATTATTTTTCATTAAGGTTAAAGCTGATTTGTTCGATTTGTTATCCACACGTTGCTATAATTTTTTTTTTTTTTTTTTTTTTTTTTTAGTTTCAGCTCTTTTGGAGTAAATCTGCTTGACTGCGAGATTAATAATGGAACAATTAACTAATGAAAATAATATTAGGCAGCCTATTGGCTGCCTCTGTTCAAGGTTACTGCACCTGCAAAATATCAAGACAATGAATATTTATAAGCTAATTTAAGTGTTGTTCTAAACAATGTGAGCTATGTTGGCTGTAGTGCGTAATGGTTTTATTAACACTCTGGTGTGGTTTGAACTCATTTCAAAAAGTTGTGCATGTAAATTTGTTCTACATTAATTTTTCATTGTTTCATAGGCCCGGTTTTGTGGAAAATCACATTTTAAAGCGTGTCCTTTAAATGCTTCTCATTTATTCATCAGCTCACACCTCTGTCGAGAACCATATGGCACCGCATTTGACCCAGGCTTCCATCTGACATTTAAGTTTGATAGAAAATTACTGCTGGTCGACCTGAGAATATGATCAAATTATTAATCATCTTCAACCCAAATTAAGTTTGGTTGGAGAGTTCATGCGAGCTGAGGGAGTGAGAATATTTCCTGTTAATTAACATCGTCATTGCTCTGATGTCTAGACGTGAACTTTCTTTAAAACGGAAGAAGTTTCTTTCTTGGTGAAACTAGGGCATTTATTGTTTAAAACAGGCTGTAATTGGATAACATGAGACACTTTTCTATCTTTTCTAATACAGTTATTATTCACACATCTGGTCTTTTGATCACAGGTATCAAAATGTTTATACATTGCAACTCAA
Source organism: Labeo catla (assembly GCA_012976165.1). Taxonomy (NCBI): domain Eukaryota; kingdom Metazoa; phylum Chordata; class Actinopteri; order Cypriniformes; family Cyprinidae; genus Labeo; species Labeo catla. Next base: position 1,178,150 of record VONZ01000087.1, read on the forward strand.
AACCTGTGTGAGTTTGTTTGTTTCTTTGGTGGATCACAAAAAGAGAGGTTTGGAAGAATGCTTGGGACTGACAGCCTCAGTCACCTTTGCATCCATAAGCTTTATCAAATCTACTACCACATCTGATATATTCAATATGTTACTCAGTTTGTTAAAAGAAGCAGTAAGTGCTTGTACAGTAATGCACTTGTGATGAAAGTCTGTGCGGCAAGATGTTCTAGAGAGAACATATATACATTTTTGTGTACAAGTGTTTTTCCATAGAAAGTGTCGTGTTGTGTAGTATTTGAGTTGTAAATCAGCCTTTTAGCAGTTAGATTTACTTTTTTAGGTGGGTGAACAATTTGCGTGGACTTTTCTTGATGTAACAAGTCACTTTCTGTTGGGTTAATAAGTTTAGTAAGTGATTTTATCAGACAAGTCTTGTGTTACATCCTGTGCACTGCCATTCAAAAGTTTGTGGTCGGAAAGATTTTATGTTTTTGAAGTCTCTTATACTCACCAAGGCTGCATTTATCAGACCAAAAAAATATTTAATATTTTTACAATTTTAAATAGCTTTTTCTATTTAAATATATTTAAAAGTGTTATTTATTTCTATGGTCGCAATGTTGAATTTTCAGCAGCCATTACTCAAGTCTTCAGTGTCACATTTCTTATTATCATCAATGTTGAAAACCGTGTTGCCAAGTCCGCAGTTTTCACACGGAATTGGGCTACTTTAACACTGTTGCCGCGGGTTGTTTTTTATGTCCGCGAGTTGAAGCAACCCCAATAACGTAATATTTATCCCCTGGAGTGCTAATTCTACCAGTTGGATTTTACCCTGGAGTGTATTTTACCCCCTCGAAAGAGTAGCAATTGGGCGAGTTTTGTTGTGAAAACCTGGCAACCCTGGTTGAAAACAGTTGTGCTGCAGTTGTTTCAGGACTGAATAGAAAGTTCAAAAGTACAGCGTTTATATGAAATGGAAATCTTTTGAAACACTTTTAATGTCTTTGCTGTCATTTTTGATCAGTTTAATGCATCCTTGCTTTTAATTGCTGTTAAAACCCCTCAAACTTTTGAGCAATAGTATATAAAGTCTTGTGGCTATGCCTTCAAAACAGTGTTTTTAAAGTTTCTCCATGCACTGCATTGCATTAGATCTTCAAAGTGCATTACTAAAGGCGTGACTCTATTTCTTTCCTCACAAAAACTGTTTTCTGTATCTGCTGTTAGATTATTTGCTTCTTTTCTCATCAGCATTTGACTGTGGTGCCATTTTGGCCCTTGACCCTTGTGTGCAAAACAGTGAAAAAACTTCTTTCTCTATTCAATTGAGCTCATACTGAGCTCAGAGTCTCTGCCAAAGCAAACGGTTGATTTCTTTTTTCAGCATCCTCTTATTGTCCCTACCGCTTAAGAGCGAATGACATCTTCAATTTCCCGATTCTCGGTACGAAGTAAACCAATAAAGCTTGTTGTAATCCACAGCCTCCCGCTTTTTTAAGAATGGCAGAAAGGCAAAAAAGCGGAAAGGATTTTCTTTTCAGTGGCTGTAGGGTTTGCTTCTCTTCCACTTGTAATTCCTCTCAGAAAACAAATGCCTGCGGGCCTCTTTCTGTAGGACAGGGCTGCCAATACCCCCCTCCTCACTCCACTCTTTCAGTCTCGCTTTCACCCTCCCTATCCGTTTCTCTTTCACCATCTTCTCCGTGCTGCCTGGCTATGTGCCCTCGCAGTCAGCTGTAATGCTAGTCTTCTCCTCATCCTGTGTGTGATGCAGCTCTGCATTTCTTATTGAGCTTTAGTGATTGTCGCTTTGTACAGGTGTTTAAGCCCAATAAGCAGGTTCATCATTGCCATCAAGCCTCAGGCATTAGAAAGACTTTCTAAACGGAGATGTCCCGTCAGCCCTGCGGCATAACGCCTCTGCAATAACTGACGTTTTTGCAAAATAATTACTTAGTAGAGTTACAGTTTGCTTAAACTGACATGCAGCTGTGATGCATGATGAAACTTAGCCTTAAGTTGTTTTTTTTTTTGACAACAAAAATGTTTTCTGAGGAAAATGTGAGCTTGTGTCACTATGATGTGTTGTGAGAGATTTCTATGGTGTTTCTTTTTCTCTTTTTCTGAGTTGAAAATTTTGGGGTTGGTACAGTGTTTTATTGTTTTTGAAAGAAGTCTCTTATGCTCACCAAGGCTGCATTCATTTCACAAAAAATACAATAGAAATGGCAGTATTTTGAAATATTATTAGAATTCGAAATAAACGGTTTATATCTTAATATATTTTAAAATACAATTTATTCATGAGATGCAAAGCTGAATTTTCAGCATCATTACTCCAGTCTTCACGATTTTTCAGAAATCTTTCTAATTTGCTGATTTGCTGTACAAGAGATGTTCATTATTGCTATCAATGTCGAAAACAGTTGTGCTGTTTAATATTTTTACGGAAACTGTGATGCATTATCTTTTCAGGATACCATGATGTTGCTTTCTGGTCCAAGTTTTCAATCTGTTTGTGATATTCAACCCTGGTTTTAGCTTGGTCTCCAAGCCAGATCAACTGAAAAGTGACAAAACCCCTTGTAAAACAAGCCATTAGATATTTTTGACCAGGTTAGGTTTTAACTTTTATTAAAATTCAAATCACTAATGAGCGAAGCTAAGGAAATCATCACCAATTCATGAGCATATGTTTGAATCATGAGAGACTCAGCAGTAGTGTGGAGAAAAATATGGCTAGGCGAAGCGTAAATGATATTGCTTGTCCCAGTTGGCTGGGTTGGTTAATTTTCTGCAGTGATTTTTTTTTTTTTTAAGTCTTTATGGTCATGGTTCAGTCTGCAATGTAGAGTAGGTAAGGTCTTCTTACCCTGACCTTGGCTTTGTGTTTCTTCAAAACCCTAAGATGTTACGAACTTTATGTTCTCAGCCGAGGGCTGGTGTACATCTCCACTGATCCATCACGTTCCAGCAGTAAACATCGCACTCTAATTCAAGATGAGCGTGACTGTAATTTAAAGCGACAGCATCTTAGCCGAGAACAATAAAGCAAGACAAAGCAGACGTCGGTAATTTTAATTTGATAAGCAGGCGATCGATGAGACCATCGGTTCTGGTTGTGTTCCACAGATAATTATTAGGCTCAAGTCATCAATTAAAAGTTTTCTAAGAGCCTGTCATGCTATGTCTGACTTTATGTGGATTTTATTTTAAAATGACTAATAATGATAATCTAAGTTACATGTACACTAGCGTTCAAAAGTTTGGGTTGGTAAGGTTTTTAAAATGTTCTTGAAAGTCTCTTAAGCTCACCAAATATGCATTTATTTGTGATGCAAAGCTGAATTTTCAGCATCATCCTTCAGAAATCATTCTAATACAGTTAAGGCCAAAAGTTTACATCCCCTTTCAGAATCTGTAAAATGTTAATTATTTTACCAAAATTATTTTACCATAGTCTACAAGAGAAAATAATAGTTTAATTTATAAAATGACCGTGTTCAAAAGTTTACATCCCCTTGATTCTTAATACTGTGTTGTTACCTGAATGATTTTTTAGTAGTTTTGTTCATAAGTTCCTTGTTAGTCCTGAACAGCTAAACTGCCCGCTGTTCTTCAAAAAAAAATCCCTCAGATCCCACAAATTCTTTGGTTTTTCAGCATTTTTGTGTATTTGAACCCTTTCCAACAATGACTGTATGATTTTGAGATCCATCTTTTCACACTGAGGAAAACAGGGATTCATTTGCAACTATTACAGAAGACTCACTGATGCTCCAGAAAAAAAACATGCATTAAGAGCTGGGAGGTGAAAACTTTTTGAATTTGAAAATCAGGGTAAATTGAACTTATTTTGTCTTCTGGGAAACATGTAAGTATCTTCTGTAGCCTCTGAATTGCAGTACTAAATGAAAAAATAATTATACTTAGGCAAAATCTCCATTCTGTTCAAAAGTTTTCACCCCCCAGCTCTTAATGCATCGTTTTTCCTTCTGAAGCATCAATGAGTGTTTGAACCTTCTGTAACAGTTGCATGAGTCCCTCAGTTGTGTGAAAAGATGGATCTCAAAATCATACAGTCATTCTTGGAAAGGGTTCAAATACACAAAAATGCTGGAAAACCAGAATTTGTGGGACCTGAAGGATTTTTCTGAAGAACAGCAGGCAGTTTAACTGTTTAGGACAAACAAGGGACTCATGAACAACTAGCATTAAAAAAACAAAACAAAACAAAAAAACAGCTGTGGATCATTCAGGTAACAACAGTATTATGAATCAAGGGGATGTAAAGTTTTGAACAGGGTTATTTTTATAACTTCAACTATTATTTTCTCTTGTGGACTATATGTTAAACATCTTTTGTGTGAAATATCTTATTCAGGTCAGTACCATATAAAAAATAACATGCATTTTGTCTTCTTATTTGGGTAAAATAATTAACATTTTGCAGATTCTCAAAGGGGATGTAAACATTTGACCTCAACTCTATGTTGATTTGCTGCTCAAGTAACATTTCTTCTTGTTATCAATGTTGAAAACAGATGTGCTGCTTAATATTTTATTATTTTTCTTCTTTTTTCTTTTTTAAAACATTATGAATGTCTTTACTGTCACTTTTCATTAATTTAATGCATCCATGCTGAATAAAAGTACCGATTTATTTCCAAAAACAGCCATAGCAGCTGCCCCTTTCTTTTAAACTTTTTTTTTTTTTTTTTTTCAAAAGTAAAGTAAATTTTTCTGTCTAAAACTAAAGGAAAATATGGAGTACAGTATAAAACTTGTGTTGTGTTTTATTGCATATGTTAGTGTCCTTGCAACTGACTTGCGACATTATGTATGTTAGCGTGTTAAACTTATTTATACAAGTCATTTTAATGATTGACTGTGCTGTTCTAGCTTGAGCATCATTCAGATATGTGATAGAATCCAACAATAACTCTGGTTCCTGGAATCCTTCGAAACAGGGTTAAAAACTACCATCGTGAGACGTTTTAGTCGTGCACCGAGTAAGCAGCACTAGAGCGATGTTTCCATTGTGAGACTGGCTGGGTAATGCATATTCCCACACACTGAACTCTCTCTCTCACATACACACACTCTGCCCAAGAAATCAAAGGTTTGTCGCAGCTGTGTTGTGGCTTTGCAGGTTGTCTGAGCTCATGGATTCCCCAGGCAAAGATCCTAAATAAAGACATCCTGCCGACTGCCTCCAACTTTTGGCAGAGTCGCTATAGAAAACCTTTTATTATAGCATCTGTCCATAGGTGCATTCAGTGTGTTGGCTGAAACCCATCATCAAGTCTCAGCTGGGTGACAGCGCTCCCTGCATCTCACTCAGAGACACTGAGAATTGGTCCTCTTCTTCTGTTCACTGTCATTCTCGGCCTATTTTCAGGGCTGGAAACATGTTACAGTCTTCTTCTACTGCTGGAAATGACACCAACTAAATCAGACAGAAAAGACATCCGTTAGATTATTGCTGAAATCTTGCATACTAGAGTATAGCGCACCAGTGACCACCCACTTCTTCATCTGCCTTGTTTCAGCTAGGAAGTAGCTGTCTCCGTAAGGATTTAAAATATGTTTGGTAAAGATTTCTAAGCCTTTAACTTACAGTTGAAGTCTAAAGTTTACATACACCTTTCGGAATCTGCAAAATGTTAATTATTTTACCAAAATAAGAGGGATCATACAAAATGCATGTTATTTTATATTTAGTACTGACCTGAATAAGACATTTCACATAAAAGAATATAGTCCACAAGAGAAAATACTAGCTGAATTTATAAAAATGACCCAATTCAAAAGTTTACATACACTTGATTCTTAATACTGTGTTGTTACCTGAATGATCCACAGTTGTGTTTGTTTTTGTTTAGTGATAGTTGTTCATGAGTTCCTTGTTCGTCCTGAACAGTTAAACTGCCCACTGTTTTTCATAAAAACTCTTCATGTCCCACCAATTCTTTGGTTTTTCAGCATTTTTGTGTATTTGAATCCTTTCCAACAACAACTGTATGATTTTGAGATCCATCTTTTCACACTGAGGACAACTGAGGGACTCATATGTAACTATTAGAGAAGGTTCAAATGCTTCAGAAGGAAACATGATGCATTAAGAGCTGGGGGTGTAAACTTTTGTACAGAATAAAGGTGTGTAAATTTTACTTATTTTGCCTAAATATCATATTTTTTTTCATTTAGTACTGCCTTTCAGAGGCTACAGAAGCTACTTACATGTTTCCCACAAGACAAAATAAGTTAAATTTACCCTGATCTTCAGTATTCACACCCTGCTCTTAATGCATCGTTTTTCCTTCTGAAGCATCAGTGAGCATTTGAAACTTCTGTAATAGTTGCATATGAGTCCCTCAGTTGTCCTCAGTTTGAAAAGATGGATCTCAAAATCATACACTCATTACTGGAAAGGGTCCAAATACACAAAAATGCTGAAAAACCAAAGAATTTGTGGGACCTAAAGGATTTTCCTGAAGAACAGTGGGCAGTTTAACTGTTCAGGACAAACAAGGGACTCATGAACAACTATCACACAGCTGTGGATCATTCAGGTACCAACACAGTAGAATCAAGCCTATGTAAACTTTTGAACAGGGTCATATTTATAAATTCAACTATTACTTTCTCTTGTGGACTATATGTAAATATCTTTTATGTGAAATACGTTAATTAGGTCAGTGCTAAATAAAAAATAACATGCATTTTGTATGATCCCTCTTATTTTGGTAAAATAATTAACATTTTGCAGATTCTGCAAGGTGTATGTAAACTTTTGACTTCAACTTGTGTGAGAGGGAGAGAGAGAGAGAGAGAGAGTATGCGTGTATTTGTCCTACAGGTTATCTTAAAGCATAAAACGTAATTCAGTGTAAATTGGGATAATCGTAATTAACAATCGCAATTACAATTTCAAGGGAATAATCAACAATTATGATTTTTGTCATAATCGTGCAGCCCTACGGTGGGAACAAACTAATCAGTCTATAAAGCATTGCAACTGACATAACTGACTGAAAAAATGTTGGTACAATATTACACAACCGACTCATTTAAGCATAAGCAGCTCATGATCCTGGGTTATCAGCTCCCTAACGGCATCTCTGCAAGTCCTACAACTCTCAGACTTTCTCAGTTTAGAATATGCATTTGAAAACACACAGATTTGCAATAATAATAATAATATCATTACAGATATTTTCACTGCTGAAATGTAGTGCGGTTGCAGCTCAGCTTGTATCATTTTTGACATTCGATCTTGTATTCTTATTTTAAGCCATTTGGAATAAATGCATATGCTAAATAATTATATACAAAAGCGAAAGCTCTATCTGATGAGGTCAGGCATGTAAAAGTGTAATACTAATATTGTATCTAATAGAGTATTCATGCAGCCTAGATGCCACATATAATTCCTGTCGTACCTTTTCCGCGAAATTGCGTGTGCCGGCGTGGATAAAAACAGCCGTGCTATTGCGTGTCATATTAATAGGCTGCGGAATGGTTTACTCTCACATCTCCATGGCTGCCCACCAGCACAAGATAAAGCTGAAATAAACCACTATGGTTAAAATTAAGTCAAAGGTTAACGTGAGGACAAAGAACTGAAGTCTTGTGAATATCTTAATGAGTCAGTGACTGGCTCATCATTGATCTAATCATTTATTTTCACAATCATGCAAGCAATATTGATGTGCAGTCCTTTTCTTCAAAAGCGAATCCTACGCACAGGAAAGTCACTTGCCCTCCAGCTGCACGAGTGCCAAGTTGAAAGAAAGTCAAATAAGGCTGGACTTATTAGTTGGAAGACATGATCAAAATCCAGCTTCTATTTGAAGTCCTACATCTGAGTTCTCAGATGGCTGAATAAAATGGCCTTGGTTTTTGCATATATGTCTACCTCTTGGAAATGAGGCTGATTTGTGGATACTTTAGGGTTTCTTTAAATCTGGCGTTGTTTTTTTTTCTACAGTTATATACTAACGTTTAAAAGTTTGGGGTCAGTTTAATATTGATTTATTTTTTTTAAATGTTTAAAAACGTCTCTCATGCACGCCAAGGCTGCATTTATTTGGTTAAAAATATAGTAAAACCTGTGAAATTGTCAAAAAATATTACAATTTAAAATAACTGTTTTCTATTTGAATATGTTTTAAAATGTAATTCATTCCTGTGATGCAAAGATGAATTTTCAGTATCATTACTCTCTACAGTCTTTAGTGTCACACGATCATTCAGAAGTAATTCTAATATGCTGATTTGCTGCTCAAGAAACATTATTAATGTTGAAAATATTGATTAATGACTTTGTGGAAATCATATGTTTTGAAAGAACATTAAATAGAACTCTTTTGTAGCAATGTAAAAGTCTTTAGAACAAAATGACAACTTTTGTAGAGGGGAATCTCACTTTTCTTCAGAAAAATGCAAAAATCTAGTTATCAGTCATTCAAAAATAGGGTTTCCAATCTATTTTTGCTCTCTTTCCTTTTTTGCACTTATTCACTGATGTACACACACACGCACACGGCTTGTCCTCAGAGACAAGGTGATTAATTGGCCTGACTGGGGCTCGTGAAATTTGCGATGGTGGCACTGTACTCAAGGGGAACCAACCATTGCCCTGTCAGCTCTAGCACTCAGACACCATATTCCTCGTCTCCTGAACTTGACAGCTAAAATTAGTCTTTGAGCTCTCTCTCCCTCCACTTCTCCTTTGTAACCGATCCGCCATTGTTTCACCTCGCCCCGAGGGATAGTTTTTCATCCCTGCATGAGTTATTAAAGTAAGAAGGGAGGGATTTGATTTAACGTGCGTGATTATGAGAGCAGTTTGACTGTTTGTTTCCTCTTGAAAAGCTCGTGATTTTTCATTAAAATACAGCTAAATGTAACGCCTGAAGATCTAAAGATAAGCAATGAATCCTCCAAAACGGCCATGTTTTGCAAGATAAAATGTTGGTAGAATTACTTACGACACTGTTAGGATGCTTATCTTTAATATGGTACAGAATAGTGCTTTTTACGAATTTTTATTTTTATCTACACTACCACTGAAAAGTTTTTGAACAGTAAGATTTTTGTTTTGTTTTAAAGAAGTCTCTTCTGCTCACCAAGCCTGCATTTATTTGATCCAAAGTACAGCAAAAACAGTAAAATTTTAAATATTTTTGCTATTTAAAATATCTGTTTTCTATTTTAAAAATGTAATTTATTCATGCGATTTCAAAGCTGAATTTTTAGCATCAAAGCTCCAGTCACATGATCCTTTAGAAATCATTCTAAAATTCTGATTTGCAGCTCAAAAACATTTACTATTATTATTATTATTATTATTGTTATTTTGAAATCAGCTGAATATAATTTTTTCAGGTTTCTTTAATGAATAGAAAGTTCAGAAGAACAGGATTTATCTGAAATAGAAATCTTTTGTAACATTATAAATGTCTTTGTCATCACTTTTGATAATTTCTTGCTAAATAAAAGTATTAATTTTTATAATTTCTTTAAAAAAATCTTATATTTTATATATATATATATATATATATATATATGTGTGTGTGTGTGTGTGTGTGTGTGTATGTGTGTATATATATATATATATATATATATATTCAAATAGAAAGCAGCTATTTTAAATAGTAAAAATATTTCACAATATTACTTATTTTGCTGTATTTTGGATCAAATAAATGGAGGCTTGGTAAGCAGAAGAGAAAAAAAAAACAAAAAAATTACTGTACCACCTTTGACTGGTAGTCTGTATTTTTTATTCCTTTTCAAGTACTAAACCTGTAATATTTCTTTCATTCAAATATATTTGATTTTCGTTTTGTTGTTTTCTTAAACAGACAAATCACTCTCAGAAAAAAGGTACAAAAGCTGTCACTGGAGTCATATGCCTTTGAAAACTTTTGTACCTTTTGTACCTTTTTTATCCATAAAGAATGCATATTAGTACCTTAAAAGTACATTTTAGTACCTAAATAGTACCTTTTGAAAATGTACTGCCCCAATGACGACTTTTATACATTTTTATTTTTATTTATTTATTTATTTTTTTAGAATGATGAATAGTATGCAAGTAGCATTTGACCAGTACTCAAATTTTACATTGTTTTAGGACTTTTTATAACAAAATTGAAAAAGGCATAAAATCTAGTCAGGTGGAAACTGAAAAGATAATTGCATTACTAGACCAATATAAGTGCAAATGGGAACTCTAGGTGGCGCTAGATGGTTTGAGAGGTTGAACCCAAATTTGGTCAGGTGATTTTTCAGAACCTGTTATGTAACCAAATTTCTTAACTTTTTATGTCACATGATCCTTCAGAAATCATTCTAATATCATAGTTCTAATTATTCTATCATTCTAATATCACTTTTTATAGTTTTCTGGTGAGGTAATGTAATGTAAAAACACATGTTGTCAAAATGTATTCGTTGTATGGGTGCCAGTGTACTTTTTGGTTCTTGGCCCATAAATATAGTCAATTGCACTCTGTGAATTCATTTAATGTGGGGGGATGTAGTTTCATAGATTCAAGCTTTTCTTCATTCTTTAGTACATCCACAGTACTTATCCTGCTTAGCTTCATTTAAAGAGGCCTAAGATTTAAACCCTTAACTCCAGGGATGTTGGGATATTCACAGTAATGGTTCTGCTCAAGAGCTTCTCCAGGTCATTTATCAGGTCTAGCTGGGCAGGATAAAATGAATCACAAGCACTCCAGACACTTTCATGGAGGTGGTCTTCTGCGCGACACTGGAATGAACTGAGCAGCTGAGCTTGACGGAGGAAGGTCATGAAATAGTTTAATGCCCCATCACACCAGACAACCTCGAATGCTTTAGGTCATTAATCACATTAATATTAATTGTTTAATTAGATTGTAATTATACAAGCCATTGTCATTGTACTTCAGCCTAAATCTCACAAAAAACGTGTCCAGGTCACAGTATTAAAATGCCTAAATTAGACCCTTTTTTGCGACCAGCTACAGTTTTTGCATTATGGCATTATTTTTATTTTTATGATATTTAGGTACATTTAATTCTCAAATAGACATAGTAATGTGTATGAACATTTATGTAATTACAAATCCATTAGTCTCAATGTTTGTTTTTATTCGTTTAATGCTATTGAATACAATACATTATGGAAATGAGATTATATTTTCATAATTGTTAGACAATCCAATCCGTCACAATCCAATTATTATTATTTTTTGTTTAAGCAAAATATAATTTCTGTGACATTCACTCTCAAAAATAAGAATGGAAAATAAATAAATAAATAAATACATAAATAAATAAATAAATAGCTTTGCTGAAGAAGCAAAAAAAAAAAAATCTGTTTTGACTGGAGTACTGGTGCTAAAAATTCAGCTTTAAAATCACATGAATAAAATACATTTCAAAATATACTCAAATAGAAAACAGCCATTTTAAATTGCAAAAATATTTCAAAACGTTACTCTTTTTGCTGTACTTTGGAATAAATAAATGCAGGGATGATGAGCAGAAGAGACTTCTTTAAAAAATATTAGAAATCTTGATGTTCAAAAACTTTCAGCTGGTGGTGTAAATAAACATAAAAAATAATTTGCATAATTGTTAGAAAAATAATATCACAATCCAATTATTATTATTTTATGTTTAAGCAAAATATAATTTCGGTGACATTCACTCACAAAAATTAGAATGGCAAATAAATAAATAAATAAATAGCTTTGCTAAAGAGGCAAACAAACAAACAAACAAAAAAGCTGCATTAATATTTTTTTTACAGGATTTTTATTATTATTTTCCCCCCCAACCTTTGGTATAAATCTGTTTTGAAAGGAGTATTGATGCTAAAAGTTCAGCTTTGAAATCACAGGAATAAAACACATTTTAAAATATATTCAAATAGAAAACAGTTATTTTTAATAGTAAAAATATTTCAAAATTTTACAGTTTTTTTCTGTACTTTGGATCAAATAAATGCAGGCTTGTTGAGCAGAAGAGACTTCTTTAAAAACAAAACTTTTAACTGGTACTGTAAATAAAAATTAATTTTCATAATTGTTAGAAAAGTAATGTCACAATCCAATTATTATTATTTTTGTTTAATAAAAAAAAAGCTGCATTAATAATTTTTACAGGATCTTTATTATTATTTTTTCTCCCAACCTTCAGTATAAATCTGTGTTTGTCTGTAGGTTTACTATAATATGTGAAGAAGGCATATTGTAAAAATGTTTTATTAGTCTAGTAATTGTAGTTAACTTTATATTAAAACAATAGAAGTCAATGTTATTTCTCCATTTAGCTAAATACACGAGTGTGTTTGTGTGTGTGTGTGTGTGTTCATAGGATTGAAGAAAACTGGGCAAATCAGGTCTGACACAGCGGCAACTACAATCCAACAGAGAATTTAATTACATTCTTAATTAAGCTGTAATTCAAAAGCATCCTGTGTGTGTGTTTGTGTAAGAAACACAGTGCATGTTTGATGTGCCTGCAAACTATTTGTGTTTCCTTATCAGCGCAGGTTTCATACGCACGGCCTGAACCGCCGGCGATAGAGACGCGGTGTACGGTGGGGTGAACGCAGCTGGGCTTTGTGGCTTTCATAAGGCAGCATAAAACCGGCCAGTCAACATGAGCAATCTGTCAGATAAGCCCTCGTATTGTTAATACTACCTATAATGAAGCAGCGTGCTGCCACCAGCCAGAACCGTCACGCCACATAAGACCGTCTACTTATTGTTCTGTGCTGTTCTCGGGTAATTCACCTAACTAATTAGCCAAATTCCTTCCCGTTTGTTTATGTATTTCCCCTTAAGAAATCTGCATTCTGCTGTGCACTGCACACACAAATGGTGCACATTAGGAAGACAAATTATTTGTACATTAAAGACAAATACCTTGAAGAATATTTCTCTAAATTATATTAGCACCGTCTTATGGGGAAACACTGCTGTAGTGACATTTATCAATGCAGCAGTGACATATTGTTCAGTATTTTTTTTTTTTTAATTAAATAGATCTAAAATGAGAGTAAACCCTTTTACACTGTTATCAAAGATTTTTGAAGAATCATGTGACTGAAGACTGGTGTAATGAAGCTGAAAATTCAGCTTTGCATCACAGGAATAAATTACATTTTAGTATTTATTCAAAGAGAAGCCAGTTATTTTCAATTGTTATAATTTTTAACCATTTTTTTATGGAACATGACTGCTGCTTGTAGTTATATTTGATTTTGGTTGTCATTTCATGATGTTTTTAGTGTAGGTGATGCTTGTTTTGCTGTATGGAAACCCTTAACCACGTACACTTGCAGCATATTTTAAATATTTATGCTTGCATTTTGAATGTTCATGCAAATCAGTTCTATCAGGCTCTGGTTCCTGCGCAAACATCTTAAACTGAAGCCGCATTGATCTTTACTTTTAATCTGCTGCCCAGCGTGAAACGCCAAGTTCTTCAAAAGTGCTCTGATTTTTGCACAGCATGAGACAAACAAGCTGATAGTCAACTGCAGTTCTTTTTAACTCATTTAGTTTTGTGCATTTTGCTTGACTGTCCTATCAAAAACACTTAGTATTTCTCATGCTTACTGGAGCTGAAATGGTTTTTTACTATTGCCACTCAGTCACTAATGTTAATGCACTGCTCATGGGATTTTTTAACAAATCCAATGAGCAAATGAGGATATTTGGAAGAATGAGGGATGCACAAGGAGAGAGATGACATATTTCCAATGCCCATTTTATAGAAGTGAATCTTTCAGAATAATGCAATGTCATTTGAACTGGGCTTCACTGATTTTACATGGTTTATTTGGTGAAAACAGTGTTGAAATTGTGAAAACAAGCTAAAAAAAATGTTCATCTGTTCATCTTTCAGTGCAGTTCTAACAGTAACAGTCTTATTGGCATGGAGTGCCAAGTGTGTTTTATCACAGACTGATTTTCACTAACCACATGCAGCTTTTAAAGCTGTCTTACTTAATTTGTTCCTGTATTAGTCTTAAAGGGGTATAACACAAAAGAGCTATTTTATTTTATTTTATTTTATATTTTATTTTATTTTATTTTATTTTATTTTATTTTTTATTCTATTTTATTTCATTTATTTATTTATTTATTTTATTGCTTCAACAGGTTTTGAGGTTTATGATTTATTTATTTATTTATTTATTTTTTTTTTTGCTGATTGATTGGACTTGATGGCTATGTTGTACCAGAAAATGCAAAACGGGTAGGGTTTTTATTTAATTTAATTTAATTTAATTTAATTTTTTAAATAAATTTAAATAATTGTTTAATTTTATTTAATATTATTGCTTTAATTTTTTATTTTATTTTATTTTTTGTTTTGTTTTGTTTTATAATTTTTTAAATTGTATTTATTTTTTATTTTATTTTATTTTATTGCTTTAACAGGTTTTGAGGTTTATGCAAAAAGTTTAATTTTTTTTTTTACATTTTATTTATTTTAGCATTTTATAAGATGCTAAAACAAGTAGGTTTTATTTTAATTTATTTTATTTTATATTATTTTATTTTATTTTATTTTATTTTATTTCATTTTTTAAAAAGGAGTTTTGATGACTATGTTGTACCAGATATGGCACTGTTGTTTCCTATTTGAACACATCCAGTGTGTCATTCACTAACAAACTGTTCATTTAAATCTCTTCCTTTTAATGATTAATTCAAACTGATTTGCAAAGGGCTTATGAATCACTTAATTGTAAGGAAGTACGCTGTCTGGGACTGTAAGTCTGGGGAAATGCTGGAATTATAAACAAAAAAAGAACACTTAAGGTATTGTTCAGGGTCTTCTAGGAAAACATCTGAGTCATGATTCAAATGAATCCGACTGAATTAATTGATGCAAACCATCTAAGCACACTAGACTTTGCAAAGCTACAGAGGGAACATCCAGCTTGCTTTGTGCCGTATCATCAGTTCTCTGTGTTTTCTTTATATTTTGACCCTGGAGGTTTTCTCTTACTGTGTATTAGTTTTATGCTACCTGGTTGGAGGTCTAAAATCAGCGAGTGAGAGTTGAGCCCCAGCAGACTTTACCTCCATTTTGCTTAATTGGAAGTTTGTGAGTCCAGAGGGGAGTTATTGATTGTGTACCGTCCTGCAGGGAGAAGATTAGAGGCTTTTGTGATTTTCCCTCGTTACTACTAAACCAGAGGAGGTTTCTAAGCTTAACTAGATTGCTTAAAAGCCAGACTTGCCTTAAATAAACAATTATATTATTGCATATGCAACTGTATTGTTATATAATGATCACTGGGGTATTTAGAGCTAATTTTTCATGTTTTTTAAGTATTATATCTGTTTTTTTTTAAATAACACTAAACTCTACTAATGCATCTTCACATTTTCTTCTAAGGGAAAATTAGATTATTGTTTCTTTCTTCTTGATCTGTACTTGTCAGCGGGATTAGAAATGATTACCCTCATTGTTGTCATTTTATAACACCGTAAGTCTCATTAGGTGTGCAATTCCCTGTAGTGGACTTTTCTATTGCTTTCATGTTGCCTGCACTGCTGTTAATATTCATTTTAAATTTAACTCTTAAAAGAAAGGACAACATGTCATTGCAAACCCATATGACTTTATTTCTTGTGTTGAACACAGAAGGAGTTTTGTACTTCTTGTTCTTTTCCATGCAGTTAGTCCCTGTAGGGCCTGTAGGATGCAAAAGTACCATTATAATGGTACATACAACTTTTACAAGTCAAATTCCAAAGTCATACGATAACGAAGAACAAAACGTGCATAAGCTGCCCAGTGCAACTTTAACATAAGAACTGAATCAGTCTGAATTATATAGGAAGGACGTGTTTTGTGAAATGGATCAAATGATTCACTAAAGAGATTCTGCTTGCAAATGCAATATCATGAATATACTGTATATACTGTATATACAGTAAATTGTATATGACTTTGACTTCAGTCTGTTACTCACACAAATCTACACTGTGTTATTTATTTATTTATTTAGTAATTCTTGCAGAAAAAAAAAAAAAAAAACCTGTAAAAAATAAAATAGTAAAAATAGTAAAAATCTGTTATTTACTGTAAGTTACCTTACCATACACAGTGAAAAAAATTGCAAATGTTAGCAGTATTTTACAAGAAAATTACTGGGTTTTGCAAGTTGAAAACTATTAATTACCATATAATTAATGGTGAAAAATAGTAAAATGACAGGGGTAAAGCACATATAATTACATTTTAAATATATATTTATTTTGTCATTTTTGTTATGTAGATTAGGGTGTTTTGTGTCACATTTATGAACAGTTGAAGTAAATTTATATTTTACCATCTATATTATTATGTATGTTTTATTGTAAAAAGCAGATTTTTGTATTTTAAGTAAATTGGTATATAAATATTATATGCATTATAGGCACTTAACAAAAATGCATTTATAAGTTGTAATATACAATGGCTTATTCAAAATAGTAAAAATAGTGTATGCATCACACAGACTGTTTTTACTATACTTTTATGGTGTTTTTTTACTTCCTTTTTGAAGCATAAAGGTTCAGAATTATTATTATTATTATTATTATTATTATTTTGAAAATGATTTTTACAGAAGAAAACAATCATACAGTTTTTTTTGGGTGAGAAATTCCTTTAAGCTTTGATTACAATTGTTTGTAATTGTTAAACATTCAAAGTTTTTTGCATTTCAAAAAGCATTAATATTATTTTTGAGGTGCATCAAAACTAGCAGAAAGCACAGATATTTATCTAACAATGCCTACATTTCTGAAGGATAAATATCATGTTATGTCTCTGCAGTTGATGTATATATCACAGAGAAGTTTAGTGAAGAATGCATCATCCCAAAAGCATTGTGCTTTATTTTTATGTACCGCTTCCGGCAATGAACTTATTAACACCATGTAGCAGAGGTGTGCTATGGAGGATTTGCCATACGATATGTCTTAAAGTACACATGCTGAAGACGTGCACAATGTTTCAATTTCATACAAATTCACTGATGCCAATTTTAGCACTAGCACATACCCAAACTCCAGCACACTATGAGCAGACTCTCTTTTCTAGTGTCTTTTTATTCTCTAGTGTCTCACTAGGACGCTTGTTCTTAGAGCCAGTGTATCAGAGAAGCTCAATGCTGTTAGCGTTAAACAGGCTCCTAATTGGACCTGTGTCGGCTAATTGTGTCCGTGACGTACGGTCCCCTGGGCGGCAGGGCTGCTAATTTCAATAGGGGTAAACAAGCACTAGGTCTTTACTGACGGCTACGTTTTAATTAGAGGCAGGACCAACAAATGTGCTGACATAGTGCTGCAGAGAAGGACAGGAAATCAACATTGTTAGCATGCTATCTGTTTCTGCCAAGCAGTCACAAGAGTCGTCCTATCCCCCTTTATCATGTCATTTCACAGCCGCGCCGTCTATTGAGCGAAACGGTGCCGTTTCAATTTCGCCTGCGCTGTTTGTCTAGCGTCCTCATGGGGCTGCACTGCACTTTAAAAAGGGCAGCTAAACAGAACACGCTCTCTATCATTGTGATACATTGCTAACGGGAGCAGAATGAAGTATAACAGGATCTACGTTTGGGTGAATCTCTTGGAAACTCAGGGCGTATTTAACCTCAAATCAAATGAGGAGAAACAAGAAACTGGTTTGTGTAAAGATAATTAAGTTTTCAGCAGCATCAGATTTCCTCTCTCATGTCTTTTGAAACCAAATTCATAACCTGTACGTTTCACCCTGAGATTCACCCAACATTTGTACAGAAGATTGATGTGATTGTGGGTTCAAATAAGGTCGGGGTCACATAGAGGTTTATGGTGTAATCTAATCTCAGCTGGTTTAGCATTAGCTCTCATTATTAGCATTTTACACACTTCCCTCTTTAGTGTGCCGTTTTTATGAAGAGATGTTTTCACAGTGTGGCTGTGTAGGTTAAATCTCAGGCTTATAATCCAGCACCCGCTGTCATTTAATCAACCCAGGCTCATTGGAAAAACGTGCCTGGGGTGACATATTGTATGCTCTTGTAATATGTTGGTTCTTGTATATTTAGTGACATTTTCAAAGTGAAATGTCCAGTGAGTGATGCTTAAAGTGTGTTCAGTTGAATCTGAAACTGATGAATGTGAATCAGCCAACATTTTATTACTGTGTGCATATCATGACAGTTTGGAAATGAAATGTCCGGTGAGTGGCACTGAAAGGATAATGCTCTATCGCGCTTGAAAATAACATACCGCATACACTAAACCCTGCCCTAAAAAGCAAATGTGAGATAAAAACTAAAGCAACCATGCTATTTAAGCTTACTTCTACAAGTCTTTTAACTATTTTCTGGAATGACCTGTGACTCACATTTCATGGTATTCGTAGTGCAATGCTGTACCGGGTGGGCTACCGAGCAAGTTTACTTTAGAAAAGTCATACATATGGAGCTGGTTATGTGACGCAAAAGTCAAATGCATTAGCTTTCAAATCATGCACTCTGGTAAAAGTATTTTGAGGTCATAACATTTTGTTGTGCAAGGAAATGCGCAAAAATAAGTCTTTATTAATTAACAATCTGTCCTGTTGTTTTACTGCCACTATGCGTCATTTTAGATGAAAACTGTAGATGGAAACATCAGTTTAATCCAGTGAGTGATGCTTAAAGTGTGTTCAGTTTAATCTGAAACTGATAAATGTTAATCTGCCAATGTTTTATTACTGTGTCTGTATCATGGCAGTTTGGAAATGAAATGTCCAGTAAGTGGCGCTGAAAGGATAATGCTCTGTTGTGCTTGAAAATAACATACTGCCTACACTAAACCCAACCCTAAAAAGCAAAAGTAAGATAAAAACTAAAACAACTATGCTGTTTTAGCTTGCTTCTCAAAGTCTTTGGGCTATTTTGTGGAGTGATTTGTGACTCATTTTTTATAGGACTCATAGTGCAGTGCTATACCGGGTGGGCTACCGAGCAAGTTTACTTTATTAGAAAAGCCACATATATGGAGCTGGTTATGTAATGCAAAAGTCAAATGCATTAGCTTTCAAATTATGCACTCTGGTAAAAGTGTTTTGAGGTCACAACATATTGTTGTGCAAGGAAACACAATAATAAGTCTTTATTATTAATCTGTCCTGTTCTGTCCCGTTGGTGTTTTACTGCCACTATGCGTCATTTCAGATGAAAACTGCAGATGGAAACATCAGTTTAATCCAGTGAGTGAGTTTAAAGTGTGTTCAGTTTAATGTGAAACTTGAGAAACTGCCAATGTTTTATTACTGTGTGCGTATCGTGGCCGTTTGGAAATGAAATGTCTAGGATATATACCGGGTGGGATACCGAGCGAAGTTGACTTTATAAGAAAAGCCAAACATATGTAGCTGGTTATGTGATGCAAAAGTCAAATCCATTAGCTTTCAAATCATGCACTATGGTAAAAGTGTTTTTTATGGTCATAACATATTGCTGTGCAAGGAAAATCATAAAAATCAGTCTTTATTAATTAACAATCTGTCCTGTAATCATAATTTGTAAAAAGGAATAAAAGTTGTTGGTGTTTTACTGCCACTACGTGTCATTTCAGATAGAAACTGCAGATGGAAACAGTTTAATCCCATGAGTGATGCTTAAAGCGCGTTCAGTTTAATCTGAAAATGATAAATGTGAATCTGCCAACGTTTTATTACGTTTCTGTATCATGGCAGTTTGGAAATGAAATGTCCAGTAAGTGGCACTGAAAGGATAACTAAAGCAACCATGCTATTTTAGCTTGCTTCTATAAGTCTTTGAGCTATTTTGTGAAATGACTTGTAAGTCATGTTTCATGGCACATAGTGCAGTGCTGTACCGGGTGGGTTTCCGAGCAAGTTTACATCATCAGAAAAGCCATATATATGAAGCTGGATGTGTGATGCAAAAGTCATGCACTATGGTGACAGTATTTTGAGGTCATAACGTGTTGTTTTGCAAGGAAAGACATAAAAATAATTCTTTATTAATTAACAATTTGTCCTGTAATCATAATTTGTGAGAAAATGAATAAAGGTTGTTGGTGTTTTACTGCCGCTACACTTCATTTCAGGTGGAAACTGCAATGAATTGTATGTACAGTATAGGTATATTTTATGAGTTTTTAGAAATGTAGGCAGAGGCACATTTTCCAATAAAGCTTGGTTGCATTTAATTGAAACTAGCGAGCAGCCTTTTTTTTATTGTGCTATGCCGGTGTTCAGTTCACCAGACGCTGCATTGGTCATTAACCACGGTGTCGACTGCTCGGAGACTCATAAATCTCTTCAACATTTCCCAAGGAGGTGCTTTTATCACGTTTAAGATGAATGGAGTTGGGGACACCATTGCAGAAGTGGCCTTTGCACCCAGAATGCCCTCCCAAAATTGCGATGTGAAGTTTAGGGAGCCAAATGTTGGATGTGGGTACAAACGGTTACTGTAGCTCTCAACTGAATAACGGACGGTCTCATATGTTCAGAGGAATATTGTACAGTTTTTTCCCCATATTTTGAGGCTGTATTAAACACCTGAGCTCCACTTGAAAAGAAAGCGGCACAATAAAAGCTAGCGCACGAATGTCCTCGCCACAGTGTGTTTGCGGATCTGGCTTAAGATTTATGGGCGTAATAATGGAGGCTCAGTGGGTTCATTGCAACACATCGACACACTCCCTCTGTCATCTGACATACTTTATGTGTCAAAACCGGAGAGGGAAGAGAAAGAGACTGTATGTGTGTGTTTACACCTACTGTGTCCTGTCACTTCATCCATCCATCAATATAACATTCTCTCAGTTTGTGTTTTGTTTCTGCTATGCCACAGTTAACGCTGCCTTTGTGTTGTCGCAACATTTGAGACATTTGTGATGAACATCAAACGACCGTAAAGCTCTGGTCAAAGAGAACTGATGTTTGGTTTGTTCTGCTTTGCCTCAACTTGCTTTATTTGTGTTTTAATATCACATTCTTTGTCTTTCTGTTTTGTATTTTTATTACAAGATACACTAAGCAATTTTAGATAATGAGAAGCATTAGACACATTACCATTCAAAAGTTAGGGATCAGTAAGAATATGCTGAAAGAAATTAATGCTTTTATTCAGTGAAGACGTATTAAATCTGTTCTTTTAAACTTTCTAGTAATCAAAGAATCCTGAAAAACAATGTATCAAAGTGTCCACAAAAAATATAAGTAGCTCAACTGTTTTCTACATTGATAATATTAAGTAATGTTTTTTGAGCAGCAAATCAACACATGTGACCCTGGACCACAAAACCAGTCATTAAGCCATTATGCATGGGTATATTTCTAGCAATAGCCATCAATATATTAGATGGGCCAAAATGATCGATTTTTCTTTTATGCCAAAAATCATTAGGATATTAAGTAAAGATCATGTTCCATGAAGATATTTTGGAAATTTCCAACCATAAATATATCAAAACTTAATTTTTGATTTGTAATATGCATTGAAAAGAAATTTCTGCCACAATTATAAAATTACACTCCAAAAGTCCTATTTTTTTATTTTTTATTTTTAGTATTTTTGTCGCTTTTTGTGTTTCTAATTTAAGAAGATATGTTTTAAGTGGTTGTGTATTGAAATACATGAATTTTTAGATCTTTTTGACATCAGTGATTCTGAGGCCTTTGGTTTTTACAGTCACTTTGCAGAAGGTTTGCCTATGTGGAAGTGCAAATGAGATTGGAGAGCTTAATTGAACAGCATATGAGGGTGAGTAAATGCATCCACAGCTGTTGTTGAACCGTTATCCAGACTTCCAACGACTCTTCTGCGATCGCTGACCCTGAGGAAAGTAGAAAGAGTGGAGCTTGAGCGAATTATGCAGGGTTTTCTCAGCTAATCACGTCTCTTAGGGAGCCATGAAAGTCTCTTCCTTCCTTCAGAATGATGCCAAATTCAATATCGTCAAGAGAAAGAACTGTGACTGACAGCACTGAGGTTTTTGTCTGCTACGGTTAAACAATAGGCTAATGTCTCACGCATCGCATTTCCTCCAATGTTTTCATTTGTCTTTGAGGAAGTTTTGCCAGCTTTGGAAATTATGTTTGCTTATTCAGCTCAGACTCATTTATGTAACACAATACACAGCCTAGTTAGGCAAATCAGCCTGCAATAATCCAAGCGCTCGTTTTCATTCTCCTTTAATCATGTTGTATTCGGTGACTCAACCATTTCATAACACCCTGGAAATTTGTTACGATACTGATGCTTCCCCTCCAGCAAACAATATCTGTCCTACAGCTCTGACATTAAGCTAAAGCGCTTGCGTTAGAAAGGATGGATTTGCTGTCAGTTGCAATACGCAAGACTCCCTAATGCAGGGGTCTTGAACTCAAATTAGCTGCGTGCCGCTAGCCAGGTGGTGTTCTCCGTCGGGGACAGTTGAACAGTGTGCTCATAACCATGAATTTTAACTATATACAGTTACTGGGACAGTTATACAGTTATTGGTGCTCAAACAGGCCTTTTCAGAGTTGAGCGACTCACCTTAGAGCATCTTGCATTCTTTTGTGTCTAATGATGCCTGATATTGTTTGTCATCACTATAATTTGTGTTTTAGGCTTATATTAAGCCATTTGGGAAATGCTAACAAATATATTATATACATACACTACTGTTTAAAAGTTTAGCATCAGTTATTAAGTTGGCTTGAGAAAGCCAACTTGCTGAAATCTGACTTAAACGTACAGCTATTTTTCTTCTGAGACTAAAATTTCTGAGCTTTAACTCTACAAACTCCAGACTCAGCCCAGATCTTCAGACTGATCTGACCGAGTGTGCTATATCTTTTCTAACTGATCAGACTTACGATTTTACTAAAAATGTAGAATAAAACTGGGAAAAATCCCATAGACTTACATTGACGGAGTGTTGAGATGAGCCAAGACTATTCAAACTCCAAATATCAAAACTCCCAGAATCCACTGAGACTCATCAAGCTTCTTTGTACTTCTATGTACTGTATTTCTAAT
The DNA here is from genome assembly GCA_012976165.1 of Labeo catla. Classification (NCBI taxonomy): domain Eukaryota; kingdom Metazoa; phylum Chordata; class Actinopteri; order Cypriniformes; family Cyprinidae; genus Labeo; species Labeo catla. The sequence continues at coordinate 1,201,194 of VONZ01000087.1, forward strand.
CAATTTAAACTCATTCAAACTTGCTAATCATGCTAACAACAAGTTAGTAACATGATAAATATGCTAGTAACATGCTAATCATGATAGAGTCATGCTAGAAACTTGCTAGTAACATGCCAGTCATGCTAGACACATGCTGGCAATATTAGGGACTTGTTAATCATGCCTGAATCATGCTAACAACATGCTAGTAACTTGCTAATATGCTAACAACATGCTAGCAACTTGCTAGTAACATGGCAATCATGCTAGAATCACACTATCAACATGCTAGTAACTTGACAGTCATGTTAACAACCTAGTAATGTGTTAAACATGGTAAACACATGCTAGTAACATGTTAATCACGCTAGAATCATGCTAACAACATGCTAGTAACTTGCTAATCATGTGAGTAACATGCTAACAACATTCTATCTATCTATCTATCTATGTAAAAATCGTCAAACATGCTAGCAACATGCTAATCATGCTAGAAACATGCAAGCAACATGCTAATCATGCTAGTAAAATGCTAATCATGATATGTACATGCTAGCAACATGGTAGTAACATGCTAATCATCATAGAAACATGCTAGCAGCATGCTAATCATGTTAGCAACATGGTAGTAACGTTAATCATGATAGAAACATGCTAAAATGCTAAACATGCTAGCAACATGCTAGTAACATGTTAATCATGTTAGTAACATGCTAACAACATTCAATCTATCAATCTATCTCTCTATGTAAAAATCGTCAAAACTTGAAACATTTTTTGAGTTGTTTTCAAACTGTCTTGTCAGGCTTTCTCAAGCCAACTTTAAAGTTTGTCTTGACAAACTTGTTTTTATCTAGTTAATACTAATTTGTAAAATGCATAATCTGAATGCTAAAAATACATAAGTATTTGTATGTTTAGATGCTGTAAATATGTCAGTATTGTATGTTTTATTGCTTGTGAAAACATAAGTAAATGGACGTTTATATATATTACATATTACAGTTTATTATATATATATATATATATATATAATTAAAATATTCTATATTTTTGATCTTTTTAGCTTCAGTACAAATAAAATTATATGATCTTGGTGCATGAAAATGTCTTTTTATTTTAGGATAGGAATACATAGTGATATATAGTTAGAAATATGATAAATAAAATAAACTCAAATAAATATGTCATATTTACTTACCCCTTTGTCATTCTAAATCTTTCTTTTGTGTAATTCGGATATTTTGAAAAATGTGCATGCAATGAATGTCAAGGAGGTCCAATGTGGATTTACATCTTCTTTTGCATTTAACAGAAGAAAATCAGAAAATTTCCATTTCTCCAGTGTCGAGTAGTAAAAGATGGATGTATCTGGGTGACTGTTCATTCACTTGAGGATTCTGACCTCCCGATGACTTGGCAAAACACAGAATGCTGTTTGATTATGCTGTCAAAGTCTTTTAACTTTGCCACATTAGTGGAACGGCATTGTTTGCTCTCATTTCCTTGGAGTGTTGAGAGAAATTTTGGAAGCTTTGCCTTTTTAATAAAAGCGGATTAATTTAATTAGGTAGAGCTGCAGTCCACCAAGTGCGGTTTGTTCCGTCCACATGGGGAATTTGTTGAATTAGCATTAATACTAGCAGTTTATTGAGGAAACTTGGTAAACATCCATGTTTCCTTATTAAATTCAGCTCTTTTGTAGGGATTCATTTATGTGATGATCTAGTTAGTAACTATAAAGTTAATTATTTCAGTAAGACGGCTATTTAGCAGTACTATATTAACAACATTAGCTTTCCAAAAAAATGGTGTATGGATTGACACACACACACACACACACACACACACACATACACGCACAATATGCTCAGTGCATTCTGGCAATGGTTTCTTGAATGCTAGTTGGCCAAAAGAAGGAATACATAATATTGTTCTCTAGCTTTTCGAACAGCCCTCATGTCAGAAGGTTAAAAAGCATGGTAATACTGTGGTATTTTGTTGTACAAAATGCTTCATGCACAATTTATTGTGGTCAGCACACCAGTGTGAGCTAACATTATCCACACGGGTACATTAAAACTTCATCTACAAGCTCTTAAGCCTGTACATATAGAAAAATGGTATAAAACAAACTGCAGTAGCTGGGTTTTCTCATAGGTGCTTAAGTGTAAGATGTAAGAGTGTAGTATTGATCAGTCAGTGACCTTTGAGCTTTTCTTCCGAGTAACAGAATTACCTCCCATGTGCTGTTGGGTCAGGATTCTGGAAATGTCCACCACATGCACCATATCGCCTTAGAATCGATCCCCAGGTCCTGCTCGCCTTACCTACAGAGGTAGAAAAGAGTATAAAAGCTTTAAAATATTACACAGCTTCGAAAATGGTCCTTGAGCAGATGTGGGTGGAAAAAAGAGTTTTGTTTTTCAAAAGGAGTGTTATTAAAATAGATAAGCATTGGTCTTTCTTTTGGTTTGGGTAAGTGGTATATAGACACACAAGCCCGTTTCCACCTCAGATTACAAAATAAAACAGGTATTTTGAGATGAGTTAAACATAATAACAATTCACAGAGATATTAGATATAAAGTGGCAAATTTGAGAACTGTCTTTATTAACTGGATTTCATAGAACAATCTAATTCCTAAGCCTTTATTAAAGAATTTATGTATGTATCAGATACAGTTTAATAGTTATCATTTTTGCATGATGCAAGATGAGCATTACAAAGTATATATAGTTTTCTTTTTCTTTCTTTCTTTTTTTTTTTGACAGATCACTTCACTAGATAAGACCCTTATTCCTTGGCTGGGATTGGGTAGAGCCCTTTGAAGCTGCATTGAAACTGCAATTTGGACCTTCAACCCCTAGTCCACTATTTGGAGAAAAATCATGGAATGTTTTTCTCAAAAACCTTCATTTCTTCTCGACTGAAGAAAGAAACACATAAACATTTTGGAACACATTACATTGCCAAAAGTTAAAGCATTTTGAAAAAAGTCGATCAGCAGCGAACGTAATCCAGGGGACGAGGCAAATGGGTATCCAAATAGACAGGCTAGAGTTCATTTGAGGGGCGAATAGAGTCCGAAACGACAAGGCAAAGGGTTACATTCACAAAAGGCCAGAAGTCCAGGGCAGGTGGAAGGCAGACAAGACAATATAACCAGGCTAGAAAACAAGACTAGGGTAAACTAACTAGAAAACACAATAGAATTAGACTCTGGATAAACAAAGTGGCTCCGTACAGCTGCTAACACAATGAGAATGCCATCACCTCTGGAGGATCTGGAGCGGGTACCGCCATCTTTGGAGGTTCTGCAGCCTCAGCCGCCACCTCTGGCGATCCTTCCGCAGACGTCGATGGCTCTGTAATTTTGGCGGTAGCGTTTGCAGCCCAAACACACCATAAAGCAATCCCCTATATGGGAAGTGCTGCTGACATGGGGATTGCTTCTGGGACAGAAGGGTTGGTGAGCACTGGTTTAGGGATACCAGCAGCACGTAAAGACACCAGCGAAGGATACCTCACACTGGATACCAGACTGGGATTACGAACAGACCTTGACCTTGACGATCTGGGTGCAGTAGACAGGATGTGGCGAGACTCTGGACGATCGGACGTGACATTGCAAGACTCTGGATGATCAGACGTGACATGACGTGATGTGACTCTGGAAGATCAGATGTGGCGTGGCGAGACTCTGGACAATCAGACGTGACATTGTGAGACTCTGGACGATCAGACATGACGGGCGGACTCTGGACAATCAGGCGTGACATTGTGAGACTCTGGGCGATCAGACATGACGGACGGACTCTGGACAATCGGACGGACATTGTGAGACTCCTGAACAATCAGATGTGACGTGACGTGACTCTGGACAATCAGACATGACATTTAGACTCTGGACAATCAGGCGTGACATGACATGACACTGGACAATCAGATCGACATTGCAAGACTCTGGACAATCAGACGTGACATGGCGTGACATGACTCTGGAAGATCAGGCGTGACATTGTGAGACTCTGGACGATTAGGCGTGACATGGCGTGACATGACTCTGGGCAATCAGACGTGACATTGCAAAACTCTGGACAATCAGATGTGGCGTGACTCTGGACAATCACAGACGACATTGTGAAACTCTGGACGATCAGACGTGACGTGGCGTGACATGACTCTGGACAATCAGATGTGACATTGTGAGACTCTGGATGATCAGGCGTGACATGGCGTTGTGAGACTCTGGGCGATCAGGCGTGGCGTGACGTTGCGAGACTCTGGAAGATCAGCTGAGATGTCACAAGACTGGGAGAACAGCTGAGACGTGACTTGACTCGTGAAGACCAGCTGTGACTTGACTTGGCTCATGAAGATCAGCTGTGACTTGACTTGTTTCATGAAGATCAGCTGTGACTTAACTTGGCTCAGGAACAACAGCTGTAACTTGACTTGACACAGGAACAATAGCTTTGACTTTGCTTAACTCAGTGATGAACGCGGAACGTGTCTCAGCTTGGACTTTAAAGGTTTATTAACACTATCACAAAAAAACTCAATCAATAAACAGTCCGGTAGATCTAAGTAATTCGCAATGGCTAGAAACTCTTGAATGTAGTCCTCGAGCGATCGCGTACCCTGCTCGGGTGCTAATAACAGTCTTGGTATGTCCATACCTTACCTATGTTCACGTGAAAAGCTGCTGGATTCTTTTACGGCCAAATATTCTGTAACGGAGTGACTGACGCGTGAAGCAGACGGATCCATCTGCATAGCTTTATTGACAAACAAAGACATGGTCAAACATAGGCAGGGTTGAACATTGGCAAACAGGTAAATTCAACCCTGCCTATGTTTGACCATGTCTTTGTTTGTCAATAAAGCTATGCAGACGGATCTGCCCGCTTCACGCGTCAGTCACTCCGTTACAGTTCTCCAAGTGGCAGTACCTTTTATTTAACGTTTTTGTGCTTACTCTGTGAATGTTTCCTGGTGAGGTCTGAATGAGATATTCCCTCTCAGTCACAATAACTCTGACTAATACCTGTGTCCTTTTGCAAAATGTATCTGATAATTTGATGCGGCTGTTACATATTCAGTGTGCCTTTTGTAGCCGTTCCCATTTCCTCAGAGTGAATCATATTCATAATCTGATATTAGTCATGCAGCATGCTAAGAGAGGTTACTCCTGAATAAACAGATGTGCTCCATCATTGAGTAAATACCTTATAGGATAAAGAATAAACCTTGAATAAGTTGATAAGGAAATATTCCAAAGTAAGATTGGCTTGCCATTGTTTATGCAGCAGGTGCTTTTTGCAGTCTAAAGATTTGTACACACACATATACAAACATCTAATACAGCAGTAAGCTTCAATATTGTGCTTTACAGTTATATTTGTAAAGATATTAAGACTTTTGCTATCTGAACATCCTCTTTAAATAGCACCAAGTCTCTTTTGGCTCCTCCAGAGAGATCGAGTGAGCGCTAACATTAGTAAAAGCTATAAAGAATCATTGGAGAGTTACGACTAGGCGAACTTCCTGAAGTCTGACATTCCCCCTGGGCTTTGCCTTTCACCGTACATAGCTTTGTAGAATCAAGAGAGTTCAGAGAAGCTTCGGATCAGGGCTCTCAATTTACCTACAAATACAATGAATTTTAACTACTCGTAACTATAAAGCTTCCAAAAGGAGATTTAATGCCATAGGAGAACCATTTTTTGGTTACTCAAAGAACATTTCGTCATCAGTTCTTAAAAGAACCCCTTTTTTTCTTAGTGCAAAGAACATTTTGAAAATCTAAAGAACCTTGGTTCTATTGATGGTAAAGGTTCTACATAGAACCCATGGATGCCAATAAAGAACCGTCATTTTTTTAAAAGAGAACTTTAGGGGCCATTACTTAGGGCCAGTTGCATAAACTCAGCCTCGATGTTAAGACAGTGTCTTAACTACTAGTCTGACCAACTAGCAGTTAACCAAAGGCTATCATTCTTATTTTTGGATTCAAATTTAGTGTTTGAGACCCACTGCTCTAGATTTACAGCTCATCTGGGCTCAGAAAGGAGAGATGTGAAGTGTTATAAAGATAGATCCGTTGGTAATTTGTGGTGATGTGTAGTAAGGGGTCTTTCACAGATTATTTTATTATTTTATAAGGACAGGGACAATAAAGTGGAGCCACTGTATAGTGCAGACAGTTTTGTTGATCATAATACTGTAGAAGCAATCTAGTTTTAACACTAGAGATGTGGTTTTCAAATGTTTACATATTGGAGATGTTATTCTGGACTTTATCCAGCCTTGAATCATGTTTCACTTTAATGGATATGTAACATGGACAAAGAGAGAAAGAAGCACTTGAGTTGACTGCATGGTTGTTTGGAGAGTATAAAAAAATATAAAGAAATCTTGATGGCACTTCACATATTACGCAATAAAAGCATTTTAGTTTTTTCAATGGAAACTATATTTTTAATATAAAAGTGAGCAAAGCCGTTTTCAGCCCCTGAAACAGCAAACCCCAATAGTTAATTCATATATATATATATATATATAAAATTTTAAATCACTGTACAAAATTTTCACCAGTTTCAGCTTAAAAACTTAAGTTCAGCAGCTGCCTTAAAATTTTAAGTTGAATCAACATAAAAGTACAAGTCATTTTAACTCAAAAGTAGTTTTTAAGTTGATTTAACTTATGAGTTGAAATGACTTGTACTTTTAAGTTTATTTAACTTAAAAATGTAAGGCAGCTGCTTAACTTAAGCTTTTAAGTTGAAACTGTGAAAAAAAGTATAGTGATGAAATATTGCAGTTACAAATTATTTATATGTGCACATCATTATTTTTTTACATGTGCCCTCATGATATTTAATCAGAAACTTCAACTCTCCCTATTGCAATGGCATCTACATTTTTTTTCTTGTTCAAATAGCAGTTTTAGTCACAAATATGTCAAAAATATTGAGAAAAAGACCATTGCAGCTTTTATTTCATGCCAGGGTTGTTATAGTTCATAAACTAAACCTGAAACCTAAAATAGTAATAATAATAATAATAATAATAATAATAATAACAATAATAAAAATCCTTGAAATAAAATAAAATTTACCTGAAAATAAATAAATAAATAAATAAATAAATAAAAATAAACCTATTATTTTACTTTAGGTAGTTGCTAACCTAAATAGACTAAAAAACTGAATAGTTTAACTAACTAACTAAATAATAATAATAATGGCAATAATATGCAACAAAAAATATAGAAACAAAATGACAAATTATTAACAAATATTAATATAAAATCTATTAAACTATTGTGCCGACTTTGGTTTTGTGCTCATGATTAAACCATCAGAAGGTTCATTCCAGGTCAGTAGGCTATAAAAAGAGGTCACAACAAGTACCTGCCTACAAGATGTCCGTGAAACGCTTGTTATAATGTAGGTGATAGGAAATATAGTGGAGAGGGGGGTGGTGCATTTAGTCTGACAGTCTAATCTTGCTTTAAAGTGTTTGAGACTTTGTTTGGTGAATAAAACATATTTCCATTTTTATTTGACTCTGTATTGCCTTTGTGTTTGTATATATACATATGTATATGTGCTGCTGGCAGATGCTTTCTTACCAAGGCATCTTATAAGTGTTCAAATTCAGCATGAATGCATGCCAGAAGGGAAATAAAAATGGATGTTGTCTTTGAAGTGTCATGAAAAGCTCAGTGGTTTGCTGGGAGGCACGTGCCGCCTTTTGCAGATGACAAAGATGCGTTCGTGAAGATGTTTATGTGACTGCTACAGGGGCAGGTAGGCCTGATGAAATATCAAATGACTCTTTTTGAAAACTAAGTACAATGCCTATTAGCACAGATGGCAGCAGGCAGGGCAAGTACTTTCAGCGTGTCGCACGCCAGCCAAATGACTGCCACTGAGATGACTGGGAATGGTAACCAAGATTTCGCCACTTTTAATAGATGCTGGTTTGGTGATGTTAGTGGTCTGCTGAAACATTGATCCAGGACCGAGAGATTCACTGTTGTTCTCTTCCAAGCTGTGTATCTTTCTCTTCAGTGAACATGGCATGTGAGACAGAAGTCGTGACCATGACAAACCTCTTGATACTGTGATGTTGCCCCTGTGTTACACCTGGACCTTCACATACTGCTAAAAATAATGTTGTTCGGGGGGTTTAAAAACACAGTGATCCACTGCTATGTGCCATTTCGAATAAAATGCTATACTGCTATGTACTATTAATACAAGATTTTCTCCAATGCATATTATGATCTGATTGATAGACTTTGTAAATAGTATTAAAAATAAATAAATTAAATAAATAAATAAATGCAGTCTATGTTACAAAGCCTTATAAAGATGTCACTTTTCCGATAGCAGACTATGTGAGACTCATGATTGATTACAAGTTAATGACACAAAAACACAGAATATATACCACATATTGGGCATAAAAAAGTATTTTTATTTTACTTTATTTTTATTATTTTTTAAACTTTGCTACTTTTTCAGAATTCTTGAAAAAATTAAAATGCATGTCATTTTTAGTGCATTACATTTTCTACATTTTTACAAAATAATTTTTTACAAGTATGTTATTTAATTACATTAATTAGATTAAGCATATAAGCATAAACAGCTTCAATGTTTGGAAGGCCATTTCCACAATGGAATAAAAAATTAAAATACTAAATGTGACTTTTTATCTCTCAATTCTGTCTCAAGTCAATATTTTATTTTATTTTATTTTATTTTATTTTATTTTATTTTATTTTATTACTGTTTTAGAAACTTCTTTGAAAATTTTTTTTAAAAAATAGAAAGTTCCAAAAAAAAACCAAAAAAAAATAATTTCATAATCCTTATGTCAGGATATATATATTATGCATGTTATATTTTAAGTACATAATATCATTTTTTTTTTACACATTTTATTTCATTAGATTAATTAGATAAGCATAAACAAACTCTGGTGTATGGAAGGCCATTTCCACAATGGAATAAAACATTAAAACAGTAAATGTGACTTGTATTTTATTTTATTATTATTTTTTAAGTTGTTTATTTTATTTTATTTTATTTTATTTTAAAATTATTGGCTTCAGTGGTGATAAACAACAACAAAAAAAAAAAACATACTTAAATATTTTTTGGTGCTATAGTGGAATAATAATAATAGTTTAAAGAGTATGAATTTAAACTTTTTATTAATTTAATAAATTTAAAAATGCACTTTTACTATATACAAATAATTTTTTTAATAATTTATAGATTTTTGCTTTGTCCACCATCTTAGATGTAATTTATTATTGACCCTCTTTACAATTCATTTTGGGACTGTGCTGCATGCAGTTTGTAATGTCTTTCTCTTTGGAAGTGTGTTTTTATGTAGATGGCTTACTATTAAAACAGATTCTTTTATTACTTTCCCTCTAAATGATGGTTGATAAATGGACCATTATTTAAAAAAAAAATAGCAAGCAAAATCTTTTATTATTATTTTTAATAGCTGTGTTTCAGAGCTTCTCCCATTATTCTTGGCTAATTAATGAGCAAAGATTCCTCTTTTTCATGCTTGAAGTTTCTAAATTGCCCCTAACTACTCAGCAGAGAGTGTTTGCTAAGGATATTGACTAACTTAACCTCCTGCTGCGTGCTAATGAACCACAAACCAGCACAATGGAAGTAAGTCGATACCGGCAAGTATATGATTTTAAGAAACAAGGCTTTTTTCATGTTATTCATATTTGAGTAAATCCTACGTGCAACATGAGAGCGAGTCTTGTGATGTCTTAAGCGGTTTTGTATGCTTTTATCGAATGGTGTTGCTATGCGCTGGGGTTTTCATGGACGAAAACAGCATTCATTGCTAATGCAGCCCGGCTTTCCCGCGTACCCCTAGCGCACAAGAGCAACTTATTGTTCCATGACAACCACAACAACACCTCAACACAAACAAGATATTTGATATGCCACTGAGAGAGGATATTTACATCTAGCACAATAGCACTCAATAAATAGCCTGTCCTGAAGATGAGGTATGATTGTCAAAGCAATAACATGGAGAAGCCAGGAATGCTTGATGTGCTTCACAGCGGGCCGTGAATATACATCATTCCCCAATAAATTATCCTCTAACATACCAGTAATACTAGCAGCAAATTGCTCTCAACTTGATATTATGGCTTGAAATGAGTAAATCACTAGGACTTCATGTTGATGGAGAAAGTGTTTATGTGACTTTTTAGAGGAAGCAAAGACATTCATTTTTCTAGTTTTTCTCAGTATATGCAGCAGTTATTTTGGACTTGGTTATAAATAGAAGCCAGTTAATTCAATATTTTTTCAGACTGACTGTAACTCATAGCGTCTTTTTAAAGTATAAGAGAAGACGTTCTCTAATGCACCATTTTAGGATATGAAATTAATAACAATAAAGTGTCAGCTGCCTTGTCAGGCGCTCTTTGGGATCAGGAATATATATTAAGCTTGGTTAACTATAGTTCACTCACGATGACTTGCCATTTTTATCTCACTATGACTCCTGGCAACCATGTTTGTGTTTATACCCAGCTCTACGCACCTTTAAAAAAGGCCACATTGACTGGGGGAACCATCTTAGGTTACTTGGTAAATCTTAAGGGTAGCGATCGTCTGCAAGCTGTGCGATCGAAATAAATATTTTCCTTAATGCTGGATTTTTTGGGAAGCTGAACAAGGTTATCTTTCCCTCACAACCAAAAACATACCTCTTTGGTGACATTTTCTGATCTTGAAACAAATTGATAAATCCTTCTCGAGCAAGTGCCGTTGTTATTTCTATAAACTGGATGAATGAACTTCCGGGAGAAGTTCCCATATAAGGAATTCCGCCCTTTATGATGTCATACAGGCCCATGCTCCAAAAAAACCTTGCAAAACTTGAAGGAGTGTATTTAGCAAAGAAATACTCAGTTATACGTCCAACTAATTTGGCCATGTTTAGCGTGAGAATCCAACTCTCTTTTCCCACATTGAGTTTTCCGCTATTTATGAAACGCTTCCCTGCCAAACACAGAATTTTCTGGTTTCCATGTTTTCACTGTTATACACTTTGGTAGGGCTAGGTATCGAGTTCGATACTTTTTAGGCACTGACCGAAATGCCTTGATACTATCGAGTATTGAATCTCGTCAACGTCAGTGTGCCAATAAGCCTGCAGCACTAGTCTTCTCTCTATAGCTCTCTTGGTCCTGCACAGAGCTGCGACAAAGTTCGAACACACCTGCTAGTTTACACCGGTTGCTCTCAGAGATGTGGCTCACACGTGAGGCTGTAGCGTGAAAGCATAACAACACCCTTAGATGTAAGGCTACATTTACACGGATGCATTTCTGTTTAAAAATGAAAACAATCCTCATCCATACTGGCATTTCAGAAAAATATCAGTCCATACTACACAACCGAAAGTGTGCATTACGTGATTATTCACGCACACTGTAGCATGATGCTACATTTGACAATAAATAAGATTTATGTTCCGCTTTTACTCAAAACTCATTTTAAACCATCAGTGAGTGTTTGTAATAACTTCCTTTTGCTGTCTAATGTGTGTTTTGGCCACGTAATGTTGTTGAAATATGTTATGTCCTCTGAGTCAGAACAGCAATTGCAGAAGAGATAAGGCATGTAACGTTATACATACCAACAGACAGTGCTGGAAGGTGCTAGTGCTTGTCAGTAATTAGTGGAAAATGAATTGAAATTATTATTCTGTCTGAGCTATGTATTTTAAAATTTAGTCTAACAGATGTGTAAATGAAAACTTTTTGAGCTTTATTATAATTATTTTCACTGTCTTTGAATCTGTATAAACATCAGTAAGCTGAAAAAAAATATTTTGAGATAATGTAATCTTGTTAAACTTGATTTCATAAAATTGGTATCGATAAAAGCATCGTTCTTGAACCGGTACCGAAGTCAAGGTATCGTTATCGGCATTGATATCGAAATTTTTGAATGATACCCACATCCCTACACTCCGGGGTGCTATCTCTTGAATGAGTCCAGAATCTCCTGGTCAAAAACACAGGTGAGGAAGATGCAGAAACGAGCAATCTCAAATGAAAGCAGATATATATGAAAAATAATGCAATCATAAAAAAACAAACAGCATACAAATAAAAACGGCATAATGTTACCGAGTGAAATGTCGATCCAGGAAATGGGAAAGAACTGTGCAAGCATTGGAGCTTTTTGCTCAAAATGTTGCTTTTTTAAAATGAAACTTCCCTACATTCAAATGCAGATAAAAAAACGAATGTTTGAAGCTAGAATTTTTGTTTAAAAGTAGAGGATCTGTTCTTTATTTTGATGTATTGCATTTTCAGATATTCATACAACAAAATGTTCTGGGGGCCATGAAATTTTAGTAATAATGATCAAAAATGCTGCCAATGGCTGGCAACTTTTTTTTTCAAAAACACTGGCGAGGAAAGAGTTAAGTGTAAATAAGTCAGAATACATGATATAGCAGTAGACCTCCCATTTAAACCTTATTCGTAGAGATTTTAATGGCCAAAGCATTGGATTGGTTATGGAAATACTGAAACATTGACAAAGTTTACAATTTGGAGACTTTGTTGTTTTGAAGAGCTGGTGGTTTCAGATTTTTCATTCAAAATACTGGGTTAAAACATTTCAATTTTTTTATGAGCACCAAGTAAACATTTTAAAGTAAACCACTAGTTTACAAGTAGTTTCATGCTGTCACCAAACTTTGTCATAACTTAAAAGTGTAATACATGAGTGTTTCAAATTATGATTTAATGTAGTCCAGAACTAAATATATATTGTTTTTGTGATGGTTTTTGAGGCCATGTCTGGAAGAAAGTTGTAGCCTATCGTGGTAATGAAGTCTAATAAAACCTTAGGTGTCAAGTAAATACAACATAGGCTCATTGGAAAACATGCCAACTCATTTTGCACCATACATATACACCTGAAATGAACTCTGTTGGCATTAAAACACCAACAACTTTTACTCCTTTTCACACATTTTATAAATACAGCACAGACAATCAATTAATAAAGATACATTTGCACACGGTTTCTTGCAAAATACAATGTTATGACCTTAATACACTTTTACCAAAGTGCATGATTAATAAACTAATATATTTTTGCATTTGTGTCACATAGCCAGCTCCATATGTATGGCTTTTCTGATATAATAAAATTGCTCATTTGCTCACCCAGTACTTGTGACATGAAGCACTCAAGTGCAAGTACCGACACTCAATGAAACAGCTTGAAGACTTGCAGAAGCCAGCTAAAATATCATGGTTACTTCAGAAAATGTGTTTTTATCTCATATTTGCTTATTTGTTTTAACACTATCAGTTAGATTTAGTGTAGGGGGCGTGTTAACGTGATAAAACTTTGTCAGATTAATGTTCATCATTATTTTTTGAATAAACTGAACTTGCTTTTAATGTTCACTGGCCATTTGTCTTTGAAAGTGTCGCAAAACGCACAAGGAGAAATGTCGCCATGCACAGCCATGTTTTTTCCAGTGAGCATGGCTTGGTGAAATGAGTGTACTACAAGTTAAGTGTGCAAAAACGAATGCATTGGTTAAACATTTCAATATTTGTTAAACAGCTCCTGCAATAGTCCTTATTTCCACCCCGTCTGTGTAAATAGATTAATTATCTCTTAGTTCAGGCTCAGGAGGTGAAGCCGTAATAGGGGTTAAGTGTCCTCACCGCTAGCAGCTATCCAATAATGAAGTCAAATAGCTGCAGACACGCAGAACCAGACATCACAAGGTTTGAATTGCTTTGCTAATGAGGGACCTGAAAGAAGCGACTTTGACAAGGAAATGGGCTTTATCATTGCCCTGCTGTTGTGGGCAGGTTGGTTTATTCGTTTAGTCTGTGGGAAAAGAAAAGGAAGAAATGTTTAGGAGAGAAAACTGTTGCACTTTTTCGGCTTGTGCTACACTTGTTGCATGAATAAATTCCCATCAGTTTTGTTTGATAAGCTTTTGAAATGCAGATTTTGGTGTTAGAAGGAATAAATGAGACTTTTCATTTAATTATAGTACCTAATCCTTTTAAACAAGCTCTGTTAGCCTTAAGTAATTCGGCAAGCATTGCTAAGCTACCATATGCTAGCTCGTTTTCATGCTTTGTTGCGTTTTGAAATGTGTCAGAACATAATTCGTAAAGTAATTTAAGTCGTTTAGTGTTGCCACAGTGGACCTGAAAGAAGCATTAACACTGCATTAGACTTTCTTTTAGGTTAAACATTGACATGGCAAAACAACATTTTGAAGAGAATCTTAGTTAAAGTGTACAATATCAACATTTCTCATGTCAGAATGTATGATATAGATCTTAGAACTATGGCCAAGAATGACATGGTTTGACATTCACTGCGCTAGTGCAGTGTAAAAAAAAGTTTTTACTAGTTTCAACTTAAAAAGTTCAACAGCTGCCTTAAAATTTTTAGATCATTTTAACTCAATACAATAAAATGAGTTAAAATGACTTGTACTTTTAAGTTGATTTAACTTCAGATTTTAAAGCAGCTGCTAAACTTAAAACTGGTGAAACTGGTGAAATCCTTTACAGTGTGTTGACAAATTGTTGTGGCATTTCATTTGGGAATTAACCCTTTTTAATGATTAGACTTTTTTAGATGAGCAAACTTGAATAAAGAATAAAAAGATTTGTTTTTCTGTTTTAAGGAATCATTTGAGAAATGATTCAGTGATTCATTTAGTGATTCACTCATAAGAGTTACAAATCAGTGAGCAAATCAGAATGATTTTTATGTGAATTCAAAATGATTCAAATTAGTTTATTCAAAGTTAGTTGAATCAAACTCTTGACTAATATCCAAGTAATTTGGATAGTACAATCATGACATGAGAGAAATGCTAATTAATGGACATTTTACTGATTCATATACAGTAAGAAATTACATTTCATTTCACGAGCCTAAAAGCTTTTATAGTTTTATATGTGAATATAAATAATATAACCTAGTTTCAAATATTTTACTTTTGAGATGTTAAAGAAAAAACTCTGCACTCTGTGTAACCCTCCTCCGCATCTGTGGATAGTTTTATATTACTGTTCAGACTTGGCCTGGGATCAAAACTGCAACATCTTGTGTTTAATTTCATGCCTCTGAGCACTTATGCCATGCTGGAGAGCTGAGCAATGTGTGGGAGAGGCCGAGGGGCTTTTGGTCACTGACGCACCGTGTGTTTGCACGCTAGTGCATTGTGGATGGTGACCAGTAGCGTGCAACATCCCATGAGCGCTTGCACCATTGGCGTGAAGGCCCAGACATTGGTATTCTGCTGAGACGGAACTGTAACTAATGGGTTTCTAGACTCAGTAGGACATAAAACTGAACTGAGGTGTAGGAAAATGTCATCATGGCTTTTTTAGTGCAGAACTATCTGTTTAAAGGTGAAGTGTGCCTTTTTTATTGTGCACAACAGTCCTGCAAAGTGAAATAACAGTTAATGTGCTACACATAGGATGTGTGGTATCACATACAGTGATTAAATTCAATTTCGTGTTTTTTTAAAGGTTTGCATTAATTTTTCCTTCATATTTGAAGCTCATTTGGAGCTTTGTTAACTGCTAAATGAGCATACCCCTACTGTAAATGTTATAACTTACCAACTTTTAATTTTCTTTAATTTGCCATTAGTGCCATGCAGTTGTTATTTAAATGATGCATATTATTATCCTTTAATTTAGTTTAGTTGCGTTACTGTACATAGCAAATCAGTGCAGCAAATATCATGCATTGTACTAATGCATCATAATATTATTTGCAATAGTTTGAGGGGAACAATGAGGCTGCAAGTTAGTCTTAGTAAATCCTTATAGTTCATAGATGTATGTTGATGACTAAATGTAATTTAGAATAGTGTAACAGTTTGATTTATCATGGTACAGTATCATGGTTCATCTCAGTACTGTATTTAATATAATAAAAATAACACACAAAACTGAAGTTGTATTATTTGCTGTTAACTTTTACATTGTAAAAATTATTTTTTTTAGGAGTTGTAAATAAAATAACTGTAAATAAGATTATTGAAGTATGTTTCACAAGACTAACACTAATTTAGTCTTACTGTTTCAAAATTCCATGCTTTAATTCAGTGGTATTTAGCATTTCTTTGCAATTATTTGTCAAATTGCAAGTGCAATTATGGCCACAAGTTTGCAATGAATGAAAATAAGAAATTTACATGCAATGTAAAAACATTTAAGCATTTAATGCATTGAGTTAGACTGTGCAGTGATTAGGATATTAGTTAGAGCATTTCAGTTATGCAATATGTGACAATATGAATAACTAAGAATGCTTAAATGAAGTTACTTAGAGATTATTTGCAATGCAATGAGTCAAACCATGCTATTTATTTCAGATAGCAATTAATTAATAGGTAATGGAATCATGAATTGCATTTTATAGTTTTTTCTGATGTACATAGTAGTTTATACCTCAAAAACTTTAATACTTCAGAGAGATTTTTACTTTAGTCCTTTTAGAATATGTTAAAAACCATTCATAGCATCTTATAAACTGCATTAGAAACACCTACAACAGTTTTGCATGGACAAACCCAACAGAATTTCTTAAAAAAAAAAAAAAATGAAGCTATAAAAAGCTCTATTTTTGCGATTTCATTTCATGCCGGTATAGTGGCACAAAAATTGCATGCAGTGTACACTGAATTACACTGTGCAATGATTAGGATATGAAGTTATAGCATTTCAGTTATGCAATGAGAATAGGAACAACTGAGAATGTTTAAATGAAGTTACTTAGATAAGATTTGCAATGCAAGGAGTCAAACCATGCAAGACAGAATGCTATTTATTTCAGATTGCAGTTAATCCATAGATCACAGAATTATGAATTGATTTTTTAAAATATTTTTTAAGGTGCATGTATAAAATTAGCATGTTAAAATTGCTAATACTTTAGAGATGAAAAGCCATTTTTTACTTTAGTCCTTTTAGAGCATGTTAAAAACCATTCATAGCACCTTATAAACTGCATTAGAAACACCCACAACAGTTTTACATGGACAAACCCAACAGAATGTCTTCAAAAAATGTGAAGCTATAAAAAGCTAGATATTTTTGCAATTTTATTTCATGCGGGTAGTGGCACAGAAATTACATCCTTCACCTTTTAAGCGAGCGGCTTCTTTTGTTGGGTTTTGTACTATTGTAAAAGGCCAGATGCTTGTCTGAACGATTTGCTCTGTCTGTTTCTAAAACGATGCCTTTTTAGCAATCTCCGGCCATGATGAGATGGGTTTTCTTTATTGTGTGCACCTTGTCATCTGTCCACCACACGCACTGCTCCGAGTAGCCCATCAAGACACAGTAATTTAGTGCTGTCTGTCATACAGTGGCTATTTCACCCCTCCTCTCTCTTCAGCTGTCGTCTGTTATATCTCCTGTCCTCCTGGTTCACCTCCATGCCCTGTACTATACTCACTGGGATTTTCAGATGTACTCTTACACAATCCAGCGGACAGGTTAACTGACGTGCCCTTTAATATGGCCTCTCAGTACCAGGGGAATGAAGCTTTGCTCTGTCGTTCTGTGAAAGCAGGTGATGAGCTGAGCTGTATAAGTCAGCGCTCAGCACTCGCTGTCATCAGCGGCCTGACCGCCGGTCATGGTGAAATAGAGATGTTTAGATTAGTGGGTGTCATGGTGTGCGTTCTTTACACTTTATATAATTTACTGATTTAATTGACTTTTCCCAGGTTATGCTACCATGATATTTAGGGGTGGAAACAGCATTTTGGAGACCTGTCAAAGCGGTTTTACTTAATGAGATATATAGATGACAAAAATAATAGGTGCCTAAGGTAACACTTCAGACAGTTCTTTAGCCAAACTGTAAGAATGTTTGACATTTAGATTAGGGTTCAAGAAGAAGGATTTTATTATTTTTTTAATTATATTTTTATAATTATTATTCATATTCATATTATTCATGTTATTGTTATTATTATTATTATTATTATTATTCAATATTAAAAATATTTTAAGGAAAATCAATGAATTCATAAATGATTTTTTTTTGCAAAAATCTGTGTTTTCAATATTCTGATGGATGCTTGCTAGGCTAAAACAGGTAGTAGTTTATTTAATTAATGTAGTTACTTAATGTTAACAAAAATGATTCTTATTGTAAAGTGTTACTGTTATTTTTTGTATTATTTGGGTATTATTATAGTAATTATAAATATTTTATTTTTTTTATTTTCAATTTTCATTTTAGCTTTATTTATGTATTTATTCATTTATTTCCATTCAGCTTTTTTTCAGTTTTAGTTTGAAAAATTTTTATACTTTAAACAAACAATTATTCATTGTTTTGGTGACAAATCAGTAAAACAGTGCTATAAAATATATCACAACACTTACAAGAAGAAAAAAAAAGTTTACAATAATTTTAAAATTCAACCAACACTGCCACAGCAACATTTCTAGTTTTTGTTTATTTATTTATTTATTTATTTATTTATTCATTTATTCTACATATAAGTTAAAGTATACACATTATTCAAACTAAAACAAATAAATAAATAAATAAATAAAAATGAATTCAATGTAAAATCTTTTTTTTCTTTTTTGTAAATGTTGTGATATATTGTATATTGTTGTTGCATATTTTACTGATTTGTCACCAAAACAATGGATATTTCTAAAAATATTTCTGAAGCATTTAATAATGATAGATAATGTTGAAAATCTGCAATGTAAGATTTGTAAATAATCAGCATGTTCAGCACTACAATCATAAATCTAACTGCAGTGCATTAGCTAAAAGACATAAACCTGTCAGAATCTTGTTTCAATGAATCAAAGGCTTTAAATGACTTAAAAGGAGTCTGTTGGGTTTTGTCTGAAAAGTTTGTTTAAATGTGCAATGTCACCACAGAGATATACAGTAGTTGTAGGCACTAGTATTTTTAAGCTCGATAACACAAGCATTGAACATAAAAGAGTTTTGAGACAGCTGTGAGATGGGGAGATGTTCTTTTTTCCTGAAAATCTCATTGCAAACTGCCTGCAGCATTGACACAGATGCACTTACCAGTTGGTTTTCACCCCACGACAGCTGCCTTCCATCTTCCATGTCCCAGTATGAACCCGTTTCTTGTATTCCCGCACTATGGTCCATTAAAAGACCCAAAAGTCTTGCTCAGCTTGAGTCTGGACAAATTATCAAATGACTGTTTCACTTTTCCATTACCTGCCGATGGCACAGAGTGTACACAATGGAGCCCGTGCCAGGGCTGCGGTGTCTGGGCCAGTTACCGTAGTTTTAGAAAGGTCAGGACAATACAGTCACATGGTGAGTCCAGAGTCTGTCGGGGAGATATAGAGATAATGCCACGGGAGTCTCTAGCTCTTTTTCTTTGCCACCTTTGACTCTTTCTGTGGCTTTATGGGCAGGGAAAGGTAAGCTAGGTTGAGCAGGGCCTAAAATCCCAATTACAGTAAAGCAGTAGAGCTGTTCAGCCATGGGTTTTAGAGCTGTGGGTTACCTCAGGAGTTTTCAGTGTAGCAGTTTAAAAATACACCTGCCCTCCCACAATGACAAGTTTGAACACTTAACGAATCGAGAAACGATTGTAGTTTACTGCAACTTGTTTGAAATGTACTAGGAATGTGCCCGAATCAGAATACCATCCATGTTCGGAAAGGAAATGTTGTGTACTACGAAACCCCTAAAGGGACTAAAAATGAGATAGGAGGAAAAATATATTTCAGTGCTTTGTCTCGCAATTATATCGTTGGGTAATTATACTGTACAAAAATTTGTGGCATCACGGAGCCACTAGTAATATTCAGGGAATTGAAATCACTTTTGAATGAGCTCTTGTTTTTTACTTTTGAGATACGCAATCACACATACTTTGGTATATACTATGGAGCAGCAGTACTTATCACACATCGTCCTCTCAGTCATCTGTCCTTACCCTGTTTATGTGGTAAGTGAAATTGTAGGTGCTGTAATGTAACAGGTTTGCCCTTATGTTGCAGTTTGGTCAGTTTCCCGGATACACGGCCATATTGGAGATACTTGGATGTAAACAACAGTATTGATTGCACAGTTAATGTTCTACTGAATACGTTGTTCTGCTAATTTATGCTGTCTAAACCACAGAAAAAAATGTGTGGCAGCTGTTAAAGGAGTCATCATATGCCAATTTTCCACAAGTTGATATGATTCTTAAGGGTCTTAATGAAAAGTCTATAATATACTTTGGTTAAAAATTCTCAATGGTTGTGTAAAACAACACCCTTTTTACCTTGCCAAAATGAGCTCTGCAAAAATCATTCTGGTCGAGGCTGCTTTAAATGTTAATGAGCTCTGCTCGCCCTGCCCCTCTCTTCTCTCTGTGGAGTGATGAGCCTGTTTACTTTAGCCGCATTTAGCCGCGTTTAGCCGCTAAACTTGCTAACTAGCACGTTATTAGGAAAGGTGATTGCAGAGAATCATAAAAAAAACTCTATACTCACTTCTGCTGTAGGTGAAGCTGGATCACGAATGATTTGCACGAACACAGACGCATTAATGTAGACTGGGAGGTGCATTCCCTTCACAAACAAACTTAATCCACTGCATCTTCAGTGACTCAGATGTCGGGAGTAAATGACGACCACTATGTTCATTATTACATCCAGCAACACCACACCTCAATCGCTCAATCGGAGATATTCTTGTCTAATTTACATCCCTGCTCCGGCATCAAAACAATGGAGGTCAGACTGTTACAGATGATCAGAGGTAAGATGCTCATATCAATCAACTATCGTGGGAGCGGCCTCTGTCGGTATGACGCCACACCAACAGGCATCTGAGAATGGCTCGATTTGAAAAAGGATATTATTTTTACAGATTAAATAAAAACCACTGCATGGATTTTTATCATTATAGGGTAGATTTGTACATACACTGCCAACACACATTAATGTTCAAACAACATGAAAAAGTGAACTTTGCATCCTCTTTAAATTATATAAAGAAAGGACTTAGGAAGCCAGAAAGGGTGCGATATTTTGACAAACTAAAGTTAATAGGTGGTAACGATATATATATAAGCAATATTAATTAAGATATTAATCTGATATTTCACCTACCTGACCGGAAACGATAAGAACAAACATGAATGTTGTCAAGATTCTTGCCCTGGAAATCCTGGTTCAGTTTGGCCAACTACAAATACCTTCTTTCCCAAGACAGTCTTTTGCACTCTTCTTAATTTGTTAAAACGTTTGGCAGGCTATAGTACTCCAAATGTTTCAGTTCAGTGGCATTGTTTACATTCTGTGCCGCCAACACTCTTAAAAGTTGAAAAGTTCTTCACAGCGATGCCATAGAAGAAGCATTTTTGGTTCCACAAAGTACCATTCAGTCAAAGGTTCTTTAAAGAACCATTTCTCTCTTACCTTTTTATAATCTGAAGAACCTTCTTTCGCCACCAAGAACCTTTTGTGAAACAGAAAGGTTCTTCAGATGTTAAAGGTCTTTATTTAACCATTTAAACAAAAACGATTCTTCTATGGCATCATGAAGCACCTTTATTTTAAGAGTGAATATGGCTCAATTGATGACGCATTGTGGAAAAACTATACGGATTCACTATTTGGGCACATCCCTACATCTTACAATATGTGAAACAACTTTAAGAATTATGTTTGGGGTATGACCGTCTATGATTTATGCAGAATGTTAACCATATGCCTTTTTACTTAGAGAGTTGAAAATTACTGTTAAAAAATCCCACTGGAATGTTTGTGGATCTTAATTTTATAGATTCACGGTGACGTTATAATCATAATCATATCTGATGTGCATAATACACTGTAGAACTGTAGTTCATTGTGTCGTACAAGTCTTTTATGCAGTTATTTGATCACAAATACAGTGAAAATGGTAATATTGTGAAATATTATTACAGTTTAAAATAACTCTTGTAAAATGTCTATATTTCAAAATGTCTATGGAGAAATTTAATAGGAAAAATTCCAGAATGAAAAAAAATTGATCATTGTTGTTAATTCATTTAAAATGAATGCATTCCTACAGTATATGGATCTCTTCATGTTGTGTGAGAAAACCATCTGGCACATAAGTAATTTGTATGGTATTACAAAAAATACTGACCATTACATAATCTTCTGGGTCATGTGTCCGGAAGTGGCATTTCAAATAGTCATGGCGCTACTGATATCTCTGGCCTATTTACATAATAGCACAAAGTATTTAATATCAGAAACAGGATGATGGACACAAATAAAAGGAAATGATAGAGGAAGGAAAGCAGTTTTCAAAGGCTGTAAATAAAAACTCTGTCTGACTCACTGAAATTCCCCAAATACACTGTGCTCTAGGATTCAGAAAAAGCCTTGCTTTTAATGACGCCTTGAGAGTTGTGTAAGTGTGTGTGTGTGTGTGTGTGTGTGTGTGTGTGTGTGTGTGTGTGTTGTGACTTGAAGCGGGTGAAGTGCACCTTTCAGGCTGGTCAAACGGCAACAGCCTCCTCCATTTGTTCAGCGCGAGCGTGTTTGATCCTGTTCTCCCAGACTTCTATTCTGATGGTTCTTTTGATTCGGCTCTTTCAGCGCTCCTTTGAGACGCAGCAAAGATTTGAGAGTATCTGTGTCTGATCTCAACCTGTATCATGGGCCAAGCCAACTGATGTACTCATTGGTTTGAAAAACGGAGCGACTAAACCCGAGGCTTTACCTTAAGTGCATCTGGACTCCAAATAGATATGGATATATAGCTTGATATCGAACAGAATCCGAGTATTTTGTTGTCTCTTGTTCTATCTCTGTACTCCTCCTTTTCTTTTCTCTGTTGAATTCCTATCCATTTCTCTTGCCTTTCTTGGCTTCTTGTACTTTCATCCTCCCTCAGTGTTTTCTCTCCAATACAGACTCTTTTCCTAAACTTGTCTATTTGTTGGTACATCATGCCCAGTGGTGTGGGCGCCAATCATTGTAAGTTTGGCTCATAGACTTACATTTTAAATGTATAACTGTCAACATGCTTTTAACAAAGTTGGCTTGACAATATGACCACATGATTGGACAGATATTGCACGTTTGCCAGCTATTTTACAATGGCTTTGAATGTGGCTCATTCAATCAGATTTTAGTTTGAGTACATTTATTATGTCAATTATGTCAAAGAAATAAGGAAATAACATAATTAGGCATACCTATTTTTCTAAAACCTTTTTTTTCTAAAATGAAACGTAAGCCTTAAAATGGAAACAAAAACAAGAATATTTTGTACTCAGACTTAATTAATTAAACTTTAAAAATATGCTAATTAGACCATTTTAAAAAATAAATTAGCATTTTATATATAATGTTATAATTATCTCAGTGGTTGGTAACTGTCAGAGCCATTTGTGAAAAGGTTATTTAATAAAACATGAAATGACTTTATATTTTTTATAAAGCCAAAATTAAAATGGCTCATAAAATGCCAAGGATCTGTTTTGATAATTACCAGAATTTTTGATTATACATTTTTTTTGAAAGTTTGATGCTATTAAAATATTTTGGTAAGTCAAAATCATCACTCATATCTGTAGTGTAGACTTTGTTCTCAGCACACAACACCACAACAACTTCTGGAGTATCTGTTCCTCCCTCGAGTCAAAGAGCAGATCAACGGTTTCGTAACTGCAGCTCTGCGAAAGGCACAACAATAACCACCATTAAAACCACTCAGTTGAAGGTCATGTGTGTGACTGTCAGCTCTGTTGAGGAGAGAGGCTAATCCTCCTTAATGATCAGCTACAAATGGTTGACCGGAGAAAACTGCACAAGGCATTGATATGGTGAATGTGAGTGCTACTGAGACATTGTGTGGGCTTGTAATCTATACGATGAGTGACAGAGGGATTGTACTGATTACCAAAGTCATAGTGATGGCCTCCTTCAGTTTCAATGGCCAGATAGAGGAAGAAACAAGTCAGTCACGAGATATTGTGTACAAAAGGGTTGCGTGTCATTCAGAACTGAAGTGTGAATTTCTTGATAATATTATAAATAAAGTCTCGATTTTGTAATTTTTGTTGCATATTAATAATTTGGTAAAAAGATGGATGGATAAATTTGATAGATTGATGAATAATAAATTGGTAAATGGATTGATGGATGGATAAATTGGTAGATGGATGGATAATTTGGTAGAAAGATGGATAGATAAATTGGTAGGTGGATTGATGGATTGATAAATTGGTAGACAGATTGGATGGATGGATGGATAGATGGATGGGTAGATAAATTGGTAGATGGATGGTGGATGGGCAAATGGAGGTGGATGGATAAATGGTAGGGATGGATGGATGGTAGATGGATGGATGAATAGATGGATAAATTGCTAGACAGAATAATGGATGGATGGATAGATAGATAAATTGGTAGACACTTGAATGGATGGATAGATAAATGGTAGATGGATGGATAATTTGGTAGACAGACAGATGGATGGATAAATTAGACGGATGGATGGATGGATGGATAAATGGTAGATGGATGGATGGATGGATGGATAATTTGGTAGAAAGATGGATGGATGAATTGGTAGATGGATTGATGGATTGATAAATTGGTAGACAGAATAGATGGATGGTGGATGGATGGATAAATTAGTAGATGGATGGATGGAACAAATTTGTATTCAGAATGATGAAAGGATGGAAGAAACAATAAATGGATTTAGTATATAGATACAGTTAGCTATTGCGCATATAATAATGCAATATATACAGACATTGTAATATATAATCATTGTCATTAATATTAATTTTTGTTGCATATTCACGCTATGTGAAGTTAGAGAAGCAGTTCAGCTTTGTAGGCAGGTCTTAAATATGTAAAGGTTGATCTTCTCACTGCTTTGCTATTCAACAGCTTCCAAACCAGACCGTAAGGAGTTCAAATAGCCGTGTAACATTGCAGATCTCTTAGCCTGTAGCTTAATAAAGCGCAATGGGGAAACTCGGCCTGAGTCATACGCAAACGCAGGCACATGGCTTCCAGCCACACACGTACACACAACCGCATACAAACTGACCTTTGGAGCCTGAAACAGACGCACTTGATATAAGAGCGGGCCATCAAATATCACACAGCCAACATCTGTACTGCCTGAATGTGCAGTTGTTCCTCTCAGGCTGGTGAACCGAGGCCTGACGCTGATGTAGTTTGCAGCTGAGTGTGTTTTAGAGGACATCGCTCTTGTTAGTGTGCGCATATCCCTTGTGAAGATGCTATCTTTAAATTGCTATTGTCTTCTGGTTCAGGACCTCTGCTGGTGAGAATGGATGACGGAGGTTTTCACCCACATGGTTAGTCATCTATGCGGAGACAAGGGGAACCTCCGCAGAACTACGCTTGCTTTTGTTTATCCGCTGACAGGTTTAGGCTGAGGAACAAAAGGAGTCAGTTACCTCTCTTTATTCCTGCAATGCATGTGAAAGAACATTGATAGAGATCTTAATGGTCTTCTGGCATCACAGGAAGGCCATTTTTGTGCAGAGCTTTGCCTGTTAATCAGTGTCGTATTTACATGTTACCCATGTCATTAATCACTAAGGTTGGCAGTAATTTTTAAACAAACCTCTAACCCAAAGTATAATATTTCGCTGCATAACTCATCCAAGCCATATCTAGAGACCAGAATATCACTGGCTGCGTTTACATTACAAGGTTCAAGTGACCCAATTCAGATTTTTTCCTCCCATGTGGCACAGATTGGATATGACCAAAAAGCACATGGATCGGTTGTAGGCCTCATTCATAAGTGGAAATAAATCTGACATGAATCAGATATGTGCATTTGCTGCTATTGTAAGCAGATAGATTTGATATTCTCCTGTCAATGCAAGTTGTACATCACTGAAAAGTGAGGGTGGTGAATAGTCAACTCAGGTGGATGCATTTCGAGGTCAGTACAACGTGTTGCCAAGTCTGTGGTTTTCATGTGGAATTGGGCTACTTTTACACTGTTGCCGTGGAGTTTTTTTTAGTCTGTGGATTAAAGTGATCTGCCCCCCTCGCTATTTTGACGGAGGGGGACAACTGCAGAGGAATCATTTAGCAACCACATAGAGATGCATTGGCAACTAGATATGTTCTGATAAATTTGTTATTGATAGAAAACGGCCAAAAATGACAACAATTTGAAGTTGGTAAGCTTTGATTTCATAATTTGATTGCATTTACATTGATGCATTATGGAAGATTTTGCAAGATTTCACATTTTTATATTAAAATAAATAAATAAATAAATAAAGTTCTTAAATTCTTAAAAATCCTTATTTATGATGTTCACGGTGGTGTTTTAGTCCCCATCAGGTGAGAGTACATGTAAATTATGCAGGTTACAAGGTGGTGTATTAATGCATTTATTTTATTTTATTTTATTTTATTTTATTTTTGATGTTCATGGTGGTGTTTTTTCAGTCTCTGTCAGGTGAGAGTAAAATAATAATGATCAAAATAATAAAAGAGTTCTAAGACGATGATTTAAATCTTAAATTTATGTATTTTCTTATAAATAACTCCTAACTATTTTTTATTAAAGAACTCCTCTATTAAAAAAAAAATAAAAAAAATAAATTAAATTAAATTAAAAAGTTCTTGATTGTAATATGGCTATTAGTAACCACTTACATCACCATTGCATCATGCCAGTAATTATTGCTACTTGCTTTTTGATAATAAAATGTAAAAATCTAGATTTTTTGTTTGATGTTTTGATTTGATTTGATTTTGTTTTGTTCTATTTGTTTTGTGTTGTTTTATTTTATTTATTTGCTACTTGCTTTTTAAAAATAACATGTAAAAATGTACGTTTTAGTTTGACATCATTTTATTTTATTATATAGTTTTTTTTTTTTCTTTCTAGAAATACCAAAATTAGACAAGCTAAACAGCTATCTTCCTGAGTACTGGCACTGCACTGTTATGAAAGGAAACCTAACATGCACTCAGACGGAGAAGCATATGTTTTTCATTTTCACACTTGTTCAAAATACGGGTTATCTTTGCCGAGATGCTAATATTTCTTTTGTCACTGTCACACGGGTAGTATATTGTCATGAGTGCAGCTCTCAGTATCTTTAGTTCAAAAAACAGGCTTTTGTTCAGTCAATTTCATTTCGCACCTCTGCTTATCTGTTTAATAAAACACAGCACCAATTATTTTTTTGGTGACAAGAGACTCGCTTGGTGGCTTTTGTATGACTGCATAGTTTCTCCCCCGGTTCTTAACCCAAGGAGGGTTTGAAGAGCCATTGACATTGATTTCTGGCAATAATGCGTCTCCTACTGTCAAGGCTAAGGAAGTAATCATAAACGGATGCACCGGTTCTGTACTGTTTAAATTCAGTTCCATTCAAAGGACTGACTGTTAGCAGTATTGCGAGTTTCACTGACTTGACTCATTGACTGACTTGGATATTATTGACCGATCAGTGTTTTGTAATGAACTGTTTTAAGCAGCTTAAGTATTGAAGAAGACCGAACCCCCAGAGTGATGTGCCCTCCGGGGCTTTAGTGGGGCTAAAAAAACGACGGCCATTCCCAGAGATTTATTTACACACTGGATGGCTGCCAGGCACTGGCGCTCTGCAGTAAAGTCTTTTATAGGTGGGCGTTCAACTAAAGCCTCAGTCCATCACATCAATAGGAAGCACGTTGAAATGTGATTTAGTACACTAATTAGAGATGCTAATTGTTTTCGTCCCTCAGGCTTTGCTGATGGGTGCCTATGGAGTTCTCAGAGGATACCACATTGGCTCCAGGAGAAAGAGATCTCCTTCAAATGTTGGCTGGAGATTTTGGGTGGGGTGGGGGGGGAGTGCTGCTTTGGATGGTATACCTATATGTAAATGTGCCAACTTTTAATTCAGCTTTGCCAAAAAAAAAAAAAATAAAAAGTTTACTTTGATTATTACGTTTGACACACTACAGTTAGAACACATTAAATTCAAATCAGAAGTGATAGTAAAGACATGTTACAAAAGATTCCAAATAAATGTTCATTTGAACTTTTCAAAGAATCTTGAAAAACAATTAGTTACCCCAAAAGAATTTAGCAGCACAACTGTTTTCATCACTGATAATAAGTGTTTCTTGCGCAGCACATCAGCATATTAAAGGATCATGTGGTGATGCTGAAAATTCAGCTTTGCATCACAGGAATAAATTACATTTTAACATACATCAGCATAGAAAACAGTTATTTTAAATTGTAAAAATATTTTACAATAATCCTGATTTTACTGTATTTTTAATCACATAAATGCAACCTTGGTCAGCACTTTTGAATGGCAGTGAGTGTATATGTATATGTAAAAAAGTGCTTGACATCCCTGCCTGTATATGGCTGACCTATTGGCCTTTATTGCAGCAAACAATAGTGAATGAAATGGAACCAGCACTCAGAGTTCATGCTGGAATTGAACTCTTTATCGTTTAATAACACTGAAAAAGGCCAGTAAGGGTCCATTTCATGGTATGGTGCCTTGAATGAGAGTGACATTGAACCCAAGTGATGACAAATTCCTGTTAATCTATAGTGTGTGTAAGGAATCTCACAGCATGTCCTAACATTTCCAAGACCATTTTTTCCTTTTAATGCTGACAGTGTAATTCAAGTATTATGATTGTACATATTCTTTTAGTTATTTTAGAGAGCTCTAAAAGATTAAAGACAAACTAATCATTTTATTCCTAAAGAGGCTATCATGTGTGCTTTCTTATTCCTTTTTTGATTCATCATGTCTAGATATTTGCATATTCCTTACTTGCACAGAATGGCCTTCAGAAATGGCAAAACTGGATTTTGTAAGAGGAACATCAGAGGAAAATTAAGGTTGTTTGATGAAAAGCTTCATTAGCAATTCTCACTTATGAATGGGAAACAAAGCCTGCAGGACCACGTGCTGTAAGGTAGACTTTGAAAGCTGCAACACTCTAAAAATACTAAATGATAAACCTCTCCAGACCATTTAACTTAGTCCTATATGTCTTAGCTAACATCCAGTAAAGGCCATTCCTGAAATAGCTTGTGTTCAGCCTTGGATAAATTATTCAATTTCATTTTTCTTAATACATAAAGATTTCAGCTCTGCAAATGATTGATGAGGGCTGAATTAATAATTCAGAAATTTGGGAGTCATGTGGAGAATCATGCCAACTGGACTAGGAATTAAAAGAGACAAAAGAGAGATGGACAGAAGGAAGAAAGAATATGCGGACAGCTTTGATGCCATTTTAAAACTTTTACTAGCAAACGGATAGAAGAATTTTTTGTGATAAAATGACTCATAATGCATGTGTAAAACATGCATGCATATTATTTTAGTTATGTATTTAAGGACTTTCTTTATCTTTGGGAGGTAAATACATCTGAAGTCAAAAGTTTACATTCACCTTGCAGAATCTTCAAAATGTTAATTATTTTACAAAAATAAGAGGGATCATAAAAAATGCAATCATTTTTATTCAGTACTCCACATAAATTTCACATAAAAGCTGTTTAAAATATAGTCCAAAAGAGAAAATAATAGTTGAATTTATGAAAATGACCCCATTCAAAAGTGATTCTTAATACTGTGTGTTGTTACCTGGACGATCCACAGCTGTGTTTTTTTGTTTAGTGATAGTTGTTCATGAGTCCCTTGTTTGTCCTGAACAGTTAAACTGCACTCTCTTCTTCAGAAAAATCCTTCAGGTCCCACAAATTCTTTGGTTTTTCAGCATTTCCAGCAATAACTGAAATGATTTTGAGATCAGTCTTTTTACACTGAGGACAACTGAGGGACTCATATGCAACTATTACAGAAGGTTCAAACACTCACTGATGCTCCAGAAGGAAAAACAATGCATTAAGAGCCAGGGGGTGAAAACTTTTGAATGGAATGAGGATGTGTAAATTTTTCTTATTTTGTCTAAATATCTTTTTTTTTTTCATTTAGTACTGCCCTTCAGAAGCTACAAAAGATAGTTACATGTTCCCCAGAAGACAATATTAGTTACATTTCCCCTGATCTTCAAATTCAAAAAGTTTTTTAACCCCCCGGCTCTTAATGCATTGTGTTTTCTTCTGGAGCATCAGTGGGCGTTTCAACCTTCTGTAATAGTTGCATATGAGTCCCTCAGTTGTCCTCAGTGTGAAAAGATAGATCTTGAAATCATACAGTCATTTTCTGAAAGAGTTCAAATACACAGAAATGCTGAAAAACTGAAGAATATGTGGATCATTCAGGTGACAGCACAATATGGAAAATCAAGCATATGTAAACTTTTGAACGGGATCATTTTTATATATTTTATTTATATTTTTATTTATTTTATCATTTTTTTGGTAAAATAATTAACATTTTGCAGATTTTGCAAGGTGTGTATAAACTTTTGACTTCAACTGTATATCAGAGACCAGTGTAAAGCTGAACTTAATACGACCCACTGAGATCACAGAAGCTTTATTGTAATTAAAGCATTTAAGTCTTGAAAGGAAATCTATGGCACACTTTATATAATTACCTAGTTAATGGCTAATGAGTCTCCATGGCTCGTTAATTTTCTTTTCCCATATAACAATTATCCCCGTTGACATAAGATGCATGCCGCTTGTTTCTGTCTATGCTAACTGCTCAAAATTCAAGCAAGTGGAGAGTAAGCCAGCTGTAAATGAGTCTCTGCATAACCCAAATAATTTTTCACGTGGTTTACCACATCTACCATCTGTATTTCGTTTTAAGCACTTTAGATTCAAAGCACGGGTAAAACAGATCTCACGCACTTTTCCCCACCGTCATGGTATCGGAGCTGAGGAGCAATCTGGCCCCATTCCACACATTTCCACTGAAAAAAGAAGCAGAGATATTTTTTATCAACATCCTTACTACTTTTCTGGGCCTTGAACATGTCAGTTGCGTTGCTGCAGGGTCAGAAAGCTTTTGGATTTCATCAAAAATACCATAATTTGTGTTCCAAAGATTCTTATGGGTTTGTAACAACATGAGTAATGGTAAACCACAAGTAAAACTAAGCAAAGTTATGTTCGAACATAGTGAGAGTCAGTTTAAACATGAACCCTTCTGCGAGATCATTAACCATTATGCTGCTTCATTGGGAAATGATTTGCAAACCACTGTTTTATAACCTTGTTTAGAGGAGTAAACATTCAAAAGTCCGTTTAGCAGGAAATCCTGAGTTAATAACCATCATTAGTCTAGGTAAGCAGCCATAGATGTGAGAGTGTTGGTGTGTAGCAGCAGTGTGCGCAAACTGGTTTATAGATCCATGAACACCTGTATTTTCTCATAGATTTCTGCGTGGGTTTGTGTTTGAAGTATAATCGCTGCACTTTTCAGATACGGAAACCCTGACTGTGTTAATCACAGCGGCACAGAGCTGACATCAAACATTTTCATCAGTTCACCTGCCGAGCCCCTGCAGACCGAAGCCCATTGTGAGGGCCTGAGGACACACACACAAACACACATATACACTTCCCAAGGGCACTTTCCCCAGCACCCTCGCTCCAAACTCCCACACTTGCAGTGCTGTGTACATACTACTGAGCACACCAAGACGCCTTACAATAGACTGCAAGTTCCTTTCAATATAGTCGTTCCAGGAAGCAACATTTTTGCCAACAGCATTTGAAGAGCACAAAACATTTGTTTTCTTATTACACAGACATTTGTATTAAATATATATCTTTTTTTTTCTTAGATTTATAAACTTATTTTGTTAAAAATATATACATGACAGTTATGCATTTATAAATATTGTAGGAGACATTTATCCAACCTATGTAGCTAGTCATACTATGATTGAAACCATGATTTTATGAAGTGAAATTTACATTTATTTATGTTTATGTGATTTTGATTCCCCACTGTTCAACTAATTTACCTCAAAACAATAGTGAACTGTCACTTTAAATGAATAAATAAATAAATAAATAAGCATAATTGCAGCTTTTTAATCTTACAATTCTGTTTTCTTGCAATTCGGAGGGGGGGAAGGCCAAATTGAGTGAGATATAAATTCAGAATTAGGACTTTTTTTCTCACTATTTCGAGTTTTTATCTCACAATTCTTAGTTTAAATCTCACAATTCTGTTTTCTTTCAATTCTGAGGGGGAAAAAAGCCAAAATTGCGAGATATAAACTCAGAATTATGACTTTTTCTGACAGTTCAGAGTTTTTAGCTCACAACTCTACGTTTCTATACCTTACGATTCTGTTTTCTTGCAAATCTGAGGGAAAAAAGGCCAAAATTGTTAGATATAAACTTTATATATAGATATAAATTTATCTCACAATTCCGAGTTTTAATTTCACAATTCCAAGTTTTGATGTCACAATTTTAAATTTACATCTCACAATTCTGATTTTTTTTTCCCTGCCATGAATTGAAAAATATGAAATATGAATACGAAGTGGACTTAATATATTGTAATTCACAAATTTCTTTTTAGAATTCTGAGAAATAAGTTGGAATTGTGGGATAAAAACTCAGAATGACCCCTTTTATTTTTTTGTGGTGGAAACAAGGTTAGATGAAAATCTTTATCAGATCAATGCTTTAGTCAGTGATGACCGAAAGTTATTATATCAAAGATAAAAAAAAAAAAAGATACAAACAAAAAAATCTTGATAATTCTGATGGCCTAATAAACTTTCTAAGAAAAAAAAAGATCTAATGAAAGTTTCTCAAGCGATGTATGACAGTGTGTCTTTTATATCGTTGACTCTTGAATGGTAATGGTAGCTGTTATAACTAGGAGACCAGCTTTTAGCTTAGAGCAGTTTAATAGCACAAAATATTCTTTTTCTGAGAAAATATTCAAATTCATAGAAAGTTTCTTTATTTTGTTAAGGTGTTTTTACCGTGTACTCATTTCATAGAGTGACAAACATGTAGCGCTCCCTACTGCTTCCTTAATGACTCTTAGGAAAAGCGAGACCGTATCGAGTGCTCTTCCAACCATTTTCCCAGAATTCTGAGTGCCATCACCCCATAATACAGATATCCAGCAGTGAACTCTTAAAACACCCAGCTTGCACTTCGTTCTCAACTGAACATGTCCATTATGCTAATAACGGCCCTTAGCTATGCACACGGGGAACTCGGCTCACATTTCTTTTATTCGTCTTCCCCACAGTTCTGGCTTATCACTGTTCTCACAATTACGACTAATTCAGCGATAAGGCTCGCCACTGAGATCCACAGTAATTATGCTTGGAGGGCATTTCTCCTACTCTTCTTAGTAATCGCGCTAGTCTGCGCTCCGCTGGGAGGAGGAAAGAGGCTCTCGGATACCGGCTGACGCCCCTAAGGGAGCGGTTTGGAGGACAGAAACGCATCCTCGCTGGTGGAGCCGAACTGGATGATGAGGTCTCAAGGGTGTTCGTAGGGCCAGCAAGGTTAAACCAAAGCCTTAGCCTATCCAAAATGCCATCGATTTTGCACCACACAGCGCTAATCCTATAAACCTAGCATTATACTGCCCATAACGGCCTGTAATGTGTTTCTCTGGAGGGGCGTTTGAACCGGTTTCATCTTCGTACAGGTTGTAATTTTGTGCACGGCCATTGTGTAGTGGTGCTAACAAAGTATCACAGCTAAGATCAAAGTGTTGTTCCGTACGGTTTCGCCACAGTGTCTCTGTTTATTCATTACGAGCTGACATTTTCTCTGTGTTTCTGAAAAAACTTAATCTCTCCAAGTGCACAAGCTCATCTCCATCTGCTCAGCGCCATTATGCATGCATCGTCACTATTGTGTTTTAAGATGCAAATGCATCTGGCTTCTCGGTGAGATGACACTCTGTGGTTTCGCTCTCATATCCTCGCTCTTAATGCACACGCACACTGAGCTAAAAATGGCTGAAGGTCGCGGCTCAATCGGGGCCTGATCTACTCAAGTCAATTTTTTTTCTGATGGCTGGCCTTTTGCTAACCTGTGGAAGCCCATTTCCACCATTTCCCATTTCAGATTTTCTCACAATTCTGACAATTAATTACAAAGAATTGTAAAAAAAAGTCACAATTCTGAGATATATATTTATATATATATATATAAAAGTCAGAATTGTGAATTTATATCTTGCAATTCTGACTTTATAACATGCAATTATAAGTTAATAAGTTAGAGTTGTGAGATATAAATTTGCAATTCTGAGAACCTATTTTTCTTGCAATTGTGAGAAAAAAAAATTATTCTATGTGTGAATCTAACATTTGTTTCTAAAATGTTCCATTATAAATATTAGAATAAAATGTTAGGATTTATTTGATTTATCAATTTAATTTATCAGTTATCAGTATCATTTATTTAACAGTTTTATTTAGTAATAAAAGTATTTCAACTTGAACTTATTTCACTTAATTGGAAAGTTTAAGAATTTTTTAATTACTTTTAAGAACTTTTTTCAATTACTGAAAATGCAAAACAAAACAAACAAACAAACAAATAAACAAACAAATAAATAAATAAATATAAAAACACTGGTGGACAGTTAATTAATAATTGTAAATAATTGTTTTTATAGTCGAATATATATATATATATATATATATATAATTATAATTATAATTATAATATATATATATATATATATATATATATATATATATACATATACTTTTAGTTTTAATTAAAATTTAATTAAAATTTAGTTTTAGTAATTTTATTGTACTTTTGTTATTTTTATGATTTTTTTTTAATATTTCTGTATATATAGCTTTATTTATTTTTATTTCAGTTTTAGTTTAAGCCATTTTATTACTTCAACTTAAAACTTATTTCTGTAATTTGATATTAAAAAAGATATTTCAGCTCTTTTAAGGTACCGAAAAATGCAAAAAATGCAAAAAATTAAATGCAAAAAAAAAAGGAAAAAAAAAGAAAGAAAAGAAAAACATAAATAAATAAAAACACTGGTGGACAGTTAATTGTTTATTTCAGTTTTTTCAGTTTAATTTAATAAAAAGTAACTTTAGATTAAGTTTTATGTGCTTTTTTTTTTTTTTTTTTTTTATCAATTTTAAAAACATTTTTCTATATAGCTTTTTTTTTTCAGTTTGAGTATTTTTTTTTTAAGAACGTCAAAACTCAGTTGCCAAGTCAACATTTCAATTCCATTTCCATTTCAACCAACATTCCATTTAAGTGTTTTAAGGTATTTTCACTTTATTTCAATTGCTGAAAATCATTATATATATATATATATATATATATATTTGAACATTTTTTAATAAAAAACTACAAACTTTTCTTTTGGTCTGAAATAACAAAACAACAGCTTTTCTCCAATTCTCACTGGGCTGGAATTGTATGTAAATGTGTAAATTCCCCTGTGGGATCTGAAATACTGTACAGAAATGAATTGGGTCCCAGATGATTTTTCATGTTGTCTCTAGCATAGAATGTAATGCTTTCCACTTACATTCTTATTGGGAAGCTACAATGCCAAACATTAAATGCCAGAAAATGAGCATGATCTTCGATCACTGGCTAAAGGCGCTTTCTGTGAATGCAGGCCGGCTCTTGGCTTGAGCGCCATCGGTTTGGCTCACGAACGGCACATCTATTTCTGTAGGTGCGCCTTGGCAGCTGTGCATCAGTCCCATTTGCATCCATAATTCCCTGGCAGTCTGTCGCATCACTCTTCGCCGTGGTTGTCCCCTTTATGCTTTCGAGCCAGATCCCAGATGTAGCAATTCCTAAGCAGTAATTTGTTTGGGAAAGGGAGTTAATTAGTCTTGGTCTGCAAGTCATGTTGCCCTTGTGTGTCATTTGTTTATCTGTGTGCGTCTGTGTTTGTGAGATGTTGCAAACAACCATGGGGGAAAAAAGTAAGTCGAAGTCTTGCATTATCCAAGAAACTCCCAAACCAAATGATAGGGTTTTTTGAGAGCTGCTCCAAGTTTGGCCCCTTGGGATGTTTTTAATGATCATATGTTTAGATTTGAGTTGGAAATTGAAACAGAGGTAAACACAGCCCTTGGCTAAGTATTAAGCTAAATGCACCTGTGCTAGCAGCTATGCAGGGATTTGGTTGCAAAGCAGTGGAAAAGTCTTTAATTATGTTCCAAAGAGATTGGCTTGTAAAACTTTTCATACTACAGGAAAACATGCATGAGAATAAGGGAGTTTTCATAATGTGTTCAGGTGTACTTTTCAAATAAAGACAAGGCAAGTTTATTTATTTATTTCTTCCATGACAACTCTCGGGAAGATTTTATTGTGGTAATGTATATGAC
Source organism: Labeo catla (assembly GCA_012976165.1). NCBI lineage: Eukaryota > Metazoa > Chordata > Actinopteri > Cypriniformes > Cyprinidae > Labeo > Labeo catla. The sequence goes on from VONZ01000087.1 coordinate 1,237,574, forward strand.
AGTGTTAATGTATTTGGTCTTGGCAGAATAGATCTGCTACGCTGCTGCTGAATTGCTGCTGCTGTTGGTTATTGCTGTAGTTGTAGATTATTGCTGCTGCTGCTGCAAGCAAGTACAGGAACTTGCTACTGCCAAAGCATATGGCAATACGGTGCTGTGAGTATTTAAGACATACTGCTGCTGCACAATAGCATACAAAATAACCCGTAGCAGATCTATACAGGTGGAGCTGGGGAAGGTGGAGGGTTTCAGAGGAACTCAAAGCGCGCTGCTGTTAAAGGCTCAAGTGAATGCCGACCAGCCATTTAAAGGTAAAGGTTCAAACTCATTGGCTGCGTACGCGACGTGAATCAGCTTGTGCCAAGTGGTATAAGGCTGTGAATATCATCAGTTACTTTAACACCCGTCAGCCATCTAGAGTTTTATGGAAGAACTAGGCATTTATTCATTCATTTTTTTTGTATGTTTGTTTGTTGTATTTGGTTACTTTAAAATGAAGAGACAAGGAAAGTTTTGCATATGATTTATTTTTAATTTGTCTTTATTTATTTATTTATTTATTTATTTATTTATTTATTTATTTTTATGCTGTTTCATCAGGTAATCAGACGGCAGGGTGGGTATATTTATTTGTTTGTTTATTTGTTTGTTTGTGAGGTTTAATACGGTATTCGGTTAAAATTAAAATACAAGGAAGGTTTTGCATATGTTTTGTTTTTTAACTTGTCCTTTTATTCTGTACCTTTTTATTTATTTATTTATTTATTTATTCATTCATTCATACATTCATTAGTTCATTTATTCATTTGTTTGTATGTTTGTTTGTTGTATCTGGTTACTTTGAAATTTAAAGACAAGGAAAGTTTTGCATATATTTTATTTTTAATAGGTTTGGTATTTATTTGTTTGTTTGTGAGGTTTAATACGGTATTCGATTACATTGAAATTAAGAGACAAGGAAAGTTTTGCATATGTTTTATTTTTATTTTGTCCTTTTATTCTGTACCTTTTATTTATTTATTTATTTATGTTTCATCAGGTATTCAGAAGGCAGGTTTGGTATTTATTTATTTATTTGTTTGTTTGTTTGTTTGTTTGCTTGCTTGTTTGGGAGGTTTAATACAGTATTTGGTTACTTTATAATTAAGAGGCAAGGCAAGTTTAGCATATGTATGTATATTTATTTATTTATTTATTTATGATATTTTATCAGGTGTTCAGACTGCAGGTTTGGAATTTAATAATTTATTTATTTATTCGTTTGTTCAATTATTTATTCATTTGTTTATTTATTAATTTCCATCAGTTATTTTTTTAGTTATTATTTATTTATTTATTTATGTAGTTTCATCAGGTACTTAGAAGGCATGTTTGTACTTATTTATTTATTTATTTATTTATTTATTTATTTATCTATCATATTTCCTAGTGATAATTGCTTTAAATGCATAATAAAGAAAAACTCTGAAGATAAAAAATTAAGTTAAAATAATTTAAGATAGATTTAAGTAGATAAGTACATTTTAAATAGACTAAAATAATGATTTATAAATAAATAAATAAATAAATAAATAAGCAAAGAAAAAGCACAAAATAAAAGGACAAATTAAAAATAAAGCACTCTGAGATATCTACTGATATTTTCTCTGTGGTATGGTGGTACATTCTTAAACTTAAATGAGACTGTTTATGTAACCATCTTTTATTATAGCCAAAACAAAGTGCATCCCCTTTTCCATCATTTAGGTTGTCTAGGTTAAGCACCAGCTATCAAAACAGCCAGATTGCTGCCCTTAGTCACAATATTTATGCTGCGACTGACCGCGGGAGAACTATTCATCTCCAACACGTCTGGCTTCTCCACTGGAGAGGTGTTTAAAACTGACCTCTGTTTCCCCCGAGTCCGATTTGAATTAATTATAGACTGAAACACTGTAACCTCATCTCTCTCTCTCTGGATTAATCGACTAATTATGAAATCATCTGAACTGCACAGAAATGGAGGAGTTCTTACTGGGCGATGATGTTTTAAATTAAAAGCTTATTTGCTGACATTGGAGCCAGGGGTTCTCCTTCTCGTTGCGAACTGCTGGCAAATGCGGCAAACCAAAGGTGAAATTACAGAGAACTGTCGGAGTAAGATGACCCGGGTCAATACAGGTCAAAGCAAAACCTTGTGCAAATACACAATAAAACAAAACACTGACAGCTAAAGAAAGGAGAAGCTTTTAGGTCAAAGTGTATGTTGGAGCAAAAGTAAAAAATCATGTAGCTGAAACACCTAGGGGCTTCATTTATAAACAGCACGTACAGTCAAGTTTGCTGCTAAATGTCATGAATTTGTTCCTTTGGAAATGTGCTCTTCATCAGTGTTCAATAACATAAAGCTCATCTCCACATATCTGTCTGAAATACCTGTGGTGGTATTACATGTAAATGTCAACAAGACATCAAGTGAGCTTCCTTCAGCCCCTGAGGGGGAGAGATACATTAGGCTCCATAATTGCTGTCTTTTTCCTCTGATGTGGATTTAGGCTGGTGCTGTTGAATGGATGTGTATTAAATAACGCATATTCTCCTCTACATCATTGTCTTGACTTTTAGACTGGAATATTAGGATGCGATGGCTGTGGAAATAGCCAGACACAAAGGCTCTGATCCAAAAACTAGTGAGCTGCCTACACAGACAGCAAGGCATCACAGACACTTTCCTGACATCAGGGCTGTTCAAAACAGCAAGATCTCTTGTTTTGGCCAAATTGCAAGTCAGAATCACATATATTGTTGGTGGTTAGGATAATTCCAGTATGCATTGTGACAAGCTTTGTAAAATACATATTGTCAAGTATCAGTAGAAAATCATTTAATTTCATTAAATTACTAGTATTTGTGTTGAAAAAACTTGTAGAATATTTGTTTCAGAGTGTAAAATCTTTTAATTTTGCACAGGCTTGATTTGGCATTTTTTTCAATAGATGTTCAGTCAGAAGTGCAACCCATGAAGCTTCCGAATGCTGGAGTAGTAGATGAGTTTCTAATTGCAGTTATATAGTCTTATATTTTTATAATTAGCTGTCAAGTAATACATTTTCAGTGTTTGGTTTTTGAAATTTTATTTTATTTTATTTTATAATTTAATTTTTATTGTATTTTATTTTTTTATTATATTATTATTTATTATTATAGAGGAGCAGAGAGGGTAAATGTTTTGGAAATTTTCTTTGTGCCTCATAAAATTTAATTTAATTTCATTTCATTTTCATAGCTTATTCAACTAGACAGTTTTCATTTTCACAACTTATTTAACTAGACGGGCAGAGAGGGTGAAGATTTTGGAAATTTACTTTGTGCCTCATAAAATTTTATTTTATTTTATTTTATTTTATTATTTATTTTATATTTTATTTTATTTTCACAGCTAATTCAACTAAAGAGTAGCAGAGAGGGTGAAGGTTTTGGAAATGTACTTTGTGCCTCAAAATGTAATTTTATTTTATTTTATTTTATTTTATTTATTTTCACAGCTTATTCAACTAGAGAGGTGCAGAGAAGGTAAAGGTTTTGGAAATGTACGTTGTGCCTCATAAAATTGAATTTTATTTTATTACATTTTTATTTTATTATTTTATTTTATTTATTTTCACAGCTTATTCAACTAGAGAGGTGCAGAGAGGGTGAAGGTTTTGGAAAAGTATTTTGTGCCTCATAAAATTTATTTTAATTTAATCATCATTAATATATATATATATATATATATATATATATATTAGTTTGTTCAAACAGAGAGGAGCAGAGAGGGTAAAGGTTTTGGAAATTTACTTTGTGCCTCATACATTTAATTTAATTTAATCATACATTTAATGTAATTTAAATTTGTAATTTAATTTAATTTAATTTAATTAATTATTTACTTAATTAATTTATTTTTATTTTTTAGCTTGTTCAAACAGAGAGGAGCAGAGAAGGTGAATGTCTTGGAAATTTACTTTGTGCTTCATAAAATTTTGTTTTGTTTTATTTCATTTTATTTTATTTTATTTCATTTTATTTTATTATTCAACTAGAGAGGAGCAGAAAGGGTGGAGGTTTTGGAAATTTACTTTGTGCCTTGTAAAATTTATTTTAAATTGATTTTATTTTACTGAAAAGTTAGGGACTAGAAATTATTGTGGTGTCATCAGCTAATTAGTGTTGTCATGGCTTCATTTTCCTGTGGCTCTAGAGAAATTAATGACATGACATTTATGTCTCGAGATATTGTGTGTGTGTGTGTGTGTTTTCCTTCTTCGTCTTCTTTTTTTTCTTCTTCTTGAGGTTTGTTTGAAGAAACCTAATTAATCTTGGAGATCATAAAGGTGCTATCTTGGTTTGTTGATTTTGTGAAAAACTGTGAAATATTTTAAATCTCTGTTTATTCCTGATAAAAAAAAGTTGAAATACCCTCCACTGAGTAGCTGAAATGTTATATTTTGTTTAATCATTCGATTTTATAAATTAGATGAACAAAGTCATAAGGCTTTCCTCTCAAATAATGAGTTTTAGCTACCAGTGAACCTGTAACATCACAGCACGACAATTAAACACAATCTGCTGCAAATCTCAAGAAACCTCAAGAAAGAAGATTTTATGTTTAAGTACTGGAAGGTATTTTATATTATGCAGTGTTACTGAGTTAAATATGATTCGAGTGGGTGTTTATATATTTATTTCCGCCTGTGTTTGTGCTCATGGGAGGTCAGTCAGATGAAGGAAAATAAAGAACTGTGCTCTTTTTGTAACCCACGGTCACAAGTGTATCAGGGCCACCGCGTCTTCAGCCCAACTGCTGATGTCTTACAAGCTAATTCTCTGGAGACTCCGTCTTCCTTCAGTCAGCAGTCTATAATAATATGACTTCATTTAACAGCACTAGAGAAATGTCTCTGTGGATTCAACAAAGGCTTTCTTATGTAAATCACAAACTTATGTCAGACCAGGTAAAAAAAATAAATAAATAAAAATCTTGTGTTAGATGCAGTCTAATCTACACTGAATTTATTGTTTATTTGAGATACTTTTAATGAACTCTGTCCATACAATATATTCAGTATATTTATTAAAATTAATATTAATTTTTATTAACATATATATTTTGGAGGACCAAACCTGCAAAAATTGATTAAATGTTTTTATTTATTTATTTATGCACTTTTTAAAATTTATTTATGCAATTTTTTTTATTTTATCAGTTTAATTAAACATGTTAAATTGGCAGCCTTAAATTAGAATATGTACTGTTAATGTAAATCCTTAATATTGTACATGTTATATCCTTAAAATATTACATTTTTATAATCAGGCCTTTTAATTTTCTCCTTGTTTTCCATATTCCATTATTCTGTGTTTTTATTTTGATTACTTACTTTAAAATTGTGCATCTTTTTATGAAATCTTTTTACTTTTATTGAAATTGTAATATATAATTATTATAATAATTATATAAAATACTACATAATTCATTGCAGATAAATTCAATACACATTAATTTATTAATACATTTATTAATAATTAATGTATTATTTATTATATTTATTCATCAGTTTTAATTCTAATTATTCACATTTTATCATTTCCTGTTCTACCCTTGTAATATGTATTTTATTAATATATTTGTTTTATTATTTTTGAAAATAATATCTGGATTTATTTTGACCTTTGATTTATAATGAATGATAATGCATAAAATATTTACCCACAATTTACAGTGCTATATCTATCTATCTATCTATCTATCTATCTATCTATATATATATATATATATATATATATACACACATTATTTATTTATTTTATGTTTGAAAATAATATCTGGATTTATTTTTATCTTCAATTTTATTAATATATTTGTTTTATTATTTTTGAAAATAATATCTGGATTTATTTTGACCGTTGATTTATAATGATTAATAATGCATAAAATATTTACCCACAATTTACAGTGCTCTATATATAATAAGTATATATGCATATATTTTGATCTTCGATTTTAGCTTAATATATAAAATATTTACCCAGAATTTACAGAGCTATGCATTTTGTTGATATTATTTATATATTTATTTTATTTTCTGAAAATAATATCTGGATTTATTTTGACCTTTTATTTGAGCTTAAATAATACATAAAATATTTACCCTTTTTTCAGCGCTATGCATCTTGTTTCTGTGTTTTTTTGATGAAGAGGCCAGCTGCACTGAGATTGTGTTTGTTTTTCCATGTCATTACTCCCCATTGAGTTAGTGACTAATTAACACAATTTCAGCTGCAAACTCATTCATTCACAGCTCTACGCCTGTGCTGTTATTTCCCTACTGCTTTTGGCACCATGTCGTCAGAGCATGCCCTCACAGATTTTACTTACAGCCGCTTCAATATGTTAGTCTACTGTAGGTTGTGAAAAAGTTGCCGCTGCGAAAGGCCTCTGTCCTCCTCACATATAACAGATGCATGTATCATTAAGTACCGCTGCAGAAACCCCGAGATAAACACGGAAATCTCACCTCCGTAGTTCTCCAATATAAAGCATGTCCTCTAAGCGCTTTATGGATTTCACACTATAGAGTTTACTCACAGTTTGGGCTCATCCGTCTCATGTCACCGGGCTTGTATGCTGCTGAGGGGGAAGAAAAGGATTTATTCTGCATCATTTGTACTGCATGGCAGCCCCGTAAGCTGCGTAAGCTCTCTTTCTATTGCTCTCCTTTTGTGTGTGCGTGTATGCGTGGTGAATGATGATTAAAATGGAGTGGATTTGTAAAGTGGGTGGGGCTTAGAGGGCCATTGTCTCTAATTGGTCAGGTAAAATTGGATTTATGCTGCATTTTATCTGAAGTTGAGTGTGTGATATTCATATTTCCAAATGTTCTGTATTGCCCAACATTTGAAAGATAATGTATAAAGAAACAAAATTGCAATGCTACCATTATTTTCGAGTGGTAACAAAGTAGTATCCTTGCAACCAATGGTGGATGATAAATAAGTTTTAATAAGTATCCTCATGATGCAGAGAGTTTTGACTCATTTATGCATTTCATTTGCTTAACAGATAAATGAAAGTTTATGTTTATTATTAGCAGTGTATAGAAGGCTACATCTACCTCAGGGGAAAAAAAGGGGGAAAAAATCTAATTAAGACATACTACTAAGACTTGGAACTAAATACATTACTTATCAGAATTGCGAACTTTTTATTATTAATTAATTTATATTATTAATTATTATTATTTAAATTATTTTTTATTATTTAACTTTTATTTTTTAAATTTAATTTAATTTAATTTAATTTAATTTAATTTTTGCTACTGGCTTAAAATATGCTTCTATAATGTACAACTGCCACGTGACAGCCTGTTCATGTCAGGGTTATTGTAGTAAACTAAATCTTAAACCATAACAAAAATAAAATGAAATATAATAAAAAAACAAAACAAAACAAAACAAAAAAACATTTTGTTGCTTAAAATAAAATAATACATTGTAATAATTATATAATAATATTTCAGCAATTTTTTTATTTAGTTTAACTTGATGTATGTACTAAAATAAATAACTAAAATTAAACTAATAAACATGTTTTAAAAATATGTAAGACATAATACTAATACAACTAATTAAAATTACAAAACACACAAAAAAAATAAAAATATATTTTTTTAAAAAATTAAAAACTAATCACAAATATTACTAAAAAACTATAATAGTCTCCCAAGGATAATAAAAAAATGACAAAACACAAACATTATACAAAAAAATAAAAATATAATAATTAAAATAATTAAAAACTAATATTAACTACAATATTACATTTATACCAACTAATATTAATTACAAATATTAACAAAAAACTATAATAGTCTCCCAGTGATAATCAAATAACAGCCAATAATCAAATGACACTTTCAAATTACAAATGACATTTTTTTTCCTAACATTACTCCTATCTTATCTCATCTTAAACACAGTTTTACATTATTCAGAAATAATATATATATATATATATATATATACACACACACACATTTTTTTTTTACCTTAGAATAAAGTCTCATCAAGAATGTTTTTTTTTATTTTTTTAATTCATTTTAGATTGTCTGAGAATATTTTTATCTCTCAAACTTCAATACTATAGATTTAAACAATTATTATTTGTGTATGTGTGTACAAATGTATCAAATTAGATTTATGTTTGGAGTTCTAAATGCTGCTCAATGAAGCAAACAGATATTTAGCAACAGTGGCCACCTAATGAAGCATATGCCGATAAAGAAAATAAGTTAACTTTTAGCTCTGTGGTTACTCTGCAGGGTGTATCATTAGAGACATATAATAATGTGCAATGGTCAAGAAGCCATAATTTGACTGACAGTAACATTTTAAAACACCTTTATGGACTAAATCTCAGAGCAGCCATGCGTCCCTTGACCAGAAGAGATCGTAATGATTGACAGCTTCTAGTGTGACACTGTGAGAGCTCATGCACGTGTCACTTCCTTCATTAGCAGGTTCCTCTGAGAGAAACCGCTAGCACACACACTCCCTCATTAGCACAAAGCTTTCACTACTCTGAGAGACTGAATGATGTGTGTTCGTTCTTGAGGTCCCTCTTTTAAACCCTAATTTTCTCAGGTACTTTGAATCATTTAACTCCTCAAGCATTTAACTCCTCATTGATCCCAGAAGACTAGGGCTCTGCTCCAAACTCTAGTAAGCTGCTGAAGTGTTTACGGTCTGTATGGGCGAATGCTTTTTTATGTAGTGGAACTTCATAAATGACTTGGAATGGCCTTTGAAAGGAGCAACAGTGTGAATTGGATCAACCTGAAATGTGTGTTTTATATATATATATATATATATATATATATAGATATATATATATTAGCTAAAGAAGAAATTTTGTCAGATTTTATTGGAGATTTGAATATTCAAGCAGACAGGACATTTTCTAGCTATATTTAGATGGCATAGTATATCACTTGTTGTGTTAGTGGTGGCTGCATTAATAGATTAAGCTATCAGCTCAATACTCCAATAAACACAAAATAATAAACACACTGGGGGAATTGGTATATTTTAATTAGATGAAAATCTATTCCATTTAAGATTTTTTTGATACTACACAGGGGGCGTTTCTAGGATTTTAAAACATCCGGGGCTGATGCCAAAACATCAGGGGCTAGTGGTTTTGGGTGGGAGCTCACGTCATGCTCACATAAGATTTTGTTAGACACAGGTGGTTGAACGTGGATGGGGTCCGGGGCATTAAACTGAGGGTTAAAGACTATGTCACACTATGAACAATAGTAAATAGTAATCACTGCAAATAGCAAACATATCAAAGTATTATAACAAAATTATAACTTTACAAAAATATGTTAGACAAATAAAATAATAAATTTGAAGATGTATTTATAACTGTAGCAAATATATAGTTGCATGCAAAAACAGGGCCCTATTTTTTTCCCAAATTTCGTTTTTTTTTTTTTTAATTCCGTTTTCATTTTTCTGGACTTCTTTTTAATGGTTAAATTTAATTTTATTAATCAAAATGTAATTAATCATGTGTAATTAATTAAAACCATGAATCTTATACGATTTACCGTCAATTTCAAATTTGAATTTACATTTATCAAAAGTTAAGAAAAAATACATGTTTAGGACCTCATGAAATGTTTTATTTTTTTCACCTTATGTTTTATTGTTACCAAATATGTTTTAGCATGTCTGTTTATTTGAATACATAAAAACAACTTTTATTTATTTTTACTTTTATTTATTTATTTTAAATGGAATTCTGTGTTGTGTATTTTTCTGGTTATCAAAGGAAGGTATAAAATATTAAATAAATTTATCTTCTAATGAAAATGAAATTTTATTTTTGACAAATAAAGGGGATTTACTATTCAAATTTAAAACATGGAAGAAATATTGTGTGAAAAAAATGTAGAAATTTTTATTAATTAATAGTAGTAGTCGTAGTAGTAGTTGTAGTAGGCACGTACATTTTACTGAATGATTAATAAAGTTAAACCGAACTTTTACTTTGACGGGTTGCCGTGAATACCTGTAAATTTCTGTGTGTATATTTGACGCTTGTTTTACTCAAATGAAACAGTGAAATGCTCATGAAGTGACTCTCAGAGCAGTTCTGAAGATGTTGTTAATGTATTTATGTCCTCATGTAGTGAAACGGCAGACGCTGAAATCACTGCGAGCCTCACACGCACATAAGTATTACATGTAAAGAAAAATTAATCATTCATAAATAGACACGCAGAACATGCAGGATTCATATTTAGATAGTCTTTTGCGGCATATTTACAGATACTAGTCCATATCGTGACTTGATTTAAGTGTAATGACCAACTTTTGATTAATTCATTCAAACTTTGACAAATTCCGTGGAAATCATAGGGCTATACAAAAAAGCATTCGGGGCTGGAGTAAAAACATTCGGGGCTGCAGCCCCTGATACTACATAAACTATGCAGTACCATTCAAAAATTGGGGTCGGTAAGATTTTTGGCTGCAGTTATTTGATCCTGCAAACAGTGATACTGTAATATATTAGTAGAAGTGTGACTGTTTCATATTGTACTATATTGTAAAATGTTATATAATAAATATGTTTAAACATATAAAAATGTACAAATGTAAAAATGTCAGATGATCCTTCAGAAATCATTCTGACACACTGATTTGGCAACATTTTGTATTATTATCAATGTTGAAAATACACTAAAACAGTAATATATTAATTTAAAATGACTTTTCTTTTGTATTACAGTTAAAAAAATTATATATATTAATGTAAAAAGAAATATAAAAAAATGTTAGATGATCCTTCAGAAATCATTCTAACACACTGATTTTGTAAATGTAAAAATGTCACATGATCTTGAAATTATTCTAATTTGCTGATTTGCTACTCAAGAAATATTTCTTATTATCAATGTTGAAAATATAGTAAAACAGTAGTATTGTAATATCTTATTACAGTTTAAAATATCTTTTTGTATTATATTTAAAAAATATAATATATATAATTTTTTGAAAAACATATTTTTAAAAAAAATATATAAATGTAAAAATATCACATGATCCTTCATATATTATTATAAATGTCTTTACTGTCACTTTCAATCAATTTAATGTGTCCTTGCTGAATAAAAGTGTTTATGTCTTAATAATAAAAATAATAAAAATCTAAAATAAAAAAAAATAATTTTAATCTCTCTTTATTTAAATGACAGATATGGCTGATACATGTATCTGTGTTTTTAATTATTTGTGCATTAAGCTATTGCATATTCTTACATGTAATATGCATGATATGTTGCCACCGAATCCTACACTTATGCAATTATGAAAATAATAATATATACAGCAGAGGTTTTATTTTATTTTATTTATTTATTTTTTTTTTTTGAGACAAATGGATATATACTTAACTATCTGTCCATGTAGAAACAGAAACTTGTCCGTAGACTTTCTGTAGCTTAAGCAGTGAAGAACGATAGCTCTAGAAACACCAAGGGAGAACACAAGGTAAATGCATAAATAAAATGCAACGCAAGTCACTTCGAATAAAAAGAAGTACCTGCCAAAGAGTAAATCTAATGGTGATAGCTTATGTTTTTTAAATGAAGTACCATCCGTAATGCATGCCATAATGACAGCATTGTTAATGAGCAATTTAGCTATGTGCTATTTTCTAACACACATGTGATTAATCGGGTTGCATCAGTGATTCAGTCACACATTGGGCAGGGATTTCCTAGACTCTGCCCACATTCATAGTGAGAAGACAGCATGGCGCTGGGTAACAGGGTCTGGCAGGGCTGGATACAATTTGGGCATATAGTGCGCCCACAGATGGTTGGACAGCACAAGCCCCACAGAGTTGGCACGCATAAGATTCTCCATGTTTTGAGGCTTGTCAGAAGACAATAACAACCCAGTCTCCTCTCGTTTTAAGTATTGCATCCTCTTCTAGGCTTAACTTCTTAAGCTTTGACAGGTAAAGCTAATATCAGTTTTCCCGAGTAATACAGCATCTCTACATTTCAGTTATTAGCAATATGGGACAAGGTTTCAGAAATATGAAGTCAAGCATACTCTATAGTGATCCATAAATTGGGTACAGCTTGGACAACATGACTTTGACTGCCATGTGGGAAAGAGGGTAGTTTCCAGCCTAGATTAATGTTCCTCTGCACTTGTTCTTTATTACAGGGTAAGGGTTAGTAATGATTATACTATAAGGGTCTTAACCTTTTTCAAGCTAAAGACCCTTTGGTGCATAGAGAAACGGACCAGTGACCCCCTTTACATTTCGAGTAAAACTGAGTGTTGCATTTCCTGCCTAGCTTAATGCAATGTGTGCCGTATATTAACATATTATGATGGTTACATTGCAAAGGCATTAAAATAGTCATCACTGATTGACAGTCATATGTTTGTACATTACATTTTCATTTTACTTATATTTTTAAAATGTAGAAAGTCTAAACAAACCTTTAGCTGAATTTTATTGATGTCAACTTGATATTGTATTTCAAAAAGTGGTTTGTTTATGGCATTTCCTTTAAAAGTCCTTTAGATAGATAAAGGAAAATTATATATATATATATATATATATATATATATATAATTATATGTTTTATATTTTATATAGAACATTTCAGTGGTAATTCAAACAGTGCTTTCAACAGAAAAATAGAATAGAAAAATATACATTAGTATAAAAATATTTACAAATGTATACAAACATACAAACTTAGGTTAATATCTTGATTTATTTTATTTATTTATTTATTTTTTGCATTTTAACACAAAAATTAATCAAAATGAATGAATTGATGAATAAATAAATAAATAATAAATAATAAATAAATAAAATATAAAATCTGAAATGTGCTATCATCTTTTTTCCCCCTTTCTTAACTTTATTTCACAGTGGTAATTCAAAGTGCTTCAACAGAAAAAATGGAATAGAAATATATATATATATACATCAAAATTAAGTTAATATCTTATAATTTGTTTATTTGTATTTATTTATATATTTGTATTTTATTTTTAATACAAACATTGTTCATCAAAATGAATGGATTAATAAATTAATAATACATAAATAAAGTATAAAACCTGTGAAATGTTCTATGAAAAATCTTTTTTTTTCCTTTCTCAATTTTATTTCACAGTGGTAATTCAAAGTGCTTTCGACAGAAAAAAATGGAATAGAAAAATATTTATACATCAAAATTAAGTTATTATCTTATGATTTATTAATTTATTTGTATTTATTTATTTATTTTAAATTCATTTTTAACAAAAAAATCATCAAAAATGAAAGAATGAATGAATAAACAAACAAACAAATAAATAGTTTTAAAATAAATTGCTTTATTTGCACTATAAATATTCATTTTCAGAATTCAGATTTTTTTTTCCTATGGTTGTTGGATGGTATGAGCAATGATACAAGTGTTAAATCTTTATTTTTATTTTATTTTATTTTATTTTATTTTATTTTATAAATAAAGTAAATAATCAAACACGCTAAATGTTCATGTCTGTCATATGTAGCATTCAAAAGTTTGATTTGTGTGCAAAATACTGTATTTAAACAAACATTGCCTATTCGTACTTTGGTTTCGGTACTGTACCATTTGAGCACTACCAGTGAGTTTTTGCATTTCATCTCTGTGATTGGCATAACTGTTGTGCTCACTAATGCGTCACCATCAGTTGTATTTTGGCTGTGTGGCAAGTGATCTGGTAGGTTCTGTCTTGGCTTTGCCGGCCCACACAGGCTGTGTGTAGCTGAGACTCTGTGTGCCAGTCGTGCTCAGAGAAGGGAGAAATGAATGGCAGGTGGACGCGTTTACTCCCAGCATGCCTGTTGCTGGCAAAGGATTGACGCAGTCTCCCTACTGTTGCCCAAGCTGCTCTTGTTCCTCAAACATGGTTTATCTGAACCTCTTTTTACCTTAAATAAATTAATCAAGAATGCCAATCATCTTAAATAAACATGCATGTTTTCTTATTATAATTTTGTTTATTGTTTTAGTTGACAGTGCAAAGCAGAGTTCCTCAAACCCACTGTATTAAAGTGGGGTTTTGCTGTTATAAATAGGATAAAACACATCAATGTTCATTGACATTACTAATCACAACTTTTGTGTGATTTTTCAACTAGTCTTTTCCTAGATTTTTGCAAAACTACAGTTCACTACTAGAGGCAGTAAAACACCTTTATTCTATTTCAAACAAATTATGATTACAGGGCAGATTATCGAATAACAAAGATTTATTTGTTTATTTATTTATTAGTGTGATTCCTTCCACAACGCTATGTTATGGCTGTTTACCACCATTGAAAACTAATACATTTTTATGTTTTAGTTACTTAACCAGCTCCAAATATATGGCTTTTCCAACATAGTAAGCTTGCTCGATAGCTCACCCGGTACAACACTGCATTTCTGATTTAAAGTGAACAGGTACGAGTCCTGAGTTACGATAAAACAGCTCAAAGACTAACAAACTAAAATGGCCTGGTTGCTTCAGCAAATGCGTTTTTATCTCACATTGGATTAATAAATAAATAATAGATAAAATATAAACACTGTGAAATGTGCTATGAAAAATATTCTTTTTTTTTCCTTTCTCAACTTTATTTCACACTGGTAATTCAAAGTGCTTTTAACAGAAAAACTGAAGAAAAAAAAAATATATATATATATATATATATACACACACACACACACACACACACACACACACATCAAAATTCATTTAATATCTTACAATTTATTAATTTATTTGTATTTATTAATTTATTTGAATTTTATTTTTAACACAAAAGTTGTTTATCAAAAACGAACGAACAAACAAATAAATAGTATTAAAATAAATTGTTTGCACTATAAATATAAATTTTCAGACCGCATAATTTATTTTTTTTTCCTGTGGTTGTTTGTTGGTATAAGCAATCATATAAGTGTTAAAGATTTGTTTATTTATTTAGTTAGTTATTTTTTATTTCAGATTTTACATTTGCTTTTATGTTTAGAGCAGGGTTTAGTGTAGATGGTAATATCATTTTGCAGAATAACAAAGACTTATTTTTATGTGGTTCCCTTCACAATACTACTTTATGACCTCAGACCACTTTTACCATAGCGCATTATTTGTAAACTAACACATTTTAATGTTTTCATTACATAACCAGCTCCATTTATATGCCTTTTTCAACATAGTAAACTCGCTCTGTAGCTATGTGACATGAACAGGTATACAAGTCCTGCTAAACATGAGTTACAATAAAAAGATCAAAGACTAACAAACTAAAAAAGGCATGATTGTTTTAGCAAATGCATTTTTATCACACATTTGCTTGTATGGTTATGATTAGAGTAGGGTTTAGTGTAGGTGGTAATATCATTTTGCAGAATATCAAACTTATTTTTCTGTGGTTCCCTGCACAATATTATTTTCACATCTCATTTTACATCGGAAAGGCATTTGTTTTCAATAAAAATGTAGTAAATAATCAAAGGTTAAACAAAGTATCGGGAAGTGTTAGGTGTATCTGAGCAGCAGATACGCTCAGATGCTTTGTTTACTTTCTGTGTTTCGGGAGTGCAGCAGGCGTGAGTAATTAGTGAAAACACAAAATGGAGTATAATTAACATACAGTGTTGTAGTGCAGAGTATATCCAAGCATACTGCGTATACCCACTTCTTTATCAGTCGGCTTTGCGTAGCTCTAAATCCCCTCTGATGTGCATCACACAGTAGTATCCTGTATTAGCCAAAATCATAACAGACCACCAGAAGCTAATCAAATCGCATGTGAATAAATGCAAATATTCCTTAAACACACCCAGTAAAGACAGCGATGCGGTCAGGACCGTGCCGCCCGCTTCCTTTGAAATATGTTTGATGATTGCACCTGATGCGCCTGCGCCTGCGCCCGCTCCGTCCACTCCTCCACCCCAGATGCTGCCTGTTCATACGCGCGAGCATAGAGCTTAATCTATTAGCCCATTCGTCATGTGGAATAGATTTGACAAATGGCGCTCTAAAAACGTGCGCAGACATATTCACTGAATTAGAGACGGTAAAAGTTGGTGGGTCCGATATCATAGGTCTTCAAAAGTGGGTGGGTCCTGTCCCACCCACATTCAATGGTTCCCACGCCCATGGCATGGTTGCTTCAGCAAATGCATTTTTATCTCACATTTGCTTTTATGGCTATGTTTGGTGTAGGTGGTGTATTTTCAAATGCCACATTCATCGGACATTTTATTTCCCAACTGCCAAGAAATGCACAACCAGTGTAATAATACGTTGCCAGATTCATGTTTATCAGTTCTGAATAAAACTCAACGCTCTTTTAATGCTGGGCATTTCACTTTGAAAGAAGCAATGTGGTATTCCAGAAATGTCAGCATGTTCTTCCAGCAATCCATTTCTTCCATAGCAATTCATTTAAAAATTCACTCTACTGACGGGCTTCGAAGGAGTAGGTAAAACATTTTTGCCTGATGTTGCGTGAGCTCTTTCCAAAGATACTTCTAAGGTCAGTGATTTGGCTGTTTGGAGGATGTCTATCAGAAGAGCTTGATCTTGTAAGACCGTCCTAAGCAGATGGGATCTCATTACAAACTCCATCCTCTGATGGTGTCAGCACTGCTGATGACCATCATTGATGTATAGTGACTAAAGACACATCTACTCACATCTACTCAGGATTGCTGGTGCTGGAAGGTTGGTCAGATAAGGATTTTTCTGGACTGTTGGGTGAGTCTATGTCATCTACCAGGTGATAGAATATTTGCACCTGTTTATCCCTTGGTAAAAGTCAAGGGAGGTCTCGACTTAGCTTTGGCTTAGTGAGATTATGAGAAGCTTACACCTCCTTGCTGCATTCTCTAGCTTGATTGGTCAACAAATCACTATGTTTTGGGATGATATGCTAGAATATGCTGATTCCCTGGTGTGAAAGTCTTCATGCACAATCATGGTGTGGGGCAAGTTTCCAAATGGGGGCTTTGCATTTATTTTAGATTGAAGCTCACACTTACATTCCTGCATGGAAACTTGAGTTAGGCTCAGTGAACTGCATTTGTGGAATATTGTTGTTTTTGTTTTGTTTTTAATACATAAATGCATGAATGAATGAATAAAATTATATTTTTTTTGTGAAATTTTTTTTTTTTTCATGTCTGTTATCTTTTGGCTAAATGACAGTGTTATTATAATACAGAACTACAAAATTAAAACTGTTTAAAATAATTTAGGTTTATTTGCAATGAAAAACAGAAACAGATGCAATTTACTAATGTCATCCACTAATGCAAGAAGGCAATAGCAATTTAAAATGCAAAAAATTTAAAATAAAGTTAAATTAGTAAAACTGCAAATAATTCAAAATACAAATAAATACTGTAATAAAATATAAATAATATTAAAATAGCTCTGCTTTTTGCTAGAATAATCCTGAAACCTCTAACAACACCTACCTCTGATTAGTAATTTTAAGAAATTATGGCTAAGCTAAGAACCATTTGTTAACTAATTTAAAACTATTTGCTAAATTGAGCTGATCAACGTCATCACTGTTTTCTCCAGATGAATTAAACTCATTTCACAATTGATGAACAATTCTGCTTGCATCAGTTAAATTATAATTTTCTGTTTTACACTGTAAAGCTGTTTTTAAAACAGTCTGTATTGTATGAAGCGCTAAAGAAATAAAGATGGCATGATGTGACTTTTTAATAAAAACAAATGGATGATCCCTTCGAGCTGTTGACTGTTTAAACAAGAAATACGTAAACATATTTGTCAGTATTTCAGGGGCCATTTAATGATGCTCAAAAGCTCTCATTTAATAATGTGAAGTGGTTTATAATTGTCAACTGGCAAGATTGTGCCAGCACATTACAGAAATGGAGAGATCAGTTCAACACCATACAATCTGAGTTAATGCTTTGCAAATTATGGGCTGATGATGTTGGCCAGCGCAGGCTTGTCCTGCTGTGCTGCTGCCGCTACAAGCTATCACTGTTTCTGGTTGTAAGACTCATTATGCTGCTGAGATGCCTTTGGCTGCACTTTATTCTCTGTTCGGAGCTCGGCTCTTCTTCTAATGTTGAGATTTGACCGAGAAAGGACTCAAAAGACCTCATGAAATTAAAATGGGACTTTTGTGGATTTGTCTGTTAGCTTTGAGGCTGTGTAAATGCAAGTGTACTCCTAATAGCAATAGCTATAACAAGTACAGTTACAAATCTGGTGTCATGACTGTAATATAAACTAATGGTGTGTTTCATTTGTACTCTGAAACTGGAACTTTTTAACTGGAATGCCCCCTCAAGTCAGAGTTCTCACTTGGAGGAACTGCAACAATCTTGACTTCCAAGTTCCAGAATGGCTGCTCAATGTATCAGCATTGGTGAAACATTATTGTTTATTAGCACTTCTCTTTGTTTGTGTCTCAGTGCTGCACACAGTGCTGTCCAACCATCAGTGGGCATATTTTGGCATTATCTGTGTAAAATACTGCATATGAAAATGAGGTTCAAAACTGATTTTGAAAATGAACATAAATCTACATCTGCATCCTAACACAAACTACTATCAAATGTGTGTTTCTAGTGACAAAAAATGTTATATTATTAATAATATTATCTGGGAACACAAAACTGTTTCTTGATTTGAAACAGTATTACTCATTAAAACATGCAGAACTAAAAAAAAAATTCTATTAAGATTTTTATTTTCTTAAAGAAAAATGACTCGAAAAAGTGTAAAGAGTTCAAAAAACATGAAATGTTTGTGATGTTCTGATAAAGAATAGTTTAAAGCCACAGTTTACTCAGTTTACTGTCTGGTTTTTACAACTTTCACACTGCAGCAAAAATCTGCTTTTAAAATTTATGAAAATTTGACATTTATCGTGATGATTATCGATATTGACTGATATGAAACAAAAAAAAAAATATATATATATATATATATATTGTGTTATTTTATTGTATAAATACTTTGTATGAACATGTAATATGTCAAAAAAAGAACATCTGCTTACATACACTTTGGCTTGTTTCTGCTTTTTTGCAGTGTTTTGATCCAGAGATTTAAAGGGATAGTTCACCCAAAAATGAAAATTACCGCATGATTTACTCACCCTTTAAGCCATCCTAGGTGTATATGACTTTTTTCTTTCATATAAGTACAATCAGAATACAAATATTAAAAAATATCCTGCCTCTTCGAAACTTTATAATGGCAGTGAATGGGTGTTGAGATTTTAAAGCGCAATAAAATGCATCCATCCATCATAAAAAGTACTCCACATGGCTCTGGGGGTTAATAAAGGCCTTCTAAAGTGAATTGATGCATTTGTATAAGAAAATATCCATATTTAGAAATTTATAAACCGTAATCTCTAGCTTCCGCTAAATATCGTACACACATTCACAAGAGAGTGGCGTTCCAGCAGATGACGTAGGTGTAGCATAAGCTCCAGTGACAATATGCTAGTCTTGTGAGAACCAAGTTTTGTTTACAAGCAAAGGAAAATCAGTCTCCGCTTGGCTTATATCAAAATTCTCTAACATTTTTCAAAATCCTTGTTTTGTACTTCTAATTCATGACCTACGTCTACGTACTGCGTCCTACATTATTCGCTGGAACGCCACTCTCTCGTGTATATGGATGCACTTTAGTAGACTTTAAAGTCTCAACAGCCATTCACTGCCATTATAATGCTTGGAAGAGCCAGGATATTTTTTAATATAACTCTGATTGTATTCATCTGAAAGAATAAAGTCATTTACGCCTGTGATGGCTTGAGGATGGGTAAATCATGGGGTAATTTTCATTTTTGGGTGAATTATCCCTTTAATACTCTTTAAGAAGATGCGCAATAGTGCCTCCTACCTTACACCAGTGAAAACACAGAAAGCCAGAAAATTCTGTCAATGGCAGGGACGTCTCATAAATGAGAAAACTTTCCATCACAACAAAAGAAGATACTTTAAAGAATATTGATAACCAAACAGTTGCTGGTAGCCATTGACTTCCATATTATGGTCACCAAAAACTGTTTGGTTACCCACATTCTAAAATATCTTCTTTTGTGTTCAGTAGAAGAAAAAGAAATAGGTTTGGAGCAACTTGAGGATAGGTAAATGATTACAGATTTTTAGTTGAACTATTCCTTTAAATTTAAGCTGTGTAAAAAGTGGCATGAGCGGATGGATCAGGGTCAGATAGCTGCATCAGGTAGAGATGTGATGGATGGTTGCATTATCTTTCTGACACTACAGATGGCATACATACTCTGCCTGCATGCACTTTTCCTCAGCTGTTAATTAGCTGTTTAATTACGAGAGATGTGAAATGCAGAATAAATATAAACAATGTATTCAGTGTCATAATGTATTCATTGAGCTAATAAAAAATAAACACAAACAGGAGGCTATTCATGCTAATAAGATAAATTACCATCTCTAAGTATACCCACACATAAACATCTTTACATACCTAGCAAATGACACATTTACACGCACATGCAAATTATATTTCCCTCAAGCTTTTCAGTGTAAATTATGTCCATGAACTATGGAAACCTGTTTCCACCTCAGAATAACAAAAAGGGGAAACTGTGACTTTATATCTTACAATTGTAACTTTATAGCTTGGCTTTGTTATTTTACTTATCATAATTGTGATTTTATATCTCACAATGTGACTTTTCATATTTCGCTCAGCTTGGGTTTTTAGATTAGAGCTTGTGAATGACAGCTCCTCTTGTGGGTTTTGTATGACATTGTGCATTAGCTTCATCAGGCTTCAATGTCATTGTTTTAGTCTCGGGTTTGGCCCGAGAGCCAGACTGCCATTAGTTCACTGAATAATGGAATCAGGGCAGGAAAGTAAAATGGTGTGATATGGGATGACACAATGCATGATATGCGTCCTAATTTAAATCATTAATGCATGGATGCATCTAGAGCCAGAAGGGAGAAGGACAAGAGAAAATCTTTTGACAGGTTCTGGCAACAAAGCACATGGCTCACCTTCTCAGAGTCATCTGGGTGTTTCTGTTCACATCCTATATAGTAGATAGGACCTTTATATAGTAGCTAGGACTTCATAGGTTGAATTTGATCTGCCTTTATTTGACAGAAAATACAATATTATTACAATTTCAAATAACTGTTTTCTATTTGAATATATTTTAAAATGTAATTTATTCCTGTGATCAAAGCTGAATTTTCAGCATCATTACTCCAGTCTTTAGTGTCACATGATCCCTCAAAAACCATTAAAATGTCCTCACTGTCACTTTTGATCAATTTAATGCTGTCATTTTTTTTTTTTAAAAGCAGGTCTCTGTGCTGCTTTTTTGTAAAACACAAAATTTTAGATTTTGAGACCGTGATGCAATAAGTCAGTTCTTCTGCAGGTCCAGCATCTGACTCACATTGCCCGGTTCATTCTTCATTCATTCATTCATACTGGCTGGTCAGCAGCCTGGTGGGGTGAATCCAAGACGAATCTGTCTGTTAATCCTAATCTGTGTTGACAGGTGTGTTCAGTCGCTTGGCCTGGTGTTGGTGCCAGTCTCGCTTTGCCAGCCTCTCAACCGTGGCTGCCATACGTGGCATATGGGACTTCAGCTGGCCAAGTTTGTCACTGAACCCAACATGGACCCAAAACAAAACCCAGATTAAAGGTCATAAAGGTCAAAATTACACAGCAATTGCCACTTTCGTGGTCTTAGCACACCATCAGAAGATGCTGATGAAAAACGAGAGGCTTTTTTAAGACCAGTAACAGTCATTGTATTTTTTCTTATGGGTGCAAGATATGTTAGATATATATATATATATATATATAATTACTACCATTACTCCTAATAATAATAATAATAATAATAATAATGTAATAATATTGTTGCTATTTTTTTCTGCCATTTTACATACTACCACTATTATTACTACTACTATTACTCCTAATAATAATAATAATAATAATAATAATAATAATAATAATAATAATAATAGTTATTATTATTATTGTTGTTGTTGTTGTTGTTATTATGAATTATAATGATAGTAAGAATTACTATTATTTTTAATTACTATTATTAGTAGTAGTAGTAGTAGTAGTAATGTTGTTGCTAGATGATGATTATGATTATTTATGTTTTTAATTAAGATTTATTACAATTGTTAGTAAAATATCAGTTTTCTGATATGTTAATACTGCTACTATTAATTATTATTATTATTATTATTATTATTGTTGTTGTTGTTGTTATTAAAATATATATATATATATATATATATTAATAGTATTATTAATAGTTATTATAAATATATAATTATTAATAATGCTTTTTAATTATTTAATTTCAATATAATTTCAGCAACTTTGTTATTATTATTATTTTATATATACATTTTTAAATACTTTAAAATCACAACAATGTGTTTTACTTGTGGTTAATAGTAATAAATATTGGTAATAAAATTGAAAAGGAAGGATCACAACAACACCAAAAACACCTCTATTTCATGTATTTGCGACTGTTTTCTGAACTTTTTTGACTTCTGCTAATTATTTGCCTTCCCTCTGCACAGTACAGCCCTCAGGTGGGAAATTACTACCTCCATGTAGTCAATTAGCCATTTTTATTCCATTAAACAGATTATTTAAAGATGTTGTCTTTGAAGACGCTTTCAAGGTAATGTCTCACATTTGCAGACCTCACAGCTCTTCTTTGATGTTTGCTCCTCCTCGCTGGAAAAAAGGGGGCGCATCAAATAGTCCCTGAGTATCGGGACCCAGCCTTGATCTTGTTTGTGGAGTATTCTGTCAGGGATTTCTCAGCAGATAAGGGGAGGGTTGCTGTGTCAACATCCACTAGCTGCTTCTTAGCCACTTTACAAAACTTCACATTTTTAAGCCTCATTTTTCAAATGATCGTCTTTGTAGCAGCTATCAAAACAAGTGTTTCTTCTTTCTTGACAGTTGGAACATTTGAAGATTTAAATCAGACACAGTCTGATGAATTAAATGGGAAATTAAGTCTGTAAGCCGGTGCCACACACTCGACGTGCGTTGATCTGGAATAAACTGCCAATGAGAAAATTCAGTTTTGTCTGTGGTTTTTGATTGCATGTGATGACATTTTCATACCTCTAGCATGCTATCTTATTTTTATCAATGTTATTTTAGTATCAGCATTCTAATTTGTATTAATATACTATTATATACTTTATTTAGTACTAACTTATATGTGAAACCTGAACCACAAAACCAGTCGTAAGTAGCATGGGTATATTTATAGCAATTGCCAAAATACGTTATGGGTCAAAATTATTAATTTTCTTTTATACCATTTTAAGTATTATGTTCCATAAAGATATTTAGTAAATTTCCTTAAAAATATCGAAACGTAATTTTTGATGAATAATATGCATTGCTAAGAACTTAATATGGACATCTTTAAAGGCAATTTTCTCAATATTTAGAGTTTTTTGCACTCTTAGATTCCAGATATTCAAATAGTTGTATCTTGGCCAAATATTGTCCTATCCTAACAAACCATAGATCGATGGAAAGCTTATTTATTCAGATGATGTATAAATCTCAGTTTCAAAAAATTGACATATATGACTGGTTTTGTGGTCCAGGGTCACATATACTAATAGAAATTGTACTATTAATATATATTTTTTCATAACCCCTTTTGTTAAATATATATTTTCAGTTTTCATTTTAGTTTAAGTTTTAGTGTTTCTTTTATGTGCTTTTGTCATTTTCATTAGTTTTTTTATTTTTATATTTAAAATTTACTATAAAGTTATTAGAAAAAAAAATATTATATATTTACTTTCATTTTTATTTATTTCACTTTAATATTAGCACTTCAACTTCATATTTTATATATATTTTCATATACATACTTCACACACATATATATATATATATATATATATATATTTGTGTTTCACAACAAAGCTAGTATATAAGCTATTTTCTGTGTTGATTTTCATGCACAAGTGACAGAAAGCCGTTTGAGCGCCGTGACGTTGACAATGCTGAATCAGCAGCTCACAACCAAACACTTGCTCCTAAACTTGTCTTGTACACTACTCTTGTTCTGCCTTGCAAGCACTGCGGTTTTCTCCAGCGAATGCAGATCTGGTTTTTAAGTTCCACCTAAGGCCTGCAAACCTGACAAGTACTCATTTCACTCACCGAGTATCCAATAGTACAGTAACAACAGCCTTGTCTTGACATAGTTATTCTCTCAGCCCCAACCCTGTTATTGATTGACTCTGCCGAATCATTAATATTAACAATATTTGGATGTGTTGATCATCAGCCGAGGTTCAGCAGTCAACAACTGCAACAACAACAACAACTTTATTTCTGTTTTTCGAAGATTTCCCTTTTCTGCCAAGCCCACACACGCTAGGTAGGTAGTCCCCGAGGGAGTGCCGTAGAGCTCTGGCAGAAGATGTGTATCCAAGGTCAGAGCCGTGTTCTCTGGGGAGTCATTACTGCAGCCTGTCTGCTGTGGGAGCAAGATGAATGGAGCTGCGCTCAGTGTACTCAGCCTCGCCTTCATCACCGCCACATCAAGGCCTTCTCTATCAGCGCTCATCTGTGTTTCTCAATGCATATCTCCCTTACGGCTCCCTTTTGTTTATACAGCCTCTTTTAGGAAATATACATGGGATAGTGGCAGGTTTTCCATAGTATTTCTACACCACTTCTTCTCAGGTGAAAATATAGTTGTAATTGATGCTCCAGGCACTCTGTGGCTTGCAAGATGAGTTCCTGGCTGGAAGAACTTTGCCTGACTAGAACTTGTAGTTGAAAAACTTGAGACTTTTACCTCAGAAGGAACTATAGAATGACCAGCTTCTATATTCTTGAAAATTTGTCCACCCTGTTACATGACATTTTTGCTGTGTAACTGTAAAACAGGATGGACATTTTAAGTTAATAAAGCCCATTACTAGCTAGGAAAAAACAACAAGCTGACAAAGAATTTTAATAGATAGGGCAAGATGGGGAAGATGATTAATGTGCATTTACTTTTCATTTGTAACATATTTAGATATAAGTTTAGCATTTGCAGGATGATGATGCATCAGCCAGTGTGTTATAAAGGGAATAGAAGCGTTTGCTAATTTAGTTGTTATAGCACAAAATGTAAAAATATACAAAATGTGTAAATGCCTTTTAGAGTGAAACTAATTTAATGGTTTTACACATAAAAAAAAAATAAATCTGGTCCTTGAATCTGATTGGCTGAGAGGAGTGCGATATTCCAGATACTCCAACCATTTCACCGTTTGTATCACTCCGTTTGCGGTATTTCTCACAGCGGGTGTCATGGTGGATGCCCAAATCCAATATAATTATATTATATATAATACTGTTTTTGTGTCATGGAATGTGGTTTTAAGAGTGTTTTTAGGCGAGAATGTACTTTTTTAGACTTTAAATATGCAATTTTGTTAATACAGATAATGTCTATTTGAAAATTTGCTTCAATGTTTTTGAAGAAGTGAGCTCCAGGGCATAAGCGAGCATTTAGCATTTATAAAAACCGCTGACAGCAGTCTCACCTCAGCCAGATCTTCTGGAATTTGCTGCTGGCTCTGATGTCTCTATATTGGTTAAGCATGAGATATAATTCGTTTTGGGTAAATCCAAGTCTTTGGTCTCATTCATTTATTATTTGTTCCAGAGCAAATAATTTTGGCTGAGGGCAAAATCTCATCACCTTATATTTTATGTAACTTCATATGTGCTGTATATCAGAGCGCTGCCTTCGTACTTCTGACTGAATGGCCTGGGAACTTTTATGATGAATGTTGTTGTTTATTAAGCATTATTATTCAATAAATAATGTTTTATATAAATAATAGTATTTTAATAAGAGTATTTAGTATTGGGAAACTGTGTGTGTTCGCGATGGTGATTTTAGATATTATTCCAACATTAGATGGCGACAAGAGTCAGCCATAAAGACTTTTATATTGAAAGAGATTGACACGGGGTTGTAAAGTTATTGTAACGCCACGCCAGCAGAGGGAGCCCTCACCCATTGACTGACTGTTGCCGCTCCCTCTGCCGCTTCTTTGGTTACTTCCTGTTTGGTGGCCATTTAAGGAGGCCTATACCAAAGAGGTGTGGACTCTACCAAGCGTTTTTCCTGATTTCATTGCCTTGTTTTGTTATTTCCACGGTTTTGTTTCTTTGTCATAGTTTTTTTCTTGTTTTTTGCCATAGTTTTGTCTAGTTCATTGCCATAGTTTTTGCCTTGTTTCATTGCCCTGTTTATTTTGTTACTTTGGACTGCTCACTTGGATTTTGACCTTCTGCCTGCTTATTTGGATTACGCTTTTGTCTTGCCTTCGTGTTACTGTTTGTTTGGAGATCGACCCTGCCTGTCTTGACTACGCTGTGTTTAATAAAGCTCGCATCTGGATCTAACACGCTTCACTGGAGTCCCGTTACAGTTATTTTCACTTTCAACAACATTTCGCAAGATGCAGCCAACAAATGCACCAAGCAGCGTTGTCATCGGAAATCACCCTTAACAGATGAAAGGATAGTACGACAAAGATATCGCTTTTCCCACCCAAACTAAAGTTTTATTGTGAATATGAGATTGAGCAGGCAATATGAAGAATGAATGCAGGTAATCACACTTGCTCAGTCCATCACTTTCTCATAATATTTTACATAATACAGTGAGATTTTAATACAATAAGCTTTCAGTGAAACTCAACGTTCATTCCTTACTAGTTTTGAAGTGACTTTTTCGAATTAGTAACGGAGGCTTGGGCTTAGCTGTTAAACTGTCACCTTGAGATTTGAATCCATATATATATATATATATATATTACAATTGATTGTATTTTATGTCTAAGTCAATAAGTAAGTGTATGCAGGCTACTATACATAAATTTGCGTTATTATAATGAGTTTGTGTTAATAGGATACAGCAATGCATGAAAAACCATGTGGCATAACATTTTATGTAAAATATGCCATATTTTTTTTATGGGGACATAAAATCCACCAAACTGTAGGAATGACCCAGAAGCGCATAAGTGTGTCTTCATTCTGTCGGCCCTTCATTACTGTGAACAGGAGGATTATGGCTATAGAAGACAAGAAGACTGATGAGCTGCCATGCAGTCAGACTGTGGGTGGCAAAGACCGGTCACTATGCTTCTGTTATCTCATATAAATGATTACCCTTCTATTTTCATCACTGCTGCCATTTATCTGAGAGATGAGAGATGTTTTTGGAGAGTATATCTTTCTAGGGAAGCACCGAATGATAGGCAAATTTAGAATGACAAAGTGTAAAACACAACAGGATTAAACTCTGCAGTTTAAACGCTTGCTTAGACATTCACAGTGTGTCAGATTAGCGGATGTTGTGCTTTACTCAATTTATCATCTTAGCTTAATACATGCACCTGAGAAAACAAACCAGAAATGTGCAATTTCTGCTTTGTGTTTTACTGCTGAAGTAGAGCAACATAAATTAACTAGCACATTCGGTATAATGGTTTTGTGTGGTTCATCATTGAAATTTTAGGCCTGTTTAAATTGTATTCTTTGTGATTTCATCTTTGTAACATCCTCAGGCAGCCATTTTCTAGACATGCAAGTACAGCTCCTTTCTATTTAAATAGGGACAGAATGAAATCCCCATTTTTTTTTTTAGCAAATCACTAATTAAATATGACAGCACAAATACAGCAAAATTAGATGCTTTTTTTTTTTTTTCGTTCCTCAAAATTGAACTGGCACAAGACTAACTCATCTGAGCTCATATTTTCACTTGCTCTCATTTTGTTGTTCTTCACTTGATTTCAATCATTGCACTTTAAGTTGCATGGAAAGTGGAAAGTAGAGCAGTTTAGAGTTTTTATTTTATGTTTAAGATTTAATTTCAGGTTAAATTGTAGTATGTTGTATTATTTTATTTTATTTTATTTTATTTTATTTTTTTTTATTATTATAGTTTTTGTGTTATTGAGGTACTTCACTGTCAACTGATTTTATTTCACTTATAATTGTAATAATTTTAATATATATATTTTTTTAATCTTATGAATGATTAAATTTTAATCTTTATTTCAATTTATTCCCAACCAGAAATGTGCAATGATTCCACGGGGTTCTGCATGGAAATCAACCTAGTTTAACATCTTGGAAAGTTCAAAAAAGGGCAAATTCTGGGCCTATTTAAAACTGTAGTCTTTAAGATTGCATCTTTGTAACTCCCCCAGGCAGCCTTTTTTTTTAGACATTCAAGTGCAGCTCATATCTACTTAAATGGGCACCGACTGAATTCCTCAAGCGTTTTCATTTCGGCAACTCACTAATTAAAAATGATAGCAATTGCATCATACGTTTTGCCTCTTTAGCTCATATTTGGTTAAAAAGAAATGCATTTTTCATCTGGGCAAATGTGTTTGGACAAATATCGGGAAAAGAACAAAATACATGCATAAAGCAAAACAATGCTCTTCGTCCCTCAAAACTGAACTGGCACAAGAATAACTCATCTGAGTTCACACTTCAGGCATCACCTCCATTTCCCACCCAACATAACGCATGATGGCTCTCAAAATATCCATTATGTGATATCCATCTAGTTCCATGAAACCTCAAGCATATAGAGGCACAGAAAGTTTGATTAGAACTGAATGGTAATGTGTTTTGTGACATGATGTGTAATTGATTCTGACTGTGGAAAGTTTTAGATGGGATGTTGGCATTCCTGTATGACTCTTGAGATGAAGTGCATGATCCCTGTATACTCATTGTTTGTGTTTGTGAGAAGATCTAGGATGCTTGTCATGAAGCCATTGTACCTTGGCATATGCTATTATGAAATAAGATTACAGATGTGCAGTGGAATTACTCACACATGGCACAAAGGGCAACACACAAACATACGACTACAAAAAGTCTAGAAAGTGCAGAAATAATTCTTATGACAGTTTAATGCATGCAAACATCTGTCAGTGCCACATCTGGAACAGGTGGTGTTACCCAAAACAAAAATGCATTTTTTTTACTCTGATAAACACTGTAGCTCTACTTTTTTTGTGTTGTCACTGGAGATAACATATGCAGGAGCTCTCCAGACATCTTTTGTAGCCAGACCTTCTCAAATCTAAACTGCAAAGTGTTTTAGATGTCTTTTATTCTGAGCATGACCTTTAAAGTCTCAGTGAAATCAGGATATGAGTTTTGTGGGGCTTTTAGTTCATGTCTGTGAGCTTTGAGGACATTTATGCTGGTACACAGTTTACAACACCAACCTTTACCAGATTTATCTATCTATCTATCTATCTATCTATCTATCTATCTATCTATCTATCTATCGTTCTATCTATCTATCGGTCTTTTTTCTCTGTCTATCTGTCTATCGTTCTATCTATCTGTCTATCTATCTATCTATCTATCTATCGATCTATCTATCTTTCTATCTATCTATCTATCTATCTATCTGTCTATCTATCTATCATCTATCATCTATGGTTCTATCTATCATTCTATCGTTCTTTTTCATCTATCTATCTGTCTATCTATCTATCATCTATCATCTATCGTTCTATCTATCATTCTATCGTTCTTTTTTCTATCTATCTATCTATCTATCTATCTATCTATCTATCTATCTATCTATCTATCTATCTATCTATCGTTCGGGCTTTATCAAGTCAACATCCAAAGTTTGTCTTGACAAACTTTGCTTTTCTGGTTAAATATTAAAATAGTTAAAAAATAATAATAATAAATGAAATAAGCCAACACAGGAAATGAATTTGCTTTAAACCATTTTGTGAGGTCTTTAGGTTTTGGTGTGATGAAATATGCAGTAAGGAGAAGGAGCCCATCTGTACTGCCCAAATACCTTTATGAGTGCCATTTAAATGATATTGTTTTTCTAACGTAATGTAAGCTGTGATAAGCGTGATCTGGACAGATGCCACATAATTTGCTTCACTATTGCAATTGTTGTGCACAGAACTAGGCTACATGTGAGTACATACTGACAGGTGTCGTAGACCCTAGATTCAGTTGCACAGCCACACAAAAATGTGTGGACAGCTGTCAGGGCTTTAATCAGCACAAACCAACTCTGCTACCAGCACTTCACCACACATAAACAAGCACACGCTCACCCAGAGACACCCGCTTTCCCCCCAAATCCCCTACGGAGCATCTGACAGCTCTGCCTTGAGCTTGTAATCCATCTCTGGGAGCCACAACACCCAGTGCAATTATTCTTTCTTGCTGACTTTACCTGGAAAACATAATTGAAAGAAGCTGTTTTTATTCGTACCACTTAAGGCAGATCTTTGAAGAGGAAAAAAGGAGACTCCAACAAGCCAGTTTCTTGATGTTATAATGACACGAGAAGTTAATAGACTGTCAAGGGAAAAAAACTTAAGTGGGGAACTGGGCAACTATGTTGCTTACTCTTTGGAAACTTATTAGAATAAACTTTTGTGATGAAATGCTAATGGGCCAATTAACTTGGCTGCACAAAGACGTGATTGTGAGTTTTGGCAACCACAAATTTGTGGGAGATATATGAATGGCCCCAGTGTGACCTTAAGCCACTTAACCTTTAAGGTTGTTACTTACAGTGTGCATATGCACCTTAAGTAGTAATGTATTCATATCATAATACTTAGAATAGTATAATAAAATGGCTTGTTAGATGGCTTGGAAGACTTGTTCTACTTTAGTTTTAAGTATAGATTTATTTATTTTATTTTATTATTTTATTTTTTTGTTCAGTATTGATTTGATTTTTAGATTTATGTCACTAAACTCATTATTTATAATATGTATTTTTTTCTACTTTAGTGTTGCTTTAGTACAGACATAGATTTTTATTTTATTTTATTTTATTTTATTTGTTTTGTTTTATTTTATTTATAATTTTTATTTTATTTTATTTATTTTTTATTTTAATTTGTCACTGATAATGTCACTGAACTTTTTATTTATAACATTTCGTTTTCAGTCTGCTTTAGTTGTGGTTCAGTATACATATATATTATTTTATTTTATATTATTTTGTTTATTATTTAGTTTTCTGTCTACTCTGGTTTTGGCCCAATATTATTTATTTTTATTTTATTTTTATTTTATTTTTTTATTTTAATTTAATTTAATTTAATTTAAAATCATGTATATGTTGCACATTGCATCAGCTCCATCTTGTCCTTTTAAGGTCCCCAGCTTGAGAAACCTCTGTCGAACCCTGCGGTCTAGTTCTATTTCTTCTCATTTTCATCAGTTTGTCCTTTTTCCCTCATTCTTGCCCTCATATCTGTCGCAACCTTTCTTTGTCCGGCCTTTTTTTCATCCACAGAGGTTTGAAGCCCTTTAAAGGTTCGGTCAGATTTGGAGGGGGCAGCCATTAAACAGTTTCCCTCTCTCTTTTCTCTGTATGACAGTACTAGTGTGTGATGTTGTCCCACGATGCCTCCATTGTGCCTTATTGACAAAGTTCCTGTCAGTCATTGGTAAACCTAGATGAACAGAGGAACCCAAGAGTGAATGAGTGAGTACCAGAACCAGTAATGAGGACACGCTCTGCAGTCACATCCTTAATCATGTGCAAACAACTGACGGGCTATTTGATGACTGTAATATTGCACTATATATCGTACAAACTGTTTTCTCTGGTAACCTAAAAATGGGTCATAGGGTAACATCTAAATGAACTGGTTTTATATAAGTCTATATTTATCATTGCTCATACCTGGAGTAACTAATTAGCAACTTAATTTAATTTAATTTAATTTAATTTAATTTTTAATATTACTGAACAAACCTGACTTCATGGGGTTACAGAAATGTGCCGTTTTTAATACTCAGACCAGGTAGAAAAAGAGAAAAACAACTCTTCAACTGCACATTTACACCTTAACGTCTCGTTATACAACAGTACATTTTATGACACTAATCCACAGATGTACTCTGGAAGCATTTTTGCAAATGTCAAAGTAATTTGTGGGGTGTAAAGATGGAGCATTATGCACGAGACGAGTGAGGATGTGGTATATATGTTAAGAAGAAAGCAGCTGTGAATTGCTGGCACACTCAGACATATCAAGTGGTTCCAGCCCAAGTGATTGTTTAGGATTAATGGTGCAGTCTCCAGTGCATGCTTTCTATGGAAACTCAAGTAGTCGGAGACAGGCCCTTGTGTGCGGCTGTTAGTAGAGTAGACAGGAACACCAGAGAAGGGTGATAAATGGCCCAGCTCTGGCTCCCAATCTGCTCTGACAGCGTCTCGCGTTGCTTGTGTTAGTCAGCGAGGATGCATGTGTATATGAAACAGAGATATTAAGACTGTGAATACCAAAGGTTTCAAGCACACCTGTCACTAGCTCTTGGTTAATGAGAGGCAGACTGGCCATGTGATCAAACTTTGCCACACAGAAAATAGATAGTTAAAGAGACAGTGCACCCAAAATAAAATTTTTGTCATTAACTCACCCTTCAGTGTAAATCTGTTTCTGCCATGGAATAAAAAAAAAAGGTAATTGCGACTTTTTATCTCACAATTCAGAATTTTCTCACAATTTTAGGTTTATGTCTCACAAACCTGATTTAAAAAAATAAAATAAAATAATTCATATACCTTATATAAACTCGCATTTCTGAGAATTGTGAGATAAAGTCACAAAAAATAGTTGCAAGATTAAAACTATATATAGATACATAGTCAGAATTATGACATAATAAGCATAATTCTGAGAAAAAAGTGAGAATTGGTAGGATATAAACTCACAATTGCAAGAAAAAAAGTCAGAATTGTGAAATAAAAATTTGTAATTATCTTTTTCTTTTTTTATCTAGTGGCAAAAAAATAAAAAAAATAAAAAAAAATTAGAAAAAAAGTAAACAGTTGACTCGGAAAGTCAGAATTATGAAATATTAAATTGCAATTGCTAAAAAAAATAAAATAAAATTTTCACTTTGAAAACCTTAACATCCATCCATCCTCTTCTTTTGAGTCAAATATGCCAACGAATCATGAATTTAAAATCCAAATTGTGAGATATATAGTCATAAAAATGAGATATAAATTCAAATAAAAATAAAAAAAAGTGTGAAATAAAAATTTGCAGTCATCTTTTTCATTTTATCTAGTGGGGGAAAAAAAAGCTATTCAAAGAAAAAAAAAGTACTCAGAAAGTCAGAATTGTGAAATATAAACTTGCAATTGCTAACTAAAAAAAACTAAATTAATAAATAAAATAAAATAAAATAAAAAATAAATTAAATTAAACCTTTAACTGTGACTCCCATTTTTGAACACAGACATAAAATGCACTATCCAGACTTACATTTTTGAATGAAATGAAATGAAAACATTCATGAATGAAAACATTTTGTAATATGATTTTGTACATGTACATTTTCCGTGGTAATGCAATGTCTGATTTTAAAATGCCTTTCAAAGGATGAATTTTGAGAGTTTATGTTTTGAACTGATATATAATTTCTTATGATTTGTAAAATGTGATAGGGAAAAAGGCGACGAAGAAAGTCTTTTGTGACAAAGGTCAGAACTCATGTTATGATGTAGATTTTTTTTCTAAGTTGCACTCTTGACATATATTAATCTATTACTTTTCCTACATAATTTGTAACACAAACATATGGTAAAATATCTATTTAGGAGTGTTAGACTTGTCCGACGATGTATAGTTTGTCATGATTAGATTAGGATTTATTTGTAATATGGTGAAAAAAACTTTGATGTCCCACAGAGGGGATTTTGTTTTCCATCAGACACAAAGAAAAAAAAAAGTGAGGAACATTTTTAATATAGAAAATCTCAACATCCATCCATCCTCTTTGGCGTGTTCATAACAGAAGCAGCAATATCTGATGTGTGAATTAACTGTTCTTTTGAGTCAAATATGCCAACGAATCATTAATCCAGTTCACAACACCTGTCTGAATGATTCATTTGTGAATCTAACAAATCCAAGATCAACTCACAGTCTCAAAGAGAGCCATTGTAAGCTGTTAACACCTCATTCACAGTGATGATTCATAAAACTTGATTCATATGTATCTTTTTTTAAGCTTAAGTTCGGAACAACATGAGGTTGAGTAAACTGATGGCAATATTTTCATTTTTGTTAAACAGCTCCTTTAACGTTATGTAAATGGCGATGTGCAATTAACATATTCCCTCTTAAGAAGGGCACAAACACGCTCGCTTGGTGATACACACTTCTTCAGGCTGCTGGATAAAGAATCCCACCTACTATTACAGCTGTCAGCTCTGTATGTCACAAGCAGGGCTGAACACAGCTGACAGAGAGACAAACAATTCATCCTTAACATCTCCAACATGCTGATATGCAGTCCGAATGACAACAGGGTTAGTATCACTATCATTTATCACTGACTCCTCCTGTGTTTACATCTAAACCCCAACAGGTGGCAACAAGTGACTGTTTATATGAAAGATTGAGCGACTGAATCATTCAACTCATTTGTTTAAAAACATTGATTTAGCAAAGAACAAAACAAATGACTGTTCCATATATGAGTCATTTACTCAGCTTACTCGTTCACAAACACTGATTAATTTAGGAATAAAACCGATGACTGTTTTTATGAGTGAGTGAATGAGTGACGGAATCATTCATTCATTCATTTTGTTCAAAAGCCCTGAATTTATTCAGGAAGGAAAACCTTGTAGTAACTTGCTGAATACAGAGTATGCTAGTATGCAGCTCTGAATTTAGCAATCAACTTTATGAGTGAATCACTGAATCATTCATTCAATTGATTCATTCAAAATGCTGATTCATTCAGAAACAAGATTGCTGTGTGACTCGCAACATTTTATGTTCTGCTAAGACTGCACTCTTAAAGATAAAGGTTCTTTATTGGCATTGATGGTTCCATGAAGAACCTTGAACATCCATGGAAACTTTCAAATGCAGAAAAAGGTTCTTTAGATTTTTTAAAATGTTCTTCAAAAGGTTTTTTTTTTTAAGAGCTGTTCACTGACCAAAAATGGTTCTTCTATGGCATCACCACAAGAACACCCCATTTGGAGCCTTTATTTTTAAGAGTGTATGTTTGAAACTATTTTTATTGGTGGATCAGAAATGGACAAAGTAATTTGCAAAAATGTGTCTAAAATGAACATTTGTTTTCTGAACAAAACATTTGTTTTTTTTTGGGGCTATTTATGGTACTTTTAGAGGCTTTTGGAGTTAGATAGATGCACTCACTATGAATCAGTATGTGTGAATCTTTGACATAAAGAAGCGTAAATGATGACAG
Organism: Labeo catla; assembly: GCA_012976165.1. Lineage (NCBI taxonomy): Eukaryota > Metazoa > Chordata > Actinopteri > Cypriniformes > Cyprinidae > Labeo > Labeo catla. The sequence continues at coordinate 1,273,037 of VONZ01000087.1, forward strand.
TATTTTCACTTGATTCTAGAGCGAGTGCAGACATTCATGTCAGCCAAATAAAATGGAAGTGCAATCATTCTTCAAAACTCAAAACCAACATTCATTCATTCTTTCATTAATATACCAAGCATTCCTTACATAGGATGACTATATTTTCTTTTCCCCCCAGACTTGTCCTGTCTTTCTGGCTGGGATTTCTAAAATTACAATGTTTTGGCTTTGTTTCTCTATTGTTTCCAAACTTGCTAAAGGTAATGACTGAAAAAGTAGTTTGACCAATAGCGTGCAGGCATTGTGCACAATCAACCAATCACGGCATGTGGGAAGGTGTGATCTACTGAGAAAGTCAAATCAATGCAAATTCACATACTTATAATGTATGAGACCTGTAGAGAGCATATCAGTAAGAAAACAGAGCCAAAACCTGGACTTTTAGGCAATTTAGAAATCTTACTGTCATTTGTAATTCCCGTTTCAGTATGTTTAGCAATCTGTAGTTACTTGCCCTGTGCTAGAAACAGCAGGGTGTGAAGAGTGTTGACGATTAATGAGTTCGCTGATGTGTAAGTTATGTGTCAAAGAGTTACGCATAACCCGATGTACACATGTAGTGTGTAATGGATTCTGAACCACTGACATACTGTTGATTATTCAGCTGTTAAACAGAATGATTGACAACACTCATTACTAATTTTGTTGCCAAATGTCATCATCTACTATTTTCAAGCATCATTTCTGAAAATGTAATATAATGGGACATGAAATCCCATAGACTCACATTAAAGGAGATTCCAAAGCCATATGTGTCACTGGACAGAGACGCAGAGAAATAGATATGTGGGCTCTTATGACTTGGCCCAGTAAATAATGTCTTAGCAACAATCCAGAATACTTGTTTCATAGTGGTAGATGCCCGTTTTATGATCTTTTTGTATGCAAAACAAAAAGTGATGTAATTGCTGGCCTCCACAGCAATTATGTAATCTTTCTCCCGCCCCATATCATAGATGGACCGGTTGGCTTTTGCAAGAAGACAGAGAGAAAAACAACAGTAGGGTTTCTGTGGCCTGCCGTGTGTGAAGAAGAACAGTGTGACACGTTGTGTGTTGTTGCTATTATCACTACTGTGCATTATCACATTGTGCATCCGATCTTGGAGAAGGATATTTGTTTACGTCTCAACACTCTTTTATCCAGTGTATGTTCAACTCAAACCTTGCACAGCATCATATGCATATACTACAGGAACGTATCTGCATAAATTCAAACGAATGCATTATTGCAATTGCAATAATGAAACCAAGATATATTAAACTTCTAAACTGATTTGTACCACACCATTTGTTTAAATGTGATTACTGCTCTTATTGCAAAACTCAGTGCAACAATTTCCTCTTTAACTTCAGGTTTTGCAATAGCCTGAATCCACTATCAGATATTAGATTATCAGAGATCAGAATCCAAAAACAATAGGTAAAATTAGATATATTGCAAGATAAAAGATATATTGTTAAAATACACCCTTACGCAAATGAACCAGAGCCGAAGGAAGTAACTCAGTCAGCATGCTGACACAAAATCTGCTCACGTCCAGATGGTTTCGTCCGCAGAAACCAGACCGCTTGGTTAAAATGGAGTGACTTTAATGTACATTACTGCAGGCGAATGTGCCAGCTATGATGTAACCTTGACCCTTGAATGGAACTGCTACAGGTCTGGCTCGTGAAAATGAGCTCATATGTGAACAACCGGAATTGAACTCATTGCATATGTACATTTAATATTCTAAGTAAGGTTTTAACCTCTGTAGATGGTTAACTTTCACCTTTTAATACTAAATAATTCACACTTTTGGATCATGCATTTTCTACTCAATAAAGGAGCATGCTAATAAATGCATTAAGGTTTTAGAGATTCAAGACACAGCTTGCGTTCCTGAAAATGGCATGTGGTCGAGTTCAATTTGTCCTACAGGATAATTTAAAGAACAGTTCACCCTCTCACTTATTCACTAATGGATCCTCTGCAGTAAACGGGTGCCGTCAAAATGAGAGTTCAAACAGCTGATAAAAACATCACAACAATTCACATGTCTCCAGTCCATTAATTAACATCTAGTGAACTGAAAAGATCTGTTTGTAAGAAACAAATCCATCATTTAGATGTTTTTATCTCTAAACTGTTTCTTCCAGTTAAATAAGCCCTCTATCCCCTCTAGCCCCTAATATTGCTTCTCCAGTAAAACAATAATCGTCTTGTCTGAATCAGGAGAGAAATATGCACAGATATACAGATATAAGCAGTATCATTATCAAATAACAGTTGACACTAGGCACCGTGGTCAGGGCTTGCCAGTGCATATCTGAACTTTATTTCACACCACGTAAAGTATCTGTAAGTGATTACACTTGATTACACTTGACCACATTTTAAAATTTATGTTTCAGAATTACACTTTCGGAAAATTACACTTGGTGTGCAGCTCTGCACCCATAGTCCTGTGAACTTCCCTTCTGCATTGAGAGCCACTATTTACAGCTAAAGACAGCTACACTGCACTTGTTCCCTTGCAATGTATGCAATGCGTTTACAATTACAATTAGATGCATTGTACTTAGTACCATATAGTTACATTTAATTCACCCAAAAATGAAAATGTACTCATTCTCATGTTATTTCATGTCAGTCTTTCTGCTAAATGCAAACGATCCTGTGTTTTTGTCTATATACAATGAACTGTTTTGTTTTTTCCTTCCTTTTTTTTTGGACCCCACTGACTTTCATGCTTGAAAAAAACAAAACAAAAACACAGAAAGAAAGTAGAAAGCAGAACATTGCATCATTGTTGATATTTGCCCATTATCCCGATTTTGTCTTGTGATCATGTCTATTTATATTTGGACATCAAGACCTTATGATTTCAAAAACATGTCATGCGTTTTTTGATTTTTATAATGATCTGAATTTGAATGGTATCAAAGTTTTGTTGTACATGTAACAACACACAAAAGCCCACTAAAATCCATCAAATTCATTTACTATACCTAAAATGTCAGCTAACCAAAAATGTAAAATCTAAATGATCTAGTTTTAAGACATCATTTAATCTAAGTATTGATAGTCTGATAATTTAATATGACTAAGTCAGCCTGACTACATTAGGCTGGACTGACAAGTCCAGAAATCGCACTTACAATTTTAATTTCCAGTGTACTTGTACCTTGGATGTGATTTTAATTAGTATTAACCAACTTGTAATCTTGTAGTGTGTAAGAAATGTAATACAGTACATCAGTATCTTTATATAGGACATTATAAAAGGATTCAGGCAAATACTGAAATGATAGTCATACACAAATAGTAGAAATAGAATAGCCATAATAAAACACTTTGTGACAATAGTGTCTAGACTTTATGAATGTTGAGCATTTTTGAAAAACATTTGAATGAACCATATTTCTGAATGTATCTAATGAATGTCTAGATGAGATTCTTTGAACTTGTACTTGAAGTATTGTCCTAAAAACTCACGACTGCAATTGTATCTACAATTCCCAGATATGAAAGCGGGGGACGTGTCTTCTTTCTACGCTTCACACGCTGATTCATGTTATTGCACTTGACAGAGTTCATTTCCAAGAGGAAACCATCAAACTGCCTGCTCATCGCTGGGGATATTACGGTCAATTTTGATATGAACAGCCTAACTGCAATGAGAACACATTACATTCGGAAGCCCGGAATGCAGATGCATGATTATATCTATTACAAACATCAATTTCCATCACATTACTCAACCGAATGTTCCCTGTCATGTGCACAACACCACCATACCTTCCTACATTTCTTCGTAGATTTGTTGCTTCATATACTTCATCCCAGAAGCAAAATGCCGTCGGTAGATCCCAAGTTTGATGGATTGGGAGCATAATTCCACTCCCGACGTGGTTTCCATGCTTCAGTGACCTCCTACAATAGCCGTCCACCTGAGATATGACTTTTACTATATTACGTTCGGCAACTGTGACTCTTAATAAGAATATGGATTACGGCATGAATCTGATTTATAGTCACCTGATTATATATTGGCCGGCCGCATCACGTAATGTCCACTTCATGTCAGATTTCTGCTATTTACACCCTTCTTTTTGCTGTTTAAGCAAATTATTATTGATTCAGCATGTGAGAACTGAGGTTCATCTCATTAAAAAAAGGCAGCAAACACTGTTCACAATTCAGTGTTTTAATGTATCTCATTGTGATCTGCATTTTAGGCTATTTTAAGACGCAAAGCATTACCATAGATCTCCTTTTGGTGAAATCTTAAAGAGTTATACATTATGATTTTCTCACCAGGAAGAGAAAGCTGTGTCCAAGATCATGCAGATGTCCTTATAGCCAAATGGGGTTAGTGTCACTTGCTGATATTGGTTTAATCAATGGCATATATTAAGGTTTGTGATAGAGAGTGATGAATCAGGGCAGACTGGAGTTTTTAGCATGAGGAGAGGGCGGCTCACTTTGACCCCGTCAGCTAATGATGGATGAGGGACTGATGCGATTTCATTGGCCGAGCTGTGAGCCGTTAAGTGATCGCCAACATTCCGGAAAAACAGCCTGTTCTCTCATACTTCTTGAATTGAGGGGGATATTTTCTTGCAGGGATGACACAATTACTCAAATAGTTTGAACATGATTTTGTTGAATGTTCTTAACTCAAGCGTGCTGAACAGAGGTTGCATTAGACTTTAACATTGTCCGTCATTTTGACGGAGAGGGTCGTAAAAATTCTGTCATAATCAATTATTACCCGTCATTTTAATTTTCATTTTTAATTATGAACCTACATATAGGCTTATGCATTTATTTTTAAGAGAACAGGTGAACAGATGACGAGACTGCGTAACTTTTCATGTCCAACACCACACCTTCGCAGTGACAGATTCTTATTTTTATGAACCAATATTGAATCGTTAATCCCAGTCAGTCTTTGGTCTATGCTGTTTTCAGTTGATAAATGAACAGTAACGTTACATAGTGCGCCTCCCATCCAATAAATCGCAATATGCTAAGGTTTGTGTTGCTTTTGATATGAAACAAAGTTTCAGATTTCCAATTCTATCCATTTAATTAGGAAATTCAAGAAATAAATACCGTTTTGGAGCCCTTTCATGTGGCCTGGGTTTTCATCTGTGTGTAATAAAACGCATAGCAAAAGATTTGTGACGGTTTCATTTTTGTTCTGGATACTGTGCTCTGTTGCCACACTGGAGTGCACTCGCTACAAACTGGACAGCAATGGGAATTACAGTTAAAAGTTACAATAGATCACCCTCAGTGTAATCTGTCAAAGTGACGGACGGCCTTCAGATTTGATAAAAAGAAAAAAAAATCTGTCAATGATGGACAATTTTCAGTTAAGGTGACCTCTGGTGCTGAAATTCATAAACTGGATCACTTATTGGTTCACTGAGTTTATATCTTATGAGAAAAAGGTCTGAAACTGCTATATAGATATAAATTTAAAATTTCTGAAAAAGTTCTGACAAAAACAAAATCAGAATGTGAGATGTTAATTCATAATTGCAAGATATAAACTTGCAAGTCTAAATACAATAGTTTGAACTTCAAATTTTTCAAATTTTCAAAATAAATAAATAAATAAAATAAATAAAAATAATAATTCCTTGGTGGAATTGGTCATTCTTCCTAGTGTTATTCAGAACTCTTTTTTGAAATATGTTTTATTACATTCTAAGAAAATGTAAATTAAGTTTTCAATTAAATTCTGCTATTTGTTTAATACATCTAATTTGTTATAATTACATCACTGCTCATATGAAAACATGCTAAAACCCTGGAAGAAAACATGAAAGCTGTCTAATCTTTTGGTGGACCTGAAAAGTGCGGATATCTCAAGCAAATGCGATGAAGAGATTTGTTGCACATCAGCGCCCTAGGAGTTTGGGTTTACCGAGTCAAAAATGGTGAGTGTGTGAAATAGCGGGATGGGTGTTAATGTGGTGATCTGTCACTCCATTGATCTCGCCTGGATCCCATATCCTGAAGTTCTGATGTGGGCTTTTCAAGTCTCTAAAGCTAAGGGCTCAGTTTCTGTCGACAAACGCTATTGAAGTATGGAAAGGAATCCCTTAGCGTCAGAAACGATCATGGATTATTGGGTCAGTGTGGGCAGGGAGCAAAAGGACACCTTCTCATTTTTCATTCTTCGATTTTGAGCACATCAGTCATCCTTATACTGAATGTTTCATTTGAAACACTTTTGCTTCTAAACCATAAAAAAGTAAAAACTCTACAGCACTAAAAGCTGAAGGCCAAGATGACCTTACTGAGCGAATTCTGTAACATAATGTAAACATTCTCGGCAGCTGCCAAATGTGGGTAAAAACTGCCTTTGGCAAGTACATTTCTTATGACTTCTTTCATAATTGCAATTTTACATATTGTGACTGTACATTACAAAAAAAGAGTAATGTTTATTTTACTTTAACTTCCTTATAATTATTTTTTTTTTACCCTGAGGCAAAAACAGGCTTCCATATCTAACAGCTCTTATCTGAGTGGAAATTCACTATCAGAAATTTATCTAGGATGCATTATTTGAAGCAGACGAAAGAGGTCGAGTGTCAGTACTTCATCCGCACCTTTAATCTTACTACATGCCATTTATGTTGTGTGTATTAAGCCCTGGCGAAAAGTGAAAGTGGGACACTCTTTGCAAATTAAGGTACTTTGTAGCCTCACTCTACACATTTAAGCAATGCAGCTAAGAGAGACAAGTAGAAGGAAAGGATGGAAAAAAAGATCAACATCTTACATTTGCCTCTCCAGTGCTCTTTCTCAGAAACACATTAACCCCAGCACAGAGGAGACCTCAGTTTGAAAGAAACATAGTACCGTCCAGCGCATTGTTCTCCTCAGTGGCTGCTTTTCTCACCCTTAGATATGTGGCATATTCATTAAGGGAATCTATTCTCTATTTGTCCAGCAGAGGTCTAAATCTTCGCTCTGTATACACCGTGGCACCGCCATGTCCTCCGGGACTACCTAACTGTGACAGTGAATGAATTTAGCGGGGAAGGGTGTAATTTGTCCAGAGCAATAATATGGAGTGGTCCGCTCTGCAGGCGGCGGGCCGTAATATAGCTTGCTGTAATGTAGAGAAACAGTTGCCCTCCGGGGTTCAATAACTGCTTATTACTCCTGCCTCCACTTCAGAAGCATCACCATCACCATCAGCCCAGTGGCCTCCCACATTATAACTCCGGCACAAATGCCTCTACTGCGCTATCGACTGGAGTTTCTGTTATTCGCTAAGCCTGTTGAGCAAATACCCTGTTTGTGGTCATGGCTCCACAGGTCTGTGATCTAATAGATGATGTTAGGGAATTGTCCTCGCCAGCCCTCATTTGTCTTCATATAGAGGCAAGAGCCGAGCTGGTCAGCTTTCAGCAACAGGTTAAAATGACATCTTGATAAAACCTGCTTCAGAACTTGTTCATATAAACAGCTGTGCTCATAAGTTTACACGCCCCTTGCAGAATATGCAAAATGTTAATCATTTTAACAAAATAAGAGAGATCATGAAAATTGCATGTCATTTTTTAAAATGCTATTTAAGCTATTTCACGTAACAGATGTTTATATATAATCCGCAAGAAAAAAATAATAAGTGAATTTATAAAAATGACTCCATTCAAAAGTTTACATACCCTTGAATCCTAATACTGTGTGTTGTTTCCTAGATGATCCACGACTGTTTTTTTAATGTTTTGTGATAGTTGTTCATGAGTCCTTTGTTTGTCCTGAGCAGCACATTCTTTGGTTTTCCAGCAGCGTCTGCATATTTAAACCATTTCAAAAAAAATTTTTTCACACTGAGGACAATTGAGGGACTTTTACATTTAAATCTTTATGTAGCTTCTGAAGTGCAATACTAAACTAAAAACTAAAATAAGAAAAATGTACACACCATCATCCTGTTCAAAAGTTTACACCCCCTGGCTCTTAATGCATTGTGTTGCCTTCTTAAACATCAGTAAATGTTTTAATCTTTTGTAATAGTTATTTATGAGTTTCTCAGCTGTTCTCAGTATAAAAAGATGGATCTCAAAATCATACATTCACTTTTGGAAAGTGTTCAAACATGTAGAAGATGCTGGAGAAAAACAAATAATGTGCAGGAGCTGGAGGATTTCTCTGAAGAACAGCAGGCAGGTGAACTGCTCAGAACAAACAAGGTACTCATGAACAACTATCACAAAAGATAAAAACAGTCGTGGATCATCCAGGCAATGATTCAAGGGTTTTTAAACCGTATACTTTTGAACCGGGTCATTTATATAAATATATTTATCCACTCAGTGAACAGCCTGATGCCTGATCACAGTCTGATCAATCTCTCTGTTTCTTTTTCTCTTCTATAGTGTGTCCTGGCACTGATAACAAGCTCAGCACTCTGTCGGATTTGGATCAGCAATACAAAACTCTTCGCAAGTTCTACGAGAATTGTGAGGTGGTCATGGGTAACCTGGAGATCACCAGTATTGAAAGAAACCGCAACCTGTCTTTCCTCAAGGTGAGTACTCACCAACAGATAGGTTGATAAGTAGATCTAAACTCTATATTACTGCCGTTCTATAAGCGCCACCTGCTGTCAGAGAATGAATGAGCATTTTTATTCAGTCCCTCTTCTGTCTTCGTTTTGTGCAGGTATCTTATTCACAGATCGTATAAAACATGAACGTAGTGTCCGTGACGTCACCCATAGGTTTCTAAAGAGCATCTTTTAAGAATTTTCTTTCCAAGATAATCAAAAACTGGCATAGAGGCGGGAAGTAGGTGGAGCTGAGGTGCCTGGTTGCTGGAACTACACCTGCATAGCTCGACTTAGCACTGTTGTCATAAAGGGGGAAATTAGTTATGGGGGGGTCTATAGGATTAACTCCCTTTTGGACCCTGTCTCTAGAGGCCAGTAAGTGAATTGAAGTGTTGTCAGTGTAAGATTCTAGAGAGAGACCGGAAGGTTGCAGCTTGGTCTTATGTGGCATATATAAGACCAAGATAGATAGATAGATAGATAAATAGATATTTTGGACAGATTTGTCTTAAAATTGTAGTTAGGAATTTAGCTTTGGACCTTTTACTAAAATACCATGAACAAACTATAATGCATTGTTATGAGTAACTAACAGAATACTATATAAATATATAAATAGCAGAAGACCATTTACTCTCAGTATGAACACTCCAGTGACATGACATTACAGAGCAAGCCATCGTGTATTTCTGGATTTCAAAGGCAGTTGGAGCTTTTAGCAGTCTTTTGTACGGGTGCTGCAATTACTGGTAACACTGATGGTTAAATAGCTCTTTTACATTTGCATTAATGGATGTTACTCTGCTTCCAAACTTAGTAATAACTAAAGAAATAGAGCAAAAAGGCTGTATGAGGCTGCCTTGTTTTCACACTAAAACCAGGTGTATTACTTATCCACCGAGAAATCATCTGGCTTCTGAGTCTTAATAAATTAATGATTTTTCATAGAAAAACCTCATAATGGTTCTAATGTATCAGGATGAATATCTGGGAACAGGTCACATGGTACAGTGCAAATGAAAAAAAAAAAGTATGTAGTTTGAGGGAGGATGAGTGTCTTCCCTGAGGAGATGCTGGAGACTTAGAAAGCCGAACCAATTATTAAGACATTTATTTTAATTTAGAACTTACTTTATCTTAGTATTACATTCACAGATAGGTTCACAGATCACAGAAGTAAAATATTTTTCATCTAGTTATTTATATGCATCTCCTGTGCATTTTGTCGAGTCACTTCCCTCTTTTACGTCACACCCTACATTGCACACGAAAGCACTTGAACGAATGAAGCCATGTTTCAAAGGTCTCTTGTTTACCTGTAGCCCTGATGTTTTCTCATCAATCTACCAGCATCCAGGATCCGGGTGTGTATCGGCAGGTGGTGTCACTTTGGCCTGTCAAGCAGACCTACGGTCTGCTGTCAGGTTTTATCCTGGTCAAGGCCTGAGCGTTCCAGCAGCAGCTAATGATGTTACAGGGTTTGACTGACTCTTCATTAAGGTCTGATCAATCAGGCTGCTGGCTCCCTCCATGCCTGCTTAGTGGGAATACCAGAGTGGCTCAATGTCTGAGCTGCCAGCTCGTGTTAACGTCAGGAACTGCCACAGACAATCGCCTCTTTTCTTATTGCTCTGCCACCGCAGTCCATATATATATATATATATATACATGCAGTACATGCAGAGACAGATATGTGCAGTGGTAGGACATCTCTCTGCTAATTTTTTTCTCCTTCCTTAAAATCCTTCTCACATTTCAATCTCTAAGTAGAAAAACATATTCTCTAGGGGTCCTAGAGAGGCAAGAAAACACAAGTTTTAGAGTGACCAGCTGTGTATTAAAGACTGTCTGTGCTTTTCCTTTCATACAAAAGGAAATTGCAACTTTTCATTTCACAGTCCAGACTTTTATGCTAAAGTAAACTTTCCACACTTATCCCATGCACACACACACATTACTAAATACATGCATGCATACATACATACCTGTACATACATACATGTATGAGTAAAAACTAGAACATTTCTGTAGAAAATAATTTTAGATGTGTTGCATGCTTCAGGACAAACCACTTAAAATAAACCAATTATTTCCAATAAATCAGTTTTAGGTAACACACAATGAATAATTCATGTTATACTTTATTTATGCATATTATGTATTTTGGGTACTGCACGTTTGTTGCATATGCTTATTGGATGCAAATCCAAATCTTTGGCCTTGAGTACAATGCATTTTGGTTGACAAGGCATGCACAGGAGAGCATTACAGTTACTCGCAGTGACAGCATAACCAGCAACTAACTGACTCAACACATAGAGAAAGTGACACAGACTGGAGTAGTGGGCAGTTTGGACCATAAACAAACAGTGTATACAAATGAACCCAGAGCTCTCTCTGTTTCTAACTAGTTTCCCTTTCAGCAAGAGCACAGAAGTCAAGAAAACTTGTCAAAAATTCTCCATTATAGAAAAAACTGTCATAGTTTTGACCTAGAAAACTAATACTCAAGGCTTTCCCCACAAAAGTCCATAAATGATGCTCTTAACAGTGGATTTATACCTTACTGTTTTATGCTGACACAACTAGTCCAATGCCATTCAGGTATTTTATGTGTCCAAAAGTGTCCAGACAGAGTGTGTTTGTACCCAGTTCGTATAGATTGGGAAGACGTCTCCTCCTTTATTCTTTTGTGAATGCAGAGTATTTTGATGTTCTTATTTCTGATATTATTTCAAGGCGGCTCTCATCTTGGAAAAATCTCTAGTGCCCAGTGCACCCTTAACGTAAAGTGGTTTTAGGCTTGTGTGGAGTTTTTATTATTTTTGGTTTAGTTGCAGGATCAAAAGATTTGTATTTTGTAGTTGTGGATGCCTAAACTATACTCATATAGCTAATTATTGTAATCATGCTAATGAGCTGTAAAATTATATAATCTATTTAATATGCAAATATGTCATATTATGGAAGTGAAATATCCTGACATATGAAATATAGTTAACAAAAAATCCCACATACAATTATATTAAGTTTAACATTATTAATTTACTTATTTATTATTTTCCACAAGCTACTATCTTTTTTACAGTTTTGTTTCCTTGTGCTTTCTCCAAAGGAATGAGTTTAGTAAGTGTAGCTATATGCGATTACTTTACTAAAACGCTCCGCTTCTCCCTACCCATTTCCCTCTTATGCTCCATGAAATCCACTTGCTTTCCTATTTAATTAGGATGTAATCAGAAACTGGGCCTGTCATTAATCAAAGCTGCCCAAATGAGAGGGGATTGTCCAGCTCACTAGCCTCATTACAGGTTTGTGTGTGTGAGAGTTCCCTACTAATATTTCAAGGTTGAAGCCTTTTGCAAATGCAGACACGAGTAGGTCAGTCCTATTGGTTTTCTAGAAATCAGTTTTTCATCGAGTCCGTCTGCAGGTTACATGCTTACGCCAGTAGATGGCGGCAAGGGAATGTCTTTATGAGTGAATGATTCAATTGTTTGCTCAACCGATTCGTTCAAAAACACTAACTCAGGAACGCACAAATGTGCTTTGACTTTCGAAACTGGCAATACTGTGATTAAAATATAAGTTGAGCCGTACTTGGTAACTTTTTGTTGACTTACCATTGTATAAAAGAAAAATACAGTACAATATAGAAGTACTGTGACAATATTAAACTGAGTGAATCATTTACTCAACCGATTCGTTCGAACTTTGATTCAAATTCATGAAGGAAATAATAACGGGAAGTATGGCTTAATGAGTGAGTCATTGAACCATTCAACCGAGTCGTTTGCCACACTGATTCATTCAGTAACACCATTATGCTAACCTGTTCAGAGACACAGTTACAGCTTGGTTTTTTGGAGTTGTTCAGGCTGATGAAGCAGAAATACACTAATTTCTTGGGAATTTTGTGTCTGAGATGTAAGTTACTGAATGTTATTCTTTTGTTTATCGAACTGTTGTTTAAAAGTAGTACTACGCTCAGTACGCTGGTAAATGTACCGAAAACAATATGCTTTTCAAACGCGTTGTTGCACATAATTTTGTATGTTGCACCGAGTCAGTATGTCTTAATTATTCAGTTTTGTATACTCTTAAAATGGCTTTTTAAGAGTTTAATAGCACGGGTATATTTGTAGCAATAGCCAAAAATACATCTTATGGGTCAAAATGAACGATTTTTCTTTTATGCCAAAATCATTTGGATATTGAATAATATGCATTGCTAAGAACTTCATTGGACATCGATTTTCTTTTCTTTTCTTTTCTTTTCTTTTCTTTTCTTTTCTTTCTTTCTTTTTTTTTTTTTGCACCCTCAGATTCCAGATTTTCAAATAGTTGTATCTTGGCCAAATATTGTCATGTCAAATCCTAAAAAAAACATTCAATGGAAAGCTTAATTATTCAGCTTTCAGATGATGTATAAATCTCAATTAAAAAAAAAAATACCCGTATTACTGGTTTTGTAGTCCATAGTGACATATGGCTAAAATTTATTTGGTAATGGAAAGTTAAATAATAACAATAAGTTGTTTCTTGAGCAACAAATAAGCATATTTGAATGATTTCTGAAGGATCATGTGACACTGAAGACACTGAAGTACCTAACTAAACTTTTGAGTGGTAGTATATACTGTACTGACAATTTGCATCTGGTTATTCGCTGCATACTGCAAAATCACTTCTTGTTTACAATTTGTATAAAGCATACAGCATGACTATCATATTAGTATGGAAGTATGCTCTTTCAAATATACCCATATTTCTGAGTATTTTAAATCTCTACTGAAGTGTTAAAGTTATATCTAGTGTATTGTGAATGTGAGATGTCCATCTCCTCCCCATAGCTGTTATTTCACCCACTAAATGTGTGCTGCTGTATGGGCATGTCCTTTTCTGAGAGGTAAATGAACCAGGCTGTAATTTTACTAGAGATGATGCTACTTGACTTCTGCACCTCTCATTTACAGATGTAGAATTTCACTACCTCCTCACTAACACTAAACCCTCTAAAATCACTTCAGCCTGACATAATGTGTCCAGTGAGAAAGAGGAAGGGTTCAAGAGGGCTTATGGGAGAAAATGGTAATTGTGTCTGTGGGCTAATAGCACTGTCTCATTATCCCACTGCACTGTCACTGTAACATTGTCGGAGGAGAGAGTTTCAGTGTGGCTGAGAGCTCACTAACATTAGTGTAATTATAGCTGTTTTTTTCATTGGGAAATTAACACATTGTTAGATTAAGTGTCTCTTCACCTTCTCAAAATTGCTATCACAAGCTCATATCACAAGCTTGTTTTAGTGTTTACTAATTAGACGCTTTAAATTTCTTTGTTAGAAATGCCATGAAATCATTTTCATTGCTTTGTGGTCATATGTTTAACTTACTTTCTTGTCATAATTTATTTATTAATTTTTTTGCTGAGGACGGGTATCATGCAGTGCTCACCTTTTTTTAATAAAAATAATATCATTATAAGACTTATAAGACATAAACTATTCTAAGAAGGTTAAATGTTTCTTTTCTTCTTTGAAAAGGAGAATTTAACTGTTATTTAGTTAACATAAAATGTTTTACATACAAAATTCTTAAAGGTACAGTAGCTAAAACAGCTTGTGGAAATCACTCATGTAAAATTATTATTAGAATTTCTGTTTCTGATGCAAGAAACCCTCACTTGAATAAGTGAATTTGACAGGAATAAAATGTAGGACATGCACTCTTTAATGTTTTATTTTGAAGCAAAGACTCACCTAATATACCAGTGTTATTTGTATACTGTTGTAATGTGCTAATATATATATATATATATATATATATATATATATATTTATTTTTTTTAATATTCCTATTTAGCCTTAATTATAAATTATTTTTCATTCTAGTTATAATACACTGGAAAAAGGGTTTTCACTCATAAATTGCTTTAAAAAAAAAAAACAATTACAAGCAAGGAAGCAGCAAGACACATTGAAATAAATGTGAAATGTAAAAGTTGAAAAAAAATATATATATATAATGTAAAAAAAATTATATGTGCATATGTATGTATGTGTGTGTGTGTATATATATATATATATATATATATAGGGAAAAACCCTCCAATCTTTGTTTTATGTACTTAAAACTTCAAAAGTATTTTTAAGTGTAATTTTAGTGCTTTCACTTACTTTAGTGCTTCAATTTCCTGATGTCAGTTCATCAAAAACTTTTTTTGTTTTGTATTTAACTGCAATATTTTTTCTCTCATTTACAACTTCCCACTCTCTTTCTCTCTATTTCTTTTTTCCTTTTATTTCTTCATTTATTTATTTATTTTACAAAGGTTAATTAAATATGATTTACCACAAACTCCTATTTCAGTCTCCCGGAAATTGTACATTTTTAATTGCAATTTCTGAGCGAGCAACATTTTTTTCAGTGTAGTTTAATTTGTAGTTTTAATTACGAAAAACATCACTGCAGTATATCGGTTTTGGACTGTGAAAGCTCACAGGACGTGTGTCCATTCAGTTTATCCATGGCTATCTAAGTCTCATTACATCCATTGGTGTTATGAAACGGTCTCTGAGGTTAAATGAATTCCTTGCAGCAATTATAGACACCTGAAAATTATTACAGCTACACGAAAAGCTCTGACAATAAAAATGACCATAATTGAATGCGCAGCATTCATATGAATGATGATTGAACTGTGTATCTTAATCTGTCATATTAGACAATATTGACCCTGGCATAGACGAAGCTGAAGTGTAATTAATTCTAAATCAATTACACAGAATCTTTTTCTGAAAGCTTCTTGCCCGTCGATTGATTTTAGCACAGAGCCAATGAAGTAAAGCCATTTCTTGGTTTAACAAAAGATGAGTTCTTCTATATATCACATTCAGGGTAATGCATTTAGATTCATAGCTATTTTCCAAAATGTAGTTATGGTTTATCATTCACAATATGCCAGCTGTCTTCTCCAATGGTTGAGCGATTGTCGTTGTTTCTAAAGATACTCGATTAAAGGTCACGATTGCTATTCAAATGAAGGTAATGATCGTCTGAGATGCCGAGCGCTAAAGGAAGTCCCATTATTTGAGTTATGGAAGAGCAAACTTTGCTTACAATGTGCATTGCTATTAAAATGAGTATTCAATGCTGCTTAATTTAGCCCTCCAAATTGTTTTCCTTTATGGATTTTTAATATTTGCCAGTGAGAGCTAGTTTGAGGCAAATATGTGCAGTGTCATGTAGCTTGCCACATGAAGTGGAACAAACAGATTGCATTTAACAATAGCAGTGACATTTATATTGTGTTTTTCTTCAGTTTTAATACAGAACAGACCGTGCCTGCTCGTAAAAGACGCCTTCGCCACATTCTGTCATCTAAAAATGGATGATTGTGACCCTGAAACTCTTCCCACTTCTCACCGCGGGGTTCTGTCAGCTACCCTCCTCATTCGCCGTCTCATATCTCTCACGAAAAATGATCTCCTGCCACTTTCTCGCTTGCAACTGGAGTTGTTTTGTTTGTTCTGAATATTTTCCTGTTACTTCTGTTGCCATCTCGCTCACAAAATATGCTCTCAATAAAGATGTCAGCAAACTTTCATCATGCTCTCACCAAAGACAGTCAAGTGTTTGAAACGAGACAGTGAAATGCAGATTATAAAGTCATTAGAGCTCCAAATATTTATTGTTTGCTGAAGATCTCTTACTGACAGATTCAGTAAAAGTTCACTCTTTTGTAGATTGCTTGTAGCTTCTCTCACATTTGAATATCAACCGTGTCTTTGATATTTTCCTTCAAAATAATTATAGGCATGAATCTAATAATTGTGGACAAAGTATAGAGCTATTAATTGAATGTGGATATCAGATCACTTGGCTGGAAGTATTTGATGGGATATGTTTAGGTTCATTTTGAGAATTCTGACTTTCGAAGAAACTTGACAAATCTGAGCACAGTTTCAGACATTGTTGATAAATATTTAGACATTTTATGTGAGATTACTGAAGTATTGTTCTTAAGAACAATCTGAGAAGCTAGAGAATTAGAGATTGCTGTTTAGGAGAAAAAAAGATTAAAGAGCTTAAAAAGCTATTGCAATTGGAAATTGTTTAAAATGACCCTTTAAATAGTTTATTGTAATACTTTTATAGGATATATGTATTGTTCTAGTGTATAGTACAAACTGAATGACACATCAATAAATTGAGTCTATAAACTCAAAGTAAGTCCATAATAAAGTGTGTTGTGTGTGTATATATATATATATATATATATATATATATATGTATATATATATATATATACACACTATATGTGTATATAGTGTGTGTGTGTGTGTGTAAACAAACCAGGATTGTTGTAGTTAACTTAAGTAATAATATTAATAATAATAAATGTTCAAATAAAGTCATCTCAAATAAACTCAAATAAAATAAAATTAAAAAATAAATATTTTATTTCAGCTAAGATCCAAGGCAACATTTCATGTTTGCATTTATTTAATTGATGTTTAAATACTAATGTCTAATACTAAAACTGAAATAAAAATTGATAAAATCTGTATATAGACTATATAGGAAATGTATATAACAAATAAAAATTACAAAAACACACAACAAAATTACTAAGACTTAAAGTAAAATTAATATGAAAGCAGGACATATTAAAGTATAAATAATAATAAAAATAAATTCAAAATATTAACAAAACCACAATTGAATGTAATTAACATGCATGTTATGTATATAATGATTTATATATTATACATTTTTATTTATTTATTTATTTATTTATTTATTAAAGGAATTTAATAGTTTCAAATAAATGTGACCCTGGACCACAAAACCAGTCATAAAGATTTTTGTTTATTATTATTTTTTTTTTTTTTATTCACCATCATTTATACATCATCTAAAAGCTTAAATAAATAAATAAATGAACAAACAAGTTTTCCATCAATGCATGGTTTGTTAGGATAGGACAATATTTGGCTGCGATATAACTATTTCTATAATCTGAGGGTGCAAAAATATTGAATATAAAAAATATCAAAATATTGAGAAAATCGCCTTTCAAGCTGTCCAAATGAAGTTTGTAGCAATGCATATTACTAATCAAAAATTAAGTTTTGATATATTTATGGTAGGACATTTACAGAATATTTCTAATCAGAAAGTAAGTTTTGATATATTTATGGTAGGAAATTTACAAAACATTTCTAATCAAAAATTAAGTTTTGATATATTTATGGTAGGAAATTTACAGAATATTTCTAATCAAAAAGTAAGTTTTGATATATTTATGGTAGGAAATTTACAAAACATTTCTAATCAAAAATTAAGTTTTGATATATTTATGGTAGGAAATTTACAAAACATTTACTGAACTTTGCATGTGTTCCTGTGACTTTTCTCCTGGGAAGTGCATAGACAGAATAAAGTCATTTTAATGTGTAAAGGGAACAGTCAGAATAGAAAATACTTTCCCTGATCTCTGAGATGTCCGGATATCTGAAACATACAGCTGAAGCATTTATAATAAATGACATGTTCTTTTAATACAGGCAGAACCAGTATTATTTAATTCAAAGGTCACACAAAAACCTCATATATCAATATTATTATTTTTTTTCTTTTGATTTGTAATGTTTTGCCAATTTTCTTTTCTTTTTTTTGTTACTCTGTTGTTGTTCTCTTATGAAATTTCTAATATTGCATATTTTAGTCTCACTGTGGTACTTGTAAATTTTCATACGAGTTCTTGTTATCCTTGAAAACAAGACTGTGTGTGTTTTTTGTGAGTGTCTGAAGCTCTTTATCCTTAGTTAGACCCACCAAAATTAATTTTCTGTATTTAAAATACTCACAGCTGCTGTGTTTATGCATAACATTTAGCAAAACAGTGTTTATTAACATGCGGTTCACTGTGATCTGTCATTATTTAAAGTTACGCCAGGCTCCTGTTTAAAAGAGCAAAACCTTCACAAGCATATTAAATGGCTTAAACCTCATTTAGCAATAAATTGTTTATTGTTTACTGCATGCTAAATTAGCTGGAATCAATTATGAATTGCGGCGCAGAAGTGTAATTGCAATTGAATTAGCCTGTGTTTTTAAGAAAGTCTATTAAAAAAAAAATCAAAAGCAAGATTTTATGTTTCGTTTATTATTTCTTCGCAGCTAAAGCACTGGTCCGGTGAATTTTTAATAGCAAAAGGGCAAGAAAACAAATTAGTGTCAAAGCAAACAGTGTTATTTGAGAAGGCTGTGAAAAGCAAAGTAATCCTTTAATTAAATAAGGTAAATTAGAACCAAATTAGAAATTCGGTCCATGTCCTGAAGGCCTGTGTAAGGTTTTGGAGGAGCTTGTTGTTTTGTTGCTAGTAATAGATACTGCTAATGACAATAGTAAAGGTTGCAGATTTAGCCAGAATCACTATTATTAAAGCTTATATATATATATATATATATATATATATATATATATATATATATATATTTAGGGTTAGTGATTTTAGCATTAATGCTATATAAGTTACCACACCACGATATTGTGGCATTATACCTTCAAAAAAAAAATACAATGTAAAATTCTGCCTTATAAATTGTAATCGGTAGTTCACCTAAAAATGAAAATTTGCATACATAAAAAAAAATAAAAAAAATAATTGACATACCCTCCGGGCATCTAAGATGTAGATGAGTTTGTTTCTTCATCTGAACAGATTTGAAGAAATTTAGCATTACATCAGTGTTGCCAAGTGCATGCAGAATTTGGCTACTTTAACACTGTTGCCATGGGTTGTTTTTCATGTTTGTGGGTTGATGCAGCCTCAATAACATAATATTTAGCTCCTGGAATGCAATTTTTTTTACCGGGGAACCCCCTTTGAAACGCCATTGCGCTAGTTTTGAGTAGCAGTTGGGCATTTTCTTGTGAAAACCTGGCAACCCTGCACTACATCACTTGCTCACCAATGGATCCTCTGCAGTGAATGGGTGCCGTCAGAATGAGATTCCAAACAGCTGATAAAAACATCACAATAATCCACAAGTAACCCTCACCACTTCAATCCATCATTTAACATATTGCAAAGTGAAAAGCTGCGTGTTTGTAAGAAACAAATCTGTCATTTTTGTTTTTTAACGTCAAACCATGGTTCCAGTTAATATACGAGTTCTGTATCCATAATATTGCTTTCTCAGGTGAAAAAGTAATCTCATCTGAATCAGGAGAGTAATATGCACAGATCAACCGCGGTTTATTAGTGAAAACAGTCCAAAACAGTCTAATATGTCGGTGGATGTTGATGTGAGAGGACAACAGGGAATGGACTTTTCCACTGCATGGAGGAAGTGTTATTATGGATAATATGGAATATGGATTCATATTTTGGCCAGAAACGTTTAAAGTTAACACGTCTTAAAGGATTTGGATTTGTTTCCTGCAAACACACAGCTTTTCACTTCACAAGATGTTCACTGGAGTGGTATGGATTATTTGCTTATCGGCTTATCAGCTGTTTTGACTCTCATTCTGACGGCACCCATTTACTGCAGAGGATCCATTGGTGAGCAAATAATGTAAGGCCAGATTTTCCCTATATGCTCTGATGAAGAAACAAACTCATCTAGATCTTGCATGGCCTGAGGGTGAGTAAATTTAAGCAAATTTTAATTTTTGGATGAACTACAGTATTCCTTTCATTTAATAAATGTATGTTATTTTCTTTTAATTGTTCTGCCCTGTAAAAAAAAAAAAAAGTTGTTTCAACTTAAAATAATTTGTTACTCCACTGACTTAAAATTTTTAGTTTAGTCAACTAAAATATTCCAGTTGTCACTTAAATTAACATTAAGTAACTTAAAATTTCAAGTTGACTAAACTAAAAAAATTAAGGCAGCGGGGTAACAAATTATATTAATTTAAAACATTTATTATATTAATTTAAAAATTGTATTTATTGGTGTTAAACCATCAATACTATCCCCAAAAACACATTCAAAACATATTACAATTAATTTCACAATTATTTGAAACAGCTGTGGCCGTAAAAGTCCTGTCTAAAATTTGACATCATAATGATCTTTGGCAGTGTGTCTCTACATATCCAGTGATCGTGACTGGCAGGTGACAGCTGTCAGCATATGCTTGGTCAGCTCTTCAGATGGATTTCCACAGTATGTGTGTGTCCGATCAGTACAGCTATATCACATTGACTTCTGCATGAAATAGACCTGTCTTCTGTGCCTGCTAATGATACACAGTATGAAACTGATTGGATGTCAACATGATTGATGTGGGTGTGGAGAGGGAGGGTCCAGCGCTCTCTTGGGCCATTATCTCTTCAAATTATATCAAGGCTGTCTGATGAATCGACTAATAGACTTGATGATGAAGTTTTGGTAAAGCCATGACTAAAGGACAAACTACATCCTTGAACTAAAGCAAATGGCTGATGAGATTCACCTGAGACTGTAGTATGCATTTGTTTAGATAATTCTTTTGTGTCTCTGCAGTCCATCCGTGAAGTGACGGGGTACGTGTTGGTGGCTCTGAACCAATTCGACTATCTTCCTCTGGAGAACCTGCGGATCATCCGTGGGACTAAACTGTATGAAGGACGCTATGCCCTGGCCATCTTTCTCAACTACAGACGAGATGGCTACTTCGGCCTCAGACAACTTGGCCTCAAGAACCTGACAGGTATCTTTCTATTCTAATCTGTTTCTTCAAATATCCAGTAAGATTCAACCCTGACAACATTTCCCCAAAACAACAATCTGAAATGTACATTTAAGATGGTTTAGCAGTTTTTTCAGATGAATACAGTTGAATTTCCAAACTTTATAATGGCAGTGAATGGCTTTTGAGCTTTTGAAGTCCAATAAAGTGCTTCCATCCATCATAAAAAATGCTCCACACAACTCCAGGGGGTTAATAGTGGCCTTCTGAAGTGAATTGATGCGTTTGTGTAAGAAAAATATCCATATTTAATAATTTATAAACCATAATCCCTAGCTTCCGCTAACTGTTGTACGCATGTTCATATGAGAGTGGTGTTCCAGCAAAGTTTTATTTTCTTACACAAATGCTTTGATCCACTTTATTAACCCCCAGAGCCATGTGGAGTACTTTTTAGGATGGATAGATGCACTTTATTGTACTTCAAAAACTCAACACCCATTCACTGCCATTATAGAGCTTGGAAGAGCCAGGAGATTTTTAAAAATAACTCCGATTCTATTCGTATAGCTTGTTGGTACACTAAAGTCTATGTCTGTGAAGTTTTACTGTCTCACTGAGGTCTGCATATTGTGGTCTTAGTCTAAATTACCATAGCAGGGACTGGTATTTGAACACATGTCTGATAATATTGGCTCTAATAATGTCTTTCATGCTGTGCAGAGCAGCGGCTATGATAATCAAGATGTGTCTCATATAAATTAGCCACTCTTCATTATGTGACTGCGTTTTATCTTATCAGTGTTTTGTGTTCCATTTGAGAGTGTTTTACCAATGACATCTAGCTTATTTTTTTTTCTCCATCCTTGCTTGGTTGCCTCACAGGGAGACTTTCTTTTATATCTTATACCGTGCAATATAGAAACTCATCTTAGAACAATATTTCCAGATCCCTGTTGGGATGCAAAAAGATATGGAGAGAAACAGAAACAGATCAAGGAGTCAAACAACCAACAGACAAATAGAAGAAGTCGGTGGCACCTCAGTGCAAAACAGCCAGAGGCGTGATAATGGTTGTCTGACTTCTGATGACTCACGGACGGCCAGTTGAAGCCCAGGGGAGTCTGGCAGGTGGTACGAGGTCACAGTAGGTAAGGGGAAAGAAAGTTAAGACAACCACCGACATGCCCAGTAGGCATCTTGCATAATCATGTATTATTAATCTCAGATACTACTTTAGCACTTTAATGCCTGATTAAGCAATATCTCGGTGTAGAGATAAATAGAGCGCTGACAGTCCAGGTGCCTTCTTGTCTTCTTAGCGTCTTCAAAGATATTTCTTTCCTTTTGTTGTTACTCTCTTGATTGTGATGAGGTGTCAGGTGGTGTCTTTGAATGACTGGGGTGTGAGGTTACAGCACTTCTCTTTGAGTACTTCAGGATTCAAGAATCCACACAGTTTTACTGCCACAAGAAATATTTTTTTCAGGCTTAAAGGAATAGTTCACTTAAAAATTTAAATTGTGTTAAAGGTATAGTTCACCACATGGTTTACTCAGCCTCAAGCCATCCTATGTGTACATGACTTTCTTCTTTCAGGCAAATGCAGTCAGAGTTATATTAAAAAAAGGTCTATTATATTAAAATTATATGGCTCTTCCAAGCTTTATAATGGCAGTGAATGGCTGTTAATTTTTTGAAGTCCAATCAAGTGCATCCGTCCATCATAAATAGTGCTCCTCACAGGTCCGAGGGGTTAATAAAGGCCTTTTGAAGTGAAACCATGCATTTGTGTAAGAAAAAATCCTTATTTAAAACTTACATGAAGTTTTGTTTTGCTCTCTCACTTAAGTACTCGTCACTTCTCACCGCAGCTTACACTGCACGTACGTCCTACTTTATCCGCTGGAATGCCACTCTCTTGTGAATGTGTGTATGACAGTTAGCAAAAGCTAGAGATTACGGTTTATAAAGTTAAACATGAATATTATTCTTACACAACCCCTTACATTAACCCCTTAGAGACGCGTGGAGCACTTTTTATGATGCATTTTATTAGACTTTAAAATCTCAACACCCATTCACTGCCATTATAAAGCTTGGAAGAGCCAGGACATTTTTTAATATAACTCCGATCGTATTCGTTTGAAAGAAGAAAGTCATATACACCTAGGATGGCTTGAGGTTGAGTACATCATGGGGTAATTTTCATTTCTGGTGAACTATCCCTTTAATACACACAGTACATCAGTGTCCATGTCAAAAATAAAAATGCTTTCAGTAGAGGGACAGAAACTTCTAATAACCTAAAAGAAATAAATAATTTTGATGATAAACTGAAGTTTATGGATTTGGAACAACACAAGGTGTAAATGCTGACATAATTGAAATTTTTGAGTGAACTAACAGTTTTAATGAGCAATACTAGGATAAAACAAACTGGATGCTGACATACTGTATGCATTGGTGGATTTTAGTGTTTTTGCATCCTTTTTTGTTTAGAATGTCCTTGCTGGGGGGAAAAAAAGCTGGTCTTTCAGCCTGGCCAAACTGCTGTTTAGTTGACTTAGCTGGGCAACCAGCTGAAGAGTGCCCAAAGCTCCTCTAAAACCAGCCAACAAACCAACCTAATTTGAGCAGATAAAACCAGAAAAACATTTTAGGCTGAGTCTAGTCAGTTAAAAATTGGTGCAGTTTTCTTTGGCACACATTCAAGAAATTTGCAGAATAGAAAAGAAGACAGGAGGTATTTTGTTTTTGATTTAAAAAAAAAAATGTGTTTACAGTAATGCACTTACAGTGGAAGTCTATGGAGAAAAGCATTGCACTAGGTTAAACATCCAAGTGCACACTGATCCAAATCAACATATGAATAATATTACCTTTTTAACTTACATATGCAAAGTTATATCTAATCAAATTATGTCATGCCCATTAAAAAAACAACATTCATATGATATTGATTTAAATTTTTTTTTTAGAATTAATACAAACATTTTAATAAAGCCACACATTTCTACTTCAAAACCTGAATGTCTTGCTGCAGACTTTAAGTGCATTTCTGTAAACACTCTTTTTTCTTATTTTTACAATCTTAAGGACAAGTCTATATTACTTGTTTGCCAATAATGCCGTCAATAGATCCTACTGCATTTTTAAAGTGGAGCATTCATTTAAATTAGTGACTGTTTCCAGCCACAGTATATCAGTGAGAAATGTGCACTAGAATCAGAAAAAAAACTTTTATTCTACACCTAAAAGCTTGCAAACACAATGTTCCAGCCCAGTGTTGCAGAAAGTTGCACACTATTTATGACACTGCAACAGAACCCTTCATAAAAGACAATGCTGTGTATCATAACCCCCACTGTAAGCAAGAAAATGCAGTACAAGTTGGCTGGGTTGAGTGATGGGAAAAGATGCAAATTTGAGGTAACATCGTCCTTTGAATCATTTTTAGTATTGGATTTCTCTATTTCTCCAGCATTGCTGGTACAGTCTGATTCTTGAGGCAACGGTAGCCATGTTTCTGCAATTTTCAATATGAGTTTTAAGAGATGAAAGTTGTTCTTCAGCCCCTTGAGATATTCAGCACATTGATGATGAATGGCTCCTTTGATTACAGCCATGTGCTCTCCTCTCATGGTTCCTCTACACGGCTCTGCAACATGATCAATAGCTTTCATAAGCAGCTTATGATACAATAATGGCTGTAACCTTATTTTCTGTGGCCCTTCGATCAGATGTTCTTCTTTTTTGACTATGTCCTCGGAGATGACCTCTATAACCAGCAGCTGCATGTAGGGCGGTTTCATCAACCCTTTAGAATCTCAAGATGATAGAATTTCAAGCCGTGTGTTGTCAGGAAAGAGTTTAATAATTGAGTGGGCAGATCCTTGTATGTAAATATTTCCTCATCTTTTACCACATGTGGCCAAAGGTTATTGAATAAGACCAATTCGAAGATCATGTGCAATACTTCCAAGCACTTGTTCAGTTGCTTGAAAATCAAGACTTGTGTTACAAAAACTCTTGAAAGTCTGTTGTTCATAGACAGTGGATTTTGTAATGAATTTGATCTTGAATTGCACTCAAGCAGCAAGGCAAGAAGTCTCAGTTTGCACCGTGAAAGCAATTATACGATTATGTGGTATGCATACAAATTAAAAAAGCATTACTCAAATGATCCAATCATCTTAGATTGAAAAGGGAACATTTCCCCGTATGTCTGATCTATATGGTTTATAAAGATTTTAATTGATTCTCATTTTTACGAAACAGTATCTATTCTTAAATCCCAAGAATCGATTAGTCTAGCCTGTTTTCAGTTAATGAACGGAACATTTTAGTGCGTCTCCCATCCAATAAATCATAATAAGCTTTGTGCTTCGTTAATTTTGATATGAAACAAAGTCTCAGATTTTAAATTCTGTCCTTTTTGTTACAGCATTCAAACAATAAATGACATTTGTCGCTGTTTAATGTGGAGTGACAGATCGCTGTAGCACATGAACTGATCATCTCCACTTTAATACCAGTTTCAGCATGAAATACACATGCATAAACATCCGGAAGTATGCTAAAAGAAAGAGTACAACTTACCGAAATCTGTATCCTGTCTCATCTCATCACTTAATCAGTGCTTCAACTGTGCGAAGACGTCAATATAACATGTAACGTCACATTTACCTCAGAAAAAAAAAAAAAAAACTGGTGTTTTGGTGACCATAAACTCATTAGTCGGCTAGAAAAATTAACTCTAGTGAGGAGTATTTTACTAAATATATACACCATGTGTTCTTCAATGTTTAATTAATGTTTGAATAAAGCAATCAAGTTTTTATGAGCCACCATTTAAGTGTTTTTATTTCAAAAAACAAATTAAAATATAAATATAATTATATCATTGTATCTTTATATTATTATAAAAACTTAACTGAGTCTAATTTAAAGGTTTGTTTGCAAATCAGTTAATTTTAACCTTCAGTATTATGCAGGTGATTCTCATTTATATTTTATAGTATTAGTTGTTTTTTTTGTTTTTTTTTTCTGTAGAAAATTTGGCATGTACTGTACCTGTTATTTATCCAAAATAATGAAATCAAATTAAATCGGAAATCAAATCAAATCGCAAGCTTGTGAATCAGAATCAGAATCAGAATCAAATCAAATTGTGAAATTTGTGTCAAAACCCAGCCCTACTGATTAAACTATGCATTATCTTTTTACTGTAAATAAAAAAGTCTCCATAGCAAAAAGCTTGTTTTAATATAGTATTTAATCAAATACGTAATGTGCATGTAAATAAACATGGTTCTTTACCATTCAATTAATGAAAAATATAATTTGAAAACTCCATCAATATTATTTCAAGAGTTCATTTACTGAGGAAAAAATTAATTCTGTCATGAAACTTTCTTACAGTATGTGGAACACAAAATAATTTTTGTGTGTGAGGTTGGCTTCCAGTGTGTTGGATTTTCATTGAACTGTTCCTTTAAGAAACACAATCTTAAATTAGGGGTCTCTTTCAATGAAAACAGCTATATTTACTTCACTAAAAATCATTAAATTGAAATTGAAACTCGGTTGTTTTCTGAAGGTTTGGTAGTTGATTTTGATTGGATTTAAAATTTTTGACTAAAATTAAAATTTTTATCCTGTTGAGTTATTCCCTAAAGCTTTGCCATTGAGTCTAAGCCATGTTTGCTGACTCCACAATTCCACCTTGTCTAATTTATTCATTATGTTACACAAATCTCCATGCAACCTAACACTTTGTGCCCTCGTATGTATGCTTGTACACATCCCCGGTGGTGTATTAATGCAATAGCCTTGAAGTGAAGCATGCTTGCCGCCCACCCCCACAGAGCCTCTTGGGCTAGCATGTCCAGTCCTCTGCTCTCCTCCACACAGCCTTGGCTGCTCAGTTAGTAAACCCTTTCTTTCTTCTGAGCTTCTGTCCGTGAACCCAAGGCTCGGCCTTGATTGTCTGAACGTTTTTGATCCAGCTGGGCCCCTATATTGTTCAGCTTCTTCGCAGGCTCTCTAGACAACAATCTTGCAGACAAGTTTCACTGCTTTTGTGAATATGTTTTGCAGCTGCTCAGATTTTTTGTTTTCAAGGTCACTTATGCAGTGTCGTTAACTGTAACTTTATGCTGTGTGAAGTGGGTTGTGAGCGCCATTTCATGTTGGCATAGTTGAAGCATATGTAGCAACAGATCGTTCCTTATGTGTTTTGATGTACATTCAAGAGTAATGTCTTATCTAAAAAGAAAGTAATATAGGGTGGGAACTTGCTTCCGTGCATTAGGTCTTGATCGGATTTTGAGATGTGGGTGTTGAACTCGAAAATGAAGGCAGATGAATGTTAACGTGAAGGGATAAGGACTAAATGATTGAAAAAGACTGTTGTTGTTTTGCCAGAAGATTATGGCAATTATGGCATTTTAATTAAAACAAAAAAAAGAGGACTTTTTTGGGGTGGAACATTTACGGTAAATTTTGGGAAACTTTCCAAATTTCTGGAATGTTTCTGAAATTTACTGGTAATTTTACACTTTTTTGCAACCCTAGTTAGCAGTAACATACTGTAACATGCATTACAAAAAAAAAAAAAAATCATGCTGACTTCAAAGATGAATCTTATTCTCTTAGTAACTTGAGAAGTTGGGTAGATTTTATATCAGTGACTGATTAAAGTAAGTACATCAAAACAGAAAGAAAAAGAAAATGCGTTAGTTGTGACAAATCTGTATGACTTTCTTAGGTGGAACACGAAAAGAGATTATTTTATTTTATTTTATTTTATTTTATTTTATTTTATTTTATTTTATTTTATTTTATTTTATTTTATTTTATTTTATTTTATTTTATTTTATTTTATTTTGAAAGCCAGTGTGATTGTGTTTTTACCCCCAATGGATTTTAATTGTATGCTACATAATATGCAAAATAAATAATTATTTATTTATTTTATTTTATTTCTTTTTTCTTTTTTAAATAAAATATGCATGCGTTAATTGATTTTTTTTTTAAATTAATTTATTTTTTATTTTTTCGGAAGGCAATACAGTTGTGTAAAAAACCCTGATAGTTTTAATAGTTGATTGTTTAATTTTAAATAATTTTAGTACACCATTCCTTTAAGAAACAAAATCTTAAATTGAGGTCTATACATTGACCATTAAAAGAAGGAATCTTCACAAATTTTATTTTCCAAAGGTTTTATTATTATTTATTATTATTATTATTATTTTTTAAATTATTTTAAAATAGTAATAATCATAGTGTGTGGTGCATACAAGTCTCAGATCGAAAGAAAAGAATATTTGAAATAGATATCTTTTGTAACATTGTAAATATCACGTAAATATCACCAATATATCACAATATAAAGATCCCTATCACTTTTAATCAATTTCCTTGCAGAATTAGAGTCCTTATATCTAGCTATGATTATCTGCAATAATGCTGCAACCAGTGCAGTTTTGTAGTAACTCACAGAGGAAAGTATCTTATAGTTGGATTTAACGGTTATGACTATATCTGAAATGTGATCAAATATAGTAAGATTTGGAAAGCAATCTGAAATCTAGATACTGTAAATGCAAATGATGCAGTTTATTTTTGAGTGAACTGTCTAACTAGTTGAGTTTGATTTATATCAGTGATTGATTTGAGTAAGCAAATGCATCAAAACAGAAGGGAAAAAATGCATTAGTGTGGCATAAAATTTTTTTGTTCCCTTTAAAATCAGAAACTGTACAATAAACAGCCTCTATTTTGGTGTTTAGCTGCTGTCTTAGCGTAGCTATACTGTGCCTAGCCGAAATAAGGCGCGAACGTAGATTAGCTTTCTAAAGCTGTCACCTCTCACCCTAAAGAATGATAGTTATAAGTACTTTGATTTTATTTCCGAAGCTATTGTAATCGCATTACTTCCTGAATATGAAATTATGTCAGCAAATTCTGTTTTTCCAACCATCAGTCAAGAACAAAGTGGGAACAGGAAGAGCGCTTTGTGGGTAATAATTGGTTTGCCTCTGAATCTCTCAAAAAACAAAGCCCGTTCATTGCAGCTGAATGTGATTAAAAAGGCTCTCCGAGGACTTCCTGCGGAGGGGATATAAAGAGATCTCCTGACTCAATTCTGGTGGCAAATTGTGTTCTGGATGTTCCTTCTCTCAGCGGCCTTCCTTGTTCCTTTTATGCCCAATGCAAAGCTCCACCGTTAACCATTTAACTCGACGTCCCTGTGGAGTGCAGTTGGAGCAATTAATGTCAAACATAATTGCAAGAATGAAATAGTCTGAGGTCTGTTAATATCAGGCATTTTTGGCATCAACAATTTGTGTTTGTCAGGGGAAAGGGGTAATTGTAATTGATTGTCATTAGTTTGGGTCGTTTGGGTGCTTGAGCTTTGTTAAGGTCACCTTTGTTCTGTTCTTTTGTAAATAATCCCCTCTACTTGCATATGATTAATAGAATGAGCAAGTCTTATATGGCCACCCACTGCCCGTTAACAGACTTTCTAATGCATACTGCACAGAAAAATGGAAAGAGCTAGCTGAAGATTGGCATTTCCAATCTGATCTCATTTCCAAGGGAGTAGGGATGCGCCAGTCTTTCTGGAAACTCTGAGTTGTATTTTTGAAATATGAGGTTGACTGGATATACTGGATTTCAAATCTTTGCAAAATACTTCTTTGAGACACTAGTAAGAAGTAAAATTGATGGCCGTGATCAGTCTGTGTATAATCTGTACATGTGCTATAACTTTTGGACAGACATAAATTGAATTTGGATTTTAATTTCAATTTGTTTGACGCTTTACACTATCTAATGTTAAGATTTTGTAATGCTTTTGTAAGAAGCCTTTAAAGTAGTGGTAATTTTGTCCTCTGTCAAATGTTTGTTTTGGTTATCATAATTAGTCAAACTTGTCATGTTATTGTTTAGTCAAATTTTAGTTGACTAAATTAGCATTTTAGTCTAGTTTTAGTCAGTGAAATTTCAGTCACATTTTCATCATGCTCTATAATGGTTAAACTGATAATTTTGTCATTTGATGCATTTATTTATTTATTTATATATATGTATTTGCATTTCAGCTGTTGCATTTTCACCAATAAGCACAAATCAATAGAATGGTTGCCAGATTGCAAAAAAAGGAAACAAAACACCAGGCTGAAAATGTATTCTTTTAACAGAGAAGCTCTGATTTGGGGATTTGAACTCTTGATATCTGTCAACCACACACATAAAAGCTTGCATATACAGCAGTCCTCAATAATATTTTGTCTCTTCTGACGAAAATAAAAAGGTATTTTGGTGAAGGTTTTATTTTTTATAAATACATTTTAGTCTCTTCAATGATATTCCATGTTGATATAGTCACAATTATCGTTTATCGACCTTAATATTGCCTCGTCATAGTTAACACTAAATTAACACTATCACCAAGGCTGCAGTTTTGACCAAAAATAAAAGCAGTAATAGTTTGAAATATTACTATTATTCAAAATGATGTTTTCTATTTTAATATATGTTAAAATGTAATTTAATCCTTTAATAATAAAGCTGAATTTTCAGCATCATTACATCAGTTTAAATTGTCAAATACATTTTATAAATTATTCTGATATGCTGATTTCATGATCAAGAAACATTTCTTCTTATTGTAAATGTTTTAAACAATTGTGCTTCCTAATTGTAGAAACCTTTATTATTATTAACATTAATTTACCATCACTTTTGATCAATTTCCTTATCAGTCCTTTATATATATATATGTATATGTATATGTATGTGTATATATATATATATATATATATATAAGCTATGATTATCTGCAATAATGCTGCAACCAGTGCAGTTTTGTAGTAATTCACAGAGGAAAGTATCTGCATACTGCAGTGCTTCCTAATGTACCGTAATCTACTGTGACAACAACTAATTGCGTATTCCAAGAGGTTGCCAGTTTGTTTTACCAAAGGGGTTTGTGTGTTAGTGGTTTGACATTGAGAAATGTCTTATTGGATACTGTGAGACTAAATGTCTGCATTGTAAGTGTAAGTCAGTTTGCTTTGAACTCTTCAGGGTCTCTGTAATCGAGATGGCATTCATTGTATCAAACTGTATGTAGTGTAATGGATAAAGCAAGCCACCCCATGTCCCGCATTCATTATCAGCACAATGCAGTTCGCTGGAGAGCAGCAGTGTCAATATCCCAGTTGATCTTTGTCTTCTCTTTGTGAGGGGACCCGATTTCAAAGGTACCTGCTTGGGAGATCAAATCCATCTTTCACCAAACATGAAAAGAATAGGTGAGAAATGTAAGGTGCACCTGCGAGCTGGGGCTTGCAGAATGGTCTGTGAGGTTTCAGCCGTATCATGGCTCCACCAACCCTCCCAGCCTGCCCTCCGGAGACCCTGCTGCTGGCTGTGATTTCTGGGACGCTCTGCTATCTCTACCAGCCAAACTCTCCTCCCTGTGTGGCTGAATAATGAGATGCTTCGTGAATGTAGACGGGCGGAGGGCGGGGGCAACAGAGGGCCGTGGATCATGATGCTAGTCTGAAGAGGATATTAGTGGAAGTGGCACTAAGCGACGGCAAGATGGAACTGGAAATTTCATTAGCATTTATTTTATATAAATAGTGTGACTCGACACATCTCTCATTTTAATAGGGCCGTGTTTTCTTCAACCATTTCAAGCTCTGTGGATGTAACAGGGAAATGTAATAAGGAATTGCAAAGTGACCTGATGATATTGGCAAGTCAGTCAAGCCCTCTAAAGTAGCAGTTCTCAATGTTTTGTCTCAAAGGACCCTCGTTGTCCAAAATAATATTCAAAGGCTCTCCAATATAGGCTACTTCTGCTACTTCTTTTGTAATTATGACAAAGCTACTAGTTTTCAAACTTTTTTGTTTTTTTAATAATAATAACTGGAGGTCTTGCTATATTAAATTAATTACACACAATTCATTTAGTGATTTCAGACGTTTTAAGAACTGTAGGTGGTCTTCACCACCTAAACACAGCAGTTATTGATGGGGAGTGGGGAAGAAATATTAATTTTTATTAGTATTTTTAATAAATTATTTTATTATTTAATATGTAAATATTTATTTTGATTGATTGCATTATATGAAAAAGTTTAGATTTTGTGAGTTTTCTTTTAGTTTTAATTTAGATTAGAGTTAAATTATTGTAAAATATTAATAATTGTAATATTTTTGTAATATTGTAAAAAAAATTTTTTGGTTATCTTGAGGCCCCTGTGGAAGTTTTTCTGTGGCCCCAAATCAGCATATTAAAATGATTTCTTAAGAATCGCATGACACTGAAGACTGGAGTAATGATGCTGAAAATTCAGCTTTGCACCACAGTAATAAATTCCATTTTAAATATGTTAAAAGAGAAAATAGTTATTTTAAATTGTTGTAAAATTTCACAGTATTACTAATTTTACACTACTTTTTTTAACAAAAAAAAAATGCAGATTTAGTGAGCATAAGCATAGTGTTTTTTTTCAAAAAATATTTAAAAATCATACGAAGCCAAACTTTTGAGCTGTAGTATATTTTGTAGTATAGTATTGACATCTGATACCATAACTGTACCATGGTACTCCAGCCATACGTTTACAAGGGTAAACGGCATAATTAGATGGCATTTATCATCTGTTTGGTCCAAAGAAAAAAAAAAAATTCAAAATTTGAATGTGTGTACTATTCTAACATGCTGCTCATCTTATTAAATTACCACAATTTGCAAAACTTAAATTTACAGTAATGCTTTTTCTATAATGAGCTCCACATGTTGTTTTATTTTTTGATTTATGGCCTATGATTTATTTGACCATTTGCTCCATGTTTTTATGCCAGCAAAAACTCTGGGAGATACCCAGCTGCCAGTTGAAAAGACAGCAAAAACAAAGCAAAGCAATCTTTTTTGAAAGTTTTAACAGCTGTTATTTATTTATTTTTCCCCTTGCATATTATTTCAGTTATCAGGACAATGCATCACATTTGTCACACTGATTCACTCTGAAGCAATAACATTTAAGATGGCTGAAATTTAATCAAGAGGCTTCAACACAATTACGGATATCCATGAGGAGGCCCTCCTCCACACAGTATACGCTCTCAGATATGCTCACATTTGTCATGCAAAACAATCGCTCCACTGCTGTCAAAGAAACTAATGGAAAACACTGAGATTTCTTTTAGAGTTTTATGTAGTGAAAAATTTGCTCTTTTAGCCAAAGAAGGATATTTTCTATTACATTACATGGAAAGCGGGGAGCAACCATATTTATTGTTTAATAACAGATTAAATTAATAATAAGAATTAAAAAAAGGTTTTCACACTGGTCCTCGATTCTGATTGGCTGACCGTTTGTATCACTCCACTTGCAGTATTTCTCACAGCGTGTGTCATGGCGGACGCCAAAATCCTCTCTAATTTGATAAATAATAGTGTTTTTGTGTCACGGAATGTAATTTAAAGATTTTTTTCTTTTTTTTTTTACTCGAGAATGTACTTGTTTAAATACGCAGTTTGTTTACAAAGACAACGGCTATTTGAAAATTTGCCTCAGTGTTTTCGGAGATGTGAGCTTCAAGGCGTCAACGGGCGTTCAGCGCTCATGAACCTGCCGAGAGCAGCCTTACCTCGGCCAGTTCTTCTGGAATTTGCTGCTGACTCTGATGTCTCTATAGTGGTTAAACATGAGATATAATTAGTTTTGGGTAAATCTAACGGGCAGTTAATCTCATTAATATTATATTTTATGTAAATTTAATGCTTTGTATCTTGGCCTGCAACCTTGTGCCTACAGGCAGATCACAGCCGTGCCGTTATACAGCCGTATTGCACGGCTACTCATGTGATATTGTTTATATTGTTGGGAGCGGAGATTGCGCTACACTTCAACTTTTCCCGTCATTTTAACGGACATAAAAATTCTGTCATAATCTATTATTACCCGTCATTTTAATTTTCATATTTTTAATTATAATAACACATTTAATTGCTTTTATTTTTGTTCACATTTTCGTTTTTAATCATGAACCTACAGGACGACACGGCAGTGTTTAAAAACAACAAAATACCCTAGGGCTGGGTAAAAAACTAAAAAACAAACAAACCAAAAATCGGTTTCTCGATTTTAATAGATTCTCATGTTATTGAACGAATAAATCACAATCGATCTCTTGGTCTATGCTGTTTTCAGTTGATGAATGAACAGTACATAGTGCGTCTTCCTTCCAATAAATAGAAATAGGCTAGGCTTTGTGTTACTTTTGATATGAAACAAAGTCTCAGATTTCAAATTCTGTCAATTTCCTTAGGAAATTCAAGCAATAAATACCGTTTTGGCGCTCTTTAATGTGGCGTGATAGTCGTTGTAGCTTAGGAAACGCATAGGAAAACATTCGTGATAGTTTCGTTTTTGTTCTCTGTGTGTATGTATAGAAATAAATATATATATATATATACACAGAGAACAAAAACGAAACTATATATATATATATATATATATATATATATATATATACATACATATATACACTACCGTTCAAAAGTTTGGGGTCAGTAAGACTTGTAATAGTCTTTAAAGAAGTCTCTTATGCTCATCAAGGCTGCATTTATTTGATTAAAAATATAGAAAAAAACAGTAATATTGCAAAATGTTTTTACAATATAAAATAATGTTTTTTATTTTAACATACTTTAAAATAGAATTTATTCCTGTGATGAAAAGCTGAATTTTTATCAGCTGTTACTCCAGTCTTAAGTGTCACATGATCCTTCAGAAATCATTCTAATATGCGGATTTATTATTAGAATGATCAATGTTGAATAATATCAACAGTTGTGCTGCCAAATATTTTTTGGAACCTGTGATTTTTTTTTTTCAGGATTCTTTCATGAATAACAAGTTTAAAAAGTACAGTGTTTATTCAAAATATAAATATTTTATAACAATGTAAATTATTTATTATTAACTAAAAGTACTAATTTCTTAAAAAAAAAAAAAAAAAGAAACAATAAAAATGTACTGACCCCAAACTTTTGAACGGTAGTGTATATCACACAATATCACACAGGCAGCAAGAGTAATATGACACGAGTGCTGATTTTGTCCCGATCTATCACAAGCTTAAATGTCATTTTATAGAACAGTTCAGTAAATAAGAAGTTGTATTATGTATTAAATTATATTATGTGTTTTTGCTCAATTTAGCAGAGAACATACTACCTTTGAAGCCATAGCAGAATTATTGTGTGTTTCAGACCAACACAGCGGTGTTTAGTTTCTGAATGAATCCGCGTTTTGAGTGAATCCTCTGAATCAATGATTCAACGGCCCATTTATAAAGAGAGCCATTTGCTTCATTCAGCCCTTTGAACGAATCGAATCAAATGAGTTTAAATGAGAGTAAAGACTGGCAGATTTAGTTTCCTATTTAGAGTATCATTTATTCAAAACATATAAATAAATAAATAAATTAAAGAAAAAATAAATATTAAAGACATAGTCCCCCCACAAATAAATAAATAAATAAATAAATAAAAAGTCATCATTTACTCACCATCATGTTGTTTCAAACCTATCTTTTGTGGAACATGAAAGAAAGTATTTTGAAGGCTGTTTTGGTAACAAAGCTGTTTTGGTTACCATGACTTTCATTATATGAACAAAAATACTGTGATGTTTCTCAAATTAACTTAATTAACAAATTAATGTTAGGCCATTGCAGCCTACATGTGTAATACATTGTATATTGAATCAAATATGATATTTCTTTCTAAAGCTACAATTTGTAATGTCTACTTGATACTTTCTCATTTAACACAAAACAGCTTTAAATAATCTTTTGTGGGTATTTTTACAGTCAAATGTATTTTGCGATTAGTTAGATTAATTAATCAATACATCATGTAATTAATTCGATTAAAAAGTTTAATCGACAGCCCTAGTTTTAAGCTATAAAATTTGCAGGATGTTTTAATGGTACAATGACGTCTTATATGCCAAAAGACTAAGGGAAAAAAAAAAGATTTTTTAATCTATAATGTATCAGTGTATAAAGATCTTTCCCTCTGCACTCGACATGAGTCTTTTTAATTTAGCTCTCATTGTCAAACAGGAGATTCGTCCCTGTACTTTAACAGAGATCTTTCTTAGTTGAACTTTTGTTAGGTATTTCCCAGAAATTCATCAGTTTTTATTAATACACACGATACCGCTTCAGTTTGAATGAATTTTCTGAAATTTGGTTTAAAATGGAATGACCCTAGTAGTTTATTTCTGGACTTTTAACACAGACAAGGTCTTTGCGCTGAATTTGAAGGTAACTAAAACTGAAATATTAATAAGTAGTTTTGAGTATTGTCTTTTTTTCACGTGGCAGACCATGAAATAAGCAAAAAACCCATCAACTTAGAATGAAAAAAGGAGCCCAAGCCAAAAAGAGCCTGGAATATCGTAGAACATTGCTTAGTGTGTGTTTGTTTGGATAAGTACCAGGTCTGATTTCCTTCCAGACTCATTCATTGTGTTTGGAAAGCGCAGTACAATACGATCAGCCAAGCATGCAAGGTGTCTGATACACCTTTTCACACTCTCAGAAGGGATCCTGGCACCAGAAACACCAATATGGACCACAGGCTGATCTTGATAAAGGCTGAAGGCGTTTATGGTCATTTACAGATAGAGGACGTCAAAATGAGATGCCAAAAACAGATTTTTATTCTTAATCATTGTAATTACACACTGAGAATGAGACGGATAAATTGAACTGTCTGGCCACTTATCTCTGCTCGTCAAGCTTGCACATGCTCATCACAACCAGTGTGAAACTTTCTACCCAGCTAAATGAGAGACACTTTTTAAACTTTTGAGATTATAAATATACACTGCTTATGAAGAAAAGCTGAACGCAATCAATGATATGCACAGACATTACTAGTATGGATGGCTTCCATTGTAATCGCTTTGCCAGCTTATGAATGGAACGGAGTACAGTATGATAAAATATGGTTGTGTTTATGCCAGTGGTATTTTAGTATTGTTTATTGTCAGTATGATGAAAATATTGTCATGGTTTTATCAGTGTTACTTTTACAATTTATTGTATCCACCTTATTCTTCAACACTGAAGTAAGTCTGTGAGCGAGACTTCCGGTTTGTTAGCCACTAGATAATACATAGACAATACATTAATACATAGATACATAGATAATACATTAAAATAATATGGTAAGACACACCAGTTTGTAATATCAAGCAGCAAAATGAGCTGTTTTGTAGAGCTAAAAAATAGCTGGATGTGGATAAGACCGGAAGCCAGACCCATAAAATTTACAAATGGCTGCACCCGCTGTTACGGCAAAAATAAGGTGGATATAATATTATAGTATTTGTTAATATTTTGAGTTATTTTTGTATTTTTAGTTTTCATCTTAATTGTAGTGCAAATTTTAGTAACTTTATGTTATTTTTTTCTATTAATTTTTTGTAAATATTTCTATTAAGCTTTTATGTATCTATGTATTTATTTATTCATTTATTGTTTTTTATGACACATTTTAAAAGATTTACAATAACTATTTGCATTAAAGCCCAGGGCCCGCTCAAAATCATAAGATAAGGAAATAAAAAATTTAATAAAAAATAAATAAAAAATAAATAAACCACAAAATTACATAAAGAATATAAATTGCTTTAGTTGATTTTAATAGTTTTTTTATTTATTTTTTTTTTTTACTAAGGTTTGGTAATTGTTTTACTTAAGTACTTTAGTAATATATATATATATATATATATTTGCATATATATTTACATATATATTTACATGTATTAATTATTTTACATTTATTTAACTCGGTTCTGTTAAATTCAGTTTTTTTTCAGCTGTATTTAAAATAAAAAAAAAAATGATTTTTAATAGTTTTAGTTTTACCTAACAATATAAACAAATTTTTATATTTGTACTAATAATTTCTCAGCTTGTTTTACTGCTACTGTAAGATCCAAAAACAGACTGGAGACTTAAGTGACACTTTATATATTTCTAAATGTTATTATTTATTTATTTATTTATTATTATTAATTGATTTATTGATTTATTATTATTATTTATTCTGAGGGGAAAAAACTGTACAAGCACACTTTTCATACAGAAAAAAAAAAGATTTGTGGCCCCAAACAATAGTGGCTTTTATGTCCCAACATTTTTTGGAGCCACTGTGGTGATCCTTTCAGTCAATGACAAGCTTTTTACTATTATACTATTTTATTCCAGAAATCCTGAATGGAGGCGTGTATGTGGATCAGAACAAGTTCTTGTGCCATGCTGACACCATCCACTGGAATGACATCATCAAGAACCCACGTTCTGAACTTCTGGTGGTTCCTTCCAACAACAGTGGCAATTCATGTGAGTACTTCATTAAGCTTATTTGACCAATTAAAAAAATAAAAAATAAATAAATAAATAAACAATAGTAGTAGTATAAACACCCTGAAGATGGAGCAGGTGGCCTTTCTATTTTTCTCTTTTTTAACTTGTGGAACTGTAACAGTTAATATTCCATTAATTTATTCTGTGAATTCTAAGCCTGGTTCTATAAACTCAGTTCAAAAACTATTACATCTACAACTGGGAACTTTCTGTGCAGAACAAGAAAAGAATGAAACGGCCTGTCAGTAGTACAATTCTAAGGTTGAGTGAATACATTTTACTACCAGAGGAATACAAGATGTGGTATAAATATTACAGGCTTAGACAAATACAAATTCAAATTCACATCTAGTGTCTGAACTATTTCTAAATGATCTTTGTTGAGACAGTTCTGTTGTTATTATATGGAGTCCAGAATGTCATGGTTGATTATTCTGGCTTCTTTCCGCAGGCAGACGGTGTCACAGATCTTGTAATGGACGTTGCTGGGGTCATCAGGAAGACCAGTGCCAAAGCTGTGAGTTTGAACTCATCTGTTTATATCTACGATAAACCTCAGCTTTATAGTTGTCTTTTCCAGTTTTAAGAATTAAAATTTATCTGTAGTAGACAACATCATCTTAGATTTTCTTCTTATATCATAAAAGGTCCATATGAATGCATTATAAATATATATATTATATTAATATTCTATATATATAAATATATTAATATTCTCTAAAGCCAACAATGGCAAGTGTGACAAACAGACTCAAATGTAAGTACAAACAACTTAATCTGAGAACAATTAATCAAAGTATCATTATAATAGTATTCCGAACCCTTTTGAATGCTACAAGTATACCATGCTTATTTGATAGTTGTGTCCAGAAGTTTTTTCATATCTAATTGTCTGCGGCAAGAGTTTGTGCTTTCTGTCTCATATGTAATCAGAGTTTCATCAGAAGTAAACAAACATTTATTATTTCTTCTTTCTTTTTCCATTGTTTCTCAAAGTGGCTCTGAAGTTACGAATTTTCATTTCTGACACCATTTCTAATAAAAGGCAAAAGTCTGCTGTCTGGCTTTGTCAGTTTGAGCCTTTGGGCCGGTAGCTGTGATAATTAACTGGTAGGAGGGTTATCAGAGTATCTCTACTGCCTGCAACCTGCCGGTGGTACAGCTCATAGTGTGGGTGGTAATTAGAGCAAAATAAAAGAGTGAAAGAAAGAAGGACAGAGAGAGACAGTGATCGTAATTTTTTCTTGAGCTCTGGGTGTCAGAGCGATGCACTTTAACTCCGTAAGA
The DNA here is from genome assembly GCA_012976165.1 of Labeo catla. NCBI lineage: Eukaryota > Metazoa > Chordata > Actinopteri > Cypriniformes > Cyprinidae > Labeo > Labeo catla. Next base: position 1,313,112 of record VONZ01000087.1, read on the forward strand.
CATTTGAGACTGCTCTTGACGGCATGAAGTATTTCAAGTCATGGAGTCTGCTGTCTGATGAGACAGAGTGACAAACTTGTTATTTGACAGTGTCTGTTTTGGTTTTGCACACTGCTTCACTTGACTAATTTAGCTGTCGGAAAGAGTGCATTTGTATACGGATTGAATACCAGTATATCACCCAAACATCTAACTGAAGTATGGGATTATCTTCGAGATGTATGCTAAGAATATGATGTGCATGGCCAGTACATCAGCCTCACGGTTAACTGCAAATATCTGGATGATTAGAGATGATCAGCATCGGCCAAAATCATGCCTGCCTTGCCAAACTGTGTCAGTTCAAGTAGATTTTTTGTTTGTTTTTTTGTAAATGGGTAATGCAGTTTTGTTTTTTGTTTTTTTAAATTTGGAGTGAATTTTGAGCAAACACTGTGCTGAATAACTTTCTAATTTTTATTTCCAGGAAATTATTTCTCAAATAAATGTATTTAATTATTTATTTATTTTATTTATTTATGTATTTATTTATTTATTAAAATGAATCTATATTTTGCAGTGGCCTTTTATTGTGGCCAGCCTAAGGCACACCTGTGCAATAATCATGCTGTCTAATCAGCATCTTGATATGTCACACTTGTGAGGTGGATGGATTATCTCGGCAAAGGAGAAGTGCTCACTAACACAGATTTAGACAGATTTGTGAACAATATTTGAGAGAAATAGGCCTTTTGTGTACGTAGAAAAAGTCTTAGACCTTTGAGTTCAGCTCATTAAAAATGGGGGCAAAAACAAAAGTGTTGCATTTATAATTTTTGTTTAGTTGAGTGCATTTTAAGTAAATATTGTTCAAATTATCTGTTTATTCTCAGATAGGTAGATAGATAGATAGATAGATAGATAGATAGATAGATAGATAGATTGATATAGGAATTGGCATTATTTTTAGAATGAAGACAAATGAAATAATGGCCTTTTTTTTTGTCTCTTTCTCTACATCTATATTCATAATTATACAGTGACAAAAACAGTGTGTGCGGAGCAGTGTGATGGACGCTGTTTTGGTCCGTACGTCAGTAACTGCTGCCACCGTGAATGTGCAGGAGGCTGTTTCGGACCCAAAGACACGGATTGCTTCGTATGTCAACATCTTCCTGTATTGTTTTCTCATTCTGTATGGTTTAATAGTGTAATAAATGTAATGACAAATGCATGCTCGCTTTGTTTTTAAAGTAGTTTTGTGGTGATGTTGTACTTTAATATATATTGAAAACACTGACAGCTCTGCAGAGGCGTCTCTCCATTATAGTTATGTTTTGTTGATCGACCACATACTTACAAGACTGTTTTTTTATTCTCAGGCTTGTACCAACTTTAATGACAGCGGGGCCTGTGTGACACAGTGTCCTCAGCCATTCGTCTACAATCCAACAACCTTCCAGCTTGAGCACAATCCCAATGCCAAATACACCTATGGAGCTTTCTGTGTCAAGAAATGCCCACGTAAGTAAGGTTTCTTGGAGAAAAAATCTGAACGATTTGGCCTGATTCCATTTCCAATTCGAGACATTATGTTTCTTCACCTCAGACTATCATTGCACAGCTGTCTCATTAATACTTTAATATTCTGCTGTCTGGAACTTAGATAACTTTGTGGTGGATCACAGCTCTTGTGTCAGAGCCTGTCCAAGCAATAAGATGGAGGTGGAGGAAAATCACATCAAGATGTGCATCCCATGCACTGACATCTGTCCAAAAGGTCAGTGATATTCACAAAGTTTTACTGTAGTTCTTGTATGGACTTTAGTGTCGTGCACTATCATTCAGGTTTTATAATGTTGCTGAAAGATGTTTCTTATGCTCACCAAGGCTGCATTTATTTGATCAAAAATGCAGTAAAAACACTAATATTGTTAAATATTTTTACAATTTAAAATTACTATTTTATATTTACATATATTTAAAAATGTAGTGTATTCCTGCGATGCAAAGCTGTATTTTCAACATTGTTACTCCAGTCTTCAGTGCCACATGATCCGTCAGAATCATTCTAATATACTGATTTAATGATCATCTTTCAGTGTTGAATACATTTGTGCTGCTTCATATTTTTATTGACACAGTACATTTTTTCAAGATTCTTTCTTGAATAGAAAGTTCAAAAGAACAGCAGTTATTCAAAATAGAAAACTTTTGTAACATTATATTTGTTTTACTGCTACGTCTGATCATATTAATTCATCCTTGCTGAATAAAAGGATTGATTTAAAAAAAAAAGTATATAAAAACCGGCTAATGCATATTCACATTTGAGAGTAAACAAACACGATCAAAAAAGCAGTTCATTATTCAACTAAAAGGCTGGACTTTTATTCCTACATCCACCAAAGTAAGCATTATGCTTTCTCCCATTAAGTTTCCTTTCATTATTTCAATCCCCCCTTTTTAGACTGGCTCTGAAATGAAAAGACCAGCATATTTTGTGTTTTAGATGCTGGTCATCAGCATAGTATGCTGGTCTTCTGGTGTCTCCAATAGACTCCCTTAAGCTACAACTAAAAATACCTTTCTAGTCTATCCATAGACCAGCCAAACCAGCATTAACCAGCTATGAATATTTTTGCTAGTTTAACGTAGTCTAAAAAGCAGGGGTACTGTAAACCTATATTATATGTAAACAGTGAATTATGTGAAGACTAAACACGTTATTGGCCTGTTCTGTCTGTTGTTTTTTAATAGAGAAAAGATTGATGAGGGATGACCACAAAATAAGCATAAGTGATAATAGGCCCAGGCGCCAAACTGGGTCATATTAGTCAATCTCAATATGACTCGCATTTGATTATAATTAGGCTCACAATGAGGGGGAAATTGACTCGGTTGATGTTTGAATAACTCTTTTTTTTTGTCAGTGAAATATGATCAAGCTGATGTTTCACCTCATTTACAAAGGAAAAATGTATGTCAACATGTCTTTGAGAATGTTAAAGGGGACATCGGATAAATTATTTATAATATTTTTTTGCATTTAGTTAGGTTTCTGGCATGTTTGCCAGCTCAGAAAAGCTGAAAAGAAAACATGCGGACATTTCGTTATGGTCTCTCTGAGTGTAAAACTGTGCCATCCAGCACACTGCTTCAATTTGTAGCCGGTTTCTAAGTAGATAGCTAGCTATTTGAATAAGACCACCTCCGAGTCATATACCAAATCCAAGGCAGCAATTCACATGTCTTGTGTCGATACCACTAGATGGCAAGCCTGCAACCATTAGACGAAAAAAGTGTAACGGCTAAAGCTAGCGCTTCCAGTCTGGCAGTATGTGGGAAAGGAGACCAGAGGCTGTTTTCGTTGAATGGATGTCAATGAAAGAGAGGCTTCACTACGCTGAATAAACAGCTTTTTAGAGGAAACGGCTTATCATTTAATGAATCAACAGCCTATCTGCTAATCTTCAACATGTTTTACACCAAACAAAACTTTTGGATTGAACTATTTTTACAGTTTACCATGAAAAAAATGCCATTTTATAAGAGAAGGGATTCAGCTTACAGCACTTCTCATTCATTCCTATGGTATCCGTAAACTGCCAATGAGTGTCGCACAACTCTGACTGAAATTCAGTGACGTCAAGGCTGTAATGTGATTGGTTATTAAGAAACGTGTGATCCAAGTTAGCCATTACGCTTTCTCCAATAGTAAGTAATACAGACCCTCTCATCTTTCTATAGTAAGACAATCTCTGTCGATACGCCCCGTGAAAGAGCTCATTATCATTTAAAGAGACATGCAGCTAAACAAATTGCTGTGAGCAGAGTTGTGTTTAACAAGACTTTTGAGGAATTTTAACTAAAGTATGTTACAGACATTTCATGAAGACCCTAAAGAATCATAACAACTTGTGGAAAATGGACTTCTGATGTCCCCTTTAAATATATGTACATTTTTTTGAAATCTTATTAAAGGGAACTAGAAAATGTAGTGTTATTTAAGTATTATTTATTTGATATTGTAGTATTTATTAATATTTTGAATAAGCGTTTACTTTTACATTTTCAGTGTTTTTTTTTTTTTCTTCAATTGTTATTCATTATGTTTTTTTTTTTAATGTCTGTTTAGTTTTTATTTATTTTTGTTTTAGTTTTAATACTTTAACTTTAGTTAATTTGCAAGGCAACATTATTTCATCCAATATTTATTTCAGTTAATGGAAATGAGTTTTAGTTTTTGGTTTTAGTTAGCAATAACAACACTGGAGAGTAACACCTTTCAGAAGTGTTAAACCAAGTTTCTGACCTCATTTGTGTTGTATAAATGGTAAATGTTGGTTAAATTGGTTGTTTTTATGTATTCAGTGTGTGATGGTATAGGTACTGGCAGTCTTCAAATGGCTCAAACTGTAGATTCCAGCAACATTGAGAAGTTTGTCAATTGCACCAAGATCAACGGCAACCTCATCTTCCTCATCACAGGCATTAAAGGGTGAGTCCAGTCTATTTATCTATTTATGGCCCGTATAACCTATATAATCTTGGCTTTTTTCTAAATAATTTTGTTTTTAATAAAAGAAAAAATGCATTGCAAAAGAAACCAATGTAATGTAATACATTACGCAGTATTAAAAGTCTAAATAAATAAGGTATTTTATGCATTTAGGTCTAATATTTAGGGCCAACAACCTCACAATAAAAATCTAATTTGCACAAAAATGAATCATTAGGCACTTTGGCTTGAGGTGCGAACATGGTGTTTGATCCTAAAAGCAGCCTTAAGCAATCAAAAGCAGGTTTCTGAAACTGGTGCAGAAGTGTGCACATATGCACGTGCACACACATATATAACCCTTTTGCTGGCTTGTTTTGTGTTTTTATTTATAACAGGGACATGTTTCATGGCATTAAAGCTCTAGACCCTGATCGGTTAAATGTATTCCGCACCGTCAGAGAGATCACAGGTGAGCGACAGTCACCATCCATCACATGACAGCCCATTAAACCTGTGTAGCCTTGCATAAACCATTAACTTTCTTTATTTCTTCATACATTAACTTTAATCCTTCGAGTTGGGAAATATTCTGTGTCACAAATCCTTATCTTTAGGCGGTGCGTGATATTTATTTGTTTATAAAGCCTCACAGGAATGAACTATGACTCATGCTAAAAGCCTTTTGTCACTTTCAACTTCTTCTTATGATTGTGCCAAATAGCTAATGGAGTGAAGCAGCAAAGCAACGTTTTCAAAATGAAACTCGGAAACTGTTCTCTTGTGCGCCATTGGAGTACCCTCAGTTTAGACACATTTCACCCAATACGAGATAACAAACGGATAATTAAAACAATGTGCATATCTGAAGAAATGATGCTCGGTGGTAATGGAACTGGTTCTTTTAATTAGCGCAATCATTTCCCTTAATATACTTTCATTTCGGTGTAATGGGGTCGTTTTATACTGTCAGACAGGCAGTAAATAATATTGTACTCACTGGACCTGTGGCAATATCCTGAGCCCATGTCTGCTGTCATAGTAACAAACTTGTTTATCTGTTTCATTCTCAGGATGTTTAAAAGCATAAATTCGTTTTTTATTTGTTCTCTGTTTTCACAGGTTTCTTGAACATTCAGTCTTGGCCGGAAAACATGACAGATCTTGGCGTTTTCTCGAACCTTGCCACCATTGGAGGTCGCTCCCTTTATAGGTAAATTATCACAAAATACTAGTTACAAGTCAGTATCATCACCAGCAGTTGTGTACATACAAGCATTTGTATATATATAATACTTTACATTTCACTGTGATAATTTATAATAATATTAATAATAATAATAATAATAATAATAATAATAATTATTATTATTATTATTATTTTTAACATTTTAATTTATTACATTTGATATTATTATTATTATTATTATTATTATTATTATTATACTATTATTGTTACTACTGTTTTAATTATTTAACCAAATTTGATAGTATTAATGATAGCAACAATACAATAATAATAAGAATAAAAATAATAAGGTATAAAGTAAAAATAGTCAAGTAATATATTATTATTATTATTAGTAGTAGTAGTAGTAACAATAGTATTGTTGTTGCTATAATTGTTGATGTTGTATGTGTATATTTTGTAATTAAATTTGATGATATTATTATTATTATTTTCAAATTAAATAGTTCAATTATTATTACTACTACTATTTCAATTATTTAAATAAATATGATAGTAATAATAAGTAAGTAGTATTGAATATATTTAATGAAATGTTAAATTTTTTGTATAATATTTTGTAATTCATTTTGATATTATTATTATTATTATTATTATTATTATTATTTTTATTATTGCTATAATTGTGGATGTTGTGTATGTATGTTGTTGTTGTATGTGTTTGATATTAAATTTGATATTATTATTCTTATTATTCTTATTATTAGTATTAAATCAGTTTAATGAATTACGTTTGGTATTATTATTATTATTATTATTATTATTACTACTACTACTACTACTATAATTATTACTTGTCATAATTATTGTTGTTGATTTGTGTGTTTAATATTTTTTAATTAAATTGTGTACTATTATTATGTTGCTACTGTTTTAATTATTTTAATTAAATTTGATAGTATTAATAAAAACAACATAATCAATAATAATAATACTAATAATAATAATAAACAATAAACAATGAAGTATTTAATATATTTAATTATTTATAGTATTTAGTACTTAATTTATATTTATTCTCAGTCAAAACCCTTTGCTAAATGACTAAATAAAATGGCTATGTGTCACAGTTAAGTGGCTGAAATATAGGTAGATTGATGATACCCATGAGTAAAGTCTGTTTTCCTCACAGAACTCACAAAACTATGTACAAAATCCACTGCTGGACTAGTTTAATGAAATCTAATAGGCCTTTGTACTTTCAGAGGGTTGGCAAATGCGTGTTATTGTCCCAAGAGTACTTTCCCTGTCCAATTTTTGGGCTGAATCGTCTCATACACTAAATGATTTAAATACTCTTTTAGTAATATATTCAGAAATGTCCTCATTAACTACTTCTAAGAATTCCCTTGTTTCATAGTGAAAAATGTTCACTCCCTGCGGATGTGGCACTTAAAATAATTCCTGTGGCATTGTTGTCATTTATCAGAGACGTCTTCAATTATATGCTGCATTAACATGCAGCTGAATTTGCTTTCTGCGTCTTTGTTTTGTCAGCGGTATCTCTCTGCTGATCCTGAAGCAGCGCTGGATTTCTTCGCTGAAGTTCCAGTCTCTGAAAGAGATCAGCGCCGGTAACGTCTACATGACCAACAACAGCCAGCTCTGCTTCTACAACACGGTGAACTGGACCAGTCTGTTCCGCACCAGCACCCAGAGAGCTCTGATCAAGAGCAACAGGGACCCCAGAGAGTGTAGTGAGTCCTGTTAAATCTCAGCTCTCATCTACACCTCCATCTGTTCAGTAACTGTGATTTCCTCTAAGTAAGATGTCATGTTTGAAGCTGGAATAAAAAAACTTGGCATCCTACAGTGATACATTTGCTTGAAAAGCTTCCATATCAGACTTGCGAATTTCTAAATAGACTTTAATTAGACTGAAAATTGAGGATCAGATTCTGTAATTTAGTTGCCACTAGAAATACAGCAAATTTAATTACATCTTATGATATCTTATTGAATATTGTCATTGATATAGTGGAAAAAGAAAATCATACACTTGCAGTTCTGCTTAAGCTATGAGTAAACAGAATATTATGATATATTGTTATTCTGTTACTCTGTGTTAACAAATTGTAAATTTAGTCAAGTGTTTTTCCTTAAAAAAAAAGGCAGTTTAATTTTACATGGCCATAATAAAACAAGTGGTTTTGCTATTGTAACTCACATTAGTTATATATATAAGACAGTTATTTTAGTATACAGTTATTAGTTAAGCTGATACGATATGTAGTCTAATATAGATGTTTTTAATGTATTGCAACTTAATATGAGTTTACATGAATGTGTTACATGAGTGATCATGTAGTATGTAAATTTGATATTTAGATATAAAACCCACTACTGCTCAAAAGTTTGGGATCAGTAAGACTTTTAATGTTTTTTAAAGAAGTATCTTATGCTCATCAAGGCTGCATTTATTTGATTAAAAATACAGAAAAAAACAGTAAAATTGCAAAATGTTAGTACAATATAAAATAATGTTTTTTATTTTAATATACTTTAAAATATAATTTATTCCTGTGATGCAAATCTGAATTTTCATCAGCTGTTACTCCAGTCTTAAGTGTCACGTGATTCTTCAGAAATCATTCTAATATGCTGATTTATTATTAGATCAATGATCAATGTTGGGAAACAGTTGTTCTGCAAATTTTTTTTTGGAACCTGTGATTCTGTTTTCACGATTCTTTGATAAATAACAAGTTAAAAACAACAGCATTTATTCAAAATATAAATCTTTTCTAACAATGTAAATCTACGCAATTACTTTTTATTATTTAACAGATCCTTGATGAATAAAAGTATTTATTTCTTTCCAAAAAAGAAAGAATAAAAATTTACTGACTCCAAACTTTTGAACAGTAGTGTATATCGTTAGAAAGCCTTTCTATTTTAAATAAATGCTGTTCATTTTAAACTTTACTGATCCATAAATCCTGAAAAAATATGTATCCCAGGTTCCAAAAAAATATTAAGCAGCACAACTGTTTCCAGCATTGTATATTAGAATGATGTTTGAAGGATCAGGTGACACTGAAGACTGGAGTAATGATTCTGAAAATTCAACTTTAATTAGAGATATAAATTAAATTTTAATGTGTATATATATATATATATATATATATTAGTAAAACATTGTTTTACATCATAATAATACTTCACCATATTGCATTTCTGTATTTTTGATCCAATGAATAGCCTTGATGAGCATAACAAACGCCTTTAAAAACCATTACAATCTTACTGATCCCAAACTTTTGAGCGACAGTGTACATACCACATATACAGCATACATATCACTGATAAACACGACTGTTTTGGATCAGTAAGATTTTGTGATGAAATTAATACTTCTATTCAGCTAGGATACATTATATTGATCAGAAGTGACACTAAAGACATTTACAATTTAACAAAACATTTCTACTTTAAATAAATGCTGTTCTTTTAAACTCTTTTATTAATCAAAGAATCTTTAAAAATGGATTCCACAAAAAATATTAAGCAGCATAACTGCTTTCAACATTGATAATAGTAAGAAATGTTTCTTGAGCAGCAAATCAGTATGTTTCTGAAGGATCATGTGACTCTGAAGACTGGAGTAATGATGCTGAAAATTCAACTTTGCATCACAAAAATAAATTACATTTTAGAATATATTCAAATAGAAAACTGTTGTTTTAAATTTTAAAACTTTTTTACAATATTACTGTATTTACTGTATTTTTCATAAAATAAATGCAGCCTTGATAAGCATAAGAAAAAAAGTAGTCTACTACTTTAGCCCAAAAATGTGCCTTTTTATCATATACACACCCACAGAGCTTTAATATTTGTTTAACTGTCTATCCCACTGAGTCTGTCATTGAAGACTAGCCTATAAACTGGAAATAGGCCACTGAAGTAAGATGTTACTTGTGAAAGTTAAACTTGTGGGGCTAATGAAAATGTTAACAGACAGAGAGCCATTTCCAGTGCACACCGCCAAGCTGGATGTAATTAGTGTGATAATAAGTCTGTAACGTGAGGGATCAATGGCTCTGTTAGCTGGCTCATTCATTAGCCTCTTTTCCACACCATCGATCAAAGCGACTGATCTACGCAACTGACCAACAGCCCAGACAGATGCCCACACTGTTTCCACACACATGCAGTGTGTTTATTAATGAAGAACAATGTTTTGCAAAACCTATTAAGGAGGAATAACCTCTGTCATATGTGGCTGGGGAATTTAAAACATAGACTGTTTTTAAGGTAAAATAACACTGTCACAAGTACTAACAAAACCGTTACGTGTCAAGAATTATTTGTAGTAATAGAATTAATGTAATAGCTATTGTAACTAATAGCTAAATAGTAGCCTTTTAAAGCATGTCAAGAAACTTGACAAGCTTTTGGAAGGTAATTTGAGTAATGAATATTTCATGAATACCATGGAGACATCGGAGACATCTAAGTTCCAAATGAATGAACTAATTGCAGTGTTTTCTTTCTGTTTGTGCCTGTGTTTTTTCCAGCTAAAGAGCTGATGATTTGTGATCCGTTGTGTTCAGAGGAAGGATGTTGGGGTCCTGGTCCAGACCAGTGTCTCTCATGCAAATACTTCAGCCGAGGAAGAACATGCGTCAAGTCCTGTAACCTATATTATGGGTATGTGCACAAACAAATCTTTTGTGGTAGAACTTGTTTTTCATCAAAGTTCTTGTTTTTCTTTAAATAAAAAGAATAAAGTAAATAATAAAAAAAAGTCTTAAACCACTTTAGCTTGCAGTTGCTTTAGTGTGAATGTGTTTTTCAAATGCAGATTTGTTCAGACGGACCGCTGGCTCTAAAGATATATCTGCAGTATGACTATCATGATCAGACTATCAAGATCAAGGGATCAAAATGCTTTTAATGCGATTTATAACTCAAAGGAATAGACAGACTCCCATGCTTTTCTGGCAGGCTGAAAGAAAATAACATGGAGACATGGAAACAGGCTTTGAAATGAACAGGCAAAATGTCCAATGCTATCTTTGTTTGCACATGCCATGTATGTGTTTGTGACATTCAAGAATGAGTAAAGAATGGATTAGTTTACTTCCAGAATAAAATTTCCTGATAATCCACTCACCCCATGTTATCCAAAATGTTCATGTTTTTCTGTCGAAAAAAGCAATGAAGGTTTTTGAGGGAAATGTTCCAGGACTTTTCTCCATATAGTGGACTTCGATGGGAGCCAATGGGTTAAAGATCAAAACTGCAGTTTCAATGCAGCTTCAAAGGGCTCTACACGATCCCAGTGAAGTAATAAGTGACATATCCAGCGAAATGGTTGGTCATTTTATATACGTTATAATCACGAATGCTCATCTCGCACTAGCTCAACTTCATGCATTACGTAGTGTTGTTGGAAAGGTAACGTGTGACATAGGTGGAAGTACTGAGCCAGTGTTTACAAAGCGAACATGCAAAAAAAGTCAAACACTGTTTACAAAAAAAGGCGAAACAATGATGTTGAAGTTCGAGATGTTGGAGTTTTTCACCCTAACCTACCCTTTTGAACCGAAGTACACAGATGAAGAACTAACCAAGCGTGGCCTTTCCAACATGATTATGCAATTTGTGAATTCGTGGATGTGCATTGCAGAGCTAGTTTAATAGGGTACAACAGGGCTAAATCTGCCCCGTAAAAGGTAAAAGATAAAAATATAAACCACTAGATGGCACAAAAATGTGGCATAGCACTTTCCAAAACATCCGTTTTTCAAGATGCACATGTATATTTGTTTGATCATTGACGCGATCATGCGCAGCAGCACAAAGCTGATTCTGTGCTTACTTGATGTAACATTTTATGTTTTTTAAAATGTTGTAGATTTAAGTAGCAAATGAGAATTGCTAAAATGAATGTATATATTTTGAGACAGAGGTCTTCTTTATGATTTTCAGTTCTGTTTAACAGTTTTTAAATAACGAAAGAATATGTAAAAGTATGGTATTTGGGGTAAAAAGCGCTACTGCTGTTAGGGCTAAAGGTGCACAGTAATCACCATGATAATTAATATAAGGCTGACTTTTCCATTTGTTGACATGACATTGTTAGATTCAGATGGTAAATATCATATGTTATGTTGGGTGTCCATATTAGAAATGATAACCATGTTTAGAATGAAACCATCATATGCTATTAATCATATCATATAATAAAATATCATTTTTTGTTACTACTGTAAATATATATTCAATTATTATTGGATCTCTTTCAATACTTTCAGAATCTTTACTTATTAAAATGATTTTATGTATTTCAAAGTATATTTTTTATATTAATATATTTTAATGACAGTATATTTATTGAACAAAAAGTAATTCTTTTATTTATCAAAATAAGCAGAAAATAGTACAAACTTTGCTAAAGTGATTGTTTTGAACAAGTATTAACTTAGACATTATTTGTGCCTTTTACCCTGTGTGTGGGGTAAATACAACGTAAAATACAACGTATACAACATATACAATGTTGTTCAATACATTGTATATATGTTGTACCCTATATATATATATATATATTTTTTTTTTTAGAAAATAAACCAATCATTTTGCTGGATAAGACCCTTATTCCTCAGCTGGGATCCCTTTGAAGCTGCATTGAAACTACGATTTGGACCTTCAGCCTGTTGATTCCCGTTGAAGTCCACTATGTGGAGAAAAATCCTAAAATAAAATGGTAATAATTTTAATTCAGGATTACAAAGATTGAGATGCTGCCCTAACAAATGAACCTCTTTTAGAGCAAAAACATTTTTAATCTTTTATATATAGTTAGAGACTCATGCATTTTGCTGGGTGGTGTTTGGTATGGGATGAAAACCTGCGGTGTCCCTTTTTTAGTACTCATATTGTTGGTAAGAGGTTTGATTTCTTCACATCTTAGACACTGCCTTCAGGTCTTTATTGACTTTTGTTCTTTGCTCATTGAAAACTGTTTTCGAATACTCTCAATGAAACTATCACAGCAGAAACAAATGAGATTCGTATTGACAGCTCCTTAAGCTGTTTCCACTTTCATGGATTTGTATTGCTTTTCTTGTATGTCTGTTTAGTTAATTGACCTAGATTTGGCTTTACTCACAGCACCCCCTGGTCAATGTGTACAAAAGGCCTGTAATACCATGCAAACAGTGCATATTTGTCAAACAAACATGTTTTTATGGTATATACTTGTTTTTAAAAATGTACACTAGAATGTATTAGACTAGAATAGCTCATAACACATTGTTCTCTATCTGTTCTAGGGATGTTCGAGAGTATGCCAATGGCTCGGTTTGTGTTGAGTGTGACAGCCAGTGTGAAAAAGCCGGAGAGAAAAGTTTGACCTGCCATGGCCCGGTATGAATCTAAAAGCCATCTGACGCTATTTTCATTACTGGATTTTGTTTTTGCTTTAATTAAAACTTAATAACCTTGACGTGGAACAACAAAAAAACCCTTAGATTTCTGACAGACTCGATTGCGTCCTCATCTCATCATAACTCCAGACTGCATATAACGTGAAACGGAGTGATATTGATTAGAAACAAATTAAGCTATCCACTTACAGTCTCAAAATGAAATCCTGTCTGTAGCCTCATTCAAAATGTATCATCCTCAGACCGTATCAGATGATGCAAGGCTTGGCTAACCATGCTGTATCATGCAGTTGCATATTACTGATGCAAAGAGGTTGTTTATTAGTGGTGTTTACCTTTAATATATATTTTTTGAAAGTATTAAACTCTAGTGCATAGCATGTCCCAAATATCGTGCATCAGTGTTATAAATATGAATTTTACTTAAATGTCTTTTTTTAAAAAAAGTGCTGAGGAGTGCTGTTACTTTCCTTAACAATTGGACTTAAAGATTTTCATTTTTTGGATGGTAAAAGAGGTAAAAAAAAAAAAAAAAAAATTTCAAAAGTTTAGGGTCAAAATTATTTTATTTTATTTTATTTTATTTTATTTTATTTTATTTTAATTTTATTTTATTGATCTGTGAATATAAAAGTCCTAAAGAAATTCATAAGATATTTTATGTTTGACTTGGATATAAAATAATTGATGCGTCCTTGAAATGATATTACTGTGCTTGTTTTATTAAATGTTTCCTTTCTACTTTTAATACTGTGCTTTAGTCTCTTGAGACACTTTTCATTTCCTAATCTTCCATCTTTCTCTCATCTCCCATTACAGGGTCCAGATCACTGTGTGAAGTGCTTGAATCTCAAAGATGGACCCAACTGTGTGGAGAAATGCCCTGATGGTCTGCAGGGAGCAAACAGCTTCATCTTCAAATATGCTGAGACCAACAACGAGTGCCATCCCTGCCACCCCAACTGCACCCAGGGGTACGACTGTTTGCTTGTGTTTGCACTTAAATCTATTTGTAAGCTTCTTTCCCTTCTTTAACTGCATCAAGCACAATATGCCCAGAGCACTAACCTAATTGCCCATGTGGGTAAAGCCGTCGTGGTTACCACTTTCAGTCTTAGACACTTGGGCCTCTGGGATTTGAGAGCAGAGAAAACAGGTTCCTGACTTCCTAGATCAGTGGTTCACAACTGGTTTTGCTGCAGGACCCAGATTTTACACTGGACATCAGGTTCAGCTAAAACCCAAGAATATGCCAAATTATTAACATAGGTTGAGTAGATTTGTAATTCGTAATACTCTACATTTGTAATAGTCATGTTAAGGGTATCATGGAAAATATAAGAAATTCATTTTTTTTTTTTATTTATTTTTTTGTTTTAACTTTTAATATATGCATATTCAATTTTAACCAATTTTATTGTTAGTATTATTTTTTTAATTGTAACATTTACATTACATTGAAATTAGCATAACCGTAAAGTATCTGCCTGTTAGGAGTTTTAGGATTGTCTACTCATTTTGTTGCAACAATATGTCTATAATATATTTATCAATATATCCGTTGCAGTGTAAAACAGATTTATTCATTAGAAATTATTATATAATTTTCTGTGTTGCAGTTGTACTGGACCCAGGGTACAAGACTGTATTGGCATGTTGGACAGGTAAGATTTTGCACAAATGCAGCTTTTGCCTAGGGCAATTTACAATAAAAAAACTGATACACAAAAAGAGTATTTGAAAAAATTAAATTAAATAATTACATTTTAATAATTTAATTTAATTTAATTTAATTTAATTTAATTTAAACTTACAACTTGTTTATTGTCTTACGATCTTCCAGGACTCCTCTGATTGCAGCTGGGTTAATTGGGGGTCTCTTTGTGATGGTCATCATAGCTCTGGGTGTGGCCATTTACATCCGTCGAAAGAGCATTAAGAAAAAGAGGGCGTTACGCCGTTTCCTGGAGACTGAGGTGAGAGTGGCCTGTTCTCATATAAGTTTGCTTAAATCAGTAAGCACCGACTCTAACAGAAACATTCCATACATTATGCATCATATCTTCTGTCTGTCACATTGCATCAAAATCCTTCCCTGTCCACAGCTTTTTTATTTGTTTCGTTTCTTGAGCTGCATGCTTAAAAATTCCCCAGCACACAGCCCATAAACTATTCAACGGAGGGCCTTCCTTAAATGCGTGGCAGGTTTGTTGGGTTAATGCATAGCCTTGTTGCCCTGAATGACTGTGCAGCCTATTAAAAAACATGGCCTGTCTGTGCTGGTTTGGATAATTTACAGGTGGAACATCAGTGTTATAGACAGCTGTCAGCCTGAGAAGATGCCCGGTACCCAAAAGCTGACAGAGACACTCACGCACTAGAATCCTGAAATCCGTTTTAGCAAACCTGAGGCCTCTGTTCAAGTAGAAAGTGGTGTAATTCTGCCAAGAAGAAGATAAGGGGAGATCTAGACCACCCAGTGTTAAAAAAAAAAAAATAATAATAATACATGTTGTTGCTGCTTTAAACTCTTCTGAATTCCTTTCTCCACTGACTTACATTACATTGCATGTGCATTACTCTTTTTTTTTTATTTGCTTAAATGAGTTAAAATTCTGTTGATAAAGTTGTTAAACCTGAAACATTCCTTAAAGCTTTATAAAAATATTGATCTACTCAAACACTCTCCTTTTACAGTAAAAACAAACAAACAAAAAAAAACTGTTATTTGTTTGACAGATGTTCCATTTCAGCACCACAGAGATGGACAGCTCCCTCTAATGCTCAGTCTGAATTCTGGATTTCAGCACCGCAGAGATGGACAGCTCCACATTGTGTGTGTTCAGGCTGCATTTCTATAAAACAAAGTGACAGCCTTTCGTTCTGTGCTGTGATTGGGCACTTAAATTAACAGTTAGTCCTGAATAATGGGTAACCACAATTACACATATACAGATTGTTAAAATGACACTATAAAAATGTCTTTTCCATTACCTAAGATTGAAAGTGCTGAGTGGACTGTTTGTATAGGGTGTGCTGGGAGATTCCTCCTTCTCTTTCACATAAATTAGAACAGTGCATCCAAGGACTAAAGACCATTATTTTAGCTGCTATCAAGGGTTTAAATTCTCAGTTTAGGAAAACAATAACCAAGTTGTCATTTAGCAAATACTTTTTCAAAGCAATTAATTAGGTGCACTTATTACAGGGACAATTCCCTTGGAGAAACCTGGTGTTAAAGAAATAGTTCACCCCAAATATAATCATTCATTCTACTCCATAATTGATTAAATTGTTATTGCTTAACTTTTTAATAATAATAATAATAATAATAATAATAATAATAATTATTATTATTATTATTATATTTTTTTACAATTTAATAATTTACAATTATTTTATTTTATTTTATTTTATTTTATTTTATTTTATTTTGATGTTTACCATTTTAGCAATCTAGTTGTGTCAGTAGGAACAGAATACGTTTGGACATTAAACAATTTTGGAATAGTATAAAAAAAATAGTAAATAATGGTAGAATTTAATTAATTTATTTACTTTACGTTTTCCAGTTATAGGCTCAATAATAGTAGCCTATGGATCAACTTTAATGGACTTTCAACCTGCAGTCTTTTGGTTTCCTGTCAGATCTAACACCTCTGCACCACACCACTGTGTTTACATTAATAATAATTAACATTTTCAATTCCCAGTGCTCATATGACCTGAAAAACACTGGCTTTTATCGTATGCAGGTCTGAAATCTGTTTATTATAAACACAAGCTACTGAACAAGTCCAAGAATGCCACACACACACTTCCAAACCACCTCCAGCCCTAATGAAACTACAAATGCCACTTTGTATTAAGCAATTATGTCTCTATACATCCTTTTCAACCTTTCTCTCTTCTCTACCCCTCTCATCTTCACCAGCTTGGTTCCCTTCACAACTGTTTACTCTCTGAATATCCAGTAACATCTTTTTTCCCTCCTGAGGCCTAATGACTACTGCATAAACAAACTTCATACTGAAAATATTGGTAAATGTAACTTCTAAGAGCTTGTTTTGGCGCTCTATGTTTTTGTGCATTCAAAAGTTGTGACTGATCTAAGTGTTGGTTGTTCAAGCAGTTGGTGGAGCCGCTGACGCCCAGTGGTACAGCACCAAACCAAGCTCAGCTGCGAATATTGAAGGAAACGGAGCTCAAGAGAGTCAAGATTCTGGGAACTGGAGCCTTTGGCATGGTCTATAAGGTAGTACTTCTGTGTTTAATGTGTGTACCTGTCAGCATTGGTTGTTTTTATATGATTTGAGGGGTTGTTGACTGATTCTGAGGTCTTCTTCATAAGGGAATCTGGGTTCCAGAAGGAGAAACTGTGAAGATTCCTGTGGCTATAAAGATACTCAATGAAAGCACTGGACCTAAAGCCAGTGTGGAGTTTATGGATGTGAGTTAACTACTTTGATCTTAATAATACTACTATAAAGTGTTGTTGAAATGTCAGTTCAGCTATTAAGGTAGACATAAAATCAAACTTGATTCCATTTACATTCTTTCCTGGTCTTAATATTGTGCACATTATTCTAATAAAAAGTTTATCCTAGTTAAATAAGAAGTGCAGCTTCCTTAAATTACCATTCAAAATAATATTTTTTGGAAAGAAATTTTTTTTTTTATTTAGCAGGGATGCATTAATATTAATATTACAAAGGATTTCTGTTTTAAATAAATGCTGTTCTTTTGAACACTTTTTTCATCAGTGAATCCTGAAAATGAGTATCACAGCTTCCACAAAAATTGATTATAAGAAATCTTTCTTGCGCATCAAATCAGTGCATTAGACTGATTTCTGAAGGATCATGTGACACTGAAGACTGGAGTAATGATGCTGAAAATACAGCTTTTATCACAGCAATAAATTACATTTTGAAATATATTAGCAAAAAAAGGTTATATTAAAATATCATAATATCTCACAATATTACTCTTTTTACTAGATTATTGATTAAATAATTGCAGCCTTGGTAAGCATTAGTATTTTGCTTTTTTTTTAATTAATATTTAAAAAAATTAAGTGGCTAAAGTTTTAAACAATGCCTTTCTAAAATAATAAGTAATAATGAATAAATGCTAGAGCTGTCAAATGATTAATTGTGATTAATCGCAATTAATCGCATACAAAATAAAAGTTTTAAATTATATATGTGTGTGTACTGTGTATATATGTGTGTGTGTATATATATATATATATATATATATATATTTACACACAAATTAATGTATATATTTATATACTTAAAATAGTTGTATTTATATATAATATAAATTATCTAAAAATTAAAATAAATACATATACTTGTAAATATTTCTTAAATATCTACATGAATGTGTTTGTTTTTATATATACATAATAATTACACACAGTACACACACATATATTAGGCAAACTCAAATTTTTATTTTGCATGCGATTCATCGCAATTAATTGTTTGACAGCTAAAGATGCTAATAACTACAGAAGTCAGTTAATGTTAGCGTAATAATAGTTATAGCAATAATATCAAGTCTGTTATTTACTTTTAATACCCACACGGCCAATTCAGATGGCTCACATTTAGGTCTTTTTGAATATAATACAATGTAATCATACTACAGACGTAAATTAGTCGCAAATTCAATTCATTGTCACTGTAAATGTAGTAAACAAATGATAAGAACAGGAAGGCACGATCTGTAAAGAGAGATGAGTCCAATAACAGCACGAAGTCACATATTGTACCACACCATTTTTTTTTTCTTGTTGCCACTCTTTTTTTCTCTCTGTCTTGCTCTCCCGAGATTCAGAGAGAGGTCAGGCTCTTTTAAAAAGCCATCAAAACGCGGCCTCATGTGCTGCAGCTGACTGTGATTGCCTGGGAATTCCTTTGTGTGCATGTTTGTGTGTTCTGTTATCTGTGCACATACATAAGCAGGCAAGATGATGCAGACCTACTCATGAAAGATTCGTATTCATCCCTGTCTCCATTGTAAGACATAAATATTTATATGCTATATGTGCATTATGAAGGCACTTTTTTCCTTTTGAAACATACGGCTAATTGAGTGAGACAGGTCAGCAGTGGCTGGCGAGGTCAGGCTCGCTAATGGAGGTTATCTTCGCTGTAGGAGGCAAGAATACAATGGCATTTGCAGAGAAACTTGTTATACCTTGTGTAGGATTTATGCTTATAGTGCTGTTATTTGCTTCAAACAAAGCTGAAAAAGTAAAGGGGTCTTATCATATATACATGTTATTTTTTTCTTGAGGTTTCTTGTAATGATAAGTCAAGGTTTTCGGTATCACAAGTTATTCTTGTCCTTCTCTCTAACCTTTTGAATGAAATAGGCTGTTTATTTGCTATTTGGTACATGAAGACTTCTATTCAAACTGCCTCTTCACATGTGAAATGAGATACAACGCCACGAACTGTAGATTTGCTGTCAGCTCCAGTCAAGTTTGAACAATCCCGTCCTTAAATGACAGTTTTCCTGCAAAGCTGCATTACATAGACAGGTTCACAAAACACATAATATATGCAAGAATATCTGTGTTTACATGGGTGCGGTGCAGTGAGCAAACTCATCGGCATGAGGAGAATTGAATGGAAAAAGAAACTATGCACAAAAATTCCTTGTTTGTTTGTGCGTGTTGGCAACAGAGAGATTTAAAAATGAGAAAGAGGACAGAAGTTTGCAACAAGTCATTTTTGCATCTTGTTTCAATAAGTGGACTAGAGAGGAAGTTATGAGATCAGAAAGTTACAGTATGTTGTCATAGTAGAACTGGGAATTGCCATAGACCTCTTGATTCAACATTCAACATTACAATGGCATTTAGTGCTGATTAATATGTACTGTTGATATTGTTTTTGTTTGTTTTTTTTTGTATTGCATTTAGTATTTTTAGACATTTTATATAATTTTTATAAAATTTTGGCTTTCATTGTCCAGGATGTTGATTTTTCTTAAAGTAATTTATTTTATTATAAAATATTTTAAATATTTAATAAAAAAAAGGTCTTAATAAAAAGTGTAATAAAAAAATATAATAAATAATAAAAAAGTAATAAAAAGTGCTGTAAAAAGAAAATGTACAATTTCAAATAATTAAACTAATAATAAATTAAAACAGTGGTGTGCAGTGTTGTTGTTTTTTCTTGTTTTTTTTTTTTTTCAAATAAATAGCTTCAGAAAATACAAATAATGAAGAACAAAGATATTAGTAATAAAATCATAGAACGCAGCAAGAATATGCACAGTATACACACACATATTATGTACACAAAAACTTTTATTTTGGATGCAATTAATCACGGTTAATCGTTGCCCAGCACTAATTTTGATTAAAACAGTATCTTAAAAATGCACACACGTAGGTGAGGTGCTGCAAAAGACATAAACAAGTAGGTAAAGATGACCACCTAGCATGTTTGCATGTTTTCATATTTAATATTTAAAAATTGTTGGTGTGTGTATAGATTGTGTTAAGTGCAATTGTAACGTCCATTAAAAGACATTTTGATTGTTTGTTGATTTGGTTGTTCAGTATCTCCAGAGAAACATTTTCATTGTGTGATTTCAACAACCTATTTTTGTTCTGTTTTTGGACACCAGGAGGCTCTGATCATGGCCAGCATGGAGCATCCTCATCTAGTGCGTCTTTTGGGGGTCTGCTTGAGTCCCACTATTCAGCTGGTAACTCAGCTCATGCCACACGGCTGCCTGTTGGACTATGTACATGAACATCAGGAGAACATCGGCTCGCAGCTGTTGCTCAACTGGTGCGTGCAGATCGCAAAGGTAAGAAGCATTTCACGGTTTTGTGCAACCAGTCAGACAGCATCCCTGTAAATATTGCAGATTTTGACTTCAGTAATTGTTTTAGTATGTGCATGTATTTTAAAATGGAATAGTTTACCCAGAAACTACTTTTATGATCTACTCTGCTTTTGCTCAAAATGTTGACTTATTTTTTCCGTGGTGCACAAAAGGAGTTGTGTAGTAGAATGGTAATGCTGATGATGTCAAGATCATAAATGGATAGTAACCAATGTCTGTCAAGTTCCAACAAGGACAAAAAGTGCCATTAAAAAGACAATAAATTGGTTTATACCATGTCTGAATGTTTGATTCTGCTTGGCTCAGGCAGAAAGCTAGATCTAACCAGCTGTAACTAATGAAAATAGTTGGCCTAACAGCCGTGGCCTAACGGTTAGGGAGTCGGGCTTGTAACCGAAAGGTTGCGGGTTCGAGTCCCAGGTCCGGCAGGGATTGAAGGTGGTGGGAGTGAATATCCAGCGCTCTCTCCACCCTCAATACCACGACTGAGGTGAGTCCCTTGAGCAAGGCACCGATCCCCCAACTGCTCCCCGGGCACCGCAGCGATAGCAATATGGCTGCCCACTGCTCCGGGTGTGTGTTCACGGTGTGTGTGTTTGATCACTTCTAACTACTGTGTGTGTGCACTTGGATGGGTTAAATGCAGAGCACAAATTCTGAGTATGGGTCACCATACTTGGCCACACGTCACGTCCTTTCCTTTCCTCCTTTCATAAACATATTTTTTACCGTTATTTTCAAATATTGCAGTGCAAACATCAGTGTGAGGAAAAGACCGACATTTAAGTTATTATTCACTGAAAATCTTTCCATTCAAACAATGGCTATTGTGTCACTTCGCTAAACATTTGGAATTCAACTTCAAAAATCAAAAATCTTATTAAAATGAAATTTGATTAAGGTCTCCTATGGCAAATAGGAAAATCTTTTGAGAGAATTTTCCTGTCTTCCAGTAGCTGGACGAACATTGTGTTGTTAAAACAATCATATGAGCCTTTGAATGGTTTACTTATTTGTACTGCACATTATGCAGCAGTAGGATACAGTATTTTAACATAAGCATACACACACACACACACACACACTTCTTCTTGTGTTTTCCTTTATTCACTAAAAACATGTTCATAAATAATAATAAAAAAAAATGTAGTATACAAATTCTTTGTTGGTCTGCTGCTTAATCTTATATTAAAGGGCATGCTGGGTAAATGAAGGCAACATGTATTTTAAAGGCTTCCATCAGTCTTCATTTCAGCTTGGAATTGAAAAACTGACCATCTGTGACTTTTTAACTGAGCTATTGAACACGTTATAGCTGCATTTATTTTATGTTCTTTTTACAAATAAAGAAATAAAGAAATGTTTGAATTTGTAAACTTATGTTCAGCTATTGTCTTTGATAGTTAACTTTTAACTACTTTTGAGATTTTGGATCATCAGTTATCAAAGCTCTGTAAATATTGGTCCCAGACATTTACTTTAAATTTCACCAAGCTGAAATTACTCACTATAAACTCTCACAGATCATTTTTATGGCATTTTAAGTCTTTAAGTTTTAGATTTAGGTGACTAAATCTACAGTAGATAGTCGGCAAAATCTAATGGATTTAGTTACAGTATAATGCATTTATTAAAGGAGAAGTCCATTTCCAAAACAAAGATTCACATATAATGTACTCACCCCCTTGTCATCCAAGATGTTCATGTCTTTCTTTCTTCAGTCGTAAAGAAATTATGTTTTTTGAGGAAAACATTTCAGCATTTTTCTCCATATAATGGACTGATATGGTGCC
This sequence comes from Labeo catla, assembly GCA_012976165.1. Lineage (NCBI taxonomy): Eukaryota > Metazoa > Chordata > Actinopteri > Cypriniformes > Cyprinidae > Labeo > Labeo catla. The sequence continues at coordinate 1,335,912 of VONZ01000087.1, forward strand.
CCGATTTTGAACTTCCAAAATGCAGTTTAAATGTGGCTTCAAATGATCCCAAATGTGGTTGTAAATGATCCCAGCCAAGGAAGAAGGGTCTTATCTAGCGAAACAATCAGTTATTTTCATTAAAAAATACAAATTTCATTACAAAATACAAAAACTTTTTAATCTCAAACGCTCATCTTGAACTCTGTGTATTCTGACTCAAGACAGTTAGGGTATGTCGAAAAACTCAGATCGTATTTTCTCCCTCAACTTCAAAAATCATTTCAAAATCATCCTACATCACTGCAGAACTACCAACCCAGTCTTTGCAAAGTGAACATGCAAAGAAGATCAAACACCCTTAACAAAAAAGGTAAAACAGCAATATAAGACTATTTCGAAGTTAAGGGAGAACATGAGATGGGAGTTTTTCCACATACCCTAACTGACATGAACTGGAACAAAAACAGTCCAGGCAGAGTAAGACAAGACGAGCGTTTGGCATTAAAAAGTATATAAATTGTACTATTTTTATTAAAATAACCAATCGTTACACTAGATAGGACCCTTCTTCCTCGGCTGGGATCGTTTACAACCACATTTGGGATTGTTTGAGGTCGTATTTAAACAGTATTTTGGAAGTTCAAAATCAGGGCACCATATCAGTCCATTACATGGAGAAAAATGCTGAAATGTTTTCCTCAAAAAATACAATTTCTTTACGACTGAAGAAAGAAAGACATGAACATCTTGGATGCAAAGGGGGTGAGTACATTATCTGTAAATCTTTGTTCTGGAAGTGGACTTCTCATTTACGCATTTCTCTAAAATTTTATTTTGTCTAAAATTTCCAAACTCAAATAGGTTTCATATTAAGGTTTTATCATGACAGACAGATTTAACTGCTGTGACACGTAACATGCCTTTATATTAAAATTAAATGAAACCACTTCATTTCAATGAAACCATGTCTGCCAGTTTATGTCCCGCCGGATAGATAAGCTACGTTACAGTTCAAATGTACGCATCTAACCTCCTAACCATGCAGCAGATTCGTTTTGAATAAATCTCTTCCCAAATCGTCCCTCCCGAACATTTTAATCTTGTTTTTATTAGTTGAAGAAAATGTCAATAGATTTTTGTCATAGTTTTTGTCATTCAAAACGACTTTTTGTTTCATTGACAAAAATTAGGTAAACGTGGTGGGATTTATTGTATGAACCAATCACAGCCGAACATAACCAGTCATATCCAATCATATTGCGTTGGAGACATTGCCTCCTCTCATGTGACTTTCCCCCATTCATTCTCAGTTACCCCTCACCAAACTCACGGCACACTTTAGGAGGTCTGTTAAAACTCAGTAGGCTCAGGGGAGGCGAGAGAGACCCGGACCCCTGCTGTAAATGTATGTGCTGGTGTTGCTGTTGGATGTATGTTTAGAAAAACAAGTGATTTATATATATTTTTTTTAATGTTATATTTCATAATATTTGCATTGTTTTATTTTTGTACAACAATTTTTTTTCTCATTCAATATTTTGAGGAAGCACTGGCTTCCGTAATGGAAAAGTCATTGGGGATTCTGTGCTTGCATGTCTGCGTTGTATTTCACTGCATTCACGTTTAAGTTACCTCTGTTCCACCACCGTAGAAACGGTCGTTTAATCTGTCTGTTTAAATGGATTGGCTGAGTTCAAGAGATGGGTGCTGGTTTGTTGTAACTCAGAGCTTTGGGCTTTTGCTTAATGACACCTATTAATCAGGTTGTAGGTTGAGCAAAGCGCTCGACAACCTTGCCTATTTCTGCCCTGGAATTCTGTTGGTGACACAGACCCGCTGCTAGAGGTTTTCCCGGTCACGCTGTGAAATATGAAAATACTCTTAACGGCCAAACTCTCATTGAGCTGCCAAACTGCTCCTGCACGCAGTGAAATAATGACCTCGGCATGAGGATGAGATTACACTCATTATGAGGTGATGTATTTAAAGCAGGTTACGTGCCTCAGTTCTTAACTGAAATGTTAACTGGTGTGAATCCACATTACAGTAATCACATTGGCAGGTTCAGTCTGCCAAGCAATAGCAACTCCTTGACCATGAGACATTTTAGTTGACCAATCAGCAGGAGCAGCGTTAACCTCCTATGCACTGTAGGTATGACAATAGGCAGACCTCCAACACACAAGCATCTCTCCCAGCACGCTTTGATCACCATCAGCAGCTCAGTACTGTGCCTACAGTTGTTCTTTATCGTGCAAGAGGGAGTTGCAATGATGCAAATGTTATAATTGATATTTTCCACCCACAGTATTACAGAGCTATTCATAATTTTCCAAAAACATCATTTTTCTCATGCATAATAAGGCATTTTTTTGTAATTCTGTTTCTTTTTGTCTGGCGTTATGGTAGGGCTGGGCGATAAAACGATAACGATATGTATCGCGATAAACACGTGATCGATATCAATAAAAAATGTGTTGGATAAAACGTTCGATATTTTTTATTCTTCTGTGTCGGAAGAAAACAGAGGTTGCGAAGCAAGTTTGGTTGCATTAACAAAGGCACTCGCTCTCTGGTAACCTAGCAACGTAGGGAGTGACACGCTAACAGCCAATCATGTAACAGTATCCTTTTTCGTTGCGCCATATCGTTGTCTCGTGCTGGTCTGCTGGATTCCTCTTCATAAGCAGAAAATGAGTGCCGCAGCGAGCGAGGAAATTTTAAATAAAAGAGGAAAAGTCAGCTCGCCAGTATGGCAGTTTTTTGGATATTATAAGTCTGACCGTAGTCAGACCAATGTCGTCTGCAAATTATGCAAGACCGTCGTCCCCGCCAAGACTGGTAATACCACGAACTTGATGTACCACCTTAGCCGCGCTCACCAAGAATTTTGACCGATTAATACAATCAGTTAAACGGTTTAAAAGGTCTTTTTTCAGTTATTTATCAAAATATTTTAAAACGTTTTTTGCATGGTTAAAGTAAAATGAAATTGCATTTTTGAGAGAAAAAAGATAAATCGCGTAGGCCTATAACGTTAAGTCGTATTTTATTATTACATTCAGAAAGACCTAGGTCGCGAAATATTTACAGTACACTATAAACATAGGCTAGGCTATTTTAGTTCCCCTCACTCCACAAAAATAATTTCAATTTAACAGTATTTAGAAAAGAACAAAAATGAAAAATATAAGAAGCTAGGGGACAAGCAAAAACGAAACCATTTAGGCTAAAGCGAAACTGAAACTAACATTGGGTCTCTCACACGACACAAATCCAATGTCTCTGTATTCAAGATGTATTTGAATGCTAAAATATTATTTATTATGTAAACCTGGTTTTGTACTTCTCGCATTACAATATCCACATTTAAAAAAAATGTTTGGAATAATATCACGGCAGTACGTTGATAACGATTAAGCAGTGTGATTTTTTTTTTCCCCATATGTTTGGCTGATTGTGTGTGCGCGTGCGGCGCCGGCGCAATCACTTTATTTTTTTCCTTCTAACAGGGGAAACAACTCTTTACAGATAATCGAAACTGTAAACGGTTTGCTGTTTGTAAAATAAAGAAAAATACAAGGTTAAGTTTAAAATAAAAATGTTTAAATGTAATATTTTCTTCTCCTGGTCCTTATTTTAAATGGGTCATAAAAAATGTCAATAATTATCGATATCGATCGATATGAAACACTGATATCGTGATACAGTTTTCAGCCATATCGCCCAGCCCTACGTTATGGGCACTGTCTCTGTGAAACATGTTAGAAACCCCTCATTGTGCCGAAGGGATCTTCTTCCAAGATTCCCTCTTTTGCATACTGTGTGGGTTCTCCTGAGATTCAGGATTAGAAAACCAGTGTATATTGTGAATACCTCGGTGTAATTTCCCTGCACAAATAGCTTTCTCTTGCTGCAGGCGTATCTCCTTTGGCCTCATTAAATGAGCTTCAGGTCCCACAAACCTCTTATTCACTTCATCTTTCATTCATCTACTGTTTTTCTATGAAGAATTCAAATGAGAATCTTACCTTGGTTTCTATGATATATTTGCATACAGGTAAACCTACTGTTGTTGACTTTTTTTTTTTAAATTGCAAAGCAGTAACGTCTTATGGCTTTCCAGATTGATTCCCATGTGAATGATTTGCCAGATGCGCTGTCAACATACACTTTCCATATTTAATCATGAAAGGGACTTTTCTGGGTCTTTGCACTTAACGACGATTAACCAGATAACTGTATTCCAGTATGTTCATGATTCAAATGCTTTTATGAATGTTTACTTTACATTTCTGTATGAATCTGTGTTTAATTTCAAAGTATTTCTCTTAAAGTTGTTAAGGGCAAATAAGAGTAGAGATAAATGAGAACACTTTATTTTAAAGATCAATTCTCACTAGTAACTAGTTGCTTATTAACATGCATATTACTAGCATATTTGCTGTTTATTAGTACTTATAAAGCACATATTAATGCCTTATTCTGCATGGTCATATTTCATGTCCCTCAATCCACCCCACACCTAAAGTTAACTAATTTACTGACTATTAATAAGCAGCAAATAATACGTTTGTTCAGGAAAACTTTTAATAGTGAATATGCGTTATTGCGTTTCCTATTGTAAAGTTTTACCTTTTATATTTTAGTTTTACTCATTTTTATAATGTGCTTTTGAGATTATTATTATATTTTTAAATATTTCTTTTCAGCTGTTAATTTGTTTATTTCGGTTGTAGTTTCAAATGGTCTTAGTCTTTTAAGTTCAACAAATAAATATTAAATTAAATACATCAAATATATAAATTAATGCGAAAAACTTAAGTAATTAATCTCTGACTTTTGATTGCAAAGTTATCTTGGCAAATCTGATCACAATTGAAGACTTTTAGATCACTTCTAAAATTGCAAAACACAGTCCATTTGTTGTCCATTTAATTTCATTAGCTTTTAGGAGAAGCAACTGAGTATGTATTTACTATATAATATTTCAAAATGAAAAGCAGCACTGAGAAATCAGACTCAAAAAGTGAAAAAAGAGTCATTTTAACGGTCACTATGAGCTCTTTTAGAGCTACTGACTCATAAAGCATTTAATAATGTTGATTTTTCTACAAACATGTTAGAAAACATTTCAGGATCTAAACATGGAAAAATGTACTTGTACACTTTATGAATGAACACCTACAAATACTAACGACAGCAGGTTGGTTAGAGGGTCGCAGGAGCAAATATACCAACGTATTCTACTCAGCTGAAGTATCATACAGGTAATGTGGTTTCTAACAGATTAGAGAAACTGCTAAACGAGATTTCCCATGAGCCTCTTAGAATGACTCCCTAATGAGTGTGTAAATGTGTGTTTGTCTGTTACACAGTAAGATTTCATCTGTAGAGTTTGGGGTTGTAAGCTGTTGACACCACTAGTGACACTGGGCTTAATTTGTAGATAATTGCAGTTTGTAATGGGAACGAAAAGCCAAGTCCATGTCAGCCGGAGTGTCACTGAAATTGTAGCCATTACCAGAAACGAAACATGGAAATTAATGGCATTCTGGTTTAATTTGCACCTTCATCTTTTCCATGGCATTTAATCTTAGCCTCTCCTTCTCTTGGGACTACAAGAAATGTGAGCGAGGTTCTTGAACCTTTCATTACAGCCTACAATTACTCTCTAACATTTCTCAAAACCAAGCGGTAATAATTTCTCACATCCCCCTTTGTGTACCTTTTGGTAATGAACTCAAAGAACACAACTATACAAACCAGTTTAAAGCATTAGATAATAGGTAAATGTATGATGACTTACACTATACGAAATAAAGGTTCTTTATTGGCATCAGTGGTTCTATGAAGAACCTTGAATATCTATGGAACCTTTCAAATGCAGAAAAGTCAAAAAAGGTTCTTTAGATTTTTTAAAATGTTCTTCAAAATATGTCTATTTATTTATTTAGTTAACAATAATTTAAATGAATCAAGTGATTTTTTTTTTTTTTTTTATGTAATTTTCAAGGTTTATTTTGCGGTAACTCTACTAACCATGAGCTGAAGTTTTGGTATTGTAATATTAATAGCCACATTTTCTCTTTCCTTTTGTATTTGTTTCTTCCTTCTCAAACAAAAAATAAAATCAGGGCTACTTTGTAATATTTACTCTCATAAATATCAAAAAGATTTATTGTTTTATTACCTGTGTGGTGACATTTCAGCAGATGCCATGAGAGGAGGCAGTGGGACGCTCTGGGTATAGAGGCGCTCACCTCTGCTCTTCAGATCTGGCCAGTCTTAACTTTTTGGTCAAAATCTGGCCAGCCATAATCCCAAAAACCTTGTAGAAATAGATATTGGCTTAAATGAGTCTCTCTTTCTATGCTTTGTCATTTTTGTGTTTCTTTTCACTCGTTCAGTTTTGTGTTTTACATCGGTGAGCTACATTGTTTCATCCCGTTCAGATTGTGTAAAGTAAGCTGTATCATATCCAGTAAGTCTGTTTCTCTCAAGAACTATTGTACTGTTAGATTAGTGCCCTACTGGGCCTCCGAAACAGTGTGTTCCTGACAGTATAAGTGTCATTTGAGACCTGTCCAGATGATGGACAATCTTACTGCTATGTGGCAGAGACAAAACTCACAATGTCTCTGGAAACAATGTTATGCTTCAGGAGACTCCACAGGGAGATTTTCATACTTATATTGCCATTGCACAGTTTCAGTATGTCGAGTCTATTAGTGCAGTTTCTGTATTATTCATGCATGTTTAGGGGATACACTGGCTCTTAGTGCCATCTTTGTGTGAGATTTGCAAACATGTTTGTTTGTGAGTAATTGCAAATGGAAACCCAAACAATACAAGTGGGTATGCACATAGGATGATTTTAGCGTTTTCAGACGTTTTTGTTTCCTGTAGTTGACCACTATATCCACCATACGGTGACATATAACTTGTGTTTCTGTTAATTCTGGAATCTGAGGGTGCACAAAAATCAATATACTGTATTGAAAAAAAATCGCCTTTAAAGTTGTTTAAAAGAAGTTCTTAGCAATGCATATTACTAATCAGAAATTATGTTTTGATATGTTTATGGTAGGAAATGTACAAAATATCTTCATGGAACATGATCTTTACTTAATATCCTAAGGATTTTTGGCATAAAAGATAAATCAATATTTTTGGCTACAAATATACCCATGCTACTTAAGACTGGTTTTGTGGTCCAGGCTCACATATAGTACATAAGCTTCCTATTAATTGCATTCAATGAAATTTACAGTAAAATACTACCAAAATTATGATTTTTGAAAGTGAAAAAAGTCTGCATTGGATAATTTACAGTAAAAAAAAAAAAGAAAAAGAAAAAGAAAAAAAAAACTGTTTCTTAGGTTTTGCTTGTGACTTACATACATTAAGGTTTTCAGCAAGCTGTAATTTTTGTATATTTGGTAAATTTGTTTAGTTTTGTCTGATTTAGTTTGATGTCTAATATAGCTGTAGTTAGAGGAAATAAATATTGTAAATATATTTGCATTGATTTATATGATCATGAAGAACATCCGCAGTTATTTATTAGTTTATTTTTGTAAGTGTTTAATAGTAATATAGTTTAAAATATCAACCATGCTAGTAGAAACTAGAAAGATTCTAGCATTATCGCAGAAATAAGCTAGGCATTTAAGAGCAAAATTAAAGGATAAATAAATAATAATTCAATAACGACTGAGTCTTTTTGACTTTGTCAGAATTTTAAGTGTGTAAATATTTCAGTTCATAAAAGAAACATCTAATTAAATGGAGCAGTATTTGTTTTAATCATTTTTTCCATTTTGGAGTTTCATTATTTTCCCCAAATTGAGAGATGCTGCCTTGAAGACATGTCAGAATGATTGCATTTTTGAGACATTTGAACAGAATGTCATAACTACTGGAAAGCTCTTTTTAAATGAAGAATTTGAGGTTTATTAATTCATATTATATATGTCTTTGTACTCTTCTTGAAAAATAGTAATATAGTTAGAAAATAAAACGTCTTTAACCAGGTTATGCAGTGAAAGGCTTGTGCAGCAATCCATATTGCCCATCATTATCTTTGGCTGCATGATAATGATAGCATGCATGCCTTTGATTATAACTTTTGAGCACATTTTTGAATATATATCATAGGTTTCTATATGTCCTTGCGGTATGTTTTATACCAGTCACCTCTGTCACTTTCTATTCCCATTGTGATGCTGAGTATGGCTTCTCTCTCGTTCCAGCCCAATTCCTCTTTCTACTCTTGTCAGCATTATTGTCCACAGAATTAAGCATGCTTTCACCATAGCGCCTTGTTGTTTTTTCCTCCCTTTTTTTCTTTCACTCTCTAATTAGTTCCAAGTAATCAAGTGAGTCTAATTTTTGTTATTTGCCTATCCGGAGGCGAGAATATGTTGTAATAGGGCACCAAGGGACCCTCTTCCCTTCCGTTCCACGGAAACTTTAACCTTTATTAATGCACACATAAAAGCTGGTGCATAAAAGAGTGAGATGAGGAGACGCTCTATAAATGCCCCCGAATGCACCTCACGCCGGCATTAAGTCTCGCTCCCTGGATCGGCATGCAGATGGCTTGTTATGCTAAATGCAGGCGGCGTTTTGATTAGGTTACTCCTACTTTCATCTGGGTGCTCTCAAACAGTGGACACAAAGGACTGCTCTTTGCTGCCTGTTTTATCTATGCGGCCTCTCTCTCTCTCTCTCTTTTTCTTTAAGTGAAGTTAAAGGTCTGAATATACAGAAAGCTCAAGGCCTCTAAAAGCAATGAATGCTTCTAGAAATGCACAGCAACATCCAAGAAAGGCTATAATAACTTGAGAAAGCTATTCATTAGCATTCCCGTTCATCTCAGTGGCAGTAGCTTGGTTGGCAATTAACCATCTAAACGTTAACACCTTGGCAACAACCACAGTTATAATATATTTATACATTACACCTACATCCATACTAGCGGAAGCTACAGAAAATTGGAAATTTTTCTTAAACAAATGCATCGATTTGTTTTGGAAGAGCCATGTGGAGTACTTTTTATGATGGATGGAGGCACTTTATTGGACTTCAAAATCTCAACACCCATTCACTGCCATTATAAAGCTTGGAAGAGCCAGGACATTTTGTAATATAACTCCGATTGTCTGAAAGAAGAAAGTCGAATACACCTAGGATGGCTTGGGGGTGAGTAAATAATGGGGTAGTTTTCATTTTTTACAGTTTATCATTTACTGTATAATTACCTCTACAGTGAATGGGTGCTGTCAGAATGAGAGCTGATTAAAACAGTATAATCCATAAGTAATCCACACAACTCCAGTCCATCAGTTAACAAAAACATGTTTTTAAGAAACAAATCCATCATTAAGACATTAAGCCAACATTGTTATAAAATATCAGTAATAAATAATACATGTTTCAGATAGTAGACCAATCAGCCAACATGGTACAAATAAACACCATTCTTATTGCATGTATTTATTTGGCTACTTTAAGCGAGCTAGCATGGAGCTACGCCAATGCAATTACAGTGCAGTGAAATGAAAGTGTATTTAAAACAGATTACTTCTGGGACTGGACAGTCAATCAATGGAAATGTTGATTACTACAAACCTCAGCATACCTGAGCCAAGTAGTGTTCATTCTGTCCTGTATCTATTTAAAAGAATTAGAAATCCATGGAGCGTGTAAGACATTAAACACTTGATCCTTCAGTACTAAAGCAGTGGTCATGGTGCACAGGAAGAGCGGAACGAGCCCGAGGGAATGAATTTCTGTTTAATGGTTAATAAAAAAGAAATGGATGGTTTGTAAGACTACGGAAAGATGCTGCTCATTTAGAATAGTGCTGTGTAATTTATCCTATGAGAGATGCTGGGCTTGCACTGCTGTTGACACAGTTATGATTTGGACTGTGTATGTTTTATTGCTGTTAAGTGACTGGATAATGTGCATATTATTCATGCCAAATTAGAGAATAAACAGTTAGAAGTGGGGATAGGGACATCTAAAGCCAAGTTCTACATTTTAAATAGTTCTGTTTGTAAAAGAGTGACAAAAGGGTCATGAAAATAAATAATTAAGTTCTTTCATAATAAAACAGCTTGATCTACAAAGTAAACCTGCTATAGTTTTCAGTTTCATAGATGTTATAATAATTTAAAACAGAAAACAGCTTTTATAAACGGTAATATTATTTCACAAAAGTAGTGTTTTAAAGGGTTTGTAAACAAGAAATGTTTGAAAATGTATCAAGATACAGTTTTATGTAAAAGTTTGGGAACTTTAACCCCCTTCAAAACTATTATTGTAACACAACTATAAATTAAATAGTTCAAACATTCACTGATGCTCCAGAAGGAAACATGATGCATTAAGAGCCGGGGGGTGAAAACTTTTTGAATTTGAAGATCAAGGTAAATTGTACTTCCGGGAAACATGCAAGTATCTTCTGTTGCTTCCGAAGGGCAGTACTAAATGGAAAAAAAGTGATATTTCAACAAAATAAGAAAAATTGGAAGAAAATCTTCATCCTGTTCAAAAGTTTTCACCCCCCACCTCTTGATGCATCATGTTTCCTTCTGGAGCACCAGTGAATGTTTGAACCTTTCCTAATGTTTTTGTGAAATTGTGAAAAGATGGATCTCTAAACCATACAGTCACTGCTGGAAACAGTGCTCGGTTTAACTGTTCAGAACAAACAAGTGACTAATGAACAACCATCACAAAACAAAACAAAAAAAACATTTTTAGATCATCCAGGTAACCACACACAGTCTTAAGAAGCAAGGGTTCCCAGACTTTTGAGGGGGGGTTATTTAATGATTTCAGTTATTTTTGGTCTTGTCGACTATATGTAAACATCTTTATGTGAAATGTCTTAATCAGGACAGTACTAAATAAAAAATATAACATGAATTTGTATGATCTCTCTTATTTTATTCAAATTATTCACATTTTCACAGATTATGCAACGGGTTCCCAAACTTTCGCATAAAACTGTATACTAATATTTCATGTTGCTTTATTAGGTTGTATACAGATATATACACTACATACAATACACTTTTTTTATTAATACAGTAACAAAGTGTCACTTGGAAAAGTTTTGCACTACATTTCACACTGTGGCCTTGGTCTGTGTGTTTTGTGTGTGTGTGGCTGATGATGGATCGGTCCATGATTCAATTTCTCAGTATCAGGCGTCTGCTCCTATGTTTAATTCTCACATTTGTCTGTAATGCTGAAAAGTTCCAAGACAAAATGCATTTAACACAATGTGCTTGACTTCACACTGTCTGCCTGTCTTTTCTCTTGCTGCTAACTACTTTTGAGCAGCACTTAAGCAAGAAAAAGACACATTGCCTATGAAATGATGGACGACGTGGCAAAGGGAACAGTGTATTATGGAGAAATACGTTTCTCATTTTTCCGTTTTGAACACAGCTTGATGGTCACTGTTGTCTTCTATTGAATGTTGCATTCATAATAAAAACATTGGAAATATTCAGACCATCATAATTCTCATCATATTTATTTTATATTTTACACCAGTGCACCCTTGAAATGTTTTTGTTGTCCCTTTGGGTGTGTTTTTACACTTTTCTTTGCAAAATGTCACGGGCTGAAATGAAAGCAATTTTATATCACTGTGCCATTCAATCTTTTTCACAGTAAAGGCGAGTAGCAAAAGAAACACAACTCGCAGGGACAATTACTCTCTTCAGAGTTCCTCAAACATGTCAATTTGTTTTCATAACTGCACAAAGTTATAATGTTTCTGGTTCTAGTAAAAATAACTCTGGTTTTAAGTACAATTTTTCTAAAACATCACTGTCACAACTTCGGTACAGAAAAGAAAGGATGTTTAAGATCTGGAGAACAAAAAAAAAAAAAAAACATGGCCAGACATTGAACCCCAGAGAAAATATTTTTTGTGGGCTGATTTATGAGCAATAACTACAGAAACACCATAAAAAAATTTCATCATGGTTATGTTTTTTGTTTTTGTTTTGTTTTGTTTTGTTTGTTTGTTCCCAACTTGTGCAACACTTTATCTTATGACTGAAAGTGGCTTAAGTTATTGCCTAAAATGCAGTTTTCTAATGTTCTTAATGTAATGTAATGATTTGTAGTTGTAATATATTTATGTGATGTAATTATGATAACCATAGTGTTTTTGCATAGAAGAACTCAGATTTCCTATTCGACAGGGTATGATGTACCTAGAGGAGAGGCGGCTGGTGCACAGGGACCTCGCGGCACGTAACGTCCTGGTCAAATCTCCAAACCACATCAAGATAACTGATTTTGGACTTGCGCGTCTACTGGATGCTGATGAAAAGGAGTATAACTCAGATGGAGGGAAGGTAAGTGTTTAGAACCTGAGACACACTGGTTCTGATAAACTCATAAAACTTTATATGTGACTGGTTTGGAATTATTGAGCTAATTTTTAAGTGATTTTGTAATTCATGTAGTGGGTTGGATATCAAACCGTTAATCAACGAGAGTGGTAGTTGCTTGATTGTATTTCTAATTTCTAATAATTTTGCAGTGCTGTTTCCAAATTCGATTTTTTTAAATACATGATTGCATACTATATATGGTTATCACATCCTGGTGAGAATTCTCTTGTATGCAGATGCCCATCAAGTGGATGGCCCTAGAGTGCATTCATTATAGGAAGTTCACACATCAGAGTGATGTATGGAGCTATGGTAAGTAAAATACTTTTGCATTGTCCTAATTTTTTTTTTTTTTTTTTGAAAGAGCTTAATATTTTTATTCAGCAAAGATGCATTAATTATAATACATATAATAATATATTATATTTCTGTCTATTGAAATGTTAAGCAGCACAACTGTTTTCTGCACTGACAATAATAATAAATGTTTCTTAAGCAGCAAATCAGCATATTTGAATGATTTCTGAAGAATCATGTGACATTGAAGGCTGGAGTAATGATGCAGAAAATTCAGATTTGAATCACAGGAATAAATTATATTTTACAATATATTAAAAGAGAAAGCAGTTATTTTAAATTCTAAAATATTTCACAATATAACTGTTCTGCTGTCTTTTTGATTAAATAGATGCAGCCTTTGTGATCAAAAACTATTGGTATAATCTGAATATAATTTAATATATAAATACTACATATAATATACACAGTAGATACACTTAAAACGACATATCCTGCTACACATTTGCAGTTTTAAAATAGCAGATACTTAAACTCTAATATTTGCTGTAAATTTTCATTTTTTATATAATGCAATATCTTTAAATTAAATAAACTGTTATATATTTTTAGATTTTATATTACTAAATGTATTTTATTTTAATAAAACAATTGTATTAATTGAAAGATAAAAACATACAATAAAAGCACAATAAAAAAATGACACATTTTTGCATAAATATAAGTCCTGAGAGTTAACAAAGAGAACCCAATCAAACAAATGACACCAATATACTTTGCTATGACAAATATACTTTGTCATTTATTTACTGAGAAACAAAGATTCACATACTTTTGCAACTCACAAATATTTAACACTGGGCCATTTTTCTCAATAAATAAGTGACAAACTATATATTTTCATCTCATTTGATTGGGGTCTCCTTGTCAACTTTCAGGATTAAAATCTGAAAATCTGATTAACTTTTTGGTCATGTTTATGCAGAAATATAGGAAATTCTAAAGGGTACACAAACTTTTAGGCAGCACTGTATATATATACACATACAGAATGTGATGTGTTGCCTTTTATTTATTGCCATTCAGGTGTGACTATCTGGGAGCTGATGACATTTGGAGGAAAGCCTTATGATGGGATTCCCACACGTGAGATTCCAGACATCTTGGAGAAGGGCGAGCGTTTGCCCCAGCCACCCATCTGCACCATAGACGTCTACATGGTGATGGTCAAATGTGAGTGTTATGTAGAACTCTTAATGTGATCAGTAGCTCAAATGCTACAGAAAAGCACTAGTACGCATGCATTTTGTTTAAATATTATACTGTAAAGTAAATTCCAATGTATGACAATAACTTTAATATTCACAAAACCATGCTGGCACCGTAATATTTTATATAGCAAGATACATGCAGTCACATCGTTTTTAGCCCAGCTGCTCGCCATGTTAGACCAGACAGTCTTGCGGACTGTGGAAATAAGCAGCTGAGTGCACGCTAGGGTTTCTCAGACGGTTCAATCAAATAAACACAAAGAGATGAAATGAGACGCGGATTGAACCCATTAATTCTAATTACATTTTGACTGTAAGCTGTTGTTTGTGATTCTACTCGCTGTGACATCTGTAACCCCACGGACAATGAAATGCGAAATATTGATGGAGATGAAACGTGGTGTGATTGCGTGAGTAATTGCTGCTCATTTGGATAATGTGTTTGAGTGTGAGAACTGAAAGGAAATTAATTGGGAGGAAATAAGGAGCAGCCTGCTGCAAGGTGAGGGCATGTTACTTCCTGTCAGAGACATAATAGAACTATAAGAAGTTCAGTAATTTGGGGCAAATTCTAACTCTGATGTGAAAAAAAAAAACAATGAGATGCAAATAAGTCTGTCTATCTATCTATCTATCTATCTATCTATCTATCTGTCATTGTCTTTGTTGTTTATTTATTTATGTATTTTTCCTTCCTTCCTAATTTTTGCAACTGCATTGCACTGTCCATGAAAACTGTGTAATTGACAAATGTAGTTGCTACATGGCTTTTCTTACTGTCTTCACCTCCAGGCTGGATGATTGATGCTGATAGTCGGCCTCGGTTTAAAGAACTCGCTGCAGAGTTCAGCCGCATGGCACGAGACCCTCAGAGATACCTCGTCATACAGGTGAGAATATGACTATTTTTGTATTACATCTCACCTTGAAAATCAATACTTTTGTCCTACACCACCCATTAAACTCAAGGTGATTGCAGAGAGTGATGTTGTCATTTCTGCTCTCAGGGGGACGATCGCATGAAGCTGCCCAGCCCCAACCACAGTAAGTTCTTCCAGAGTCTTCTAGATGAGGAGGAGCTGGATGACCTGATGGATGCTGAGGAGTATTTGGTTCCTCAGACCTTTAATATCGCTACCTCTTCTTATACAACAAGACCACCAATGGATACCAGTAGGGTAAGAATAGCTCTTTGCTTTATTTACAGTATACCTTGATTGCAGTGCAACCGAGATGACCTTCATTCATCTTCAGAATAGAAACTAGATATTTTTGATGAAATCCAAGAGCTTTTTGACCCTGCATAGACAGCAACGCAACTGACTCGTTCAAAGCCCAGAAAGGTTGTAAGGACAATGACTGACTACTGTTCTTCAGAAAAACCTTCCAGGTCCCACAAATTCTTTGGTTTTCCAGCATTTTTGCATATTTGAACCCTTTCCAACAATGATTGTATGATTTTTAGATCCATCTTTTCACACTGAGGACAACTGAGGGACTCATATGCAACTATTACAGAAGTTTGAAATGCTCACTGATGCTGGAAAAACCATGCATTAAGAGCCAGGGGTTGAAAACTTTTTAAATTTAAAGATCAGGATAAAATTAACTTATTTTGTCTTCTGGGAAACATGTAAGTATCTTCTGTAGCCTCTAAAGGGCAGTACTAAATGAAAAAATATGATATTTAGGCAAAATAAGAAAAATGCACACATCTCCATTCTGTTCAAAAGTTTTCACCCCCAGCTTCAAGGAATAATCTTTGCTTCTGGAGCATCAGTAAGCATTTGAACCTTCTGTAATAGTTGCATATGAGTCCCTCAGTTGTCCTCAGTGTAAAAAGATGGATCTCAAAATCATACAGTCATTGTTGGAAAGGGTTCAAATACACAAAAATGCTGGAAAACCAAAGAATTTCTGGGACCTGAAGGACTTTTATGAAGAACAACAGAACTGTTTAGGATAAACAAGGGACTCATAAACAACTGTCACTAAATTAAAAAACACAGCTGTGGATCATTCAGGTAACAACACAGTATAAAGAATGAAGGGGATGTAAACTTTTGAACAAGGTCATTTTTATAAATTCAACTATTATTTTCTCTCGTGGACTGTATGTTTTATATGAATCTTATTCAGGTATAATATGTATTTTGTATCATCCCTCTTATTTTGGTAAAATAAAATTTTACAGATTCTGAAAGGGGGATTTAAACTTTTGACCTCAACTGTAACATCTTGTGAAGTGAAAAGCTGTGTTTGTAAAAAACAAATTATGATGTTTTGATCAAGTGTTTGAACTGATGGTACCCATTCACTGCAGAGGATCCATTGGTGATCAAGTGATGTTATGCTAATTTCTCCAAATCTGTACCAAAGAAGAAACAAACTCCCTGAAACTATTCCTTGAGGGAAAATAATTTTGGCTTTCATTTCACTCATTTAATCTAATGCTAACCAGCCAAACACTGACACCTTATTTTGGAAGTAATCACTATTTCTGCAATTCTGTTTATCCCTGAAACCTTAACTTGCCACCATCCCATTGAAGTTCCCATATCTTTTTTTTTCTCAATTGTGGATCAAAACCACTTGCATTTGGATGACGAGAGAGACAAAAACACATCTTTCCACATGCACGTAAATAGCCTATCCAATCATCTCTTATTTTAGTTGAAAATTTTCTTTTCTAGCAATGATAGCCCATATAATTTTCAACCACCTTTTTATTGGCAATCAAGCACTATCATTATAAAACTAAAGATTCAGACACTTAAATGATTGCTGAGTCATTGATGCAGGTGGATGATCCATCTAAACTTTATTTTTGTTCCCCCATATAGACGCAACTGAAATGTCGTGACAGAGTTTTTAGCCCAGAAGACGGAATGGGAGCTTGTTCCCATGAACCTTCTGGTACAGCAAGTGGCGTCTTCATCCCTGTAAGCACACAAGGTGCGGTTCTCGATGCCCTTGAGGAACAACACTGTAATGGGAGCTTGAAAAAACAGCCCATGTCTGCTGGAGACGACTGCGACGGCCAGCGCTACAGCGCAGACCCAACAGTCTTTCTAGGAGAGAGGAATCAAAAGACCACTGATGAAGATGGCTACATGAGCCCTATGAACAAATCAGCCTCAGGTAAAATTAAAAGGTCACATTCAAAATCCACTTGGCGCAAAAGTATGAGGAGGCATGTGCATGTCGCTTCTGGGTATACATGAATTAGTTTGGTGTAAATCACCTCTGAAAGTCTTTTATTACACATTCTGTGGTCGATAATATCGCAGGCGTTCCATTTCAACCTCAGATAGTTTAAAACAAAAGGGTGTCTGGAGTAAAACATTAATCCAGTGTGGTGGGTTGAGTAGGAAGATAAATCAATAGATTCTGAGTTCCTCCATTACAAATTTTGGCAGCAGTTAATGGTCTCATCCTTCACCTTAGAGGCCTCAAACTAAAGAGTGCCAATGAATTGTGGGTGGTTAACTATAAGTAGGCTACTCACTGTTTTTATGCTAGTATCAGTAGTTAAGCTACAACGAGGAGGCTATAGGTTACCACCACAAAGTAGCTAACTGTAGCTAAAGCTTTTTAACAAGACCACATTGCCATTAAGTAAAGACTGCTGATACTTTTGGTGACCATATTACATAATTTCCAATTAAGGTTCATGTTTTTTTAAGCCTTTATTCAGAAGATATTCACTTGCTCCACAGCTGAATGAATATTCCTGCGCACATGTAATCAGCATATTCAGAATAAACTAACACTGATGTTCTCTTCTGGAAATACTGCTCATTTATTATGCTCCATATTTATTATGCAAACACTAATTTAATCAGCTCATTAATTCTTATTCATTTCCTGAACAATAACACACAAGAATGTGATGAATTGTAAAATGTAGGTCATGAGATTTGTACAAATGCAGGCCACAGTTTTCCTTTTATTGTTTTTAAAATCTCCTATTCTCTCCAAAAATCGTGCTGCTTCAGTAGTTCTGTCTGCATTTAATCACTTAGAAATATATCTATATATTCACTCGATTTATGAGGTCATTTATGTTAAATGAGGTGTTTACATGAACCAAAATTCTGATTCATACAAGCATATATTGTGTTTAGATTTATGGAAGGTGGAAAATTGTCTTAGTTTGTTTATTTACATGTCTTCTTGAAGAATGTAAAAATTAATCTTACAAAGGCCTGATTTATTCCAGTGTTGTTATTGTTAACTAAAGCTATTGTAAAAGTGTCATTAATTGACGTAAAATAGAAATATTAGATGGAACTAAAATGTGACCCTGGACCACAAAACCAGTCATAAGCAGCATGGGTATATTTGTAGCAATAGCCAACAATACATTGTATGGGAAAAAAAAAAAATCTATTTGTCTTTTATGCCAAAAATGATTAGGATAATCATAACTTAAGTACAACATAAGTACTAGAATTTGAACCCAAATTAAAATGGAAACTGAAAAATAAATAAATAACTAAAATAACAAGGTAATACTTTACAATAAGGTCACATTTGTTAACATTAGTTAATCCATTAATTAACAGGAACTAATAATAAACAATATATTTTTTATTTCTTAATGTTAGTTATTCAAAATATTTATTTTCATGTTCACAATACATTAACTAATGTGAACAGATACAACTTTACAATTGTAATAATGTATTACGCTTTGAAGTTGATATTAACTAAGATTAATAAATTATATATAAATATTGTTCATGTTAACTAATAGTTATACTGAGTAACGCTGATGTATACTAGTGTAAATCTAGTGTGTACTGCTTCAGTAATTATTAGTGGTGAATTGCAATGATTCTATATACAGTGTGGAGCTTTTGTCATTCTATTTTCATTGTTTTTTGTATCTACAGACCATCTTAGTCCTGTCGAGGAGAATCCTTTTGTAAACCAGCGGAAAAATGGAAATATTACTGCACTTGACAACCCGGGTTACCACAGCACCCCTGATAGGAAACCCAAGGGTGAGGATGAGTATATCAACGAACCCCTTTACCTCAACACATACAACAACACTAGTGGGACGAACCAGGAGATTCTGAGGAAGAATGGAGCTTCCATCCTGCTGCAGATGACAACAGCAGCCAACACTGCAAGTAGCCACGTTATCCTCTCAACACAAACTGGGAAAGCCCACCACCATGGCCAGGGAACACATGTTCATTTTGCCGTTCCACCTGTTCAGCCCCCCCAAACAAGATCGATGAGCCAAAATGGCCAGCATTCCCAGTCACCACACGGTGCCGAGTCCAATTCCTCCAGCATGTCTGGCAATCCCTCCTTATTAACCCAAATCTCCCTCGTCAGCCAACAGATCCAACCTTGTCTGGCGAGTCAGCCAGGCTCTTCAACCCATCCGGCTCAAGTGGTGAAATCAGCAGTCACTAGTAAAAGTATATCCGGCCTTCCCGGCCACCTTATCTATCCAGGTAACATGCTTCAAACAGGTCATTCTGGGACTGTAATGATTGACAGGAAGTCGAAGAAAAATTTTGATAATCCTGACTACTGGCAGCATAGTCTACCACCCAAGGTAACCCAACCAAACCCTCAAGACCCAACGCAAGTGTGCAAAAGCAAACACCCCTACAGGCACAGCATCCGAAGTCGCATCGCCGTGGCTGACAACCCTGAATATCTTTCCGAGTTTAGCAAGAGACCGGGAACGGTTCTGCCACCTCCACCGTACCGGCACAGGAATACAGTAGTGTAACGCCGCAATTCTAGAAAGCCAGATTCTTCTACCAGCACCGTATGCTAAATTGGAATTACTGAAGGAAAACTCCCAACTTCAGGAACTAAGGAAGGAGACTTCTCAGACTTTAAAGGGAAAACTGATCAACCAAAGTGCCTCTAATCTATTCCAAAAGCTATTCCATCTTTTCTATTCCAACAAGTCAGAATGTAACCAGTTGTGCATCCTTTAAAGAGGAAGTTTAAACAAAAAATGAACATTCTGTCATCAAGCCCTCTCCCTCATGTCACTCACAAATTAAGATATTTTAATGAACCCTGGGAGATTTCTGTCCCTCCACTGAATGTCCATTACACTGAGGGGGGGGGGAAATCTAATTTGTTATAACCAAATGTATTATTTATTTTTTCTCAAACCATATATTTATGTTTAGTTAAAACCTTACATTTTTATTTAATATTGATGAAATTTTTTTCTTTTACCATAGAGAGAAAAATGTACATTCATAGCATGTAAAAAGATTATTTACTCTAAAGACCATAAATACAATCTCTTTCACCTTTTTACAACTTTACCATGAACAAAAGCTAAATTAGCTATACTACAGAAGTAGGATTTTCACTTTAATACAAAATTTAATTTAGATAAAATTAAAACACAGTCTTCCTCGGCTGTGTTATTTTAATCGGGAGATTCTGGACTCTGGCCGAGTGTCCACCAGTGCATTTTTCCGCACGGCTGGCGTATTTTTTCAGTTGTTCTCAATGGGAGCACCGCATTTTTTAAAACGCCAAGAGCATGTCGAGCGCTGAACGCCTTTTTCACGCTGAGCATTAGGGTGTTTTATTTTGGCACAGAGAGTTGAAGAATGTTCAACTTCGAGCAAAACGCTGCACTCATCACTGTCACTTTCTAGTCACCCAACCAATCAGAGCGCAGCAGGGGTGGGACAAATACCGATCACCCTGCTTGTACTTCGACTGAACGACGTTGGAGAAGTTAATAATGCTTGTCTCCGAGTATTTATGTCTTTACCAGTTGGAAATGCCAGACTACCATACTATTGTTATAAAAAATAATGCTTGGAGAAACATTTAATTCACGAGGCCTCTGCCATTACTTAAAGGACAAGTCCACTTCCAGAACAACAATTTACAGATAATGACTGATATGGTGCCCCGAGTTTGAACTGAGGTAAAACTTTTATGAAAATATCCGATCGTTTCGCAAGATAAGACCCTTCTTCCTAGGCTGGGATCGTTTACAACCGCATTTGGGATCGTTTGAAGCCGCATTTAAACTGCAATTTGGAAGGTCAAATTCGGGGCACCATTGAAGTCCATTATATGGAGAAAAATCCTAAAATGTTTTCCTCAAAAAAACATAATTTCTTTACAGCTGCAGAAGGAAAGACATGAACATGTTGAATGACAAGGGTGTGAGTACATTATTTGTAATTTGTTGTTCTGGAAGTGGAAGTTCTTCTCCTTTAAGCGGATATTCTGTATCATAACAACCGCAGGGTCTCAACGGATAAAACCGCTGCACTCTCAAGTGCTCAAAGCTAAGCTTTTTTAGCAGAGCGCCTGCCGTTTTCAGCCGGCTAAAACGCTTTGGTGGACACGCAGCCTCATTCAGGAGATGTGTAATAGCGCCCCCCTAGCGCGTTACAGTGAAAATGTGGAAACCTGGAAAATTCTGTGTTTGGCAGGGAAACAGTTAAGTTTGATTGAATGGACTTTCAAAGAAGGGACAGAAATCTCTCTGGTTTCATTTGTGTTTCAAGATGAAGTCTTATTGGTTTGAAAGGATATGAAGGTGAGAAAATGATGAAAATTTTCATTTTTGTTTGAACTATCCCTTTAATTCTCACCTGTGACTGATTCTCCTACTGTTAGAACGTGCATCGTGACATTGTGGAAACTGGTGGTCAACTTGACAAAAAGGTAGAGGTAAGAAAAAACAAGAAATCACACTTTCTCAAGTGTTTCTTTGAAAGGAAATGGACTTTAATATGATTTCTTTCTGGTTTCAACCAGCTGTCTTTTTGACCACTTTCCATCCATCTTGTGTCGTTGCTGTTGATGCCGTAAGCTATTTTCTCTTCCTTTTTTTTTTGATTGACGGACACAAGAAAACTGGGGTACAGTAACTCTTATGTGAATGAGACAATGACGTGGATTGTAAATTGGCGCATCTTCTCGTACCGTAGTGGATTTATGAATGGACTACACTGCTATTTATTTTCAGTCATATTCTTCTTCATGTTCTTTAAAGATCTTACCAATTCCCTCCAGTTTTGTACTCGTATATAGGAGTTATTAACAAATCTGACACAGACAGAGAAAGAGCACATG
This sequence comes from Labeo catla, assembly GCA_012976165.1. NCBI lineage: Eukaryota > Metazoa > Chordata > Actinopteri > Cypriniformes > Cyprinidae > Labeo > Labeo catla. The sequence goes on from VONZ01000087.1 coordinate 1,357,990, forward strand.
GGCAGCCATACAACGGGAAATAAGTGCCTTCCTCAGCGGCACAAAAGCATCGGTGGATGTGCCAATGGAGTTGTTTGACCTGGAATCTTTAATTGCTGTAAATATATGTGAAACCAATTTGAATATTTACTACTGAGCCACCCATGTACAAATAGACTCATCCAGACCTGGGAACCATGTATTGAAAATAATGTTGTTGTATTTAATTCATCTAGTAATGAATTTAACGGCAAGATCAACATATTCTGGAAGGCAATATTTCAGCTGTTGGAGGGCACAATACAAACTCAAATAAACTACTGATCTCCAATGGAGAATTTCACAATGTACTGTGACAGAAAATACTTTTGTCTGAAATGTATCCTGCTCTCAGTGAGAGTGTGACCGTATTGTGGCCAGGGAGAAACTATGTTCATATGTTTTATAAACTGTAATGGGCGTTTGTCATTATCTATGTCGGCGTGTCATAGCAGATATGAAGTTGTGACTGTGCAAATTTGGTCCTAAACATACCATGCTGAAATTATGAGACTTTGATTTGCTTCCGCCATGGGAGATGTAGCTAGGTTTGTTTGGCATTTCTGTTTTTTCTTTTCTATGCCTAGTACTTTTGTTTTGGGGCAATTCCAAAAGATGCATCTCATCCCTGTTGTAATTCTATTTGATGGAATGACACAATAAAGGTCTTGTTTGAGATTTTGAACTTTTTATTAAGTTTCTGGAGTCTGAGATGTGAGGGTCTTTTGTTGTTGCATGGTACGAGCACTAGCTTGTTCACTACACTTTTCAGGTGTAATCCATCATATCTGAGCTTGCCTTATAAATAAGTATTGCCTTATAATGCTTAAATAAATAGATAAATAAATAAATAACCGATCGTTTCGCTAGATAAGACCCTTTTTCATCAGCTGGGATCATTTAGAGCCCTTTGAAGCTGCATTTAAACGGCATTTTGGAAGTTCAAATTTGGGGACACCATGAAAGTCCATTACAAGGACAGAAATCCTAAAATGTTTTCCTCAAAAAACATAATTTCTTTACGATTTAAGAAAGACATGGACATCTTGGATGACAAGGGGGTGAGTACATTATCTGTAAATGTTTGTTCTGGAACCAATCCCTTAATATCTGCCTTATATTTTAAAAAACAAATGGTTCTGTCCCTCAGACGCAAGTGTTTCATTCCCTTCGCTTTTGTGCAAAAGAACTAGTGTGAAGAAGGTAGAGTATTTTCGCTCGCTGATCTCTGTGCATGGAGACTTTATTCCAGCTAGGCAGAGGCAGTAAATGAATCAAACTGCCTTATAAATAAGTACTGTGGTGCCTTTGGATCGGATCTCGTCAACAACCCTTCCTTCAGCAGTAAGAAAGATTCATACTTTTGCATGCCTAAATTTGCTGAGAATTTACTCATCCTCAGGTCGTCCAAGATGTACATGAGTTTGTTTCTTCATATATTCACATTCACCAATGAATCTTCTGCAGTGAATTTGCTGGGTAATTTGTTTCTTACAAACACACAGCTTCTGTCTCATAGCTTCATAACATTACGGTTGAACCACTGATGTCCCATGGACTATTTTATCGATGTCCTTACTACGTTTTTGGGCCTTGAGTGTTTCAGTTGCTGTCTGTGCAGGGTCAGAAAGCTCTCAGATTTCATCAAAAATATATAATTTGCGTTCTGAAGATAAAAGGTCTCACGAGATTGAAACAACATGAGGGTGAGCTTTTTTGAGTGCATTTTTGAGTAAACTATCTCTTTAAAACTTTAAAACAAGGAGTAGTTCACTTCCAGAACAAAAATTTACAGATAATGTACTCGCCCCCTTGTCATCCAAGATGTTCATGTATTTCTTAAGTCGTAAAGAAATTATGTTTTTTGAGAGAAACATTTCAGGATTTCTCTCCATGTAATGGACTTCCATGGTGCCCCCATATTTAAACTTCCAAAATGCCGTTTAAATGCAACTTCAAAGAGCTCTAAACGATCCCAACGGAGGAATAAGGGTCTTATCTAGCGAAAGGATCGGTTATTTTCTATAAAAATATATATATCGTCTTGTCTAGCTTTGTGTGAACTGTTTTTTCCCGGTCATGACAGTTAGGGTACGTCTAAAAACTCCCGTCTCTCCTTCAACTTCAAAATCGTCCTACATTGCTGTTTTTACCTTTTTTTGTAAAGGGTGTTTGATCTTCTTTGCGTACTCACTTTGTAAACTTTCTGTGTTGGTACTTCTGCAGCGATGTAGGACGATTTTGGAGTTGGAGGAGAAAATGAGATGGGAGTTTTTAGACGTACCCTAACTGTCATGACCGGAAAAAAGTTTACATAGCTAAACGAGACAAGCGTTTTGAGGTTAAAAAGTATATCAATTGTAAATTAAAATAAATAAATAAATAAACAACCGATCGTTTTGCTAGATAAGACCCTTTTTCATCAGCTGGGATCGTTTAGAGCCCTTTGAAGCTGCATTTAAATGGCATTTTGGAAGTTCAAATTTGGGGACACCATGAAAGTCCATTACGAGGACAGAAATCCTGAAATGTTTTCCTCAAAAAACATAATTTCTTTACGATTTAAGAAAGACATGGACATCTTGGATGACAAGGGGGTGAGTACATTATCTGTAAATGTTTGTTCTGGAACCAATCCCTTAATATCTGCCTTATATTTTAAAAAACAAATGGTTCTGTCTCTCAGACGGCAGTGTTTCATTCCCTTCGCTTTTGTGCAAACGAACTAGTGTGAAGAAGGTAGAGTATTTTCGCTCGCTGATCTGCATGGAGACTTTATTCCAGCTAGGCAGAGGCAGTAAATGAATCAAACTGTCAGTACGTGGAGGTTTACCTCAACCCATGTCGTTCTTCTCTAAGTATAAATGCCTGCAGATGTTTCTCTTTGTCCTCTCTATTCCAGAATCACAAAATGTACCATACTGTCCATAGTTTCTGAGCTACAGTGATTTCCAGTTAAGACAAATGCTGCTATTATTATTGGCTATACGTAGGGTTCAAGGTCTGAGCGCTCCGTAACACTGCGCTCCAGTGATGTATGTTTGTTTGACAGGATCAGTTAGTAAGACGTTCCTGTCTCGCTCAGTACATTGTATATGATGATCTTCATGCACCTTGCCGGCATTTGTCCTTTTAAATGTCTCTTTTTGTGTTTGGTGACCTGTAATAAATGAGCGTGTGTTTAAAAGTGGCATCTGTGTGAAGTGATTAGGGAAAGAGGGAATTCCAGAGGAATGAGAAACACAGTATCGCCAAAAAGGTGCAGTTTTTCCAAACCCTAGTGCACGGCCTTACTAGAAAGCATGTTTAGGTATCACATGCTTGCTGCTGACCCATCAAAATAATGACACCCAATAAAATGACCTCTTTTTGACCAGATTTTGAAGAAGAATTGCTTTGTATTGAAACTGAGGCAATCCTAGAATGCACTGAGACAACTTTGTCTCACACACAGACACTGTTGATGCATGTGTATTAATCTACTGTACCATTATAATGTTTATTTATATTTTAAATTATTTTTTTATTTTTTTCATATTTTATTATTATTTACCTAATTTTCGTTGTAGTGTTTTAATTTTATATATATATATATATATATATATATATATACACTACCGTTCAAAAGTTTGGGGTCAGTAAGACTTGTAATAGTTATAATGTTCTCGTGCAGAGTGTTGAACTCTGACTAAACACCAAGTTAAACCGTAGCCAATGAAGACAGAGTCGTAGTAAGGTTGACCATTTACTGTCACTCTTCCTCATTAACATTTGCGGTGAAAACTGTAATAAAACAATACAGCAATATTCAGTGTCCGTGTCTTACATTGTATTACTATGCATGTCTATAACATAAACTACTGTTCTCCTTTAAGTAGCGATTACAATGGCTATTAGCATCACTGAAAGTTTTAGTATTTCAGGTTTAAATTTTTAGTAATGTTGTCATTATTATTATTATTATTATTATAGTAAGTTGTCATGTGCTTTTGTCACTAAAGATTTCTGATTAACTTTCATTTCAGCACAAATAAAGTATTCATATTTTTATTGTTTTTATTTTTATTTTATTTACCTTGTTTTTAGTTTTAGTATTTAAGTTTTCATTGTTTTAATAATTTTGTCATTATTATTATTATTATTATTATTAAGTAATTTTGTCATGTGCTTTTGTCATTTTTAATATTTCTGATTAACTTTCTTTTATTCAGCACTCATTTTTTATTTACTTTGTTTTTAATTTTGGTACTTTATTTTTTTTGTTTTAGTATTTCAGTTTTTATTTTTAGTAATTTAGTCATTATTATTATTATTATTAGTTTTAGTCATTTGTCATGTGCTTGTTGTTGTCAGATATTTCTGATTAACTTTCATTTAATCACAATTATAATATTTATTAATATTTGTATTATTTATTCATTTTTAATATTTTTATTTTATTTACTTTATTTTAAGTTTTAGTGTTTTAGTTTTTTATTATTTATTATTCATGTTTTCATTATTTATTATTAATAATATTTTAATGTAATAATAAGAAGAATCATATTTTAATATAATAATAATAATAATATTTTTTTTTATTATTATTATTTCAGCTTTAGTTTTAGTAACTTAAACTTATTTTATTCCAGTTTACAGTATTTTAATCTTAAAAACTGATGCTTTTAAATCCAGTATTCATCTTATTTTTAATAATAATAATAATAATAATAATAATAATAATAATTCTGTTTACTTTAGTTTTAGGATTTTTTTTTTAATCTATGCTTTTAAATCCAACTTATTTAGTTTTATTTAACAGTAACACTGGTTTGTATATTGTATATCTCTCTACTACCAAAATCAAATTATGTGGAAAGCTTTGTCATGTGGTTTTCTTTTATTTGAATATTTCAAATGTTAAATGTCTCAAATCCCTACACTGTTCTTGGGCTTTGGAGGAGAGCTTGAGTGTGTGTGCTTGTCTGTAAAAGCGTGCACTCCATGTTGGTGACAGTGAGAGCACAGCAGTCACTTTGCAGCAGAAATATCGTTGCTGTTTCTCCATTTTAAAGGCACATAAAGCTCTGTGTGAGGAGGTGGGGGTGATGATGTGTGACCTTGGATTACTGGCTTTTCAAAAGGAGGTTCTGAGAAACCATCATGACTGTTCTTTATGCCCTCAGTAGGGAGTTTGATGTGCTGTTCGCTCACAATAGTAAGAAATTGGATTAGAGGGGAGAGCAGACGGGAATGTTTTAGTGAAGGAGGAGTTTAAGCAACTGAGACATTGAAAAGAATTAGACAAGTGTTCTGTACAGAGTGAAAGCTCTTCACAAAAAAGACATTTTTGGTCTAGTTTTATGTTCATTTTATTTGGCTTCAAAATTCATTCACACCAAAAGTGGGGTTTTAGTGCACTAGCATGAACAATACTGAGCTCGATCTGTTTTAGGCCCTGTTTACACTTGGTATTAAGATGCACTAGATACATACAACAATAAATACAAGTGTAAATTCTTCTTCTTCATATTATTATTATTAATAATAATAATAATAATGATAGTAATAATAATTATTATTATTAAATACGTTTTAGAAGTATTTATTTTTTATATATATATTCATATTTGAAATGAAAATTATTGTAGTGGACCAGGTTTTAAAAAAATTCAATTAAATCAATTATTAATGAAGTAATCAATCAGTTAATTTATTATTATTATTATTATTATTATTATTAATTATGAAACAAGTTTGAGAAGTAATTTTTTCAGATGTAAAGTAAAAACATCAAATAATTCAAATGATTAATTAATCAATTAGCTCATTTATTAATAATAAAATAATAAGATGCACTTGATACATACAACACTAAATAACAGTTTAAACTATTATTTACACTTGTATTTAGTGTTGTATGTATCTAATATTCTGAAATAAATTGGAAGTGTTTATTTTTATTTTTAAATTATATTATATTATATTATATTATATTACTTTTTCGTGTGACTTTAGTTTTGCTTAAATGTTTTGGCTTGGAAAAATAGCTGAAACTTTTTTCTAAATATCTTTCAGAAAAAAAAAAAAAAGAAAAAGGAGGAAGGTTTGTTAGAAGGCAGCATGAGTAAATGTTAACAGACTTTTTTTTGGTGAACTATGGTACATTATTACCTGATAACCATACAATGTGAGCTGGCTAAAAGGTCCATGTAAAATATATGACCGCACCAAATGAAACTAAAGCTGATCTAGTGAAGTGACATTCAGGCTGTGGGCCGGTGCTTTGGAAAACTTCTGTCCTCACACACTCAAATGGAAACACAGTTCTGCTCCCCTGTGTCTTCCTTTAGCACCACCCACCGTGATGAAACACTTTCCTCCTGGCAAGGTGAAACTGTGCTGAGGCTGTATTATTAATGAGAGACAGTGAGAGACTCTCGCGGTGGAGTCCAGGAAGTGTTTGAAGCGAGCTGTTTTCTTGTGTGGATGTGTGTGTGAGTCAGTTGTGCGGTCGGTCAGTGCTGCTTCTCCCTGGTGTGCCACGGCCACAACAACATTTCCAAACCCAGTCAGACCAATTAATCAGATGCACTCTCTGTGGATCTGTGTGTGTGTGTGTGTGGAAAGAACAAGATACCAGCACACATCTCTTCCTCTGAGACTCTTACCAGCAAATACATAAAGACACATTCAAGGTCTTGTGCATGACAACAACACCAGAACCACTCACTAAAAATTCTATTTAAAGAATCAAACTCAGGCCCAAAAGTAAACTCATGGATGAATATTACTCCTAATAATAATAATAACAATAATAATAGACTTTTGGGCCTGAGTTTGATTATTTAAACAATATTAAATAATATTTATATACAAACAAAGAAACATGATACATTTGTATTATTATTTACATATTTATAATTAAACATGACTACATTTGCCCAGAATTTAATATTATTTAATAATAGTAATAATAATAATAATAATAATAATAATAATAATAATAATAATAATAATAATAAATATTATTATTATTATTATTATTGTTATTATTATTTAACAATTATATATATATATATATATATATATATATTATAATTTTATATTATTTTTACATTTAATAATATTAATACTAATACTACTACTAATTATTATTATTATTATTATTATTATCATCATCATCATCATCATCAATAACAATAACAACAGGTTAATTATTATTATTATTATTATTATTATATAGCTTTTATTTATTGTTATTATTATAATAATTATTATTATTCCTTATTATAATTACCATTATTTTTTAACAGTTTTATACTTATTTATATTAATTTAATAACAATAATAATAATAATTATTATTATTATTATTGTTGTTAAGAGAATTTGTATATATTATTATTATTATATAAAAACTTAATAATGATTATTATAAATTATTATAATTATTATTATTTAGCAATTTTATATATATTTGAATCATTTAATAATAATAATAATACAATTATTTTTTTATATGTATATAAAAGAAGAAGAAGAAAAAGAAGAATGAATTGAAATTTTTATAGACATTTTTATTTTATATAGTTTATAGATTTATAGATTATATATTTTTGTTTTATCATAAAATTATTAGTAGCTAGTTAGAGCTAGTTTCTTTACTTTAACAAAGCAATGACACTCTATATGGTCTTTCAAGTGGTTTTCAAGAGCGTTTTGTATTGTACTTCTCATTCTATCTTCTACTGTAAAATATTTGTCTTCTTATTAATGTATACATCAACATCTACAGGTGAAGATGGAAAATGAAAGGTGTATGGTTTCCACTTCAAAACTATGCTGACAGGTAAATAGTCTGTAATTCTTTAAGAATGAATAGTTAGCTAACCTAGAAACATTTTATTTGCTAATTTGACATTATAAGACTTCAATTTTCTCTTCTGTAACGACATTTAAATTATGGGGATATATAGTGAACGCAGTCAAAGCTACTTTTATTAACTAGCCTTGATAAGTCATGAGGAGCAGGGACTGGTGAAGGACTGGAGATGAATAGAGTGACTTCTGCATGGCTCTTGTCACTAATTAATTCTGGCGATGAGATGAACTGGCATGAGCAGACACCATCAGGTGCTCAGCAGAGAAACCCTGAGCTCCACACACCAGCTCATTTTATTAAAAGTTAATGCCTCTGGTGACCTGAACTAACACGACAAATCATCACCATCTGCAGAGAAATGGAATCTTGTTTAGAAATGGGATGATTCTTTAGAAATTCATTTCTTTAATAACTACCTTTAAAATCAAATAGAACATTTTATTCCAAAAGACAAATTAAATGTTTAGCTGAATAAATGTCACTATTAATTAGTATTAATAGCAAATTCACACTGCTGTCCAAATGTCTAGGGTTTGTATGTTTATTTTTAAGGAAATAAAATAATATAATATTTTTGTTCAGCAACGATGCAATCAATTATTAAAAAATGACAGTAAAGATATTTATAGTAATAGACGCTAAATAAATGCTGTTCTTTTGAACTTTCCATTCATTAATCAATCATGGGGGAAAAATATCACAATTTCCACAAAAATATTAAGTGACTGTTTTAAACATTGCTAATAATAATAAAAAATATTTCTTGAGCATAAATCAGCATTTTAGAATTATTTCCGTAGGATCATGTGACACTGAAGAAGTGAAGATATAACATCACGTGAATAAATTAATAGAAAGTAAAAATAAAATAAAGAATAAAATGGAGTCACAATTTAAATTGTAATAAATTTAAAATTATAAATTTTTCACATTATTAAATAATAAAATAAAATAATAAAATATAATATAAAATAAAATAAAATAAATGAATTAAAATAATAAGATAAATTAAAACTAAATAAAAAGATAAAAGCCTATATAGCATATAAAAAAAAAAAAGGTTGGAATGGTTAATCTTCAAATTCAACAACCACAACAAGTCGATGTAATGTAGTAACTATTTAATATTTAACTGAATAAATGTTATTATTAATTATTATTAATAGTAAATATACACTACGGTCAAAATGTCTGGGGTTAATACATTTTTTTTTAATAAAATAATAAATGGGGTTAATAAATTATTATTTTTTTTTAATAAAATAATAATATAATACTTTTGTTTAGCAAGGATGCAATAAATGAATAAAAAAGGACAGTAAACATATTTATAAAGTTACTCTTTTGAACTTTCCAAGTAAGTATAACCATTTCCACAAAAATATTAAGCAACTGTTTTAAACATTGATAATAAAAATAAATATTTATTGAGCTCAAAATCAGAATTTGGTATCACATTAATAAATTATAAGAATAGAAATAAAAAATAAAATAATAAAATAAAATAAAGAATAAAGTAGAAAACCACTATTTTCAATTGTAATAACTTGAAATAGTAATGTAACTATTATTCACAATATTAAAATAAAATAAAATAAAATAAAATAATAAAAGGTATGTAGAAAATAAATGTCAGATGGAAAAAAAATTCTAATGGCTAATCTTTAAATTCAACAACCACAACAATGTAACGCTATAATTATGCTATGAAAAATATAGAACATCAAGGCTTTAATTTATGTAAACGTACTGTAAGCAAAGTTTTAACACCTTCACAACTTGATATATTTCAAAACGAATATGTATATTCCTACATAAATGGTTTACACAAATTAACACATTGAATTTGTTCTCAAATCCAGCCATGCATGCAGGCCTCGCTACTTTATTGTTTTCTTGTCTCACACAGACGTTGCTCTTTCTTTCCATTCTTCCCTTACATTCATTCACACAGCTTTTGAATTTCAGCTTAATTAAGAACATAATGAAATTTTCTGTTGTGCTGCAGCCGCCGCTGTGACAGCTCCGATTTGCCCAGATTCTGCGGATTCCAAACCCCAGTCAATTAACGCAAAGCCAGTTAAACAATGAATATTAAAGCGATTAATGGTTTTGAAAGACAGGCTGGTGTCTCACATGCTGGTTTATGTCACATGTGGCGTCTGATCTGTCTCCTGTGATCTCAGTCTGAAGTGATGTCTGGCAGATGGCCCTCCAGTACTTGATGTGATGTTCAGTGCATCTGTTTCCCCCAGTCCAGTTAATCGAACACTAATTAGCAGTATTTACTAAGGCGAAATGTTGCTTATACTTTAGGGTTAGGGACTTGAACAAACCTCTAATCAATAAAACAAGCATACATGATTCCTTTTTAAACATTTGGACTTGGTGGATAATAAAAAAAAAGGTCAGAGAACTCCATAATTACCACCTTGAAGTTTACCACCCAAAAGTTTAGATATACATAGATGCCTCATTAGTGTCTGTTTCTATGAGCTGTTATACATAAGCCATCTGCCATATTGTAACGAAAAGGTCTGTGAACACTCTAAAGTTAGCTAAACCTAAACTGCAACTTCCTACTGTATTAACTTTCTAAAGTGCCAAAATAAGTGGAAAAGCGAGTTCAAAGACGCTGGATCTGGCAACACAGCGAAGGCTGCGCCCGCGACCTCACTCACATCTCTCTCAAGATATCAATGGGGGGTGTGCACTTACCTTATGATTTGGTTTGTCACCCAGATGCGCTGTCATATCGGCGATAGTCGGATGTACAGTAACCAACAGTATGGATTGTACGGTAAATATACTGTAAGACGTTATTTTGCTAATTTATGATGTCTAAAACCACGGAAATATGCGTGGAAGCTGATAGAGACAGTCTTCGTAAGCAGGAAATTAACGGTGCAATATTTTGACAAACTAATAAGTGGTAAAGATATGTACGAGCAGGAGTAAGATTTTAGCCTAATATTTCACCTACCTGACCGGAAATGATAAGAACAAACACGGATGTTATCAAGATTCTTGCCCTGGAAATCCTGGTTCAGTTTGGCCACCTGAGACAGTCTTTTGCACTCTTCTCCTTGATTTGTTATAACGTTTGGCAGTCTATAGTACTCCAAATGTTTTTCCCAGTCCGACCGATTAGTACAGCCGAATCATAACAATAATTGACCATTTTCAGCAGTAATAATCAGCAAAATATGCGAGTTTCGTTCAGTTCAGTGGCATTGTTTACATTCAGCACCGCTGATTGTTGACGCTTCCTGAAAACACTCTATTATAAAAAGGGTAGTTCTGGTCCTGGGTTCTGATTGGTTGAGCGAATTGGTTTAAATTCAGATTGGTATAAATTCACTGTAAACTAAGGCTGTAAACTAATCATCATATCAGAATGATTTCTGAAAGATCATGTGGCACTTAAGACTGGAGTACAAATTACATTTTAAAATATATTCAAATAGAAAACAGTTATTTTAATTTGTAATAATATTTCACAATATTACTGTTTCTGCTGTATTTTTGATCAAATGAATGAAGCCTCTGTGAGCCCACTGCGCAATGTGACGTCGTAGTGACGTCTTTTCCATGTCATTTTTGGACGTCCAATTTCCGTCCATTGATGGGGTTGTTTTGTAAAAACATATGGGCTACCAAATAAATAAATAGTAATACAGATAATAAATCTTGTTTGTTTATAAATAATCTGTATTCATATATATAATCATGTTGATAGGCTCTATTTTGTAAAACACATTTACTGCAACTGCCATAGACGTCCAAATGACGTCCAAGTTGGGTAATGGATAGACGTCCAAATAGTGGACCTAGTTTGGACGTCGAATAGATGTCCATAATTGGTCATGGACCGACGGACCCAATATAGACATGATCTGCACGTCTATCCGACGTCCAATGTTTAGTGGGAGCATAAGAGACTTTCAAAAGCATTAAAAAAATCTTTCCAACCCCAAACTTTTAAACAGCATGTTGACTAAGCAAAATATGCAGAGATCTTACGAAATCCAAGATTTTAATAGGCTTATTGAACTATAGCTGATTTAATTCTAACTCAACTATGTTGGTTTTGAAAGTGTAGAAGTGTTTATACGTTGAGAATGGCATGATGAAAACCCAACAGAAGAAAGAAAGGTAGATTATACCGCATCGTTCTAAGTTGCCTTGAAATTTGGCTTTCAAACACTGCGAGACCGAGAGGCTTTTCACTTTGACGGGACTTCTGAGGAACTTTAAAAAAGCTGGGATGGAACAGGCTGATCGGAATGCTAAGCAGCAACTTTTGTTCGGGGCGACTTGATTGGGGTGCTTGCTGTGCCAGTGTAACTTGATAGCTTTGGAATTATGTCTTCCAAAATGTACTTGTGTCGGATAATTATGCTTCTGACAGGAAGTCCCATGGAAGGCTAGGGCAGCTAATTTCAATAAGGGTAAACAATCGCTGGCACCTCTTTGACGGCCATGTTTTAATTAGAGGCAAATCCAACACATGTGCTGACATTACTTCGGAGAAGGATGAGAAAATGAAAGCCTGCCTGAGGTTATTTATGACTGCCAGTTGGCACAAACACATGCACACAAACCGGCCTGTCTAGAAATTGGTTTTGATGCATTATTTGTGCATATACAGTGTCAGTCTCTGTGTCTAGCTTGGATTAAGAACTCCTTAGTAGATTTGTTCTTGTTTAATTGATGTAATGATGTCTAGATTAGCAGATTCTCTTTGCTGGCATGTATAATGAGTTAAAGGAATACATTCACACAGAAATGTCTTGTATGGATGTAAACTTACACGATTCTTTATTCTTTCTTTAGCAGATCACAAAAAGAGACGTTTAGCATATTGTTCATGCTGCTACTTTTTCTGTATGAAACATGATAAAGCCTCATAAAGTACAGTAGTCTATATGACTTGTGTGTTATATTCCAAAGCTTCTGGAGTCATATGATATCTTTGTGTGATGAATGGACCACAATTTAAGTTTTTATTCAGAAAAAAAAAAAACATTCGCCAAATTTAGGAGAAATAAACAAGGCTGTCCACCCTCATAATGCTGCATTTAAGTAGCCAACCAGAGTGAATCGGACAACAGCTCTGATTATAGATTATATGGAGGTTATTGCACAGTAAACCTAATGGTCCATAGCTTCTGGAAAGTTCTATAATTTGTTGTTTATGAGCTGGTTTCATCTCCATCCTCTCTTTCCTATGGTAGAATGAAAAACTGTTATGAAATTATAGCTTGGATGGACAATAATTTAGGTTTAAGGAAAGAAACTACCAGCAAAACCATTATTTTTTCATGAACTGGTCAAGTTTTTCTTCCTCCAGCTATTTTTCTTTGTCTTGTTTCAGACTAGTGGGGAAGCATCCAAAATAATGTTTATTTTTTTAGGAATAGTGAAAAATTAGGGATGCACTGAAATGAAAATTCTGGGCTGAAACCGAAACAGAAAACTCTGGATGCACTGAAAACTTAATCTGAAAATGAAAATGCTTTGTAATAATTATTCATTTTATTAAATAATATAAAGTAATGCTGTAAGACTTATGATGACACTGAATAAAAAAAAAACAAAAAAAAACAAAAGGCAACAAAATAACCACAATTTTATTGAAAGTAACACAATAAAATTAGACAGAAAATATATTAATATGAAATATCAGTGTACTATTTTTATTCAGTTCTATGCAGCAGAATCAGATATAACATTTTTATTATTATTATTATTTGTTTGTTTGTTTGTTTTGTGGGGAAAAAACGAAAATTTTCGGCAGCCGAAAATTTTGTGCATTTCTATTAACAATTTAATCAAAAATAATAATTTACTAAAAACAAATAAGTTATAAATACTAATATATAATATTAGTACTAAATATTATGTATGTAATAAACAATATAGTTTTTTAAGTTATATTGTTAATTGTGGTCAATACATGGACATTTATAATGTTACAAACTATTTCTATTCATATAAATTAAGGTTTTTATTAAGAAAACATTTAATTGATCACAAGAGGCAGTAAAGAGATTTATCATGTTACCTAGAGAAATTAATACTTTTATTAAGAGATATTTATTAAATGAATCAAAAGCGACAATTAAAACATTTGTAATGTTATAAAAGTTTCTTAAACAGCAAATCAGAGTATGAGAATGATTTCTGAAGGATCGTGAAGACTGGAGTAACGATGCTGAAAATTCAGCTTTGCATCACAGGAATAAATTACTTTTTAAAAAATATCCAAATACAAAAGAGCTATTTTAAATTGTAATAATATGTAATAATACTTTAATAATATAACTATTTTTTTAATCAAATGAATGTATAAAAAGTTATTGATAATTTATGGTAACATAATTGAAATTGTATTTCTGATTAGCCTGCTTCTTTTTCTAAAAAGTAATTTGTTTGACTTTAAATTATTAAAACCAAATTATTAGGCGTGCAGAAATGTACCATTATTTATTGTCAATTGCTAAATTGAGTATTGTTTTTTGAAAGTGGTTAATTAATCTTTAACTTTTTTTTTTAAAACCGATTTGATCAAACCTTTGCAGTCTTTTATGATCATTGTTCATTTTCAGTCAGTTTGCCCTGTATATTTCCTTGTCTGCTGTCAGTAAAGATGAAAATAGACTTTTCCTTCTCTCTTTTTAACATAAAGACAGGTTCATTCTCAGTGTCACTGACTAATGCCCTCTTTCAGAAAAAAGCAGTATACGGGATATCATCTTCTGCTAGGCAGCTCCTGAATTAATCATTAAATAGCATATGTTTTTACATATTTAGATATGCTTTGCTCTCCGCTTTTTCCCACCGCTCTGCTCTTTTTGCCTTCTGTGTACACAAGCATGACAACTATAAAGGGCCACTCACACAGCCTTGTAAGCTCTTATGTCAGATATTACGCTGTTCGGAACTTCATATTCCAGGTGTCTTTCTTTCTTTTTTTGTTCTTTCTTTCTTTCAGTGCTGGCTAGGCAGTATATGACCAAATCAGGGCATACAGTATGATATGATATAGTATTGTTGTGATGATTGTTTTATATTGTCTTGTGGTGCTACATGGGTTCATCTGTTCTCTGTCCTGTTCTTTGTGTCCTCCTGCAACATCTGATGAAAGCATCTTTCACACAGATCCATTCTGCATTATGAAGCATCCCTCAGACCAGCTCTCTCTCTATCTGTCCTGTTTCCTCTGTCTGTCCTCTCTCTTATTTGACACAGGGACTCTTGGATGACATCTGCCAATTAATGGCAAGCCTCAGATAATCTACAAAATGTAATCACTATATAATGACCAGTAATCTTCCATCCAGATTTTGCGACAGTGGTAATTGATGGTTTTTGATCTATTGGTTAGGTGATGAATGGCCTAATTTGTAAAGAAATAGTCTTGATTCAATAAAAGTTAAACCCTATAGACAGCATTGGTGCCATACTGTAATGCTGACCATCAAAACAAAATTTGGACTTAAAATAATAAAATAAAATAAAACAAAATAAAATAAAATATATTTTAGTTATAGAGTATTTATATCTGTCAGATTAAAAAAAATAGTAGTCAAATAAATTCAAAAACCTTTTTCAAATTGAATTTTTATGTATTTGGTGTTTTTGAGTAATTTTATAGATCATTTAAACCTGGAAATAATGTGGTAACACTTAAAGTGTCCTTATTACACGTTAAACATACTTACTGTAGTAATCACAGTAAATAAATAAAAATTATGCATAATTACATGCAACTAACCCTATAAAAAGTGCATTTTGTTAATTAATATTTCTCAGTACTTAATTGTATAATTACACTGTAGGATTTAAGAATTTGATAAACATGACATTATTATGCCACATTTTGCATTATTTCTAGGTTGCTAATTAAAAAGCAAATTTGTGACATTAACCAAATTTAATTTGAAAATCTCTGTGAGTAAATCACATTTATTAAACTGGCTTATTTTGTTAACCAGTTTATGACAAATATGTAATACAGAAGCAAATCAGGGGAGAGTGAAAAAGATGAAGTGCTTTATAATGAAGAGAGGAGGCGCTCCATATTATGTAGTGTCTTTGAAGTTCATTTTCTTCATTCCATGTTTATGAAGATGATTATGACACTACGGAGGAGGGTTTAATTTAATTCACGTAAACTAGGCCTGTTGTGCTGCACTGTTAGCGCTGTGCTGAATTAGCATCCACATTAGCGCCGTGAGAACACTTAGCTGGCCGTTCATGGCCAGAATAGCTGCTTCTCATGAGAGGTCCTCTCAGATTAAAGACAGGCGTTTAGCTGTTTTTCACAGTGATTTTGTGCACCATATATCACGCTCTTAGAGTAGGTTTCAGTGGTTGGTTTGCAAAGTCCATTGCTGTTGCCTGTAGTGCAGTTTGTGTTTAATGATGGAAATGAAACAAGCAGTATATTTACTTGTAAAGACACTCCTAATGTCTTTAATGTAATGTTACTCTGTTCAGTGATTTATGGCTCGTCTGCCACAATAACTTAGGCTAAAGTCTTTAGCCTAAGAATTATCTTTAGAATTATCTTAATTTGTGGGATTTTCTCAGCTAATATTGTTATATGCAATTATTCAGTTAATTAATCAGCATGTCATGTAATTAATTTGATCACATTTCTTAATAGATTGACAGCTCTGCTTATGCATACATTTTTATTCTCTTTTGCAGTTTACTCCTCTGTCCAGGCTATAAAACTTATTTTTAAAATTAAAACTGCAAGAGAAAAAAAAAGAAAAGAAAAGAAAAAAAACAAAAAAAAAACAGGAGAATTATGGGAATTTAAGCTTTTTTTTTTGAGTTGAACAAAATGAATAAAAAAGAATAGAAAGGAGCCTTTTTCAAACCTATTGGCATATGTAAAAGTATATACTGTCAGTTTTAATCAGTTTAATATGTCCATTTCTGATATTGAATAAAACAATAAAAAATAATGTTATTGCAACTTTTTATCTCACAATTCTGTTTTTTTTCCTCCGAACTCCATGTTATAAACATGCAATTCTGACTTTTTTCTCAGAAGTGTGATATATTAACTCGCAATTTGGACTTTTTTCCCCTCAGAATTACGTGATATAAACTCACAAGTGTGAGTTACTGTATGAAGTCAAAAATGTGCGATTTAAACTCTGAATTGCGAGAAGTAAAGTTTTTTTTTTCCCAGAATTGCATGATATAACTCGCAGTTGCGAGAAATAAAGTCAGAATTGCAAGATAAAAACTCGCAGTTCTGACTTTTTCTTGCAATTGCGAGTTTATGACGCAGTTCTGACTTTTTTTCCTCATAAATGGGATTTTATATCTTGCAATTCTGAGATCAAGTCAAGTCACCTTTATTTATATACCGCCTTTAACAATACAGAATTGTGACAAGGCGGCTGTACAGTATTAAATAGGAAACAGTACATCAACAATGCCAAAGGCAACATTAAACACTCACTTTATAGGTAAAGGTGGTTAATCAAAAACAATAAAATAAAATGCAATATTGTGTTAAGAGAAAGTGTCCCCAACTAAGCAAGCCAGAGGCGACAGCGGCAAGGAACCAAAACTCCATCGGTGACAAATGGAGAAAAAAACCTTGGGAGAAACCAGGCTCAGTCGGGGGGCCAGTTCTCTTCTGGCCAAAGTTCCCGTGGTCTTGTGCCGACAGCGGTCTAGGTGATGTGGTCTTCACTGTGGATCCGTCTCTGGGGCTCATCTAGTTGATGTGGACTCCGCTGACATTCAGGGCTGTAGAGGTCGTCTCTAGGTGCTGATCCACCATCTGGGCTGGGTTCGGACTGGATCCGGGGGACTGCAGTGACCATCAGATCTGGATACGGACTGGACCTGGTGGTTAATGTGACCTCGGAATAAGAGAGAAACAGACTAATATTAGCGTAGATGCCATTCTTCTGACGATGCACTGAGTACATCGGGTGTTATGGGAAGTGTTCCCGGTTCCGGTTGACCTAATTAGTGCAGCCTAACAATCCTTTAACGGATTTGAATTATAAGAATGTGGATTTGTTATGTGTAAGCAAGGTTAAAGAGATGGGTCTTTAATCTAGATTTAAACTGACAGAGTGTGTCTGCGTCCCGAACATTGTAGGGTAGATTGTTCCAGAGTTTGGGCGCTAGATAAGAAAATGATCTCCCGCCCGCGGTTGATTTTGATATTCTCGGTATAATCAAATTGCCAGAGTTTTGAGAACGCAGCGGACGTGAGGGACTATAATGTGATAGGAGCTCGCTCAGGTACTGAGGAGCTAAACCATTCAGGGCTTTATAAGATAAAGAGTCATATAACGTGATCTATTGCATGTTATAAAGTCAGAATTGCAAGATATAAACTCGCAATTCTGAGAAAAAAATCACAATTCTGACTTTATTTTTCAGAATTCTGACTTCTGCAATCCTGATTTCTCAGAATTGCAAGCTTATATCTCACAATTATGACTGTATAATTTCAATTCACAATTGAAATGATACAATTCACTATTGTAAATTGCTGTACACTTGCATTTATTGCTTCCATAAAGCAATCAACCCTTTTTGCGGAATTTCGTACTCGCCATTTACCAAACTTGCATATACTTCAGGGAGAGTGAGAAATAAAAAGAAGCCATTTGTCATGTTAGAAGTCAGTGTATCATCAGAGTAATTTTGAAACTTAAATTTCAAGGTGAAAATGGCAATTCTATTCCTTAGCGGCTAATAATAGCCAATAAAACGCATTGTATTCGACACAAACCATGTTTAGGTTCCCTGTAAGTGTACATTTATATAATGTAGTCTGGGTTGTGTTGTTATTAACTTTGTGTGGTTTTGTTTTCTAGGATGAGGTTATGACACTGTCATACAGCTCGTCTGTGTTGTCTGTGTTGTTATCTGCCTCATTTGGCTTCTAGCAGATGTATTTGAACCTGAATGCCAGTTGAAATGGATAAGCAGCAGAAAATGAGGTAAGCTTTTCCCTCCTTTTAAAACCGTGCAGTGACTCATTCATAATTTGAGACTCAGTGTTTGAGAATATATAGTCCTCTCTAAAGCATAAAAAATAATGTAAATTCTTTCTTCCAACTGATAATTGTAATTGATTTAACAACACTCATTAAGTAGCAGATCTTGAAGTCATTACTGTTTGCTCACACTTCAAATAGTTTGCGAATGTGGCTGAGTTTGTTTGTGTTTGTATGTGTGAGGAGGTCATAATCGATGTGACTCTCCCGCCTGCGGATTGTCCACTGGTTATTTGCTAAAAGAAGCTGATGAAATGATGGGAAATGTCTGAGTTTGCTGCAGTGGATGATGCATTTAGGAAGTAACATCCTGACATTCCTTAAAAAATGTACTGCACACTTTTCTTTCTGTATTTTACTGTAGTTTCACATGATCTTATTAGTGTACTGTTATTCATGCATGGTATGAAATCGAAATTAAGAAAGTGCCAAGAGCAAAGACATCCCCTTACACAAAGAAATCCACACAGGAAAGAAAAATCACAAATAAGACCTCATTTTTGAGATTAAATGAGCTTAAAGGAATAGTTCACCTCAAAATTAAAATTTTCTCATCATTTACTCAACCTCAAGTTGTTTTAAACCTGTATGAATTATTTTGTTTTACTGCTAAACACAAAAGAAGATATTTAGAATTTATATAGGAATGTCGGTGACCAAACAGTTGACGGTAGCCATTGGCTTCTATAGTACTTTTTCCATAATATGAAAGTCAGTAGGAGTCAGTTTTCAGATTTGTCTCTTGAGAAATGTGAATAAACCCTAATAAACATGTCAACATTTTCTCACATTGTATTCAGATTTATTAAAGTCTGTAATCAAAAGTTAGAGATCTCAATATGAACTTAAACATTTCCCATCAAAATTTTCCAACATCAAATGAACGTTTTTGTATTCATTTTATACCTCCATGTTCTTACTGCATGTCAACTATTGTCATATGTTTCTGTTTATTTCGCGTAAAAGATTACTTTTACTTTTGAAACAAAACTAAGTAAAAGAAACCTCTGGGCAATAAAATCTCCCTCTGCTTTATCATACGCGTGGGATGCACATGAAAACATTATACTGTTAGTGTTTGTTGAATGTCAGAGAGATTTTTTTATTTATTTCTTTTAACTGTCAGTGTTTACAATATGCCAAGACTTGATATCCAACATGCTTTAGCATTAAAACATGCCTGTCTTCTTCTTTCTGTGCCTGTCTCCATCTCCCTCTGTACGTTTTGTCCCTGTTGTTTTCACCTCACTGTCTGACTCTGGAATAACAAATGAGAGTGGAATCGTGCCTTTCTCGCACCTCCTCATAGTCTCACATTTCCTCAGAAGTGTTTTCCTCTTCCAACTGGGTTTGCAAACCTAGTGAGCTGCCTACCTAGACTGCATTTTTCTCAGCAGTTTGAAGGTTTCAACTGAACATTTTAATGAATCTGTGTTCTGCAAAATGCTGACTAAGTAGGCAGCTCACTAGGTTATGAAAATTTTATTGCTCAGGGGTTGCTCCTTCATAGCTGAGTTGTTTTTTCCATTATGTTTTGTTTAATTATCAATTCTGTTTCTCCTAATACATAAATAGATACAATAAAATGTGTCATTATGTCTTTAAAAACATATGCTAAGACAGGTGTGTCCATTCAGTAGACTATGAAGATATTTGAGATAATTTGTTTAAAGAGAATTGTGAGTTCAAATTGAAATCTGACTTTTAAACTTTGGTACAGTAGTTTAACAAGTCTAAGCACTGTTGTGCTTTTTGTTAATATTTTGAATCAGATTTTATTTTTATATTTTCACTTTAATTTTAGTTTAAGTTTGACTCATTTTGATGTTTTACACATTTAAAAAAATATAGTCTGTAAAGTTTTATTTTTATTTATTAGTTTTAAATATTTTAGACCTTAAAGTAAAACTAAATGAAAATATTAAATGTTGCATCTGGCTGAAATAAAAAGTTTTTATTTTTTATTTTATTATTTTTGATTCAAGTAACATTTTATTTATTATTATTATTATTATTATTATTATTTTAATGGTTTTTCATTAATTTTAGTAACACCAATTATGTTACTGTGTGGCAGAAGTAACATTTTTTATAGTTTCATATTTTTTATACTTTTATTTTTAAGTAAATTTTATTAACTTTATTTTAATTTATATTTATTTTAGTAATACCAATTATATTACTCTGTGGCAGATTTGGGCCTAAATGGTTTCAAGTAACATTTTTTATAGTTTTATATATTTTTAAGTTAATAAAAATAATTAAACATGGCACTAAAATTCTGTACTTCATTTTATATTCCTTTTAATAAAATCAATTATATTACTCTGTGACACATTTTATCCAAACTAGCTTCAAGTAACATTTTTTATAGTTTTATATATATATATATATATATAGTTTTATTTTTAAATTAATGATAATAATTCAACATGGCACTAAAATTATTTATTTAATTTTATGTTCATTTTCGTAACATCAGTTATATTACTCTGTGACAGATTTGAGCAAAAATAGTTTCAAGTAATGTTTTTTTATAGTTTTATATTTTTACAGTTTTATTTTTAAGCTAATGATAATAATTCGGCACAGCAATAAAATTATTTATTTCATTTTATAATTATATTAGTAATACTAATAATATTACTCTGTTACAGATTTGGGTCAAAAAAGAGTTTGAAGTAATATGTTTTATAGTTTTAATTTTAAGTTAAAGATAATAATTCAACACAGCACTAAAATGCTTTCTTTTTATATTCATTTTAGTAATACCAATTATATTACAGCCATACTTACGACAGATTTGGGCCAAAATAATTTGATTAGATCCATGACCTTTGGCATCAACAGCTTTTATTGTTGATAAACTTTATTGCTAACTACAGTACAGTATGTACAATTACATAGTTAGTTTAATTTTGTTATTTGCATTTAACTTGTTTGAGTTGCAACCCAGCTGAATATAGGTCTTCTGCTCTAGGGTCTTATATTCAGTGCATGCAATTAGCATTAACATTCAAGTTTAATCCGCTTGACTAATTAAGTCTCAGCATGTTGTTTTACATGTGTCTTAAACTTGTAAAGCAATGTGAGGGCATTCAGAGATAGTTCTTGCATTATTGTTGTAGTTATGAAATGTTCTTCAAAGCTTCTCTGAATAACACATTCAGGGATAATTACCATAATCAGACTTTTCTGATAAATGAGAAGCGTTTGAGTAAAGTACTACTGCATGATCATTGTTTCAGAGTTTCAACTCTTGTCTGATTATAAAGCACAGCGGTGCCAGGGGGTGGTGCTGGCCAAATGGATGTCATTATGAACCTGAGAATAATGCCTTGCACTTAACCCCAGATTGTTCCTGGAGGGCATTTTCTGCAATTAAACTTTGGATAGCGGTGCTACATGGCCAATAAGCACAAAGAAATTAAAGCAGCAGTTGATACTTAAACAGTAATCATGCATCAATTTCATTCTAGTGGAGTCTATTTGCAGCATGTGTGGGGGTGCTTGAAAAGTTTATTGCTGGATCAGTCATTCGGTTCATGTTGTAGTGGCTGCTTTCACATGGGGAGGATGGCATGAGGGTTATATCTCAGTACTGTTTGAAGTTTTGAGTCAAAAGTCCAGTTGCGCAAATGCTTGTTTTCTGAAAGAGTTGCTGTGAAGCATGCAAGAGTCTGCTGTATAATAAAGGTAGTTTTGAAAGGAATAGTTTACCCAAAAATGAAAATTTACTCACCCTCAGGCAGTTGAAGATGTAGATGAGTTTGTTTCTTCATCAGATTTGGAGAAATGTAGCATTACTTAACTTGCTCACCAATGGATCCTCTACAGTGAATGGGTGCCGTCAGAATAAGAGTCCAAACAGCTGATAAAAATGGACTCCAGTCCATCAATGTAAAGCGAAAATCTGTGTTTGTTAGAAACATATTCTTCAAGATGTTTACTTCAAATTGCTGCTTCCAGCTAAAATGCAAGTCCATAATCAGTAATAATGCTTCCTCCGGTGAAAAAATCATCTCATCTGAATCAGGAAAGAAATATGCACAAATCAAGAACTGCTAAAAAGCAGAAACAGTCCAAAGCATTTCTAAAAAAATATGTTGGTGGATTTTGATGTGAGGATGGACTGAACAGTGATGTTTTATCAGCTGTTTGGACTCTCATTCTGACGGCACCCATTCGGTGCAGAGGGTCCACTGGTGAGCAAGTGATATAATGCCCCAAATCTCCAAATCTGGTGAAGAAGCAAACTCATCTATATCTTGGAAGGCATGAGGGTTATATCTCAGTACTGCAAGAGTCACCTGTATAATAAAGGCTGTTTGTTTAAAGGAATGGTTCACCCAAAAAAATTAAAATTTGCAGAAAATGCACTCACCCTCAGGCCCTTGAAGATATAGATAAGTTTGTTTCTTCATCAGATCAGATTTGGAGACACGTAGCATTATCACTTGCTCACCAATGGATCCTCTGCAGTGAATGGGTGCCGTCAGAATAAAAGTCCAAACAGCTGAAGACTCCAGTCTATCAATTAACACCTTGTAAAGTAAAAAGCTGTGTGTTTGTAAAAAACAAATGAATGAGAGTTGTTGCCATTGCAAGTCCATAACCTATAATAACACTTCCTCCAGTGAAAAAGTCATCTTGTCTAAATCAGGAGAGAAATATGCACAAAAAGCGAAAGCAGTCCAAAGCAGTTCTAAACAAACATGGTGAATTTTGATGTGAGGATGGACTGAACAGTGATGTTTTAACAGCTGTTTGGACTGTCATTCTAATGGCACCCATTCACTGCAGAGGATCTGTTGGTGAAGGAATCTGAAGAAGAAACACACTCATCTACATTTTGGATGACCTGAGGGTGCGTAACATTTTTGGGTGAACTATTCCTTTAACTATTCCTGCTGTCTTTAAGGGCCTCGGAAGCCATAGCTTTCTGGATGTCTAAAATAATGCATTTTCCATAACAGTCAACCTTGATGAAATGGGCTCTCCTTTTAGTTTATGCATAACTTCTCCGCGTCCGTCCTGTGCAAAGACTATCATCATGATGCATCATTTAGAGATTTCTGTCAGCTAACAAATGCCTTTACCCTTTTCCCCTCTGTTGCTCTGTTTTTTCTCCGCTCATTCTCTCAGTACTCCCTTAGCCCCCATATATACTCTGACACCAATCCAATGGACAGGTTAACTGACAAGCCCTTTTGTAGCTGCTGCAGTGCCTGGGGAAATCGCCTTTACACTGCCGTTGTGAAGGAGCTAATGCATCCAGCACTGCTCACTGAGACACATTAGTCTACCCGAGCAATAGAACTCTCTATATAAAAGAAGGATACAGTGTTTTTTTTTAGAGTCTAACTCTCATTTCTTACTTTCATTTCCCATATAGAAACTAGATTGTTTGTTTTCACCAGGGCAGTGCGTAAATAAAAGCAGTCAGTAAAGTAAGTGGCATTGATGTCATGACTGTTAACATCATTGATTTCTCAAATTTGTTGAAAAAATTTTGTTGAACAAATTTGTTGAACACTATTCTAGGGCCCTCGTTTTCTGCATTCACGATGCAGAAAACAAGGACGGAATTGCAGAATCCAGTCATAAAAATACTGAAGTGCGTGTGTGCGTGTCTGGCGCCACAGTATATGAGTATATGATAAACGTAATCTGTAGAAATGCTCTGAGAATCACTTCATGTGCATTTTACTGTTTTTGTTGAGAAAAGTATTGTAATATAGTATACAAACAGAAACTTAAAGGTCTTCACAGCAACCTGTCAAAATAAAAGTTTGTTTTAACTTGAAGAAACTGTGACAGAAATATATTACTTAATGTAATGATTGTATTACTATTAATAATAAACTTATTAAAATATAACTTTTTTTAAAGGAATATTTACCATAAATATTATTTAGCAGGATTTATTTCATAGAAAAAAAGTGTAAATATACAACGCAGTATTTTTAATAATAATAATTAAGTATTTTGAATAGAAAATAAGTTACTTGTGCAGTTGATTATAAAAAAAAAAGAAAAAGAAACGAATCCATTAAAACAGAATCAAGAAAATTAATGGAAAACAGAATTTGGTAAAAATATATATATATATATATATATATATATATATATTATATATATATTACACAGGCCCTTAAAAATGTACTTCTTGTTAAGCATTTTTTTTTCTAATTTCATTAATTTAACCATTAAAGCAGAGTCAAGGTAAAAACAAACAAACAAAAAACTAATCCAAATATATATATTCTGTTTTATTCAGAAATTGTTCTGAATTCTGTTCGGGGGGAACAAACAAAACACACAAACTTGACTGAGTCCAAATGTTTGAATGGCTGTTATATCAATATGATTAACTTTGATGATTGATTGATCAGATTTCACACTGCAGAAATTGTGGTAAATGGCTTGTGTATAGATGTCCCATTTGGATTTGAGTTATGAAGAATTTCTAAGCCATTATGGCAGTTTTTCTTCATCATTTGCTAATAAATAAAAGTCCAGCTGCAGGATTATTCTGTTTGTGTGTTGAACACTTCTGTGAACTCCAGATTATTTTTACTCGTTTGTAGACAGAATACGTCTTTGTTTTTAGCACACAACTTCTGTAAAACAGCCAATTTCTTCTTTAAATGCATTTTATGTTTTTTTTCTAACATATGTAATTGATCTCAGAGGTGAGGATATTAACTTTGGCAACTTTTTACACTAAACATCATTAATGAAGCTGGGATTCAGTCTGTGGTGAGTTAGAGAGCTCTAATGATGGCACATACTTCTCTTCTCTGGCTGTGGCACCAGTGCACACAAAAGAGCCCATACCAGGGCTTGGGTGTCCCCATTGGTTGCCATGGTAACAGGCGGATGGGGACAATAGAGCGTCACAATGAACGCTGAGTCTGCTGGTGGACTAAAGTGATAATGGAATAATGATGAAGGGGTCTGACTGCTTCCCTTTTGACTCTCTCTCTCTCTCTTTCATTCCCCCTGTGCCATTATTTTCTCTGTCTAATTGCACCTGAACAGCTACAAAAGTCAAATCTTACAGTAAAGTTAGTCAGTGGTAATTGCCTAGAAGAAAAGTAAAATATTTCATCAAATGCCAACCACATGCTGACATCATTAAACTGAATGTCATGAATCGATGCTGTGGAACGCAATTAAAATATACTTTAAATAATTCTAGCAATCATTAACCTTAATATAATGCTTTTAAATTTGTTTAATCTAATTTATTAATTGATTGACTGATTGATTTTCTTTTTGGAAGTTGACAGACCTTGCTTGCCATTCACTTGCATTGAATGGAAAAGAGGAGCATGAACATTCTGCTTAACATTTCTGTTTGTGTGTGATGGAAGGGACTAAATACGGCTTTAGAACAGCTTGAGGGTGAGTAAATGATGGCAGAATTGAAAATTCTGCTTGAAATGTAAACTAAACAAAAATGATCCCACAAACCTTTTGCCGTATCCTACAGACAAAGTAATAAATGATAAAACGTTTTTTTTTATCTCAGTTTTGTCTTAACCAGCCAAAAATGCGTCAAGCATCAAGACATTTGGTCAGTCGGTTGGTTTCTATTTATATATGCTCATTGTTAAATCTCATTGGTTTATATGAAAAAATAATAACATTCTGATATATTCGACTGAGTTGCTTTGCACAGTTCATTGTGGACAGACATCTGCTTATCACTTGAAACTGTCAAATATGCTATGTACGGTCTCAACTTGAACTATAGGCAAAATCATCATATTGTACAATAATAATATTTGCTTACTGTATAAGTCACATTTAGAAGATAAGTTGTTAAAATAAGTGCTTCTGAGAAAAAGCAAAGTGTATTTTGAATTGTTTGATTTAAGTTTGCAAGCCTTAGGGGTCAAATGTGACCCTGGACCACAAAATCAGTCTTAAGTAGCACAGGTATATTTGTAGCAAGAGACAAAAATACATTGTATGAGTCAAAATTATTTATTTTATACCTAAAATCATTAGGATATTAAGTAAAGATTCTGTTGCATGATGATATTTTGTCAATTTTCCACCGTTAATATATCAAAACTTAATTTTTGATTAGTAATATGCATTGCTAAGAACTTTTTTTTTTTTTTGCACCCTCAGATTCCAGATTTTGAAATAGTTAATAGGCCAAATATTGTCCTATCCTAACAAACCACACATCAAAGGAAAGCCTATGCTGTATTGTTAGACAGTGTTTGGTCATTGTTATGCATGACACACAAAATATAAATATTGAAGGCAAGGCATTAATATGCTAGTTTTTTATTTGAAATCGTTAAATGCCATCCTTCGGCTAGAAAAAAAAAAACAGTCCCTGAGATCAAGAGTCTAACAGCCTAACAGAGACTAAGGACCAGTGTTGCCAGATTGGGTGGTTTTGAATTTGATTGTGCAGGTTTGGGGTCAGTTTGGCGGTTTTCAAACATCTAGATTGTATAAGCTAATTGGTTAACACACAAAACCCAATTAGTCAACATGACTAAACAGAATATGGGACTATACGATCCTGTCCTGCATTAGGACATCTTTTAAACTGTCCAGACTGGTATATCCTTGAAAGCTGCTGGACTTAGTTTTGACAAAGTTATGTGCAAAGTTATGTGTTATGTGTACAATATGTTCTTCACGAAAGACTTCGTCTAGTTCTGTCTTCAGTTAAAGTGAGACACGAAAGTTTATTGTCAGATTATTGTACAGTATGTATCAATGAATGACACAGTTTTGAATGTCATTTTGACATAGTGTCTGCCTGCATATTTTAGTGATATTTTGTAATTCTCAGTTTGGACTGTCATTTTGATATTGTGTCTGCCTGCATGACACATTTCCTGGGAAACTGATCTATTTTTATATTATTTTGTCATCATTATTTTGTTTTAAATAGTTAAAAATGGTCCTTATCAACCTTGATTGACATGACAGTAACATTACATCACATTACTTTGACATTTAAAGTTTTGGGTGTTTTTTTTGTGGAGTTTTGGTGAGCTTTTGGGCTGGAAATAATTCATCCAATCTGGCAACACTGCTATACACTGTTCTGGTCACACTTAGTTTAAGGTCCAGTTCTCAGTAAACCATTAACTATGGCTTTTGCCTCAATAAACTCACAATTTGCTGCTTATTAATAGTTAGTAAGGTAGTTGTTAAGTTTAGGTATTGGGTAGGATTAGGGATGTAGAATATGTTCATGCAGAATATGTGCTATATAAATACTAATAAACAGCCAATGTGTTAATAATAGGCATGCTAATAAGTAACTAGTTAATAATGAGAATTGTTCCTGAAACTAAAGTGTTACCACTGTTTTCGTCCTTGGTGTCATTTTTTTTTAACCCCATATTTAAAATTTCCTCACACACGTTGTTTCAGGGATATTGCTGGGATGGTTTGCAAAGTTTGCATATGCTTGTATTTCATGCAGTTATGCTTCTAAAATATCCTTTAATTATTAGCCTACATCTGGAAGAAACTATACTTACAAAATTTAAAACAACAGGTTCCCCTGATTAAATTTAGATTTGTCCTCAAAACAGAATGCAGCAGCATAGTGCAAATTTAACAAGCTTTCATGCCGAATAAACTCCAGTGTGCATTAGACTTAAATGATGATCCTAAAATGTCTGTCTAACAAGACTACATCTGAAGAAGATAACAGAATTAAAGCTGTTTATTTGTGACAGTTTACCAGGAACAAAAAGGTAGTGAAAAATCAATGTGATTAAAATGAATACGCAAATAAATAAAAATACAAATTCAGGGCTTAAACCCCTAAAGCCTATCTCTGTTGATAGGATATCCACGAAATCCATAAGAAACTACATGGAGAGAGAAAGAGAAAGAGGTTGACCTGAAAAAAGGAAAAAAAAAGAGCCTCTACTCTCAGAAATTCCCTCGATGAGCTTAGGCTTTGTGAAAGCATCACTTTCTGTGTACACTTACTTCAAAAGGTTTGCGGGATGTGTCGCTGTGTTTGTAGGAGCGGGCGAGACTGAGTGTGTGTTATAAAGTGGGTGAATTGCACCTTCCGGGCTGGTCAAATAGTGGCAGCCTCTTCCATTTCAGTGAGAGCCGTGTTTGATTGTGCTTTCCCAGAACTCTTCCCTGCAGGATCTTTTGATTCTGTCTTTTCAGGACTCCTTAGAGACTCATGTGGATCTTTGTGTGATCAGGCAGACTGATATGCTCATCTATTTCCAGCCTGAAAGTCCAAACTTACAGCAGCTTTAGCTGAAACACACTCTTCTGGAGCAAAATCATCATGAGATTCAGTTTAGGTTCAAGTAGATCGCCATTTTTTTCCTCCAACAATGTACAATTCCAGTTTCACCTTTCAGCATAGTTTTTTCAGAAAACAGATTCCCCCAGTGCTGTTCTAAAGTAATTAATTTGGTCACACTTTATTTTAAGGTCCAGTTCTCGCTTTTAACAACCTATTAACTATGGCTTTTACCTCAATAAACTTCTAATTTGCTGCTTATTAATAGTTAGTAAGGTAGTTAAGTTCAGGTATTGGGTAGGATTAGGGATGGAGAATATGATCATGTAGAATAGCTGCTTTATTAGTACTAATAAACAGCCGATATGTTAATAATAGGCATGCTAATAAGTAACTAGTTAATAGTGAGAATTGTTCCCTATACTAAAGTGTTACCATTAATTCAAATTAAGCAGGCTTATAAAATAGTTCATTTTGATGTAATGGTATGTACACTCTAGTCAGATTGCTTGACAGCAACATCATTTCAGATTTTATTCTTATTTTTTTAGTAAATAAAATTGTTCAAATGGTACCAGACTGAAATTATGAGCTTAGTAGAAAAACCTCACAAACAGATGATTTTGGAGTTAAAAAATGGTCCTTATGAACCTTGATTGACATGATAATAACATTCTATTACAATACTTTGACATTTAAAGGTTTGGGTGTTTTTGTGGGCTTTGGCGAGTTTTTGGGATGGAAATCGTCCATTCAATCTGGCGACGCTGCTATAAATTGTTCTCATCCATAGCGTCATTTACTTTTCTTTTTTCTTTTTTACCCAATATTTTATATTTCCTCACACATATACATAGTTTCAGGGATAATTTGCTTTATTTTTTTTTTTTTTTAATCAATTTAATATAATTTCTTATAATTTTTTCTGTCTTTTTCCTTGCTATTTTAGATTTACCCTGAGCTAAACTGAAAACAACACAAACCATTGTTGTACTGTTTAAACGTCATTGTTGACCAGCATAAGCAGATTTTACGTGGACCAGAATTTATGGCTACATGAGTCTAGTCAACAATTATTATGTCAAACTGCACTGGATTTTAAATCAGTCACTTAACATGCTGTATTTCAGTTAGGAAGCTGCTTAGCAGACAGACAGTGAAACATCTTATACTGTACATGATCTAGTGCATATTTTTTCTCTTTCTTTCTACAGTCACGATCCCCCTGAGTAAGCATTTGCTCCATCAGCAGAGGTTTTCCCTTGAAGGTCCACAGTCAGTGTAACTAAATGGGACAAAATGTCACAGGATTTACAGCACCTTGAATTAGGCACCTGAAAGAGAAAGTGAACCTTATAGTTTCCCACTTCTCTTGAACGGTGCCCTGTTATTGGCTCCCAGACTGTTTTGTGAGGTCCTAAAATCCCCTTTAGAAACAAAAGACACCCTTATCCCTTTCCTTATTCTTTGCTGATGACAGATGAGCCATGTGCTCAATGGCTACAATGCAGCAGCGGCTGTTCTTTTCATTTTGGTTTTGAAGATCTTGTGAAATCTTTCTCACTTTTTGGAGTTTAATTCCAAGTAACATATTGAACATATTGAATTAGAATCCTGAAATAGTATTTTCTTGTAAGATGTAATGCAATAATATTTGTTGTATTTACAGCTTAGAAAAAACACAATGCAGGAAACAAAAACGGTAGTCCTACCTGCAAAGAGATAAAAATATGAGCTTCATTTCTAATTTTAAACCATCCTAGGTGTTAAAAAAAGTCTTTAGTAAGTGTACTACACTGTAAAGAAATTATTAATTTTTTATAATAATAATAATAATATTTATTAATTAATTAATTAAAAATAAAAATACATGTTAAATTAATTCATTCACATTTAATTTAACCTGTGGTTTTTTTGTAATTTATTAGCAAATATTTTGTAATTTATTAGCTAATTTTTTAAAGCTTAACTTTTATAGATCCTGTATATCTTTTTGTATCTAGACAGCTTTGGACATCTGCAGTTGGAGAAAATTAGAAGATCTGTTTTACTCTCAAATAAATAACAAAACAGCCTTTTGTTCAGTTGAATTAGCTTTGAAATTGAATGAAACATGGCACCTCTACTTTGTCCAATAACAACTACAGGCTTCCTATCAACAATAAAGCCCATCCAGCATCCTTTGTGTCAACTCAGCATTGAGATTTTTGAAAGGTAATAGATACTAATCTTCCAAAATGAATTGCTTTTCACCAAAATAATAATATATTTAACCGATGTTAATGGATTTCTCATCTTTTATTGCCTCATCAGTGCTGTGAAACCTCATTGATCATTATTACCTGATCAGATTGCATAAATCCTATTAGAGAGGTCTGGTTCAGAAAATGACTGCGGCCCATATATTGTGGAGATTTATTTATCCGCCGTGTAGCTTCCGTGCTCTTTGGCCTCTGCTGTAAACTCTTTTATGGGCGGTTATGCAACTACAGCACCTCAAAACTCAGACGGCCGGCTCGCTGTGATTTAAAGTGGTTAAAGATAGCTGTACTTTATCATTACACAATACTTTTGGGCATCTGTACCATTCTCATATAGTGCTTTATGATTGTCTGGGGCAAACGTACAGCCAGGTTTCTAATGGTCAGGGACAGTTATCTCTTGCGTTTGCAATTTTGAAGAACATTCTTGTTTCATTTAGTTTCTAGCTGTGATGGATGTTGTGACTTTTTCTTTTGCAAGTGGACCGTAGAGATTTGTGTTTAGTGCTCGGCAAAGCATTAAGAAGAGTCATGTCATGCATTAATTTGGTCTTTTCTCCCATCGAACCCACTAGACCTGATGCTTCCTATCCTGTTTATGAAATACGAAGGTAATGCAAGGTTTAGATGAACTGGCCCCCATTGTATTGCATGATGCACCTTCTTTATGGTAGGGGTAATAGCCGATGGCAATCGCAGCAAAAGGCAACATTTCATGCTCTGGTGGCCTGAGTGGGACAAATGAGGGTGACATTGAACCCAACCAGTTTCAAAGCCTCATTAAGCTGAAATGTGTGTTCCGAATCCCACACCCTGCTTTCCCTCGTCCAATGCACTATTCCATTATAATTCCAATCTGATGTACAGCAATCCTTTTTTCACCTTTAACATTGGCAATCAGTCACAGAGCCCCTTCCTAACTGCCATTTTGTGCTTTGATTGCAAAGTGAATTATAATACCAAATCATTAGAGTGTTCAGACCAACTGTGTGTCCTGATGAAAAGAGTGTAAGGTGGAAGTACTTTACACATTATGCATTGCTGAGTCTAGTTTTTCCAGCTAGTTTTAATCATAGCAACATGTATGTGTTTTTTGTTGACTGTCACATTTGAAGCATCTTATGCTCATCAAGGCTGCATTTGTTTGATCAAAAATACAGAAAAAAAGTAATATTGCAAAATGTTATTGCAATATAAAATAATGCTTTTTATTTGAATATACTTTAAAATATAATTTATTCCTGTGATGCAAAGCTGAATTTTCATCAGCTGTTACTCCAGTCTTAAGTGTCACATGATTCTTCAGAAATCATTCTAATATGCTGATTTATTATTAGAATGATCAATGTTGTAAATAGTTGTGCTGCCAAATATTTTTTTGGAATCTGTGGTTCTTTTTTTCAGGATTCTTTAATGAATAACAAATTTAAAAAAACAGCATTAATTCAAAATATAAATCTATTTCTAACAATGTAAATCTATGTTATCACTTTGTATTAATTTAACAGATCCTTGGTGAATAAAAGTATTAATTTCTTTCAAAAAAAAAGAAAGAATAAAAAATGACTGACCCCAAACTTTTGAACAGTAGTGTATATTGTTAGAAAACCTTTCTATTTTAAATAAATGCTGTTCTTTTGAACCTTTTATTGATCAAAGAATCCTGGAAATAAATATCACAGATTCCAAAACATATAAAGCAGCATAACTGTTTTCAACACTGATAATAAACCAGCATATTAAAATGATTTCTGAAGGATTATGTGACGCTTAGAACTGGAGTAACAGCTGATGAGAATTCAGCTTTATATTTTAAAGTATATTAAAATATAAAAAAAAACTTCTGTATTTTTGAACAAATAAATGCAGCCTTGATGAGAATAAGAGACTTCTTTACAGAATATTACAAGTCTTACTGATCCCAAACTTTTGTGTGGCAAAAAAAAAAAAATAATAATGCCCTTTTAGATTTTGGGTCTGAACAAACTTTTCTTTTGGCCTCTTTTTTCTTTTTTTTTCTTTCTTTTTAAGCCCTGTATGCTTCAGTTCCAGAGATATGAGATCTCAATATGGCTCCAGGAGTAAATTGTAAAATTGTACACATTTTCAGTGGTCAAAACCTACTACTTACTATTGTAGTAATAGCCAACAATACACTGTGTGGGTCAAAATTATTGATTTTATTTTATTTTTTTAAGCCAAAAATCTTTAGAATATTATGTAAAGATTATGTTCTATGAATATATATTTGTAAAGTTCCTATCATAAATATATCAAAACTTAATTTTTGATTAGAAATATGCATTGCCAAGAACTAAATTTGGACAACTTGAAAGGTGATTTTTTTTTTTTTCAGTATTTAGATTTTTTTTTTTTGCACACTCAGATATTTCGGCCAAAAATGGTCTAACAATCTAACAAATATACATCAATGGAAAGCTAATTTATTCAGCTTTCAGATGATGTATAAAACTGGTTTTGTTGTCCAGGGTCACATATTATTCAATCCCAGAGATATGGGGATCTCAATGTGGCTCCATGTGCTTTTTGCAATTTTTGAGTGGTCACTATTGGCATATAATGCAACAAAGATTTCCAAGGTCGACAGATTTTACTTGTTTGTTAAAGGAATAGTTCTCCTAAAATGAACATTTTGAACCCATGTGAATTTCTTTTATGCAATACAAAAGCGTTTCTTTTGGAAAAACGCTCACGCTGGTATTTTTCATCACTTTTGCCAGGTTTATGCACCACAACTTTAGCAGCAAGTTTGAATATGAAGAAATGTGAATGAAATTTGATAGATTTGCTTTTCAGCGTGCATTATTATCCTTGACAGCTTCTGGTCAATATGTTTTTATGCGGAAAGTCAGAAATGCAGGTTTGAATGACATGCTGATGAGAGAAAAAGATTACAGAAAAAGACTTTTATGGAAATTCAATGGTTTTCATACAATATAAACCTTTTGAAATGTTTACAATGTTCCTCTGGTGTCTGAAGACCACTCTATTACTTCTGTGATAGTTATGCTGCTAATGGAATACTCTCAAAACATAATATTGACAAATATTTAGTAATTATCAATTATCAAAACTGGCCGCGGGATGTTTGTTCTCAGTTGCTTCACTCTGGTTTGCTTGTGGCAAATGAGTAATAAATGAAAATGAAAGCGTGAGGCTGCGTTCTGACACTGATGCCCTTGGCACACTGATTCCATTTGCTTCTATTCTCTCCAAACGCTGTCATCTTTTCACTGTTAATGTGAATGCAGTGAATGACGTTTAATGGCGATGCTGTTTTCTGTTTTGCAGCATGTAATTTATAGTGTGCAATAGAGTTAATAGCATCAGATGTGTGAATTAACAAAAGCGCACTTCATTCAAAATGCAAACCCTATCGTTACGAATGATTATATGAGGATTTCACTTTAATAAAGTCTTTAGTTTTAGCATAAATATTTAGCTTTAGAAATTAAATATTAAAATATATGATATTAAATTATATTACATTTATAAAATTATGAATTATATTGTATTAAATTTTAAAGAGAAATAAAAAAGAGATTAAATTAAATTAATTAAATATTAAAGCAACGAGGGTCTGTGTATTTTACTATGGTTAGGAGAGTGTTTAATGCAAAATGCAGTTATGCTAATGAAAATTGTTCATAATGTGCAAACTTTATTTTTTAAATGTGCTTTATTCAGACAAATTTCAAAATTGTATCTATTTAAATAAAACATTTGGTAACACTTTAGTATAGGGAACAATTCACACTATTAACTAGTTCCCTATCTGTCGTACACTCCGAGTTGTGTCGAGTAGTGTACGACACTAGGGGTCGCTCTTGAGAGCCCAAACACCTCTGACAGTATTGAGAAAGGCCAATGAAAATTGGGTGTGCAGATTTGCATAGCTGACCACGCCCCGGACATCCGGGTATAAATAGGGCAGCGTGTGCATCTGCTCACTCGTTCTGTTCTTCGGAGCCGAATGCAGCGTCTCTGCGTGAGATGTAGCAACATTCACCTCTCTCGTCGTTGGATCTGCAGCACAGACAGCGGTCTCTCCCTCTCTAGCACAGCCTGTGTTGTGAGAGTCCCCTGGGTGCGTCGACGGCGATCTTGAAGAGCAATCTTCCTTCTATGGGTGATTTCTCTGATAGAGCTGGCACGGTAGGATTGTGTGTTGGTTAACATATCTTTCCCTCCGTGTCATCCTGGTTGCGGCTTACCTTCCCAAACGATCGACATGACCGTTGTGTTCAGTGTTGAGTTATGCTCACGCTGATGCAGCGCTTGTTGTTGACTCATGTTTTGCTTGCGAGAGCTCGATCATGGACGCGCTTGCTCGTCAGCCGCGTGCTTTACGTGAAGCCGCGGCTCACTCCGACTGCTTCCCGCTCCGGTCCTTCTACTTTCGGGTACGAGGCCGTTGCGATGTGCGTCGGTAACGAGCATTAGGAAGCAGGGAAGGCTCTGCCGGGTGAAAACCCCGCAAACCTCTCGCTCCTCGCGTCCCTCGATCCAAACGATCAACACGACCGTTGTATTCAGTGTTGAGATTCTCACGCCGATGCAGCGCTTGTTGTTGATTCATGTTTTGCCGGCGAAAACATGACCTGGGCGCACGAGCCGTATGCTTACGTTCCCGACTGCTACCCGCTCCGGTCCTTCTACTTCCGGGTACGAGGCCGTAGCGATGTGCGTTGGTGACGAGCATTACAAAGCAAGGAAGGTTTTGCCGGGTGAAAACCCCGCAAACCCCTCGCTTCGTGCGTCCCTCGATTGAGTTTCCGGACAAGTTTGTTAGTCTGTCTCAGTACAGCTGACTTTCTTATTCAGAACTCCTAATTGGGCGGAAATGGTTAGCGGCAGCATCGCTAAGGAAGGGCGTGAACTATTTGAAGCAGAAACTTCAGCTGAGCAAGCCTCTACGGGGGACTGATTCTCAGTTTGAGGTGGATGCAAAAAAAATGGCGGCCGTGCCTGAAACGGGAAGCCAAGAAGGGGCTGGTTAATAGACATCTGGGTAACGACCTGTACGCTCGTTTCCAGTGTCTGTTTCCCGGTAGTGCACGAGAAGTTGGTGAAATCGCGGAAAGCCCATTTAAAAAAATGGTCAGAACGTGATAAACCAACTTCTCCTCCTTCACCACTCTCGATGGGGGTCCAGCGAGGGGGTTTCAGAGGTTCCCCCAGGCGGAGGGGGCGATTGCAGTGTACTCCCTGCTAATCGCCGCCGCTTGTGAGATTCCTTCCAGAACTCCCGTTCAGGGCCTGTAAGTTCTTCCGGGCAAGGCTCACATGGCTTCTGGACAGGCTGCGTCCGCCTTACATACCACGGCCATCCTCTGGGTGTTCAGGCCGTGGCATTGCGAGCTCAGTACGAGGGTGGTTCCAACCTAGAGCTGTGAGTTGTGGCACACGCTCTAGGAAGGGCGATGTCTACTTGTTGGTCCAGGAACGCCACCTGTGGCTGCACCTGTCAGAAATGCGGGAAATTTGAAGTCCGCTTCTTACACCCCATTTCCCAGGTTGGTCCTTCTGGCAACACCGTGATAGAATTTGCAGCGAAAGTCCTTCACGGTAGGAGCAGACAGAGCCGCGGGTCAGGGCTCCGGCCCTCTACCCCCGACTACCCCTGTCTGTTCGTCGCCACGGACGGTCCCCTATAGAACTCCTGAGGCCCCGCGACAGCCGGGCCTCCGGCCTGACCGCCCAGCGGTCAGAGATCTTGTGGGAAGGTGGCAACACAAGCTTGTCGGTAGGCTTGCTAGAACCCTCGTTAGGCTTCTAGTTTTTCTTCTGACAAGCAATCCAGAGCAGGCGGGCTAGCTGACCCGTCCAGATCCACTCTCGACCCGGGGATGAGAGATGGATTCGGCACAAACTCTGCATAATGGCAAAGACACACCGCGCTCTTGGGGCTTCATCTCCAAACACGGCGTTCTCTGCCTTATTCAGCCACGACATTCCCATTCCAGGTACGTCGGGTATAGTTCCCTGAGACCTGAAGCTTCTCAGAACTACCTGACTTGGCTATGCAACTCAGGTTGCAAGGCATCCGCTAAGGTCTACGGCATTCTCTTATAAATCGACTCAGGGCAAGAATGCTATGGTCCCTTAAGCGGAGATCGCAGCCCCCCTGGGAAGGGTGCGATAGATCCTATCCCCTCAGCCAAAATGAAGGAAAGGGTTTGCCGACCCCTACTTCATTGTACCAAGATGGGTGGTTGACTCATACCAATCTTAAAACAGAGGTTTTTGAATCGGGCCCTTTCTCAAGCTCCCGTTCAAACATTAGCCCTTGAACACACATTCCTTGTGTGTCAGGGCTTAAGATTGGTTGATGGCATTGGACCTGAGCGACACTGTACTATCATGTCTTGATCCTCCAAGACTCTGTCTTCGAGATCAGGCTCATCAGTACAAGGTTCCCCCTGCGGCCTATCCCTGCCGCCCTGCGCCTTTACTAAGGTAGCGGGGGCTGCCCTTGCCCCCCTCAGGGAAGTGGGCATCCGCATTCTCAATTATCTTGACGACTGGCTATTCCTAGCTCACTCGTGGGATATGGGTTGCGTACACAGGGACATGGTTCTCAACCATTGGCCCAGTTGGGACCTCGGGTCAACTGGGAAAAGAGCAAACTCTCCCCGGCACAGAGGATCTCTTTTCTCGGCGTAGAGCTGGACTCGGTTAGTATGTCTGCGCGTCTCTCCCCAGAGCGTGCACAGCCAGTTCTGAGGTGTGTGGCAACACTCAGATGCGGGTCAGCGGTCCCCCTAAAACAGGTTCAGAGGCTCCTAGGGCACATGGCATCCTCAGCCGCGGTCACGCCGTTGGGTTTGATGCACATGAGACCGCTGCAGCACTGGCTTCATACTCGAGTCCCCAGGTGGGCGTGGCATCGAGGCACATTTCGAGTGAACATCACACCATCGTGTCGCCAGACACTCAGCCCTTGGACAGACATTATGTTCCTACGGTCAGGAGTTCCCCTGGAACAGGTGTCCAGACGCATCGTTGTCACCACAGATGCTTCCAAGACAGGCTGGGGTGCCACCTGCAACGGGCAGGCAGCTTCCGGGGTCTGGACAGGCCCCCGACTGTTTTGGCACATAAATTGTCTGGAGTTGTTGGCAGTGCTCCTGGCCCTGAGGAGGTTCCGACCTATGATTCAGGGCAAGCACGTGTTGGTCAGGTCCGACAACACTGCGGCTGTGGCCTACATCAACCACCAGGGCGGTGTACGCTCCTTTCGCATGTCACAACTAGCCCGCCACCTGCTGCTCTGGAGTCAACACAGACTCAAGTCTCTACGAGCCATTCACATTCCGGGCGAAGCCTATCGTATGGCCGATTCCCTGTCACGACAGGTTTCGCTCGGAGGCAAGTGGAGACTCCAACCCCAGTCGGTCCAACTGATTTGGGATCGATTCGGCCAGGCACAGGTAGATCTCTTTGCCTCACCGGAATCCACCCACTGCCAGCTGTGGTACGGTCTAACCGAGGCCCCCCTCGGTATAGACGCACTGGCACACAGTTGGCCGAGGGGCCGGCTCAAGTATGCGTTCCCCCCAGTGAGCCTCATCGCACAAACCTTGTGCAAAGTCAGGGAGGACAAGGAACAGATTCTCTTGGTGGCCCCCTTCTGGCCCAACAGAACCTGGTTCTCGGACCTGGTGCTCCTGGCATCAGCCCCTCCCTGGCGCATTCCTCTGAGGAAGGACCTCCTTTCTCAGGGGAAGGGCACAATTTGGCACCCGCGCTCTGATCTTTGGAACCTCCACCTATGGTCCCTGGACGCGACCAGGAGGACTTCAGAGACCTTTCACCTTCAGTGGTAAACACACTTCTACAGGCAAGAGCCCCCTCTACCAGACGGCTGTATGACCTAAGATGGCGCATCTTTGTGAACTGGTGTTCTTCCCACGGGAAGGACCCACGGAGTTGTGGCATCAAATCAGTGTTATCCTTCCTTCAAGAAGGCCTGGACAGGCACCTGTCTGCCTCAACACTCAAGGTTCATGTCGCAGCTATATCAGCTAATCATGACTTGGTGGGGGGCAGATCGGTGGGGAAACACGATTTGATAATCAGGTTTCTTAGAGGAGCCCGGAGGCTGAACCCTCCTCGGTCGCATCTCATCCCCTCTTGGGATCTTGCTGTGGTTCTCCAAGGTCTACAACAAGATCCATTCGAGCCCCTTCAGTCAGTCGAACTCGATGCTCTCTCCTTCAAGACGGCTCTTTTGACTGCGCTCACTTCCATCAAAAGAGTGGGAGACCTCCAAGCCCTCTCCGTGAACAGTTCGTGCCTGGAATTCGGACCAGCGGATTCTCACGTTGTCTTGAGACCCCGGCCTGGATATGTGCCCAAGGTCCCCACCACTCCTTTCAGAGATCAGGTAGTGACCTTGCAAGCTCTCTCTTCCCAGGAAGATGACCCCAACCTGACCTTGTTATGCCCAGTCCGTGCCCTGCGCATCTACATGGAACGAACGCAGCCCTTCAGACGTTCGGAGCAGCTCTTTGTTTGTTACGGAGGACAGCAGAAGGGGAAAGCTGTCTCCAAACAGAGGATCTCCCATTGGCTGGTAAACGCGATCCGTATGGCCTACCTGGCCAGAGGCCTACCCTGCCCTCTGGAGGTAAGAGCCCACTCAACCAGGGGCATCGCTGCCTCAGCAGCCCTGGCGAATGGGGCCTCATTTAACAGACATCTGTAGAGCTGCGGGTTGGGCTACACCTAACACATTTGCCAGATTTTATAATTTGTGCAGAGAACCAGTGTCAGCTAGAGTCTTGATTGCTAGCTCTTGACTCAGCACACTGGTTGGTGTAGAGCTTGCATAAAGCGCTTCCCCTAATGGTGATTACGCTTCTCAGTTTCAGTAGGTTTCCTGATGCGAACCCTGGACACCATCTCCATCTTTGGCACTTCTGCACATGGCGGAGTTTAGCGGAGAAACCCGCTATGGAATCCCTTCACAAGGTATGACTTCCCTTATTTTGATTGGATTGTGCCCCATATGTAGTGGCCCCTTATGTGGCCCCATATGTGTATTTCCACCTATAACTCTTGTGGTGCGGTGTTTTCCCCTGAGAACAGGTTCTCTAGGATCTGAGTCTGGCTGTCTTCCCGGGTGTGAGACCCACCTCAGGTCCCATGTCTAACCATGTCACTTAAACCCCCCCTGTCGGGCAGGTTGTGAACTCCGCAATGTCTTTCCTTCGGGAGCAGGCATTTTCCCAACGATCTCAAGACACTCAGCCGCCCTTGAGGGAGGCCCGGCTGCAGGACCCCGCTGTACAGGTCAGTCCTTGGACGTTGGATGGTCACAGAGGAGGTGAGCTGCACTTACGTTACACGTTGCCCTGTTACTTCTGCACTTGTCTCTCGTGACGCGGTCAGACATGTGGCGTGTTTTTACGGGGACCCCTAGTGTCGTACACTACTCGACACAACTCGGAGTGTACGACAGATAGGGAACGTCTCGGTTACGTATGGTAACCCTCGTTCCCTGATGGAGGGAACGGAGACGTTGTGTCTCCCATGCCACATCTCTGGTCCGCCTCTGAGTGAGCTGAGACGCTCGGCTCCTCAGAATCAGAACGAGTGAGCAGATGCACACGCTGCCCTATTTATACCCGGATGTCCGGGGCGTGGTCAGCTATGCAAATCTGCACCCCCAATTTTCATTGGCCTTTCTCAATACTGTCAGAGGTGTTTGGGCTCTCAAGAGCGACCCCTAGTGTCGTACACTACTCGACACAACGTCTCCGTTCCCTCCATCAGGGAACGAGGGTTACCATACGTAACCGAGACGTTACTTGTTAGCATGCCTAATATTAACATAATGGCTGTTTATTAGTACTTATAAAGCACCTATTGTGCATGACCATATTCTACATCTACAATACCTGAATTTAACAACTACCTTACTAACTAATATTAAGCAGCAAATTAGGTGTTTATTGAGGTTTGCTATTACCTTAAAATAAAGTGTGACCAAACATTTAAATTAATTTATTTATTAAAAACCTTGTATTTATGTATAAAATACAATTAAAATGTTTTTATGGCATCTAAAAATACATTTCCTAATGTTTCCAATTTTTCCACCTTTCTAGGCAGTTTGATACATTCAGTAAAGCGTTTCTACTATCATGATGCTTAATGTTATGTTTCGGGGGCATTTCTCCATCAAGCTACTGTGAATGTGCACTCCACACTTATGGGTTCCTGAGGGAGACGTTTGGAGGACGCAGATGTGTTCATGGTAGCAAAAGCAAAAGGGAACGAGGTCTCTTGGCTGCTCTCTACTGATAAACTGCCTACGGGTCTGAATGGAGGGGACTGAGACATAAGAAAAGGAGGTGAGAAAGGGAATCTTGTATCGAACTTACAGTAAATATATTTGAATTTAAGATACCTTTTTTTAATCTGAAATAATATACATTAAAGATAGTAAACTAGAACTCTGTTTGCATATTAATACACAGTGCTCTCCACTAATATTGGCATCCTTTAAATATGAGCAAAGAATATATTTTATCTCAATATTCTCTAGATTTTTGTCTAAAACGATAATTAGATGATATTTTGCTGAGCATGTTACTGTGCTGCTTTTTTGGCAAGTTTAAAACTGCTGTGGATAGCTGAATCCCAAAGCTTTTGATATTTTTCATATTCTGTGTGGTGGTTTATTTGCAAGAGTAACAGAAATGAACTTTTCCAAAAGGTTTGAATTGATTTTTACCTTTTGTGGGCAATTTCACCATTACGATTTTTTTTAACCTAATTAAGTGTGTCAAATTTTGTGTCAAATTCCTACATTTAATCGATAAATTCAAATAGTGAGACACTATAGGGCTGTTACCAATCAAATGAAATAATTTGCAGTGCAGAGGTGGCACAGAATCTGCATCTGAAGTGGCATTTAGTTGCATTTACACAGACTTTTTAATGCAGGACATAAATGCATTTAACCTGCAGTTACAAATGCATAATTGTTTTGATGGAAAAGAAAAAAATACTGAACACTGATTAAATACTAATATTTTAAATGGTCTGCCGTAAAATTGGCAGTAGGTGGCGGCAAATCACTGCACAAGTGAGTCAGTGAGTCATTAATTTAACCGATTCATTCAAACGGCTGATTGATTCAGTAACGAAACACCGTCGTATGATGCTCACAGGTGCAAAACACTTCTCCTGTGGCTTTGTTTGGAACTATTTTGATTGACAATATAGGGCAAAAATAGGAAATTGTGTCTAAAATGTGAGTCACTTTGCAGTCGAACTGATATTTGGAGAAAAACGTCACTCTTTGTGGTGTCATATTAACTATATCAGATGGCATAAATATAAAAGACATATTCACCCCCTTAACGGGGGCATATTCACCTCCTTAACTTGAATTTGGGGGAATTCTAAATGTACTTTAATAGATTAAACCGCATAGTCAAAGCGTGAACTGTACGTCTACTCGCGCGGTAGTCTAACCTACATCATGCATCATTCTCTGGTTGTGTTTTTGTTTGGTTTTTGCGGTATACTCGATAATAACAAAACGCATATTGTTTAAACAGCAAGTACGATATTATTGTAGACAATTATATTGCGCACCTGTATTTCAAAAGTGTGTATTTTGGTAAAATATCTTGTCCTATAAACAGGGTAACATTTTACAAAGTAAAAGTCATAAAACCTATATTTGTGATTTGTGAAAGCTACTACTGGTTTACACAGAAAGATGAAGGTTGAATTGAAAGATTCATGCAGGTTGGACAGTGTTTATGAAGGTCCTTACCTTTTGTTTTATCTGTGTCCTCTTTTTTGCTGGAGTCATTCTGACATTGCAGGTAACGATGACAAATGCCATGTGCTCACCTCTCTGTGTCAGGTCTTTAGACATGGTCAGTAAATGAGGGCAGAAACAGGCCTGTGGAGAGTGTTCACATTCTCCCACTGCGAGCAAAGAGCATTCACATGGTGTTGATTTGTTAGTCACAGCGGGGAGTAACGCAGCATGTTATGCACAGACAGCAGGGTCTCTTTTTGGATCTGGAAAATATGGAAAACACTTCACATTTCTGGAGCACAGATAATTCTATTGCCTTTAACCTGTTAAAATCGATTCACGTCTCTTATTGAACTCCCCTACCTGCTATAATGGGCAATCAGTCCTGAGTAGTAACTGACAGGGTTTCCGCGGGCCTTAAAAAAGTCTTAAAAATGCTTAAATCGCTTTTCTGACTTAAAGCCTTGAAAAGGTCTTAAATCAAGCAAGTCTTAAATTCATGTGATCATGGCATTAATTTTCGTGAGGGATTGTTTCCTCATGTGTTTTATTTTAAAGTGAAGCGAAAGCATAATTTCTGTGCTACATGGCTTGGGTCGCTCAATATTTATTAAACAATACGTGCTAGATGGTGCTATGTGCTGCTTCATCTATATATATATCAAGGTGTATGCCGTGCTCCCAAGCTTTCTTATTTGTTTTTCTAATAAACGTTCTATGTTTTTTATTTATTTGGTTACGTAGTATACATACACCAAATTGCCGCTAATTTGAAAGTGAAAGTAAAATGTGCATGGTGCTTTTTACCGAAGGAAAGCGTGGAAAAGAGGAAAACTCAATCGAACTAAAAACAAACAACTGCTTGACGCTGAATTGCCACTAATTTGAAAGTGAAAGTAAAATGTGCACACCACTTTTACCGAAGAAAAGCGAGGAAAAGAGGGGAAAACTCGAACTAAAAATGAACAATTGATAGATGCTGAATTGCTGGTAATTTTAAACTGAAAGTAAAACTCAAACTGTATGTTAGAGAACATATTGCTGTATAGTTTTCCCTTAGATTCCCCCCCCCCCTTAAATTTTCTTTAGTTGGTCTTAAAAGGGTCTTAAAAAAGTCTTAAATTTACCCTCATAAAACCTGCAGAAACCCTGAACTGATTACATGTAATCTGGATTATGTAATCAGATTCCAAAAATTAGGTTCTTGTAATCAGATTGCATTACATTTTAAAATACTTATTTACAATTTATAATTATTTATATACACAAGTCTTTGTCTACTAGACTTTGTACTAACTACAATTTTTATAATGTAATTTGGAATCAGTAATAACAATAATATACAGTTAATTTGACAGCACCAGCAATATTAGATAAGTTTAACAGAATTGAGCTGAATAATGACACTGTTGTCTTTAGTAGAGCTGCTTT
This sequence comes from Labeo catla, assembly GCA_012976165.1. NCBI lineage: Eukaryota > Metazoa > Chordata > Actinopteri > Cypriniformes > Cyprinidae > Labeo > Labeo catla. The sequence goes on from VONZ01000087.1 coordinate 1,402,687, forward strand.
ATAGCTGAGTTTATTTTGTTTCATAATTGATGAACTTTGCAACATTGACATTTAGTAAATTACATTAAACTTTGCAACACCAATACTGTTATTGAAGTAAATTAAGTGCAATAATGACACCATTGCCTTCTGTAGAGCTGCTTTACTGCTGAAATTAAATTTGGTTTAATATTGAATATTTACAACATTAACACTGACATGTCATAATACGGTTACCACCCATCTTGTTTAAAAACCAGCAGGCAACATTGATTCTTTAAATTATTCAGGACCTTGTAAAAGTCTCCACTGGCTACTCACTGAGGTTTGCGTTCACAAGCTCAGTGACTAAACTATAGTATTTAGTCACTGTGATTGTTTGGACCATGAGCCAGTGCTGGATTTCTGCCCGCCTTCTCCACAGGAGAGCTGCTCCAAACTGATCTCTGCTATTCGCACACTTGACAGTCTAATGACAGTCATTATAACCAGAGCTAGGACAAATAGAAATAAAATATATTCACTTCAACATGCTGTTTTCACTAAAGAAATAAAGGTGACCAAACGGAATTGGATTAAATATGATTGTTTTTAAGCCACATATATTATAAATATCTGAAGAAAGCTAGCTGTTGGCATTCCTATTTGTCTCAATAGCAGTTTCTTGGTTGCACATGCTTCTTGACACATGCTTCTTTTTTTATTTTATTTTATTTTATTTTATTTTATAATAATAATAATAATAATAATAATATTAGGGTTTATTTGTAATTTACAAAAATAAAATAAATAAAATTTATTTAATTTATTTTGGTAGTAATTTATTTCATATTTTATTTAATTTTATTGTATTTCATTTCATTAAGTTTAGTTTTATTTATTTATTTATTTTTTATTTATACATTACAAATAATCCTTATTTTAATAAACATTTAATAATAATAATAATAATAATAATTAATAGGGTTATTTGTAATTTATTTAAAATAAAATAAAACAATTCAATATCCAGTCTGAACTAAATATTAAGGAAAACATCTCATCAATTGGCAGTGTAAATGTAGTAAATTTATTGATTTGTACATGCATGTATTAACAATGGCAAGTTTCTGCCCTAATTTAAATAGTTTGTTCTGCCATTTGAGATTTTTTGTTGATATAAGGAAGGGAGAAAATTATGTCGCTTGAAGGAATAGCAGTCTGATAAAGAAGAACGAGTGGTGCTAAGAAGGGAAAAAAAAAAGGAATTTAAAAGAAAATATCTGGAAACACTTAAATGGATTACTCTTCAGGGTCTGACTCAACATGGCTGGAACGGCGGATAAGCTTGGTGCAGATGTGACTTAACATGCAGACAAAGTCCAAGGATTATTTTAATAATGTGCACAGGTTTGAGGTATATTTTTTCAGTAGAGCATCCAGCTCAATGTCAAAGCAGTCCCTCTTGTTTTATCGCTATGGTTACGCTGACCAGTGGCCAATCAATTTGCTTAACACAACAAAAACATTTGCAATCAGTCAGAGCCAGATTCGGTGGGTACTGGCTGTTGAACTGAGAGATGGGAGAATTCAGAGGAAGAGAGAGCTTGGGGACTGCAGTCGTCTTCTCTGCCTGCTTGTCTTTTTTCGTCTCTTTCATTCTCTCTGTTCTGCGTGTTTTCTTTCCCTCAGGCCACCTCCTCTTCCTCTTTGCTACTGATGTCTTTAAAGTCAATTCGTGACAGGTTCACTCTTGGTTCATTTAGCAAGTCCTTGCAATCACCGATTCTGTTTAACTGAACTGAGTAAATGCACTTGAGATGCATATATTATATGCAACATCAGGGGCAGCATTTTTTTTAACCCATTTGCTGTGTTCAGCCCATTGGGTCATTTTATTAGGTTATTTTTAATATTTTTACCCAGGTGCTGGGTTATTTTTTTAACACAAATGCTGGGTTCAACTTGTTGGGTCATTTTATTGGGTTATTTTTAATATTTGTTTTACCCAGGTGGGTAGTTTTTCTGTAACTGAGCTGCTGGGTCATTTTTAACGCTGGGTTATTTTTTTTCTACCCAACTGCTGAGCTGAGCCAGTCTCTGATGAAACAACCCAGCTGCTGAGTTACAGTCAGAGCACAGGCTTTTTGAGTCCTCTACTGAAGAGGCCGGTTCTCAGCACCACCGTTTTGCACTTCTTTAGCGAAATAAAGGTTTATATATATGGGATTATTTTTGTGCCAATAAGAATGAACGTAACTTTATAAAACTGAACGTAACTTTCCAAGAAACGATCAAAAATATGCCACTGCAAAAGAAGAAAAACACAATGAAAATGAAAAAATGAACTCAGTCGCACGAATTTAACATGCTCTTCAAATATGCTTCATTCTTTGTTAATGATTTTCAAAGAATCGTTTTCGCGAATCATGGATTCTGAATGCGTTGCCACAGCTTTCGCTTACGCTTCGCAAATTTTCGTTTGCTGTTTTGGCACAAACCTCTCGTGGGGGCGGGCTTAACAGCGATCTACTCTGATTGGCTAATGAGCTTTTGATGGACAGTTGCTCTCTGACCTGGAAGCACGGACGGTGACGTCAGTGGCGCACATATTGGAAAGTTGTTGCGGTGTGCAATACGTCGTGCTTTGTTTATATTAAGTATTAATGTTATTAGTATTTCACCTACGGTCCTCTCTTAGTTTCTAAAGATGAGCTCCCAGGAGAGACACGGAGCAGCATCATCTTCCACCTCAGCTTGTCCCTCAGGGCAGCTTGAAGTAAGTTCGTGTTGCTAAAGTAACGTTAATCAATAACATCGATAAAAGTTTTATTCATGTACAGTGTGCAACAGTTCTGATAGTTTCTATAAACAAAGCACGACGTATTGCGCCACTGACGTCACCGTCCTTTCTTCCAGTTCAGAGAGCAACTGTCCATCAAAAGCTCATTAGCCAATCAGAGTAGATCGCTGTTAAGCCCGCCCCCACGAGAGGTTTGTGCCAAAACAGCAAACGAAAATTTGCGAAGCGTAAGCGAAAGCTGTGGCAACGCATTCAGAATCCATGATTCGCGAAAACGATTCTTTGAAAATCATTAACAAAGAATGAAGCATATTTGAAGAGCATGTTAAATTCGTGCGACTGAGTTCATTTTTTCATTTTCATTGTGTTTTTCTTCTTTTGCAGTGGCATATTTTTGATCGTTTCTTGAAAAGTTACGTTCAGTTTTATAAAGTTACGTTCATTCTTATTGGCACAAAAATAATCCCATATATATATACATTTTATTTTATTTATAAAGTCTTTACGGTGCTGTAAATTGTATTATAGGCAATGCAAATGTCAAGTCAGCTGCATCAGCAGTGGTTGTTTCGCAGGATGGAAATGCCTTTTGCCTTGCATAAAATAAATGGATTTTATTTGGTGTTGTACTGAGTTTAATCTTAAAATATGTTCTCTAAAGTCAGTACTGTTTATTTATGGGCAGTTTTTGGAGTCAGTCATGTCATCTTTCAGCTACGAGTGAAAAGCAAGGCTGTGGTCTGAAGTCCGCAGTTAACCCGGCGAACAGCAACCCTTTACCGGCTTGATTGCAATGTGACACTGATTTTATACAATAGTACTTCAATAAACAATTACGTGACTTACATTATAATATTACAATATTATGTTGATGAGCAATGTTTTTGCTCATTTTCACTGACAAAATGACTCCAGTCAAAGCCACGGAAGAATTGCTGTCTGTTTCCGAGCAAAACACAGCATGTTTCGTTACTGAATGAATTCTGTTTTTTGAATGAATCGAGTGATTCAGTGACCCAATCATAAAGACAGTCACTTGCCTTGTTTCTGAATGAATCAGCCGTTTGAATGAACTGGTTAAATGAATGACTAAATGACTCACTCATTTGCTACCACCCAATAGTGGTTTGGTTTAATATTTAAAAGTATCATTGCATTTTTCCAAACATTTCTTATTCGTAAATTAAATTAAATTAAATTAAATGTATTCATTCATTGCATTGCATTGAAAAAAGTTGATTTTTGTTTTTATATTCTGTCAATTATAGTTCTTAGAAAGATAATCAGAATCTGCAAAAAATCAATATCAGAACAAAAAAATCAGAAATTTGAATCAGCCGAGAAAAGTGCAATCGGTGTAATAATAATAATAATAATAATAATAATAATAATAATAAAATAGATTTGGTTATATATATAAATTAATTAATAATTCATTCATTCATTCATTCATTCATTGCACTGAAAAAAAGTTGATTTTTGCTTGTATATTCTGTCAATTATAGTTCTTAGATAATCAGAATCTGCAAAAAAAAAAAACTGTATCAGAAAAAAAAAGCAAATTGGAATCGGCTGAGAAAAGTGCAATCGGTGCAATAATAATAATAATCATCATAATAATAAAAATAAAATAGATTTGGTTTTATTTATTTATTTATATGCCATTTTTTCATAGTACAGTAAATAGAGAACATAAATTATAAATGTTTGACTCATGTTACCTACGTAAGCATCTTGGCTCAGTGTGTCAAATCATGTGATCTGTGTCTCTGAACTAACAATGTAGACATGCAGTGAGCCATCAAAAATTGAAGCGTGTTCACTGAACAGTTTATAAATGTCTTTCTCATATCTTTCTCATATCACTGCGCTTTCATGTTTTGATCAGAATGAAGGACTTTCACAAACCTCCAGACCTCAGGCAGCAGCAACAGAAAGGGTCTTCAATGGTGAATACATTCAGTTTCTGTTAAGGTTTTCTTTTTGGGTGAACTCTCTCTTTAATGCATTAATATTCAATAACATGAAATACATGAGATTTTAATCAAAGGTTTGCCAATACACAATATTAAATTTGCATTCTCAGCATCTGGATTTGCCAGTATTTGCATTTAGCATGCTTTCCATGCTTATGAGTCCGTGTCCCTTCAGCGATGGAATCGGTGCCTCCCGTGCACCAGGAGGCTTTAGTTTGATTGACAGCTGCTAGAGCTACACAGCCAGAGATGGGATCTCTACACTGCTGCGCTTGTTCTTGGGTAAATGGGCAATACAGCAGGAGTCTCTTTCATTAGCCTACTCCTTTGAGAGAGACCCACACACAAACCCTCATTAATTAGTGCAAGCCCATCACTAGCATCAGCCGCTGAATGACAACTAGCTCTGCGTAGCGCAAGGAACCAAAGTCCCTCCTGAACTCTGAATCTGAATCTTTTTATCATAAACACCTTAAATTAGGTATTTGCTATTTCATGCAGAAATCTTTTTGCTCTAATTTGCACTGCTTCACTGTTTGTTTTTTAATAACATAGATATTCAATTTTAGTGTGTAGGCCAGCCTGCTGTAATGTACATGAATCTCAAGGAGAGATGTGCTGTTACTTTACCAAGCAAACAAACTTTACATCATGAATTTTACATCATAAACAATAAAACAACCAAAAACATGAGGCAAAATAATTTTTGGCAAATGTAAAAGCCTTTTCACACCAAAAGCCTCAGGCTTTGAAAAGTGTAAATTCACGTCTGTACAATAGACAGCAGAAGAAACAAGTGTCAACTCTTCACAATAAAAAGAGGAAAACAAATGTTAGATTGTATTGAGTAATTTTTGCTTATTAGTATGGTTGAATTGGATCATCGAAGGTCAGCAGCAAAGACATCAGTTAATAAAATGGGATTAAATGAATAAAGGATATCTGTATTATTTAACATATTTATTTATTGCAGGTTTGCGTCATATTCTGAGTTGAATTTCACTGTTTTTATTAATTTTGAGGAATAGTGAATCTGTTTTTTGTGAGTGAGATGAATTAATGCATGTTCACATTTATTCTAGAAATAACATCTTACTCCCGATTTCTCTCAATATGGGGACAGGAGAGCTTTTAATCAATAAATGGGGGAAAAGTAACTGGCGTTACTTATTTGAAAAAAGTAACTGATATTTTCTTGTCAATTAAAAAGTAATGCGTTACTAGTTGCTTGGAAAAAGTAATAATATTACGGAACTCGCCTTACTTGTAATGCATTACCCCCAACACTGATTATAATTATTGATCAAGTAAATTGATTAAGTGTCAGCAATCGCATTTATGTATTAACCACAAAAATATTGCAGCACAACTGTTTTCAACATTGATATTAATACTAATATTTTTAAGCAAATCAGTTATCAAATCATTATATATTTATTTATTTAATTCATTCATTCATTCTTAATTAATTAATTAATTAATTAATTTATTTATTTATTTGAATATATTTATTTTATGTATATCTTTAATAAATGAACACTTTTATTGAACAAAGATTATAATTCTTGATCACGTAAATTGATAAATTTTCAGTAATCACATTTATAATGTTATTATCCACAAAAATATTTCAGCATAACTGTTTTCAACATTGATACTAATACTAACACTTTTTTAACAAATCAGCATATTATTTATGTATTTATTTGAATGTTTATTTTATGTATGTTTTAATAAATGATTTTTTTTTTAACAAGGAAACTAATTATTGATCAAGTAAATGAATCAAGTGTCAGTAATCACATTTATAATGGTATTATCCACAAAAAATATTTTCAACATTTCTAATAATATTTTTATTAGCATATTAGAATTATATATATATATATATATATATATATAGTTAGAATTAATTAATCCATTTATTTGAATATATATATATATATATATATATATAATTTCTTTTTTTTTTTTTAATAAATGAATGCTTTTATTTAACACGGATTATTGATCAAGCAAAGTGTTTATAATGTTATTATCCACAAAAATATTGTAGCACCACTGTTTTCAATATTAATATTATTTTCTTCTGAAGAAACGTGTCACTGGAGTAATAATGCTGAAAATTCAGCTTTGTATTCACATGAATAAATGACATTTTAAAGTATTTCAAAATGGAAAACAGCATGGAAATAATTCTAATAATATATATATATATTTTTCTGATCAAATGCTTTTTAGAACATTTGCAACGCATTTAGAAAAAAATCTTAAAACTGAACTTCAAAGTGCATATGGGCTTGTAAAGGTTGTTTTTTCTGTCAGACAGCAACAAAATATTTTAATAAGCCACTATTTTAAACATGAAATAGCAGAGGCAAAACAAATACATAAAACATGTGCAAACAGAAAACTGAATAATAATTCTTCTTGAACCCAGCTAAAGCACATTGAGTCTTTGTTTTATTTGGATGTTGTTCCAGTGATGCCAACAGGGATGACTTCATTGCCATGTTCTCGTAGAGAAGGCAACATGTTTCGGTGGCAGACACAGCCATGATTTGGGCGCTCAGCATGCCCACAGATGGCTGGGATGAGAACGGAGAGGGTGACCATGTGTATGGCCTATGGAGTTGGCACAGAGAGGGGCTTACGTATTTCCATTGATGTGCGTGCAAGACTACATATGGGCAACTAGTGGTCTTCATGGACTTTTTGTTCCTCTGTGTTGTTTACATTCAGCACTCCGTTACCCCCAGGAGATATTCAAGAGCGAGGCTGTCACACTCTCAGCGTCTTCCTCATTAGTGCTCAGGCTGTATAACGATGTGGCTTGATGAGCACTGACTCTTGCCTTTGGTGTTCCTGTTGTTGAGATTCGGTTTTGCCTGTGTTGCAATAGAGGGACAGAAATGAATGGCAGGTGGACATGTTTATTCCCAGCATGCCTGTTGATGGCACACGGCGCAAACGGTCTCCCTACTGCTGTCCAAGCTGCTCGACTTTCTCAGACGTGGTCAAAGAGAGGCAGAGGAAAGTTTTTCTAGACTGAGGTCATATTCAGTCACATAATAGAGTGTAACAGCAGGGTTCTGGAGGTTCAATTCTCATTCATCGTCTCCACAGAACAAAACATTTTTGGTTATAATGTATAAACCTTTCAAGTCAGACCTACCATGAGCTCCAAGGTTTTTAAGTATTGATTTATGCTTCTGTATATGCAACCACAGTGTGTAATAAATAATATTAAAATGTTATTGCAATATTACTGATACACTATTATAGTTTTTGTTAATATTTTGAATTAGATTTTATTTTTATATTGTCAGTTTTCACACTGCAAAAATATTTTTTATTACTTTCTTACTTATTTTTGTTTTATTCAAATATCTAAATATTCTTAAATCAAGCAACATTTGCATCAAAAGCTAACTTACTTTAAAAAAAAAAAAAAAAAAATGAAAGAATACATTTTTGAAAATCTGCCAATGGGATCTTGTTTTTGTTGTCTGTAAATATTTAAAGAAAGAATTAAGAATTTATATATATACACACACACACACACACACACATATATATATATATATATATATATATATATAAATATATAGATCTGTCACTAAAATTAATTTCATTTTTTTTGTATCAATGTCATTATTATTATTATTATTATTATTATTATTACATTTATTTATTTATTTATTTATTTATTTTGGTACCGGAAAACAAAACTTTTTTTTTTTCTCAGTGCATTTTTATTTTATTTTTAGAAATTTTCTTGTGTGTAAAAATTCAAAGAAGGAATTTAAAAACAAATTTGTCACTAAACATTATTCAAAGTGGAAAATATTTTTTATTTAATATATCTTAACTGTTTGTTTTGTTTTATACTGGAAAACAAGACAAAATACTAAATGTGAAATTTGTTTGTAAATATTGAAAAAACTATTAAAAAAATGTCACTAAAACTTTATGCAAAGGGAAGAAATAAAATTTTCTTGTAAATAAATATATCTTTTTTTTGTACTGGAAAACAAGACAATTCTTTTGTATTTTTGCAGTGGATTTTAATTTTACTTTTAGTAATTTTCTTGTGTGTAAAAAATTAAAGAAATATATATATTTTTTCATTCAAAGGGGATCTTAAAAAGTATTTTGCATTGCATTTTAATTTTGGCTTTAGTAGCTTTCTTGTGTGTTTTTGTCATTTATATTAGTTTTAGTTGTTTTAGTACTTCAACTAAACAAATTTGGCAACTGAAATAGAATGAGTTTAAGGTTACTTTTATTTCACGTCTGTATTTCAATTAATTAACTATGCCAATAAAATAATGGCAAAATGATTCCATTTAAAAAGAACTAAAAAAGAAAAATTTGTATTGCTTAGATTTGGGCTCATCGGTGACTCATAAAAACTGAAAGCTCTTGGTGGTCTGTCAGGGGTCAGTTAGGGCAAATGATAATGTAGTACATGGCATTTCATTATGCAAGTTGGCTTTGTCTGACTGTCACTGGACTCATAGTTCACTCAAACAGATGGCCTGCACTTACACTGCTGCTCTGTGAAACTGTCAGTCCTGCTGTTCAGACAAAAATTAATTATTTTACACTGTGACATCACTACCCTAACATGCAGATGAGTAATATTTAGCTTGACTGGTTAAGTCAGCTAAAAGAGTCAAGTAAGTTAATAGCTACAGAGATGATTATTGTATTGCATTGTATATGGACAATGGTTTATTAGCAATGTTCAAGATGCATGTTCAACACTTTCAGCAGCTCTGCATTGTCCACAAAGTCTGTTTGAAGACAAGAAATAAACTAGTTCAATACAAAAAATGAGTTTATGTATTTTGGCACTCATGCAGAAGCGTAAAAAAGGGTAATGGAAACCACTTCAAGGTTCACTGAACAGTATAAACTCATAACGCGTATAATTTATTGGCATTTGCTGAGCAAAACTAAGCCACTGATTTCAGTTGCATTTAAGTAATTATGGACAAACATATGTCTGAGTAAGTCAAACAGAGGGAGCTCAGTTTATCCTTGCTGGATGCACATATACCTCAGAGATCTGGGAGCACATGCGGATATTTACATATGGAAATAACTGAAATTATTTATTTACATATGGAAATAAATTAATTAGTCAGTGCTTGTGTACAGTCAACCCCCACAAGCTCTGTGGCATAATTTTAGCATACATTACGTATACTTCTGTAGTTAATGAGTCTCTGTGTTACTCATGTACATGTACAGTAGGTCTGAGGGAGGCAGATCAGGACTAAAAAAAAAAAATGTATTTTTGTAGTTATTATGATTGGGCAAAATCTTGAATTTAAGAATGAGTTTGCATTCATTCCATTAATAAATTTGCTATAAATTTGCCAAACCCCACAGGAAGTTCAATTAAAATGACAGGAATGAATTTAATTTATTTTGCAAAATGATGGTCTTCCAATGTAGCCCATAATTTGTCTGTAAGCCAAAAAAATCTTTAAATACATACATACATACAAATGTCAATAACAGTCAAGCCAGCTTTCAAAATTTGACAAACTTATGTTAAATTGAAACTTATTTGTGTTTTTTTTTTTGGGGGGCATATTAAAACAAAATGAAAATACTAGTGCTGGGAACGATTAATCGAATTTGAAATGAAAGTTTTTGTTTACATAAAATATATGTGTGTACTGTGTATATTTATTATGTATATATAAATACACACACATACAGTAAATATTTATTTTAATATAGCCATGCTTGTGTGTGTATTTATATATACGTAATAAATATACACAGTATACACACATACAGGGGTTGGACAGTGAAACTGAAACACCTGGGTTTAGACCACAATTAGTATGCCGTTTGGCCTCCTTTTGCAGCCAATACAGCATTATTTCATCTTGGGAATGACAAATACAAGTCCTGCACAGTAGCCAGAAGGATTTTGAGCCATTCCTTTCGCAGAACAGTGGCCAGGTCACTATGTGATGTTGGTGTATGAAAACATTTCCTGACTCGCTCCTCCAAAACACCCCAAAGTGGCTCAATAATATTCAGATCTGGTGACTGTGCAGGCCATGGGAGATGTTTAACTTTACTTTCATGTTCATCAAATCACTCTTGTCACCAGTCTTGCTGTGTGTATTGGTGCATTATCATCCTAATACACGGCACCACCTTCAGGGTACAATGTTTGAGCTATTGGGTGCACAAAGTCAACCTTCACACTCTGCTCTTATTGGTGGAATGTGCGATCAGTAAAGACTGGCCACCAGGCTGCATAAATATAGCCATGAAACCTCCAACACTATATTGGCCAGTGTTTCAGTTTCATTGTCCAACCCCTGTATATTATGTAAACAAAAACTTTTATTTTGGATGCGATTAATCGCAATTTAATCATTGCACAGTACAAGAAAATACTAAATATGAAAGCATTTTTTTGCAGTGCATTTTAATGTTAGCTTCAGTAATTTTCTTGTGTGTAAAAATGTAAAGAAAGATTTAAAAAAAGACACTAAAGTCACTAAAACTTTATTTAAAGGGGAACAATTTTTTGCAGTGCATTTTTTTGCAATCATTTAAACATTTCAATGAATTTAAACTTACATATTTAATTTTTCAAAATAAAAATTGCAATAATTTTAATTTAAGTGCATCCTTAAACTCCTTAAATTTATATAAATCCTTAAATTTATATTCTAGTTCCCATTTGTAACCCTAAATTAAATTTATTACAATATAATTTTAAATTATAAATGGATACATTTTATTTTATTTTATTGACAAATTCCATGCTTTTTCATTTCTGGTGGAAAAATAAAATCATCAAGTTTTAATCAGTTTACATTTGTCCCATGCAGACATAAAATTGGCCTCTTCTCCTTTCTTTTCCGCATAATATTCATGCTGTTATTTCTATATTAGCATAATCACAGAGCTGAATCTGTACTGCCTGAACTCTGGGAGAAGCATTGTTGTAATCATTTTAAAAAGTATAATATACCTAAATCAGCTCTACATTTTTCTACATTTCTATATTTATAGTAATGAAATTCTGCTTTATGTTCCTCTGGCTTTCTTTTTCATATCCAGCTCATCGTATCAAAGCCAATTTTGCAAGCTATTTGCTACAGGAAATGAGAATTGAATTGTAATACACACCGATACACATTTGAAACTCACAATACAGGAGTCACCAGAAGATAGCAGGCATTTAAATGACAGATATATAAATCATATAGACACACACATGTGTGGTAGGAACATCCACAGAGGTGTTGACATGATGAATGTCATGTTTGCTCATGCATGTGCGCAGATAGACAGACAGATAGCGAAAGAGACTTGCTATCGCGAAGTATTAAAGTGTGTGACTGTACTGTCATTTCTGACTTGCTCACCTTCTCAAGGACGTTTTGATTGAGGACTATTTTACGATCAATTCTAAAAGACATGCCCCATATAATGTCTCTATCTTGCCATGGATATCCTTGTAGCACTGGGAATTTGAGATTAATGTAATTACACTTCTGCTTCACTGACATGCTTTGACTGCTTCAGGAAATCAGACGTTACGGTAGTTTGCTAAATAAGAAATGTCGCCTTGATCTTTTATTTATCAGCCTTAATATTGCAGTCATCCTTGCCAGAGCATGGTCGCGCGAATGCAGAATACAACTGTTTGTTAATCCACATCTGTGTTGACAGGTGTGCTCAGATACGCTTCTCTGACCTCGCTGACGCTTTCTTGGTGCCAGATTGCCACCCTTGGCAGACAGACGTCGCACGAGGGAGCATGGGGCCTGATCCGCACCAGGTTTGTCTGTGAAACCCACATGGTTTAATCTAAAAAATATCCAGTCTTAAGCCCAGAGCATCCGACCACAAAATACACCCACCACCCGACAGAACAATAGCGCTAATTGCTCTTGTAAGGTGGGCGTGGTGTTAAAAAAAAGTTTCCGCTGGCATGTCTGTCCGTGTTCAGTCTCATTTAATTGAGCATTACAAGCTTATAATTATCTTACAAAGTGATAAAAGGCAGGCGGTACACTTTTTTCCCCTCTTTGTAGCAGTGAATTTAACCGCTGAAAAGAAATTACTGGCAATAATTAGCACTTAAGTGATTGATTAATGCATCTGGGCATATAAGCAGTTATTGAAGAGGAATTATGGAAGAATTAACTGGGATTTGAGGGTATTATATTAAGAAATTGAAGAGATTTTTTTTTATTTATTTATTTTCGTCATTCGTTCGATTAAAAGTGGAACTGTTATTTTTATTTATTTATTTTTTATTTATTTATTTTTTTTTCACAAAGAGTGGCAGTGTGAAATATTATTACATTCAGAATATATTTGCACAATCTCGCTGCACATTTCTATGGAAGCCTGTTTCTGCCACTGAATAAAAAAACATTAAAAAGTACTTGTGACTTTTTATTTCACAATTTTGACTTTTTGTGAGTTTACATCTCACAGTTCTTTTTTCCTCAAAATTGTGAGATATAAACTCGCAATTATGAGTTATAAAGTCAAAATTGGGAGATTTATTTGGCAGAATTGAGAGATATTCTTAGAAATAAATTCACAAATTTGAGAAATAAAGTCTTCTGAGAAATAAAGTCAGAATCGCAAGATATTCTGAGTTCTGTGTTTATTTTGCACAATTTTGAGAGAAAAAAGTCAGAAATGCGAGTTTATATCTCACAATTTTGATTTTATAACTCATAATTGTGAGTTTATATCACATAATTCTGACTTTATAACCCACAATTGTGAGTTTATATCTCACAATTCAGAGACAAATAAGTCAGAATTGTGAGATACAAAAATCACCATGGCCTTTTTTATTTTTTATTTAGCGGCAGAAACAGGCTTCCATACGTTTCACATTTAATTAAGAAAAAAGAAATCACTGCAATCTATTATTTATTTATTTTTTTTTTAATTTTAATCTACTTTAAAATAAAATTAAAAAAGCTAAACATTTTGAATTGATCAACAATGCATTTTAAGGTTGGAAATTTTGTAATATGTTAATTGTTTTTAAATTTATTTAAAGATTTAAATATATTTTCAATTAATTAAAAAAAGAGATTTCCTGAATATATATATATATATATATATATATTTTTTTTTTTTTTTTCCTGAATATATATATATATATATATATATATATATATTATGTATTTATGCATGTTAAGATTGGAAATATATTTTATTGCCTATTGAAGGACATTTTTTAAATTTTATATATATATATATAATTTAAAAAATGCCCTTCAATATATATAATAAAATATATTTCCAATCTTAATATGCATTGTGGATAAATACATAGTTGTTGTTATTTTTTTTTGGACAATATAAATATATTTATGGTAGATTAAAATTGACAAATGAATCACAAAAAAACATGAGAAAATACAAGTAACTAAAACTATGTATGATATTTGTGTTATTTATATGCTTGAACATATTTTAACAATTTATGAATGACTATTCTATCTATCTATCTATCTATTTGCTGTTCAATCAAGAAAAACATGCAGGTTTTGCACCGAAGAAATGGTTCAGCTGTTGTTGCCCCATGACTTTTGGGTTTCACGCAGGAAGCTGAATTCAACTTTTGCGAAGCAGGAAAAGGTGCGACTGATCCCTCTGTCCCTTTAGTCCCTGAAAATCAGGACTCTGGCTTGATGTTGTTTATTGAGTATTCTGTCAGAGATTCTGAAGAAAAACAGGAGAAGATAGCTGCCACATCATCAGTGCTTGCTCCTCTTAGACTCTCTAAAGAACTTCTCCCACTGGTAACTTTTCAAACGGGTTGTAATGGGCTTTGAACCAGCCATCGAAAACTAGGGAGTCTTTTTTGTTAGCCTGAATATTTTATGTGGATTGGGGATTCTCCAAAGTCTTTGTGCTCCTGATACTAGGGCTTGTTCTCTCAGACACAAAACCCACACACACACAGAATCATTTGGTGTGATGACCAAATGTGCCTGTTGTACACTAATACTTCTTTTCCACCAAAATGGTGCTACTTCTCGTGCTACAGTCAGTGCTCAGCTTATGTAAAATTCATATCAATCAGTTTATTTATTCAAGCAAAACCTGGAAGTGCTGGTGTGGATGAGTTTGAATGGGAGAGGTTTAACTTGTCATTGAAGTACACTCTTAAGGGTGGTTTTGCAGTGATTACATAAAGAAGAACCATTTGTGGTTTCCCAAACAACTTTTCAGCAAACAGTTTTTTTAAACCTTTTTTTCATAGTATGAAGAACATATTAATAATCTAAAGATTTTATTTTATTTATTTATTTTGGCACTATAAAGAACCAGTGGAAAGTTGGATGTTAAAGGCCGATTAAAAAAAAAAAAAACTTTATTTTTAAGAATGTAAATTCATCAACTATTAACCTCATTCTACTAGAAATAATATAGGAAATACTGTAATGTTGTCTGGAAATGTAAACCATGTTAAAACAAGAAAATGTAATATTAACCATTAACTATTAACCTTTTTATACGCAGAATAAAATCATTTGCATTCAGTAAACAACAACAACAACAAACAACAACACTGGTTCAATTCACTAAAAAGCCTCAATGACCAAAATGAGTCTTAAAGCCTTTATTAAAAAGTGCATTTGATCAATGACCACAAATGTTTGTGCATTTTTATTTTATTAATTTTGTGATTAATTTGACATGTTCAGTTACATATTAAATTCAATTACATTTAATTACATTTTAAACTAAAATGTTTTACATTTATTATATATATATATATATATATATATGCATTTTTAAAAATTTTAAATAAATATAAAAATTATTATTTTCATAATTTAATATGGTAATTAGTCTATTCATAAATAATAAGTTCATAAATTATAAATTCATAAAAATGCACTGCATGGAAGAGAATGACTAATTCAGTTAATAATAATAAGCTTAATTAAATTATTTGCTTAAACAAAAAGATTTGTTCATGCTGTATATCTGGGAGGGAACACAATTTCTATTCTAGAATTTTTTTTGCCATATGACATTAGCCTTTTCTGCACTGTTACAGTATGTAATAATTCTTTTTATTAAACAGAATCAAGTTCAAGGTAGAACTTTACTCTTTTTGTAAAGTGTGTGTGTGTGTTTGGTATTGCATCATGCTTTTGAGAGTAGTCATTTTAACTGTAGTCAAAGTGCGTTTTGAGATTGGACATGGGCTTTTGAAATAACAGGTACTGTATAGAGTACAGATTTGGAAAGCTGTTCCACAGAGGGTCAAATGTAGGGCAAAAGCCATGGAGTTTTTTGTTGTGAACAGCTTGAGTCAGTCTTACGCTTGGCAGAATGATTTTATTTCAGTCTCTGAAGCAGCCCTGATATTCCTCAACTCAAGCAGATGGCATTGGAACCATTCCTATTGGCTTATTCTATGCCACTGAATGACAAACAATTTTAAAAAGCTTTCTGGAAGCCACAAAACACTCCTATCTGAACAAAATGGCATATTAAAATGTTTACCTCAGTGCTAAGTAGTGTTAATGTGCATGTATGGTTAATTGCTAAACCAAAGTACTATATTCTTTATCCTGAGCTAATTTGATAGTAATAAATGTGTGCAAATAGTAGGGATTTTGAACATTTGAAATGCATCAGGCTTTTTGATTCAGTTCACTAAGATGATTAGGCTATTTTTGTGTGTTATGTTACACTGAATTATTTACACTGCAAATCAATCAATGACAAAATGAGACTTAATGTCTTTATTAAAAAAATCCTAATCATCAAGTCTATTTATTTATTTATTTATTTATTTATTTATTGCATGGAAGTGAATGATCAATTCGGTTAATTAATTTGCTTAAATTAGCTTAATTTAATTCATACAAGCAAAAAGCACAGATTTTTTTCATTTAGTATATCTGAGAGAGAACACTTTTTTTTCTTTTCTTCTTCTTGCTGCAGACAATGTGACCTTAGCCTTTTTCTTTACTGTTACAAAATGTAATAATTCTTGTAAAGTTACAACTTAAGACTCCAATGCTGAGCTGTGGAAGGTCAAAGCTAGCACTACAGGCACTCGAAAAGCCGCGACCAATAAAGACGACTGAATGGTCAGGTAGAGGGTTGATTTTAGACGTGCTGTAAATTCTGGGCTTTAGTATTGAGGAATCTGTCAGTGTCAGTCTCATAAATTGACCCTCACTTTCCTGAACATATGCTGTAGGAAAGAGGAATCGCTCCATTAAATGAACAAATGTGAATGGACCAGTAAATCCTGAGGGGAATGGATGATAAATCGGACAGAAAGGGAATGGTATGTCCACACGCAGGTAAGAATTTGGAGAGACTTTTTAAAAAGTAAAGTACTAAACCAATCCAAACCCTAAATTAACCAACCCATAAGCTTTAGAGAAATACAAAACATGTTCTAGTCTAGTCAGTGGGTTCATTAAGTGTTTTTTGAGTAGATTTGCCAGTTCAACTTTAATTTTGTAAACCTAATTCACGCCACACATCATGTTCTCACACTGTGAAAAATACATCATGGGGCAAAGAGGAAAGTGACAATGTGCTGACAGAGCAGGTAACTTTATGTGTGAAACAAAGTCTCACCCTTCAAATTCTGTCATTTTTTAAGAAATTTAAACAATAAAAAACATTTTGTGACTCTTTGATGTGCCATGACAGATCGGTGTAGTGCATCAGTTTAAGCTGCACGTGAACTGATCATCACTTCCTCTTTACTTCTTATAGCATGAAATAAACATGAATGAACATCAGAAGGTATCTTGTTTCAATGGAGAGACGTCAATACACACTATTTTTCAGGTTCAAGGATATGGACATTAATTCACTCTCCTCAGATTCTGCATTATGATTGGTCGGATTGCCTGTCAATCAAACTACCTGTAAAGGTCCTATTGAGATTTGGAAAGGAACATAGATTTAGTATTGTACAAAATGTCTAAATAAATAAATAAAATGAATAAATACATAAATAACATTACGTAACATAACATATAACACAACACAACATAAAGCGAATTACAAATATTTATGACTCTGTAATCAAGTAAATGTTGTTGTGATAATAGTAATATAATTTATAACAGGGGAAATAATATTAACTGTCACTCCCCTCTCCCCTACATAGATGTGAGAATCTGAACTTTTGGATCTGAATCTGAATCAGCAGATGATTGCTAAAGTGAAAGCATTTAAAAAAAAAATTAAAGTGTAAAAATGGCATAGATGTTTAAGTTTACTTTACAAATTTAGTGTGCTAAAAATATTTTACATAAAATAAATATTTAACAAAATATTTTGGAATCTGTAATTGCTATAAAATTAAAGCCACATGGCTGAGTAAGTTATGTTTCAAATTTGAAGTGGATATCACATAAAAAAACTTGAGGTTCCTGTCATATTTTGCTTAGGTGCTATGCCAAAAAATAGCCACCTTTTATTTTTTATTTTATTTTATTTTATTTTATTTTATTTTATTTTATTTTATTTTATTTTATTTTATTTTATTTTTATTTATTTTACAAAATAGTCACAGAATATGGAACCTTGAAACTCAGACCTTTCCAACAATAAGTGTTCTGTAAAGATTAGAAAAAAGTTTTGATTATAAGATATTCTAGTAAATTTTGCAATCTGACACTTGAAAATTGAAAAAGGTATTTCAAGCAACATTTTGATGGAAATACAATGTCAAAGAGACATGAGAGATGTATCTATAGAAAATCGAATGATATCTAATTTAGGATGATAGCTAAAATATGTAATAGGGTTTACAAGTTAACAGGTTAAATTTGAAGGACTTTCATTAGTGGTATCTTTTAGACCTTGTATATAGACAAATTAAAATCAAACTGCAATCTAACGTCTCTACTGAGATGTTTCGCACCTTGATTTCATTCAAGTGTGCATTTTTCAGACATTTCTTTATCCAGTGTATTTGTAAACATCTCTGTCATAGCTCTTTATAAATGATGCATGAGTTTCACATATTAATTACATTTCAACAAGCTATTCATGCATCATTTTCAACTAAATCACCTGGAATCACACTCTGGGCCTTTGACCAGGACTACGGATTGCTGCAGTGGCCTTTGCATTCAGTGTTGGGTCTGTTTGTGAATGTGTAAAGATGACTGCAGTCAGCACCAATAAAGCTCTCTTTCCATGGTTAATGAGAGGCACGCTTTTCTGTGCGCAAGCAGCTCACTAAAAAAAAGATGACGTCGGGGAGAATGGCAAATTTCAATGCGCAGCACATAGAATATTAACTACTAGAAGTGCCTGTGAACAAACAGCTTATTTACACATGAAGTCAGGATAAGCTCACAGTATCTGTATCTTAGGCAACAGCAAACAAGAATTTTTATGAACCCCTGTTGGTAAGATTACAGTTTACAGAAAGCTTTAACATGAGTATATAGCAACCCATAAATTGCACTGCCAATAAGTAAGATTCTACCAGAGTCTTTTTTTTTTTTTTTTTGGCAAATAAAATTTAAAATTCATATTTAAGAGACTGCATATGACTGCTTTTTGTCATACAGTATCATCATAATATATTAAAAGCATTCATGATCTGCTTTCAAAATTATATTTATATTATACTTTCTGGACTTTGAATTTATTATGATTTTATTAAATTAAAGAGAAATGGGCTAAAGAATGGGCTTATTACAATAAAATAATGGGCTAAAAAAGCTGTTAATATTCACTTATTAATGAATCAATGAGGGTAAATTAAGGTTTTTGCATATCATCACCTATTTGTCTGAATGTTGTCAATTTTATGCTCAGCTTAAATCAACTATCAACTAACTAATAATCGATTATAGTTTATTTATTAATTTACTAGCTTATTATGTTTTCATTTTCTGAATAAAGAAATATTTATTTATTTATTTATTTTTGCATTTGTTGTGCTCTTTGGACTTCAGATTTTTTTGTTTAGTTTAGATTAGTGCATAACATGAACTAAAACCCCATGCAAACATGACCAAAAATGCAAAGAGCAAAAAAAAGAGCACAAAAAAGTAAATAAAATATGTAAAGACTTGAGAATACTATGGATAACACTTTACAAAAAGGTTAATTAGTTAACATTAGTTAACATGAATTAGCATTTATTAATTTTTGCATTTACTAATGCATAATAAAATCACAAGTTGTGTTTGTTAAAGGGGTCATCGGATGCCCATTTTCCACAAGTTGATATGATTCTTTGGGGTCTTAATGAAAAGTCTAAAATATACTTTGGTTAAAAATTCTCAATGGTAGTGTAAAACAACACCCTGTTCTGGTCAAGGTTGCTTTAAATGTTAATGAGCTCTGCTCGCCCCGCCCCTCTCTTATCTCGGTTTAAGTAGGGTTGTTCTGCGTTTACCGCTAAACTTGCTAACTAGCATGTTATTAAGAAAGGCGATCGCAAAGATTCATAAAAAAACCCTTATACTCACTTCGCGTGAACATAGACAGATATATGTAGATCGGGAGGCGCATTCCCTTCACAAACAAACGTAATTCACTGCATCTTTAGCAGCTCAGATGTCGGGAGTAAATTATTACATCCAGCAACACAACACCTCAATCGCTCAATCGGAGATATTCTTGTCTAACTTACATCCCTGCTCCGGCATCAAAACAATGGAGGTCAGACTGTTACAGCTGATTTAGGGCGGGTCTGAGGTAAGACGCTCATGTCAATCAACTATCGTGGGAGCGGCCTCTGTCGGTGTTGAAAAAGGGGATATCATTTTTACAGATTAATTAAAAACCACTGCATGGATTTTTTATCATTATAGGGTAGATGTGTACACTGTCAACACACATTAATGTTCAAACAACATGTAAGAGTGAACTTTGCGATGACCCCTTTAACATTAGTTAATGCACTGTGAACAAACAATGAACATTAACAAAGAATAGTGTAATAAATGTATTGTTCATTGTTAGCTCACGTTAGTTAATACATTAACTAATGTTAGCAAATGACACATTATTGTAAAGTGTTACCGTACTGTTACACTGTTGATCTGATGACTTCACTTGCACATTAATGCACCAAATCCTATTCAGTTATCATATTGTAAATACAATTATTTTATATACATTTTGTATGAAACCCAATATTTAATTAGATTGCTGGATGTTAAGAATGAAATGTTGAAAGACATAGTTCATTTTGCTTCCACTTCCCACACTGAAAATAAACAAGGGCAAGTTAAGTGCATTGCATTATGGGATGCAGGCATTCACCTCTCCTTACCTTCTGCCTTTTAAATAAATTAATGTACTCTTACTAATGCTGTTTCATACTCTCTGTATCTTTCTTTTTTATCAGCCTACACACTTCACAGTCTACCTGTGAAAATCAATGTCCATCTGTCAGGAACCTCACTGAAGTCTCTTTTCTGAGACAGGTAAGCAGTCACACACATTCATCTGTCACCTGTGTACGGCTGTACGAAAGCGTGAATCCCACCCACTGCCACTGCTGATTCTGCCATCTGTATCACTCACAGAATGTAGGACAGCTCATCTTAGCTCACTCAGCACTCTCTGGAAACAAATGATGATAAAAAGACAATGTCCCTCGTATTATTAAGTTTCTTCCAGCCGTTTTAAGCAGCTGTCCTCATTCAGCCTGCACTGGTTCGTCATTCCAAATGAGATTTTGTAGTCCTTCAGGCTGGACATTTTTCATTGGAAATAGTTGAGTCCTATTCTAAGAGATAAATCAGATTTAGCCTGTATGTCTCTGTGTATCTCCGTTCTTTCTCAAGGGTTTTTAACGTTAATATAAAACAGGATGGCAGAGGAAACAGAACATTTTTTTTTCTTACATAATACTCCACTGGAAATAAATTGTAAAACATATATTTTGTTATTAAAAGATTAATGTTAAATATATATTTGTATACTGGTTTAAGTAGGGTTGTTTGTGCTGTTATATAAAAAGTTCACAGTATTATGACTTTTCAGTGTGTAACATTAAGCTGTACAACAAAAAGGTCTGGTTTTCCAAGGTTTGTCACTGTTAAAGTTCAGAAAAATTAAACATTTTGTCTTGATAATAGCTTTAGTTTGCTGCTATTTCCTTTTTATGTCATCCCAAAGCTGTAGTAAGGAAGTAAGTATTAGGAAAGTAATAATAAGTTTCAACAATATCACCATCACAAAGGAAAGTTCTGCAATAAATACTGTACAGTCCTCTGTGAGGCTTCAGCTCCCACAAGATGTTAAATGAGAAATCATATATTTTAAAGAAATGTTGGCTAATCAGGAAGTCTAAACCGGTTATTGTTCTAGTTTGTTAACTGTTGTGTTGTTGATTGGATGTTCTGAGATGCAATGAAAATTCAGTTTAGTGTGTGATTTATTTTGGTAATATAAGATGCTTTCTTGACAGTATTTAAAAGCAGGTTGCTATATATACATTTTCAATTAATAAAATTAGAAGAAAAACAATGGTCAAAACTAGTGAACAACTAATACAAAAAAAATATTTTGCTACAAAAAGATACAAAATGTCACACAGGGACTTATGCAGAGTCTCAGCTGAATTACAGTAGATGAATCAGATTCTACCTGTTTAGACAGTTAATGGGATACAAATGGTTCGCTCATGTAAATCTATTTGACTACTTGTGATTCACTACAATGAATCAAGGATTCACCGTTCATTCATTTGAGGTCCAGCATAGAAGCCCTTTTTCCATTAACCATCCAAATGGTAAAACTGTCAATTTCATTCTTTCTGGCTGTTGCACAGATGTGCTGACCGGGTCGATGTGACTAATGACATGTTAATATTCAGAATATATATCCATATTGAGAGGTCAAGTTTGTGCATGTAGAGGGTGAAGGACAATTTAGGCAGCCTTGCCTTTCATGGTTACTGAACTGTTTCAGGCATTTAACTAAAAGCAGTTCAGCTATTTAACGTTCATTTATTTCATTTTACTTTGTTTTATGAATTTATTTTATTTTATTCATGGCATTGCATTGCAAATAAATATGCTTGATAATACATGCAGTGCCTTGCGAAAGTATTCATACCCCTTTTTTTCACGTTTTGTTATGTTGCAACCTTATGTTAAACTGCTTTAAATAACTTTTTTCCACAACAATCTATATTCCATACACCACAATGACGAAGCAAAAAACAGGTTTGTAACAACTTTGCAAATTTATCAGGAATGAAACACTGAAATGGTTCCATTGCATGAGTATTCATACTTTTCTGGGACACTTGAAATTTAGCTCAGGAACATTTGTGTCACTTGTAGATGTTACTACACTTCGAGTTGAGTTAACCATTTGAATGAGTGTGATTTGGAAAGGCACACACCTCTCAATAAAATGTCTAACAGCTAAAAATGCATATCAGAGCAAAAACTAAGCCCTGAGGTTAAAAGAACTGCATGTAAAGGTCAGAGACAGGATTGCATCAAGGCACAGATTTGGGGAAGAGTTCAGAGAAAAGTCTGCTGCATTGACGGTTCACAGAAGCATGTAGTCTCCATTATCCATAATGGAACAACTAGGACTCTTCCTAGAGCTGGCCTCCTGGCCAGTCTAAGCAATTGATGTAGAAGGGCCTTGGTTAGACTGGTAAAAATCTGATGGTCACTCTAGTTGAGTTCCATGATCATACATGCAGATGGGAGAAACTTACAGAAGGACAAACATCACTGCAGCAGTCCACCAATCTGGTCTTTATGCCGGTGTGACCAAACTCAATCCTCTGCTCAGTCGAAGACACATAAAAACCCTCTTGGAATTTGCAACAAAGCACCTAAAGAACTCTCAGATTGTGAGAAACATGATTCTCTGATATGATGAACCTTCCAAGCATCATGTTTGGAGGAAACCAGACACTGCTTTTAACCTGCACAGTGGCATCCCAACAGTGAAGTGTGAAGGTAGCAGCCTCATGCTGTAGGGCTGTTTTTCAACGGCAGGGATTGAGGGACTCGTCAGAGTAGAAGGAAAGTTCAACACAGCAAAATATAGAGATAGCCTTAATGAAAAACTAGTCTAGAGTGTTCAGAACTTCGGACTGGGCAAAAGGTTCACCTTCCAACAGGACAATGACTCTAAGCACACAGCAAGAATAGCTTATAGACAATTATGTGAATGTCTTTAAGTAGCCCAGCCACAGGCTGGGACTGAACCCAGTCAAACATTTCTGGAGAAACCTGAAAATGTGTGTCTGCCCCCATCCAGGCTGACAGAGCTTGAGAAGTGAAGAGAAGAATGGCAGATAATTGCCAAATGCAGATGTGCAAAGCTTGTTGCATCATACCAAAAACACTTTAAAAAACACTGTAAAGGTGCTTCAACTAAGTATTGCGTTAAGGGTATGAATATTTATGCAAAGTACTTATTTTAGTTTTTCCAATTTTGACAAATTTGCATAGTTGTCACAAATGTGTTTTTGCTCTTTCATTATGGTGTATGAAGTGTAGATTGATGTGGCAAAAAAAGTTATTTAAAGTGCCTTTTCAAATATGACCTTTTATGCAGTGTGTCATGTAGCTGTATGTGAGCATAAACTATCTGCAAAGTTGTGAAGCCGACAGTGCACGATAAATAAAGTTATAAAGTTATTGTCTATCAAAAAAAAAAGAGTAATTTGAATCTTATCGAATCTCTACATCACAAAGTAACACATTTGCATAATGCCCGCCCACAAACACAGTAAAATTTCCATGTGGTTTATGTCATGTCGAGAAGACACTGTATCCTACGCTGTGAGTGAATTTGTTTTATATTCACTTCCAAAAGATGAATCTACAAAGATTGTATTTTCTAGCGATTGTTCAAAATACGTAGCTGTGTATGTTATGTTGTGTAACAACCCTGCACATGTCTTGCGAACCGGCTAACTCACGCTTCTATAGTTCAGCTGTGGGCCCACTGTAGTCTAAACATTTGTGATTGATGCATCTTGACTGTCTGTCTGTCTCATTAGTTGGAGTAATGATAAAGGATGGCGCACAAAGCAGCTTTCACAGCGAATGTGGAATGAAACCTATTCATTTAAATTGCGCAGCGCAGCGCGAGGACGGCTTGTTTCTGTGTCGACCAAAGCGCACACGCAGTGGAGCGCACCACTGGCGCGCACGCCGCGCTCAAAGTTTAAATTAGTTGCGCGTTTGGTGTGGGACTCATAAAGGAGACTCATAAAATAATATTAGCAACCTTTAAAATGGCATAATAGGAGCACTTTAAAGCAGTTTAACATAAGGCTGCATAACAACATAACAAAATGTGAAAAAAATGAAGGGGTATGAATACTTTCGCTAGGCACTTTATATCCATGCTGCCATCATTTATGCATTTATAAGTGTCTGTAGTTTAAGTTATAAAACTGTTAATTTCATGGCCTTAAAGTTAGAACATGGGTTGAAGCAGTTGGCATGAGTTTGAGTCATTTCTAAAACGATGCCAGTGTAATAATATTTAGTTTGACGCAAAAATCCATGGAGTTTCACCACCAAGTTTGGGTCAGTAAATCAGATCCTTAACACTGTGAGGAACAGACAAAATTAGTAAGCAGGGTATTTCCTCAGTATAATATCAAGTGCATCCAAATTTGGGTCTGTAGAAAAAGGCCAGCTTGGTTTTTCTGAAAAAGTGCCTTACTGTGACATTAAACGTGTTTTATTGCTAGCGGTTTGTAATATGGTGTTGGCCACTCTCAGGGCAATAGGCTGTACTCTGCTCTGTAGAATACGGAGACACGGTTCCCTTCAGGGTTTCAATAACATCTTATTACCACTGCTTTCCCTTCAGTACCATCAGCTCATACATTATAACCATACAACAAATAAACAGACTCAGTTATAGATCAACCGTTGAGCCAAATAAATGGTTTTCCTCCCTGAAAACTCTCTCAGTCCAGTTTTAAAGCCCCACAGACACAATTTGATCAAGTAATGTTTTGTGGAAGCAAATTCAGCATTTATCTTCATAATCATGAAATATTTGCTGCGTCTCTGTTTGCTTGTTGCATCTAAAATCACATATAAAAGACAGAGAGCAGTTGTTTACTACAGGCACCAAACTGTGAGTGATGGAGTGGGATGAGAGTCTAGTTGCAGCGCTGGGAATTTAAACTTTTCAGGTTATGCATATTTTGTGTTCATATTACTTTTGGCAAATACATATCAAGTAATAGTTTGTATTAAAACAAGTAAATATGATTTTTTTTTTTTACTAGAATAAATTGATTTTATATTTCTGAAATAATTATTTTATATATTTTATTGAATTTATTATTATTTTTTACATATTTTTATATATATTTTTTAAAAATATATACAAATAATTTAGAACATGTAGAAAAAGAAAACATCGAATATTTATTAGTTTTCTTTTTATTTATTTATTCATTTATTTAACTTATACCTGTATGCTCCTTGTGATTGGAAATCTGTCTTAAGGTGACACTTTCAGCAGACTGGAATGCTGTCATGGACACTTTCGTTAACCTTCACATCACTGTCACCAGAACTCACCATCTCTGGGATTGATATCAGTAACTTTTTTTCTGGCTAAATATCTCCCGGCTTTCTTACACTCTCTGTCATTCTGTCTGATCTAACAGTGCATTAGTATTAATATGCAGTACTAATCTCGTCTGCTGCCGTCCCTCAGGATGTTACACTGAAGTGAACCTGTCTGACTGAACACACTGATCTTTACACTCCCTGATGCCAGTTTGCTGTAATGGGGCCATCACAGATCAAAGAGCAAGTGTATTTGTGCATGTCTGATTCACCAGCTGTCTACACTGAAAAAGCTGAGGAATATCTCCATTCGAAACTGAAATTAAATCTTTCACATTAGTTATTGACAATTATACAGCAGTCAGTTACACTCCTCTAATCTGATGAGCCAAACAATGTTCCAAGACTACTGATTAAGTTAATGCAGCGAGCAGTATTTTATATATGTTTTTAATTATTTAATATTTAATTGTATATTAAGATTATATTATTATTATATTGTTTTTTATATATTATTTTAATTTATATATATATATATATATATATATAAAAGTCATATTAAAAACATTAGGCTGCTTTTAGCCTTATGCTGGAACTGGTTTCGGACAATGAAACTAAGTATGTAAATAATTAAATAAGTTAGCATGATAATATATTTGGCGATCTCACAGGCTGACGATAGGACCCAACACTACTGTAGCGTATTATTTATTCACCCTCCATGCACCCTAGGTGTATATAACTTCCTTCTTTCAGATGAATGCAATCTGAGTTATATTAAACATTATCCTGGCACTCTCAAGCTTTAAAACGGCATAGACGGGTGTTTCTCGTCATCAGTCCAAAACAAGTCCAATAAAGTGCATCCATCCATAATAAAAAGTGCCTCACACAGCTCCAGGGAGGCCAATAAAGGTGTCCTGTAGTAAATCAGTGCGTTTTGTAAGAAAAATATCCATATTTAAAACGTAAGAAGCACTTTAATCTAGCTTGCGCTAACAGTTGTACATGGAACTTGCTGCTTTAGCAAGGGGCGTGGCAGTACTGAAACACTGTCTAAGCTGATCGCCAATCACAACGCACTGGGACAGCTAACCAATCACAACACATTTCGTTTTTCGGAAGGCGGGCCTTAATCAAACCCGGAACTAATCGAGCCATTTGTGCCAGGCTGGGGAGAAAGGTAATAATGTAAATTGTAATAATGTAATTTATGTGAAAAATAATGCGGTTTTTGAACCACCAAGCATGAGAGCATGTTCTAGTACACCCCAAAACAAAATCAAGACTTTGTAAAAGAGCATAATAGGACCCCTTTAATATAAGCCTGATCAGTTCATGCTTGAAGAAAAAAAAGGCACTTTCATCAGTTGATGAGATGATAATGTGCAGATCCTGAACAGGAGAGTTTCAGTATCTGTACTGTCAGCCGCTGAAAGGCCTCTCACTGGAAAGTTCGATTTTTTTTTTTGCCCAGATCTAAGTAGCGGAATATTAGCTGCTTCAGTATCCTGACAAGCCTGCTCATTTGGGCCTGCCTGACTCACATATCAAAGACACTTCTCATGGAATTGATTTTTGATAACCAAAGAAATGCAAGTTAAAAGAGTAAGGCTTAAACACTCTGTGAGCACTGGATGTTCATCCCTGGGATTTTTCAGCATTAAAATCTTGAGTTTATGTTAGTGTTCAGATCTGGAACGTGACCTCAGTCATCTGCTCTCCTCAAGTGAGGGGTGTGACCAGACTCTTGACTATTGGTGGAGCACTTTTGTGCAGCAAAGAGCATTAGCCAATATATCTCGTAGAGATCATTTGTGCCAATGATCTACTTAAGCTTACAATGCATTTGGGAAGCTAAGGGGTCACAGTTTGGCAGCTTAGTCATGTTAACCCCTGCTGGTGGATGTCAGAACTACATCTGGCCATTTTTTGATACTGTAGAATATGGATCAGGCGGTCTGTGGGTGGTGTACTGTCTAAGGCTACGTAAAAGGAAAAAAATTCAAAACATAAGCCTGAGACACCATGACAGATGTATTCTGATAATGCAGACTACATATCTATATGAGAACTCCTTGCCTTAGCTTTGCTTCTTTTATACTTTTTTAATCTATATTTTCTGATGAAGAGACCTTTTTGTTACTAACTTTTTTTTTCCCCAGCAGCTCTGACCTCATGAAATGCAATTTCTCTTCTAAAATACAACTTAAATAGTTTAGGATTGTACACATCACACACAAGGTCTTAAAAATGTTTTCTACTTTGAAGTTGTCTTTTACTGAGATGTAGTATATTTTGGGTCAGTAAGGGTTTAAAAAATCATATTAAAAAATTATTTCCGAAAAAAAAATGCAACTTGGTGAGCATAATAGACTTCTTTTTACAAATAATTAATAATGACCTGAAATTAATATTTATTTAACTAGGAAGGTCCCGTTGAGGTACAATATCTCTTCTACCAGGGAGAAATATATTTCACCACACAGTGGACAAACACAAAACATTCTATAGCAGGGTTGTGCAAACTCTGTCCTGGAGGGCTGGTGTCCTGCAGATTTTAGCTCCATCCCCAACTAGACACACACCTGAACCAGCTAATCAAGCTCTTACTAGGCATACTAGGAACTTCCCGGCAGGTGTGTTGAGGAAAGCTGTATCTAAACTCTGCAGGACACCGCAGGGGTGCACAAACTCTGTCCTGGAGGGCTGGTGTCCTGGAGATTTTAGCTCCATCCCAACTAGACACACACCTGAACCAGCTAATCAAGCTCTTACTAGGTATAAAACTTCCCGGCAGGTGTGTTGAGGAAAGCTGTATCTAAACTCTGGGACACCACAGGGGTGCACAAACTCTCCTGGAGGGCTGGTGTCCTGCAGATTTTGCTCCATCCCTAGACTAGACCAGCTAATCAACTCACTTTAGGCATACTAGGAACTTCCCGGCAGGTGTGTTGAGGAAAGTTGTATCTAAACTGCAGGACACCGGCCCTCCAGGACCAAGTTTGGGCTCCCCTGGTCTATAGTGTCTATAAACCAATGTCTCCATCATCCAATACATTCATACCAGAACCACTGATGAACTGTGAAGTCAGAACTTCTTCTAGACGTGATTCATCATGCTGTGTTGGTTCAGTTGTATCAATGCTTTGACGTCAGGCAGATCATAGACGATTGAGCTATTGTACTGTGCTTTCAGTTATTTATAGCTGCATTGAAACATTTTTGCAAAATTAAAAGAGCGAGACCTAGACAAGTGAATGAAAGAGAGTGAGAAACAAAAAGATCCTCGGGAATATTTTGGAATAATCAAATAATTGATCTCTTATCAGAAGTGAAGCTCATGAAATTACATTTTTCTGATAGACGACATAGTTGAAAATGAATACCATTACACCCCTGAAAACACAAGAAGGCTGAAAATATCTCTTGAAAATGAAGCTTTGTTGAAAATATATTTGGATGAAGTGACCTAGAGATGGAATCATTTATGGCCTCATTTAAACTATGACTGTCTATTTCCAGAGAAGCATAGGGGTTATTTTTAAGCCCGATATAGATGGAATTATAAAAAGTAGGTACTATGACAATGACTTTCACTCTTTGTAATGCTTAAATGGCAAAGGAACAACCAAAGTATTTAACAAATTAGAACATTCTGTGCTCAGAAAGTGGTACAAAATTAATTTTAATGGTTTAATGGCAACAGAACAAACAAATGATTTTATGAATGAACATTGGGTGGTCAGAAATGGGTACAAAACACCTTTTAATGCTTTAATGGCAGAAGACCAAGCAAAATATTGATTTAATAAATAAACAAATAAACCTTCAGTGGTCAGAAATTAGAACAAAACTCTTTTTAATGGTTTAATAGCAAATCAACAAGCAAAAGATTTCACAAATAAACATTTGGTGGACAGAAATTGCAACAAATCTTGTTTCAATGGTTTAATGACAACAGAACAAGCAAAAGATTTCACAAATACATTTTTGGTGGTCAGAAATTGGTACAAAACTCTTTGTAATGCTTGAATTTCAATACAACAAGCAAAAGATTTCGCAAATGAACATTTGGAGGTCAGAAATTGGAACAAAACTTGTTTCAACGGTTTAATGGCAACAAAACACGCAAAAGATTTCACAAATGAATGTTTGGTGGTCAGAAGTTGGTACAAAACTCTTTGTAATGCTTGAATGGCAATACAACAAGCAAAAGATTTCACAAATAAAGTTTTTGTTGGTCAGAAATTGGAACAAAATGAATTTTAATGGTTTAATGGCAACAGAACAAATTAAATATTTTACGAATGAATATTGGGTGGTCAGAAATTGGTATAAAACTCTTTTTAATGCGTTAATGACAACAGAATAAGAAAATGATTTCACAAATGAACCTTCAATGGTCAGAAATGGTAACAAAACATGTTTTAATGCTTTAATTTCAGCAAATACAAATACATTTTTGGTAGTCAAATTTAAGAAATTGGTACAAAACGTATTTCAGTGGTTTAGTGGCAACAAAACAAGCAAAAGTTTGATGGTCAGAAATTGGCACAGATCTATTTTTAATGCTTTAATGGAAACAGAACAACCAAAATAGTTTACAAATTATTATTGAGTGGTCAGAAATTGGTACAAAACTCTCAAAACTCTTAAGCTGTGTCTTGGGAATGTCAAGCTCTCATCATTGTTCTCAACTTCCAGGTAACATAAGTAAAATGATTCACTAACTGAGTGGATTCATTAGAATGTACATGGGCAAATAATGACAAATTAATAATTCATGAAATTAGACATCAAGAGCAAAATGGACCTGTTGACATTACGAGCAGTGATTGGCACTTCGCAGCTGTTGTGTAAACTCTCCAGGCGCTCATTCAAACTGCTGACATAAAACTCCATCATAACTCTATTAAAAGATTCAAGAACACTCATAAAACAAGATTTTATGCTTCATTAGTTATGTAAACATTCAGTTTAGCAGTTGTGTAGGTTGTGATTACATGCCAGAGGCGGAATATATATATATATATATATATATATCATACCTCAGTTGTGAACTTTCTACTGAGAACAGTTTAATCCAAATGGCATTTTTAATGCTTGAGAGATGCCGAAAGCTAACACACGGTATATCTATAGCTCTGAGACATTCTAATAGACTCAAAGCAGATTAGATTTTCCAAGTAGTTTTACTTTTTGAGTGAGTCTCATGATAAAAAGATGCAGTGGTTTATCTTCTGAGTAGGTAGGCTTAATTACAAGCCCCTTTGCTGTGTCCTTGAGGAAAACACTCAACAAAGAAATGCTATAGACATACAATTGTTGTAATAAGTCACTTTGAATGAAAAAGCATCAGATTAGAATTTGTTTCTTAGGTCTCTGTGGATTTAATACTCTGTAATATTTTCCAAAACCCCCTGGGAGCGTGATGTAATGGCTAAAACTCAGAGCTGGTTTGAACCCCATTAGGAGCAAACTAGGAGGCCCCATCTCCATTGAGCCCCTGAGTGAGGCACTTAACTCCAGCTTGCTCCAAGGGGATTGTCCTTATAAATTGTATACTGAAAGTCACTTTGGATGAAAGCATCTGCTAAATGAACACTTTCAACACCTTTACTCCAGAACATGACAATTTGTTCATTCACACTATGTGAAACAGCCAAGGAGAAATCAGCAAAAGGAAAACCTGCTTAGGTAAAAAGATACCAAATGCAAACAAGCAAGCAAATAAACAAACTAGGGGTTGTGTTTTCAGGTCAGATGCCAATACCGATTATTGCAGATCAAGTAGACTGATATTTTGAACCGATATATATGTATGGTGTAAAAATTAAAGCATAAGAAGGGCTCTGCCAAAAACCTTCTTTAAATGCTTTCAAATTGCATTGGCAAATCGTTTTTGAAAATGACTAATAATTATAAAAATATTTAATATTGGTGACAATAATTGGCCAGGCCGATAATCGATACCCCTAAAATAAACAAACAAAACAAACGAATGAATGTATGAATGAATATATATATATATATATATATATATATATATATATTTATATTGTTATAAATAGTAATGAAATTAATAAAATATTAAAATAAATAATCGTATTTATTTTACGGTGGGAGGGCCAAGACTCTTTTTAATGCTTGAATGTCAATATAACTGTAACGGGGAGTGAGCGGATCCATATACAAAGCCTTTATTTAAAGGGAGAGACAGATACATGGTCGAGACAGGCAGGGTCAAACAAGCAAACAGGTAAAAGCATGGGCAATCGTAGAGAATAATCCTTATAACAAGCGATAGTCCAAAAGGCAGGTGGCCCGAGACAGTGGACAACGAGATAACCAGGCGGAGAACAAAACACTGGGAACTAGGAACTTCGGGGAACAAGGAAAATAGGGACCGCTAACAAAGAACACCGACCAGATTAAACATAGCCCCAAGGAGCGGCTTCCAGACGCTCCAACAGCAAAACAGTCCTGGGGAGCGGTGGGAGGGCCAGGAGACTGAGGCAGAACCGGCAGGGTGGAAGCCTTCCAGGGCGGAGCTGGCGGCAGAGCAGGAGCCCTCCATGGCAGAGCAGGAGGTACAGTAGCCCTCCAGGGCGGAGCAGGAGGCGCCGGACCCCTCCAGGGCGGGGCCGGAGGCGGAGCAGGAGGTGCAGGAGCCCTCCAGGGCGGAGCAGGAGGCGCAGGAGCCCTCCAGGGCAAAGCCGGAGGTGGAGCAGGAGGCGCCGGAGCCCTCCAGGGCGAAGCCGGAGGTGGAGCAGGAGGCGCCAGAGCCCTCCAGGGCGGAGCAGGAACCCGCGTCATGGGCTGGGACCTGGGGAGAGCAGGGACAGAGGAGGCAGAGAGAGTAGGGGGAGAAGCAGAGAGACCCAAGGATAAAGCTGCCTCCATAGGAGGTTCTACAGCCGACGCTGACACCTCTGGAGGCATTGGCGCAGCTTCTCTGACGGACTTGAGACCAGACGGGACCTCTGGAGCAGACTTGAGACCAGACGGGACCTCTGGAGCAGACTTGAGACCAGGCGGGACCTCTGGAGCAGACTTGAGACCAGACGGGACCTCAGGAGCGGACTTGAGACCAGACGGGACCTCTGGGGTGGACTTGTGAACAGACGTGACCTTTGGAGAGTAGTGTGCGGCCCACATACTGAGAATGGTGATCGCCATCACACTGGCAGACATGATGTGACAAGGCTCTGGGCGGTCAGACGAGACGTGACTTGACTCTGGGCGCTCAGACGAGACAGGGCGAGGCTCTGGGCGGTCAGACGAGACATGACTTGACTCTGGACCGTCAGGCGGGACGTGACTTGGGCCGTCAAGCGGGACGGGACTTGACTCTGGGCCGTCGGACTGGATGTGGCTTGGTTCTGGGTGACCAGTCGGGACTCAGAAACAACAGCAGTAACTTGACTTGGCTCAATAAGTGCTGCTGTGACTTGACCTGACACGTGGAGTCCAGTGATGATTTGACTTAGCCTATGAAGATCAATGGTGACTTGACCTGGTTCATGGAGATCAGCAATGACTTGACTTGATTTGTAGAGACTGGCTGTGACTTTGCTTGACTCAGGAACCACGGCTGTGACTTTGCTTGACTCAGGAAGAGTGGCCCTGACTTCACTTGGCTTGTGAAGATCAGCAGTAACTTGGCTTGGTTCATGGAAATCAGCAGTAACTTGATCTGACACGTGAAGACCAGCGGTGACTTGACCTGGCTTGTGAAGATCAATGACTTTACTTGACTCAGGAACCACGGCTGTGACTTTGCTTGACTCAGGAACCACGGCTGTGACTTTGCTTGACTCAGGAACCACGGCTGTGACGTGACTTGACTCGTGGAGAACAGCTGTGACTTGGCTTGAGTCTTGGGGCACAGCTGTGTCCTGGCTTGACTCATGGAGAACGACAGCTTTGGCTTGACTTGACTCTGTTGCTTGACCGGACTTGGAAGCTTGACTGGACCTGGAAGCTTGACTTGACCCTGGGATAGCAGCTGCGACGTGAAGGAGCGCCTTTTTAGCTGCCCATACAGCCATTAGGGATGAATCCAGCACGTGGGCCATCATGACCACAGGCCGCGTCCAAGTGCTGGCCGAGAGTTCTGGGATGGCGGCCATCTTGTGAATAGGCTCTGGGAAGGCGGCCATCTTGTGCAGTGGCTCTGGCGTGACGGCCATCTTGACAGTGCTTGGCAGCGATAGCTCTGACTTGACTTGACACAGGAAACACAGCTTTAACCTGACTTGACACAGGAACGACGACCGTAGCTTGACTTGACCTGGAAACTTGACTTGACTCGGGAAATGCAGCTGCTACTTGACTTGACTCGGAAACTTGACTTGACTCAGGAAACACAGCTGCAACGGCTTGACTCAGGAAACACAGCTGCAACTTGCAACTTGACTTGACTCAGGAAACACAGCTGCAACTTGACTTGACTTGGAAACTTGACTTGACTCAGGAAACGCAGCTGCAACTCTACATGGCTCGGGTATGGCAGCTGTGACGGGACGAAGCTCCGTTTTCGCCGCCATCTTGTGAACGGGCTCCGCCGTCGCCGCCATCTTGTGAGCCCGCGCCGGCGCCGCCGCCATCTTGTGCACGGGCTCCGTTGTCGCCGCCCTGGTATGAACGTGCTCCGGTGCGGCCGCCATTACACGAGCAATCCAGGCGGCCAGCGGTCCCGTGGCGTCGCGCTCCTCATCCGCGACACCCACGGTAAATGGAGAGTCCACACACAAAAGTGCAAAGTCCAGAAATTCCGCGAGTGATGAACGCGGACCCTCGCGTCTTAGTCTCGCCTTCAGTGGCTCGTTAACTCCATCACAAAAAATTTCTATAATTATACAGTCCGGGAGGGTGGAATAATTAGCGATGGCCAAAAACTCACGGATGTGTTGTTCGAGTGTGCGCGGTCCTTGTTTTATCCTGAATAGTATCCTGTCTGTGTCCATATCTGTTGAATGTCCAGGAGTCCAGTGCTGCTGGATCCTTGTGTGACGGAGTATTCTGTAACGGGGAGTGAGAGGCGAGAGGCGAGCGGATCCATATGCGAGCCTTTATTTAAGGGACGAGACAGACACATGGTCGAACAGGCAGGGTCAAACAGGAGCAAACAGGTAAAACGCAGGCAATACGTAGAGAATAATCCTTATAACAAGCGATAGTCCAAAAAGGCAGGTGGCGAGACAGTCGACAACGAGATAACCAGGCGGGAGAACAAAACACTGGGAACTAGGAACTCGGGAACAAGGAAACTAGGGAACGCTAACAAAAGAACACCGACCAGATTCGTAACAATAGCAAACAAAAGATTTCACAAATGAACATTTGGTGGTCTGAAATTGTTACAAAACTCTTTTGAATGCATGAATGGCAATACAAAAAACTAAATATGTCACAAAATGAATGAGCGAATGAATAAAATGCATGAATTATAAAAATATTTTTTGTTATAAATAGTAATGAAATTAATAAAAAAAAAAATTAATGATTTATAAAATAATAATAATAATAATTGTACAATTCTACCTTACAATTAAAATGATAAAATCAGGAAGTACATATGTTATTAAATTATTAATGTTAAATTAGAAAAAAAAAAATAGAACAAAAGTATCACTTTCTTTTTCAGTAATGTAAAAGTAGCATGCGTTACTGTTTAATTAAAAAGTACTATTTTGCGTATTTTTTTCAATATTCTGATTTTTGAAAATTTATACTGGAATTATTGGAACAACATGGAATTATTCTGAATAGACAATATACAGAAATGATTTGAGATTATAGCACACTTATGTGGAAGTGCGACTGAAAGTCTGAAAAATCAAAGATGCTTCTACCATATGGCACATGTTTATTTAATTATTAAGAGCAAAGCACACTTTTAATTTATTGGGTTTTCAAAACAACTAACTCATATTTCTGTATTTTATTGATGAGCTGCAAAATCTAAATGTTAACTTTTTTAAATATTGTAGAACTTGCCTCTATAACAAGAACAGCAAATAAGGCCAAAGCCTCAATAATATATGATTGATATCCCAGCATTTCTCTTAAATTATCCAGCCGAACCATCTATAATTGGAATTTAAGTTGCACAGATGGGCTAGTCTTTGAAGAAACATGCTTACTAGTAACATTAGCAATGTTGCAATGGCTTCATTCAGGAACCAGCTGCTTTTTTCGACACAGAAAAAATAACGTCTGATTTGGCCCAGCAGCGACAAAAGCACATCTGTTCTTATCTAGCACCAGTAATTTATTCTCTATCCACGTATGGTACAAGTTTTGGGGGGAAATCTGAAGTCGGCCATTTTACCTTGCTTACAAAAAGAGTAGAATGTAAAACAAAAGGATGATATCAAATCAGATCAAATAATGAGTGCTAACCATTAATGTTTTTAATGTAAAATTAAGAATAATTGGAATAAAGATTGACAACAGATGCTTTTAAGTATTTTTCCTAGTGTAAAATGCATCGATTATAATGAGAGTAATAGTCTCATCATCTTCCAGCTTTCATTTGCAGTCGCAGCGTACATTTACGTAACAACGTGACAGCTATCATGTGTACCTCCGTCAGCTCCTCATATAAACGTACTGATTTGACCCGATCAGTGATCAACATAGTAATGCCGCAGTGCTTTCCTCTACCGAACTGTCCTCACAGACGATTAATTAACACAGACATTGAGACAGGAACTGGATGACAGTGTGATTGATGAGGGCAGCGGGTCTCTCTGCCCATTATCCATTCAAAAGAAATTAAAGCTGACTGATTAGTAATCTTTCCAGTGCCATTCAGTCTGTGGTGATCTCAGAGATATGTTTTGATGGTGTAAATAGAGGGCAAGTTCATTTTAAAATATCTTAACTACATGTTTAAAATAGGTTTCTGTTATTTTTAAGCATGTCATTTATGGCCATTTTGCCTGTTTGTTTTTTTGGCTGTGTGTGCAGAATCATTGTTAAAGGAATAGTTCACCCAAAAATGAAAAATTACTCAAAATGTACTCAACCTTAGGCCATCCAAGATGTAGTTGATTTTGTCTCTTCATCTGAATAGATTTGGAGAAATGCAGCATTACATTATTTGCTCACCAATGGATCCTTTGCAGTGAATGGGTGCCGCCAGAATGAGCGTTCAAACAGTCTATCAATTAATGTCTTGTGAAGTCAAAGGTGTGTGTTTGTAATAAACATTTTTTTCTTTAAGCTGTTCTAACTTTTAAATATCACCTCTAGCCAAAATACAAGTCCATAATCCAAAATAATGCCTTCTCTAGCAAAAAAAAAAGGTCCATCCCCTGTTGTCCCTCTTACATCAAAATCCACCAACATAGTTGTTTAAAACTGTTTTGGACGGTTTAAAATTGTAAACAGTGTTTGATCTGAGCATATTTCTCTCCTGATTCAGATGACGTAACTTTTTCACTGGAGAAAGCAGTATTATGGATAGAGGACATGACAGTTTAAAGTTAAAAATATCTTAATCTTGGATTTGTTTATTATAAGCATGTAGTTTGTGGATTACTTACTTTACTTGTGGATTGTATTCACTGCAGAGGATCCATTGGTGAGCAAGTGATATAATGCTAAATTTCTTCAAATCTGTTCTGATGATGAAACAAACTCATCTACATCGTGGATGTTTTTTTTTAAGCAAATTTTCATTTTATAGTGAACTATTCCTGAAAGAAATGCCTTGAAATATGAACACTTTGCATATTGGACCAAACTGCATTATTTGAACAAAGGACTGAAGTTTGATATTTGCTGATATTAAAATGTGCTTTTGAAATGCATTTGTCTGTGTTTAGTCTGTCATAGTGTCCTTATGTATTTGGGCATCCTGTCTAAGCCCTGAAAAAAAAAACTTTTCTGCATGTGTTAAAAACATGCTATGGCCTTCATGCTGCGTTTTTATTTAATGCTGAGGAAGATGTGAGAAGATGCTTTAAATCCCCTGAGAGAAATGCTGCAGACAGAAGACTCGAGTGGATTCAGGTTTCCAGGTGACAATAATTTATTCACACCCACATATGACATTTTTCTCTTTAGAATATTTGAACATCACATACAAGCTGCCATTGCACTGTACGCATTTTAAAATAGTGCCATCACACAGCAGAATTTTATTCTCACATGCTCTAGGTTAGACTTTTTAACAACATTCTATTTGTTAACATTAGCTTATGAACACTGGATATAATAAACTAACAATGAACAACACTTTGAGGACAGTAAGGTTTTTCATTAAATGTTTTTGAAAGAAGTCTCTCATGCTAACCAAGTCTGATTTAGTTGATAAAAAATACAGAAATATTGTGATATATTTTTACAATTTAAAAGAACTGTTTTCTATTCTAATATATTTTAAAATGCAATTTATTTATTTGACAATAAAGCTGAATTTTTAGCATTATTATCTGTGAAGACAAATGTCAGAGGATTTCGATATAAGCCAAGTGAAGACAAAACTTGGCTCTCGCAAGACTAGCACATTCTCACCAGAGCTTATGCTACACTTACGTCCTGCGTCATCTGCTGGAGATTATAGTTTATAAAGTTTTAAATATGGATATTTTTCTTACACAAATGCATTGATTCACTTCAGAAGATGTTTATTACCCCTGGATCCATGGGGAGTATTTTTATGATGGCGGATGCACTTTATTGGACTTCAATATCGAAACACCCATTCACTGCCATTATAAAGCTTGGAAGAGCCAGGACATTTTTTAATAGAACTTTGATTACATTCATCTGAAAGAAGAAAGTCATATATAGCTAGGATGCCTTGAGGGTGAGTAATTCATGGGGTGATTTTCCTTTTTCGGGTAAACTGTCTCTTTACATAAATCAAAAAACAATTAAAGTACACTACA
Organism: Labeo catla; assembly: GCA_012976165.1. Lineage (NCBI taxonomy): Eukaryota > Metazoa > Chordata > Actinopteri > Cypriniformes > Cyprinidae > Labeo > Labeo catla. The sequence goes on from VONZ01000087.1 coordinate 1,441,898, forward strand.
CTACAGTAACACTACATGCCTAATGACACATTTGAGAACTTTAGATGATTTATTTACACTTTTTAAAAAATAGCTAATTATCAGCCTGCCAAAATGAATAACTGTACTGAATGCTAATTCATTCTTTGTATAGCAAACATTTACTCAATTCTGCTCTTCAACCCAGGTTTACATTAAGCTCTTTTCCATCCACAGGCCAAAGGTTTCTAAATTGCGTTGATGACCCAGGCTCCTTGACATGGTTTCTTTTTTCCACTGTGGCTTGCTTCACCGCTAGCTTCATGAGTGAATGCAACCCACACACCAAGCCTTTTCCACCACGTTTCCATTCAACACTGTCATTTTCCCCTTTAAAAGTGATCATCTGTAGTATGTTGGAGAATCAATGGCTATTAAGGATCCTCAATTGAGAGTCATTAACCCCTCCAACCCCTGTTGCTTGGACTGATTATTCACAAAGTCAAGATTTCACCTTGACACCTTTCACCTTGTAATCGAGCACATTCACCAGTTTCATTATTCTTTCCTTCAGCATTTGTAAATATGGATTTAAAAAAAAAATGACCTTTTGACTGTTTGAAAATAAATAAAAGTGCAGTGAGATATGAAAGAATAAAAACAGTAGGCGCTGACTCATATAATTACCCGCTAAGTATTTTACACTTTTGTCTGGGAAAACACTTTCCACGTAGACCTTAAGTTTGTACAGTGACCTTTTTTCTGCCTGGAGGTTTTCATTGTTGTTGGTGATTAAAGTGCAGGTTTGATGGACGTGGGTAAGACGGAGGGTTATCTGTATTAGGGACTGAATGCCTGTGGGAGGTCCATGACCTCTAACGTAATCTTGATTAGTCTCAGGAGCGCTTGCTTTTCTGCACAAAATGCCATAGTTTAGAAAAGAAAGGTCTTTCCATTGGTGCAACTTGGATCTCAAACTTCCAGAGGGCTTATTGCTTTGTTGTTGTTGTGTATGTTACTTGTCTATGGGTTGCTTCCAAACCGGCACAGTGAGAAAGAAAATATCCGAGGTGGTTCTCTGTAAATAAAAAGAAATATGAAAAGCATGTGTCTCACACAAATAGATTAACATTTCTAAAATTCTTGGCTGTGATCCTTAAAGCGATAGTTCACCCAAAAATGAAAATTCTGTTGTTAATTACTCACCCTCATGTCGTTCCAAACCCGTAAGACCTTCGAACACAACATCGTCTTCTGAACACAAATTAAGATATTTTTGATGAAATCTGAGAGCTTTCTGAAACCTCTATACAGCAATTCAACTGAAATGTTTCCAGACGTAGCTTCTTTATGTATATTTTTGCATAGTTTTGGTGACTTTACTACCTCAAATGTGGTAAATAGCAATACAAAACTGAGGAAGACACGTCCAAACTTTTGACTGACTGTATAGTTGACTTTACAGTTTCTGTAGATCTGGCACAGTATATGGGAAATAATGTACTGTGTTTAAATGGTTTCCTTAGATGCACTTGATATATTGTCTTCAGACAAATTTCTGCAAATAGCATTTAACAAAGAACTCAAATGATTTACATTGTTACATGGTTCTGTCAGCTGTTTTGAAAGCATCAATCACAGAAAGCTTTTCCTGCCTAATAGAGTTTGCATCAAAAACCAAGTGCATTTTCAGTTTCAGCTGCAATTATTTATTTATTTGACCGTCTTTATGCATTTTAATATTATTATAATTTCCCAGTGGCAAACATCCAAATACTAGAGCAGGACCTCTAAGCTTTGTAGTCCAAAAACTCATTTGTCCCAGATTTCAGAAAGCGCAGCCGATATGGCATTTGACACTTGGAGCAGCAGTTTATAGTGCTGAGCTTGTACTTTCTCGAACATGGTGGACATCGAGCAAGGCTGCGACAACTGACACATTAGGTTGTTATGCAGAAAGATTGTCAGATCTCATTTCATTTGTGACTTTGCCTTGTTGTTTTGGGAGGCTGAGAATTCGACCTTCATTCCGCAAGCTTGACACGCGGCTCTCCAGAGAACACCGTTACTCTATCAGTGTAAGATATACACATCTCTTACCGCCAGACTGAACACATATACTGTACTGCACACCAGTGGGCACAGGGAAATAAAATGCTTGCTACGCTGTCCAAAAGATTCAACAATGTTAACCTGATTAGACCAAATTACATAAACATAAATGAAACATAATGTCACTTATTGGGAAACATAAACGAGAGAGAAACACAATACTATCTGTCCTCAAAAAGACAGCAGGCCCATACATATGGTAAAAAATCAAGAAATCAATAACAAATGTTCTGTGAATGGAAGTGCTTAGCATGCAAAAAAAAAAGTTCACAGTTAATAACAATTGTTAATAGTTAATATTAATACTAATTAACAATAGTATCATAGTACGCAGAACCTGATTTTACCAAGTACGACATGTTCCTGGATCAACATCTTTGCTGACCCTGGAACAACATTGTGATTAACCAATCAGATTTGAAAAAAAACATTTTATAGTTTTTGTGAAGTTTAGGCTTACAATCACTGTTTGCTGCTTGTACATCAGTGTCATTCATCTATCATTTCCTCTGATTTTAGGGATTACTCATGGGTAAGGTTAGGTTTAGGTGTAAGGATGTGGTCAAGATTAAAGTTTTGGATTAAAATGTTGTCAACAAAAAAATGTCAACAAAATATGTTGACCCAGGAACACATCTAACTCAGCAAAATCAGGACGTGCATTATATTACATACTATAATACTACATTTACATTAAATGTACAGATAAAATAAAATAGGGTAAAAAGGTTAAAGGAATACTGTATAAAAAAGTAGGATTGCAAATTTCATCTCAGTACGGCCAGTTTTTTTTTTTTTTTTGACTAAATGCAGTTTGATCAATTAATAATTTGTGACCCAGGACCACAAAACCAGTCATAAGTAGCACAGGTATAATTGTAGTAATAGCCAAAAATACATTGTATGGGTCAAAATGATTTTATAATAATTTTGTAATTAATAATATTAGATAATTTTATACCAAAAATCATTAGGATATTAAGTAAAGATCATGTTCCATGAAGATATTTTGTAAATCTCCTACCATAAATATATCAAAACCAATTTTTTGATTAGTAATATGCATTGCTAAGAACTTCATTTGGACAACTTTAAAGGCAGTTTACTCAATGTTTTGTTTTTTTGCACCCTCAGATTCCAGATTTCCGAATAGTTGTATCTCGAACAAATATTGTCCTATCCTGACAAACCAAAAATCAAAGGAAAGCTTATTTAGTCAGCTTTCAAATGATGTATATGACTGATTTTGTGGTCCAGGGTCACATTTGTAAATATGAATTTATATTAATAATAAATTATAGGTTTAAAAAAATAAAAATCATAAAACCTTTCATTTTCTTTCCATACCTTCAGTAACATGGATACTGTCAGCACTGCAATTAAAAATGTTCTAAAAATGTTACAAAATATTATGATTATTTACTACTTCTCACTTCCTTTTTGATCACATCCAGTGAATTATATGCTCAGCGTTTGGTTCAAAGCAAAAATATCATCTATTCAATTAATTTGCATCATACACATCCATTGAGTCAACAGACATTGCCGTATTTGTTTTCCCTTTGTAGACGACATTCATTAGTCTGATAAAGACAATCATAATACACCGAAATGAACTATGTGTTGTTGTTAAAAGCTTTTTGTCACAGTGAACACTGCCTCATGATTGTGCCAAATAGCTAATGGGGTGAAGCAGCATTTTCATAATGAAAACCCAAAGCAATAAGGAAGAGAAATGACTGTGTTCATGAGGACTCTGTCTGCATCTTCCATTTAAAGCCACATTTGCCACACACCCCAAACACAATGTATTGCTCATTAAGAGCCTTGCAACCGGAGAAACCCTACTTGTTGATATTGAAACACATTCATTGAACTGACTTTGTTTTGTCCCTTTATGCCCATTTCTTTATGGACTGTTTTTAGCAGAGGAAAGTTATAAATGAACTTCATATGAACTCCAACTCTAATATCAAGCTCTCATGCGCTGCAATATATCTTGTTGTTTTATGCATGTAAGTATGGGTTTGTGTATTTATGTATACATATATGCATATTTATTCACAGTGACACATTTAGTACTTTGGGGGTAAATGTGCCACTTTTAGGGATATTTCTACTGGAGAAGCTTGGGTTCAAATGGTTACAGTCCAATAGTCTCACACCACACAGCCAAATGTTTGACGATCAGCATAATGCCCTATTCATTTTGAAGCCTTTTCTGATCAAGAACAACCCACTAAGACAGGAACGTCCATCTGAGACCACTGGTTTTGAGTTAAGATTATGCAGTGGCAGAAATGTTCAAAATACCTATATAATATATAATGACGTTACGCTTATTTACATTTGTTGTCCCCTCTAAATCAGGGGTTTTAAATAAAATAAAATAAAATAAAATAAAATAAAATAAAATAAAATAAAATAAAATTAATTTAATTTAATTACATTTAATTAAATTAAATTAAATTAAATTAAATTAAAATTAAAATTGATAACCGTTGTGCTGCCTAATATTTTGTGGAAACTGTGCTATTTATTATTTATTTATTTATTTTTATCTAGCATTTTGTTCCTTTTTTTATGACAATGTAAAATTTTTTACTGTCATTTTGATCAATTTAATGCAGCCTTAACAAAATGAAACAATAAAATAAAATATAATAAAATTTAAAATAAAATTTAATTAAAAATAAAATAAAATGAAAATAAAATAACATTTATTGTTAAAGGAGCTACTTTTAAATTACTAAAACTATTCATTTTTTAATCATTTAATTTAGCCAAGTCTAGAACATCATACTAAGTTTATCTAATTGAAATGTGGTTTCTGATGTTCAGTGGTTTGGACTTCTAGGTAATATTCACTCCAAGATGAAACCTTTTTTTTTGTCATTTTAACAATTGTATTTACTTTCTTCTGTGACACACAAAATTAAAATTTAGGCAGAATATCCAAGCTTGTGTGTTTCCATTCAAATGAATGGCAGTTTACACAGCCAAACCAATGAGAAAGCAAGAAAATGTATATAAACTTTCCCTCCCTACCTTCTGTCTCCTGCTTGCATTATTTCAAGATGCTAAAGTAGAACTGAATTTGTATTCGCTCACAGTATATAAAAGGGATCGATGTTAGGAAAAGCCATACACAGTACAGGCCCAGCTCTACTGTATATCACAGTCAATAGTGCAGTTGGTTTCACACCAGCACACTCTTACCTGTGATGGCCAATGAAGATGTGGACAGGATGAGAGCCACAGTGTTGAACTGCCAAGCTGTGCTTAATGTAACTGTAATGTGAAATAAGTCTGTGGTGTGTGGGATCAATGGCTCCTTAAACCAGCTCATTTATTAGCCTCTTTTCCACACTGCTGATCAGAGTCGACTGACATCTTCAACCGACAGTCCATATGTATATAGCTGACATGATATATAAAAAGAATGATAAAGAAGATATATAGAAGAATGATATATAGACAACTTAATAGCCGTGTGAATACTGATACTGTACATCTCACTAAACAAAACAATGATAAACCATAATGATAATGAAAACTGGAAAGTGACATTTTTTTTTTGTTGATTTCCAACAATTAGCAAGAAATAAAAGCAGCACAAATAAAATCTAAATGTATTTCTGAACTAAATAAATAAATCCTCAATATACAACATGAATATCCATTTAGGATATTTTATTTTATTTTATTTATGATGGATTAAATTGATCAAAGTGACCGTAAAAACTTTTACATTGTCAAAAATTTCCACAAAATATTAGGCAGCACAACAATGTTTTCAACATTGATTATAATAAGAAATGTTCCTTGAGCAGCAAATCAACATATCAGAATGTTTTCTGAAGGATAATGTGACAGTGAAGACTGGAAAATTCAGCTTTGCATCACAGGAATAAATTATATTTTTAAATACATTACAGTAGAAACTGTTATTTTAATATCTCACAATATTACCGTATTTTAGGATCAAATAAATGCTATGCCAAAAATGTTTTGTATGCTAGAGCATTTTACATATGTACAAATCATCATAAATACTAATAAGATCATGTTGAATATCTAGGATTTACTTTCTTTGTTGATTGTAAATTGTATTTGTTATCTTTAGAACAACAAACAAATCAAATGTCTGGTGCAAGTGGCAAATAAATACTTGTGATTCTGATTAAAAGAAAGGGAATGTAAAATCAACTGAGCAGCAAATTAACAAACTCAAATCCAGATAATTCTTGCCCTGCTCCTCCTAAATGAACCAATATGTGGATCAGATCAGTGAGCAGGAACCGCTTGCCTCTGGCTACACTTGACTAAACCAAGGGAACATTAGGAAAGAAAAAACTGAAAATAGAAAAAGAAGAAATGCTGTAAGGAATGCTGTCAAAACTTGGCTGTTTTGTGATGCATTATGCTGTATGTGATGTATGTAAATAGAATATACTGAAAACTGCTATAGCCAAATATTCTTGTATAATGGTGCAGAAATGCATGCAAAGTTAAGAGTGAAGAAACTTGTAAAATGGTTCACAAAAAAAAAACAAAAAACAAAAAAAAAAGGCTACTTAAGCACACAGTTTATGAATAATGCTATTGGAGTCCCATATTTATTTTTATCTCATAAGGTGCTTTCAGAGCAGAATATCACTTCAGGCATCCATGCATGCTTAAAAAATAAACATTAATCTAAAGTTGAATGTTAAGTTTCATGCTAGCTTAATGCCCAACTTTAAGTCTAAAAGGATGTTGATTTGGGGAATTGAGGAACCTACAAAGTGCAAAGCATTGCAGCATTTTAAAACCCCTCGGATAAACAACCATTCATTTTTAAACACTTCGTTTTAATCAAAAAGTAATGCCGTTCCCTTAACATACCCATTGCTTGATCTTTCTTTAATAATCATATCAGATCATGATATCGTTACGTTTTGAACTGGTCTTCGCACACAAACTATGTGCTTCAGATCATAAGTTCTTCTCAAGGTGTCTCCTGAGAACATTATAATGTGGCCAACTTCAACATGGCTAGTAGGTTTCTTCATGTACTGTTAAACTCATAAATGATGTTCTTAAGATTGTTTGGTGCTTCAAGTCTAATGAATTTGTTATAAGCAAAACTCCAACTGGAGATTTCCGTTCAGTACTCCCTTTTGGAGATGTCTCTGATTTTATTCTCAATTTTCTTTTCTCAAATTTCGCTGTCTTGGCAATATCTGTTTGAACTGAAACATATTTGCTCTATGTACATATGTCAATGGGAAACTGGGCTGTCCACATAATTTTTCTTTTTCCAATGCCACCTTTTGAACTGCCCAAAGGGGTGTTTTTTTTATCTGTACTGGGATCAGCTTCTAAGTCTTCTGGTGACACCAGAATCAAAGCTCTTATGCTGCTCCAGAACATAAGAGACCCCATTGCTTCATCTTCTGGGTGACTGACATTGCCGCTGGTTACTGTCATGTGACCACTGATCCTCACTATATTCTCTGTGATTGTCATCAGAGCAGATGTACAACACACTGAGTAGGTAACATTGTTACAGGGAAGACTTTGAGGAGAAAAACTTTTAGTGTGTCAAATATTCTTTGTTGGCAATCTGACTCTGACTTTTGAGTTTGATTAAAGCTCAGTCAAAAGTATTTGTGACAACATGTTGATTACGCCATCATAATTTCCAAATGTCTCTCATTTCTTTGAATTTTCTTCAGCAGGTAAAGTTACAGCACGAGTCTGCATTTCTCTCGCCTCCCCTGAGCCCATTAAGTTTTAACAGACCCCTAAAACAGTGGTTCTCAACTTCAGGCCTCAGGGCTCACTGCTCAGCACATGTTGTATGTTTCTGAATCTGACACACTCAGTTCAGTTCCTGGACCTTCCTCCTAACGAGCTGAAGATCTGAATCAGGTGCGTTAAATGAGGGAGACATACAAAATGTGCAGAGAGGTGGGCCCAGAGGATTGGAGTTGAGAACCACTGCCCTAAAGCATGCTATAATTGAGAATGAATGGAGGAAAGTCACATGAGAGGAGGCAATGCCTCCATCGCGATATGATTGGATATGACTGGTTATGTTCTGCTGTGATTGGCTCATGCAATAAATCCCGCTTCTTGTGTTTGTGTTTCGCATTTGAGAATCAGTCTGAATGAACAATATAATGGTGTTAATGGGAAGACTAGTTTAAAAAAGTAAGTAAATGGCTCACACACTTAGATATAACAATTTTTTGTCAAAATAAGACTTAAAATGGCATGGAAAAATTATTTGGGAGTTTTTAGTGAGTAATCAGCTGGTGAAACTTAAAGTAAATCTCTGTGTCTGTGACCAATATTTACCAAGCTTTGATGACTGATGACCTGAAAAATAAGTTGAAAGTTAACTATTAAAAAGAATAGCTCACATACGTTCACAAATAAAATATATTGTTTAAATTGTTTACATTTTTTTTTTCTTCTTCTTTCTTTCTTCTGTAATGTTTATTTAACCAAGAAAATGCGACTGGGACATGAACTTACATTTAATAAAAAAAAACTGGACCACAAAACTAGTCATAAGGGTCCATTTTTTGAAAGTTGTCCAAATGAAGCTCTTAACAATACATATATAATTAAGTTTTGATATATTTATGGTAGGAAATTTTCAAAATATCTTCATGGAACATGATCTTTACTTAATATCCTAATGAGTTTTGGCATAAAAGAAAAACCAGTAATCTCGACCTATATTTTTGGCTATTTCTAAAAATATACCCATGCTACTTATGACTTATGGTTTTGTGGTCCAGGGTCACATATATAGGAACTGTATGTACTGTAAGTGCTGCTGAAGTGGAGATTTCTGGCTCAGTGCAGGTTAATACAAATATATATGTATATACAATTGATATATATTGAATATGCATTGTAACTACAGACACAAATAGATAAAGTGCAATAAAATAAACACTTAAATGTGCATTTTGGATGTTTTCTTTCCACTAGTCTGAAACAAGTGATGTTATTGAAGCAAAATAGCCCAACATCGCAAAAACTGACCAGTGCATGAAAAAGCACTATTTTTTTCCTCATGAAATCTAGAATGTTGTAGAACAGCCACATTTTCCCCTGTTGCTACTTTGGCCCATTTGACCAGAACATTTCTCATGCCCTGCTGTATCTGTCTGAGCTGTGCATCTCTAATCATTGGATTGCGGATTAAAGTCTTTCTTCAGTTCAGGGCTGTCCTGTGATGCAGGCTGAATTCCCTCAATACTGAACCGTCCATTAAACAATGACTTGTCCAGGCTGGTTTGGATAATTTGTGTGTGAAACATTAGTGTTATAGACAGCTGTCAACCTGGAAGGATGGCTTGTGTCCAAAAACTGACACAGAGCAGCACACACTTGAATCCTGACATCCAACAGAGCTTAGACCTTTGTTTTCAAATAGTTTGGAGAGTTTGTGTATTATATCCATTCTGGAATATCCAGAATGTTATCATATCCATTCTGGAATTGTTGTACTGTAATTTAGTTATCATATCCATTCTGGAATTGTTGTACTGTAAAAAAAAATATTTAAAGTATGTTTGGAGTACATTTTTTTGTTAGAGATAGGTCTAATTTCTTGCTAAAACATTTAATGCATTAAAGGTATAGTTCACCCAAAATGTGAAAAGTCATTGTTTGCAAAAACACATCAAGGGGAAGGACAGTAAATTATGAGTGAGTCCATTAATTCAACTAGTTCATTTAAAAACATTGATTTATTTATGAACAAAACCAATGTCTTTATGAGTGTGTATCTAATTAATTTACTAAACTGATTCATTCATTACTGATACATTCTGACTGCCTTTATGAGTGAGTCATTGATTCTTAACTAATTTATTCAAAAACTTACTTACTTAAAAATTACTTTATGAACAAAACAAGTGACTGTCTTTGAGTAAGTAACTGATTCATTGACTCAACTGAATCATTCAGCACAAATTCATTCTTGAACAAAACAAGTGACTTTATGAGTAAGTCATTGATTCATTTACTTAATTCATTCAAAAACACAGGTTCATTCAAAAACCAAACAAGTGACTTTCTTTATGAGAAAGTCATTGATTCATTTACTCAACTAATTCATTCAAAAACATTGGTTCGTTCATAAACAAAACAAGTTACTGTCTTTGAGTGGGTAATTGTTTCATTTTCTCACCTAAATCATTCAACACTGATTCATTCATGAACTAAACAATAGACTGTTTTTGAGTGATTAATTGATTCATGTAATAAAATGAATCATTCAACACTGATTCATTTTTAATTGAAACAAGTGACAGTCCCTATGAGTGAGTCATTGATTCAGTTACTCAAATAATTCATTCAAAAACACAGATTCATTCATGAATTAAACAAGTGATGATCTTTATGAGTAAGTCATTGATTCATTTACTCAGGTAATTAATTCAAAAACACTGATTCATTCATGAATGAAACAGGTGATTCTCTTTTATTTTACCTAACCAAGTCATTTAAAAGCTCTTATTCAGTTATTTTTAAATCAAAATCTAAAATGTAAATGATTACTCACCAAAATGTAGTAATTTCATTTAAATGTAACATGGTAAGAAAATGATCATTTAAAACCAGTTCGAATGAAGCTTCTCTATGGAAAGGGTCACCTTAACCTCTGATCTACTGTATAATGAATAGAAAGATTTCATTTGTTCAGTAATGAGCGTGCTGCCAATACACTAATTGAGTTAAAGTGTTCGTTAATGTGTCCCTGAATTAATAAGTCTTTTCAGTTCCATTGAACCTACTGTTTTGTGATGTAGTTGTCATCGTACTGAGAACCTATGATACTGATAAAATCCAAACATAATTATGTATATGCTGTCCAAACCATCTGTGTTTTGAATCTGAGGCTTAAAGGATTAATAAATCTATTTTCTCATCATTGCATTGTCCATTCCACATGTTGAGATAAGGGGTTTCTTCTTTTCGTTTGCTGGACACTTTACAACCCTTTCTGAACAAAATCAATGCAACCTTAGAAAGAGAGAGTATTTCATTTACTCTTAATGGAGAGTTTTTCATACATGCTATGTATCATTCTCATTTAGAGATTCTGAGAAAAACATTCTGAAAATAGCTTTTAGTTGCAATTAGTTGAGAAAAAGAGAAATGTAGTTAGAAGAAGCAGGACTACACATTTAAATCAACATTTAAATAGTCATTTCCTTTAACAGTCATAGAAAGTAATTATTGATTGTTTTCAATTTAGTTTATGGGTCAGAAAAGCTCAATAAAATTACAACACAATTCAACATTATTTTTATTCACACTTCAGAAATCTAAGCTATCTGCAAAAGAGATGTTATGAAAGTCTTTCTTTATATGAAGCTACAAATTAGTGATGCCAAAACGTTTGCCAGTTTAGCATTGTTAGATTTAGAGTATTATGATTTCATTGTATTGAGCATAGTATTCCCAAACTTTGTGAATTCTGCTGTCTGGCTTTGATGGTGTATTGTTCCAAAGCTAGTTACAAAAATTATTTGAGTACTAGGGTGTAATTTTGTCTATTTTCAAGATAATTAGGCAGTGAGGAAATTGATGTCCAGCCAGCATGTTAATGTTAATTATATACATCAGTGAGCAAAGACACAAATGAAAACCCACAGAGAACAGAGAGAGAGGTGGCATTATCACACTGGCTAAATCTCTCATTTGGTGCTCATAGATTTACATTCAGCACTCAACACAGAATAGAAATGTTATCTAAAGTAAATTAATTAAAGGGAGGGCGAAAGTTAGAAGGAAGTGAATTGTTCAACCCAATCATGTGCCTGACTTCTTGTTTATTTAACCAACATTGAAAACAGCTTAGTATGCCTCTAACTGAATTGAGGGGAAAATGATTGTCATATGGTTAACGGTGGATGAATGCAACCACACAATTGATATAAACTATGTTTAAGTAAAACATGTACCAAACTTATCAAAATCCAACGTGATCTCATGGTATGCATTTTATGTAAAATGTGGTTCTACAAAACGTACATTTACTGATGTTTTCAAGACGTACAATACCAACGGTTTTTTTACAGCATCTAAACGTACAAATACTTACGTATTTTCAGCATTTAAACTTACAATACTGACATTGACGACACCTAAAAACGAATCCTTATGAATATTGAAATCACGGCATTAATTTCATTATCGTTGTTTTTATTTGTCATACCAATGATCTTATGTTTTTAATTGCATTATTAAATTGTAATATTTCATGATTTCTGCTGCCCGCTTGTTTCCAAGAATGGGCCTACATAATGTTAAACAACACTACACTTTAAACCCTTAAAATAAATAACATTTCTGCAATCGTTTAACCATTCATGTAATATTAATGTGACGGGACACAAAAGGAGTTTTCTCCAACGTGCTGTGACTAACAATAGAACCATAAAATACACCGAACATGCATCATAATTACAAAATGAAACAATTTTATTTGTGCGCTGTAATCCAGATCTTAGGAATCCACACGATTGCGAGGAACGGACCCAAATTCAAGCCTTTACCCGGCGATCTTCATCTCCATCCCGAGCAGCGAGCCCAGCAGCAACAGCAAGAAACTCGCGCTGAAGTGCATTTTACAAATTCAAATAGTGACGCATCAAGAAACGACAGTAAACCCATTGCCTCAAAATTAAGTAAATATTGACACTTGACAATTCACTTAACTTATTTTTTTAATTATACATGAAGTTTATTTACTTAATAATTTTAAAGCAACAGGTTTCCTCATTTATATATTTATTTATTTATTTTAAGTAAAGTCAACTTATTACTTTTTACAGTGAAAAAAATGTAATTGACATGAACATCTTGGATGAAATGGGGGAGAGTAAATCATCAGAAAATTTAAATTCAAGAGTATACTAATACTTTAAGGAGGCAGGCATTATATATATATATATATATATATATATAATGCCTATTTTATATTTTTTTTTTTATGTGCAAAGTACAATATTGGTTTTGTGTGAAAATAAACAAACAAATCCATAAAGCAACCAGCCTAACCCAGTCTAATGTATCCTAACCTAACCTAACTAATAATCTAATCAGTAGTTGTAACACTAGATGACCATCTTGATCTATCCCTAATTTCAACATCAGACTCTATAACTGATGATATTACTATCATAACCTAAAAATGAGCCTATGTGTTTATTCACAAAGTCAGTTAACACAAAAAACGTATTGCATACTGAGGGGCCACAATCTCACACTATTGATCTGGTATACATAAATGCATTTTGTGTTGTTCCATTGGCACATTTTCACTATGAGCATTGTTTAGTAACAGCCATTTCGCACTGCAGGTAGAAATATGTAGAAATTAATAAGCCTTGAAGACAAAGGCGGAAAAAAGGAGATTGTGTTAAAGCCATTATGCGCTAAGCTTTTTTTTTTTTTTTTACACTACACACAAATGTGTTTTAATGAAACTGGAAGTCACACAGTCATCATTCATCTGCTGGTTTTAAAGCTACTGAAGCACAAATGCAACACATAATGCAATTCAGCCCAAAATGCAAGATGCAAGATTTGAAGTAAAAAAGGGAACCTTTTAGGAAAAGCACTAATTTGAGAATAGACTGTAAAAATATAAATTCGCTCTTCTTCCGTATCTTGCCTCCATGCAGCCCAGTATGGAGTCCAGCCAACGCAATTACAATAGAATAAGGGAAGACCTGATGTGGGCGCTACTGAGTGTACTTAAAATAGATTACTTTGGGAGCCTGGGCAGTCGATCAATAGGGATGTTGATTACAATAAGCCCCCAGACACTCGGACCACACATTATTTATCCTCTGTGTCTGCTTAAAAAGAATTAGAAATCTATGGTGCATACAGCCCATTAATGCATCTTATCCTTTTGTTGAAAAAAGCAAGCAGCATAAAATGGGAAATCCTGCCTGAGCTTTTGAGCAAATTAATATTCTTTTGATGGGTATTAAAAGACTACATGTAATGCAATAATTAGGACCTCCTGTCAAGTTCATTTATGAACATGAAAGAGATGTGGAACATTTTAGCATTTAGGAGGTCAGGTATAAATATATTGTCAATATATCTTGGTAAAAGATCAATATTAGGAAGTACTGAGACTGCTGGGGAACATGAATTAGTCAAAAGGAGCAATATGGAACAAAATTAAGGATGGACAATATTAAAATTCTGGCAGATACAGATTAGCCAGTCATTATATTATATTATAGCCAAAACAGATAACCAGAAAAGCAGCTAAAAAGTTTTCAATGAATGAATGCATGAATGAATGCATGCATATTATTGGTAAAAAAAAAAAAATAGCTTGGTCAAAAATCAGCAATTTGTCAACCTGGTTAGAGCTGGTGAGGACCTGGTTGGGTCGCAGTTCAAACCAGAGCTTTAAATGGTTGGTATGTACATGTTTTTATCAACCACTCCAATTATCAGTTTTCCTCTCAGTGAATAATCACACACCTAGAGAGAAAGTTAAGCAGGAATAATTGTAATTTCAATGAGCGGAAGAGTTAATATCACAGCTCTACATTTTATTATATGCCCTGACATTTATCTAAAGCTTTCAGAGTTAAGGCTGACCAACTTTTGACCCAAATGTCAAAATATCTTAGATCTAGGGAATAAGATAGACTTTCCCATTATTCCTCTGCTTCCTTATAATCTCTTTTCTACACATCCTCTGAAATGTCAGCACTCTGGCAGCAAAACATTTCCTTTTGGAGGAACTATAAAATGACATATCAATGATTTTAGATCTGGTGAGAGACTGCGAAAAATTAGGAGAAAGATACAGGGAAAAATAACAGTAAGTTTCTCCTCTTCACCAGTGGATTCAACGGTAACCTAAAAACTCTTCAAAATATCAGTATAACAAAACAAAGCACTAAAATGTCATGGTTAAAATGGTTACATGAAATAACACATTTTTGACATTTACTCTCCCCATTTATTCCCATGCAAAGCACACTGGGAAATGAAAATACTTTGTCCAGTTTCAGAATAGCACAAGTTGAAGGAAGTATTGTAAATCAAACCAGCTAAAGGTGATTTTTAATTGAAAGATCCAGGAGCAAAGGTGCTGCAAAATTTAATTATTAAGATAAACAACTTTCTCAGTTCCAATTATAGATCATGATTCAGACCATCCAACAATGCAGTTTAACTTTCTGTAGCAATGTCAGACATCAGCTGTAAAAACAGCTTGAGGCGAATTATAGTTGTCCAGTGGAACCTAATTTAATAAATGACTGAAATGAAACTCACAGATTTCTTTTTCTGAATTCTGATATTTTCTATCATCCAAAAATAAACCTTATACTAAATCATTCATGACTCCCAACGTCTGTGAAGCTCTGAGAAAATTAGATTTTTTTTAACTGGTCCTGCTTACTGTAATTAGACTGTGTGCATCAGTTTGTGAAAATGGGACTTTGCTAAGCACAAGAAATCTCCCAAATTCCAGCCCTTTTAAATCAACTAGTGCAGTGACATTTTCACAGTTGATCAGATGGGGCTAGGGCTGAATAAACATCACGTTGAACTGCGGATACCTTCGTTGTGGCTATCTGGTGGGATCAAAAGATGTAAACTCTTGGCAATTGTTGTGGCAGAATTGCCATGTCAGCATTTCATAAAATTCTCTGTCTCTGGAGCCTCTACTAACAGGTTCCCTTTAGTCAACAAAATTATATTTCATCCCAAATTTTTGCTTATAGAAGCACTGAACTTGCTTATCCAATGTGGGATAGGACTAAAACCTCACAATGTTGGTTTTCATTTCTTCCATTTCTGATGAGACCCCAGGTCTCAATTCTAGCAGCATCCGTACAGCACGGCTGATTTAGTTAATATGGATTTCGAGAAGCTATATTAGGGATTGTTCACCTAAAAATGAAAATTACCTTATGATTTACTCACCCTCAAGACATCCTAGGTGTATATGACTTTCTTCTTTCAGATGAATACAATCAGAGATATATTAAAAACTGTCCTGGCTCTGCCAAGCTTTATAATGGCAGTGAATGGCTGTTGAGATTTTGAAGCAAAATAAAGTGCTCCACACGGCTCCGGTGGGTTAATAAAGGCCTTCTGACCGGTGTCGCCAAGTCTGCGTTTTTCCCGCAGAATTGATCTTATTTAACACTGTTGCTGTGGGTTGTTTTTCATGTCCGCAAGCTGAATCGACCCCAATAACGTGATATTTAGCCCCTGGAATGCGAATTTACCAGGGAAACCCCAACAAAAGACGTGTATTTTATTCCCCAGAATTTTTAATTTTTAATGAATTTTTAACGCAATTGAGCTAGTTTTGAGTAGACTAGCGGCAGAAGGTCTGGAAACTTTGGCCGCTTTGAATGGCCAGGGCCCACCCAAGAGGCCATATGACTGACAGGTACAGCAACCAACCACAATTGTGCCACGTCATGTTTAGGGGTCATGTTTAGGGGCATGTTTTGGATTAAGCTGGTCCTTAGCTGGATTAAGCTGGTCCTTTGCTGGTTTATGTTGGTCATGTTGCTGGTCAAGGACCAGCATAAACCAGCAAAGGACCAGCTTAAACCAGCATCAAAACATACCTACCAGCATATGCTGTTTTTTTCACCAGGGATAACAAATCTCTCTGACTTTACATTTTTCACATACTTTTGAAAATCCAGCGTTTAGTTGATCCTGATAAGCGCTCGTCATCACAGTTGTAAACATGATGGCTTTCTTCTTTCGTGAAGGGGTTTGGTGCCACAGAATGTTTGTTTCCAGGTAGAACGTTAAAGAATGCGACACACACATCTCCCAAAAATCCTGTATAATGTAAACAATCTGATGACTGAAACTCCTGAACTGTTTCCAAGTAAGCGTGCCTTATGCATCAGACGTTTAGCCAATGTTCCATGGGCGTGACGTCTGAGGCTGAGACTAAGTTTTGAGTAGCTAGTGGGTAGGTTTTATTTTGAAAACCTGGCAACCCTGCTTCTGAAGCAAATCAGTGTGGATGTGTAAGAAAAATATCCATATTTAAAACTTTAGAAACCTATTCTCTAGCTTCGACTAACTGTCATACATTCACGAGAGAGTTGTGTATATGCTAGTCTTGCAAGAACTAGAAATCCTCTGACATTCTTCTTTACAAATCCTCGTTTTCTACTTCTAATTCATGACCGTTGTTTTGTTTTGCTCTCTGCAGTGCACTTTCATATTCGTCACTTCTTACCATAGCTTATGCTGCTTATGCTACATCATCCGCTGGAACGGCACTCTTTTCATGAACACGTACGACAGTTACGGTTTATAAAGTTTTAAATAAGGATATTTTTATACACAAATGCATTGGTTCACTTCAGGAGGCCTTTATTAACCCTTCGGAGCCATGTGGAGCACTTTTTATGATGGATGGATGCGCTTTAATGGACTTCAAAATCTCAACACCCATTCACTGCCATTAAAAAGCTTAAAAGAGCCAGGACATTTTTTAATATAACTCCGATTGCATTCGTCTGAAAGAAGAAAGTCATTTACACCTAGGATGGCTTGAAGGTGAGTAAATCATGGGGTAATTTTCATTTTTGGGTGAACTATCCCTTTAAATGAGTGCTATTACCTAAAACAGCTTGAATGTCTCTTGACTGGATCATGGCTCATAGACTATGGTTAACTTGAAAGCGTGCTTGAGATAAAGTGACACAATTCAGTTTGTGTTGTTACTTGTTCTCCTTATTCTCACTAATAGCTCCTCTAGCTACTGAATCGGAGCCAATAACAGCAGGTGATTGGAACCCCAAGCAGTCCAATTATTTTGTTGCCCAAGTTTCTATAAAAGTCTTCAAAGTGCAATGAGTCTTAACTGCTTAAACAGATCTAAGTAATACAACGGAGAAACATTTTAAGGAACTAAACTTTCAGAATAAATATGTTGGGGTTTTTTTTCCTTTCAAGCTAGTAGCATCCACTGTGTTTTGCTCAAATGTTGAGCCTAGTTTGAATAAAAAATCTCTTTGGTTGTCTTTGGTTGACACACTATTATCCATCAGCTGGTCATGGGTTCGATTCTCAGAGAACTATGCACTGTAAATGCAAAGCATCTGCAAGGTCATTGAAACCTACATTTCGTCTATTCTGTAGACATCAATGATGATAAAACTTGAGTGGACCCAAACCTCATCACGAGAGTTTTGGAAATGAACAGATGGGTCAACTATTTTGTTGCATGGTTGACAAATGTATCTCAGTCACAGAGTAAATGAGAGGCGATTTAGATCAGCCACATTATTTCTAATTACATGTGGACTCAGAGCTGTTTGCGATTCAGGTCTTTTGAAATATTAACATCCTATAAATAGTGAAATATCAGTCGAGATGAAATGCACTTTGATTGCCTGTGTAATTATGAGTCGCTCAGATGATGCATTGTAGTGTGAACAAAGGGTGAAAATTAGTTGTGTGGAAATGAGACGCAAAGCAAAGTGAGGCCAAGCCAACTAAATGCCTGTCAGGAGCATCAGGACATTTCCATACTGCTGTCACAAGGTCAGTGACGCATGTTAAAATGTCTCGAGAGCTGGAGGCCAACAAATTGTATCATCCTTTTCGCTGTTACTGTACATTATGATTGATTCAGTTTTGAGCAGGTTCACATGAACATTACGAGATAAACAGCCTAATTTAGGTCTTAGGTTGTTTAGGTTGGGCATAGAGTAATTAACAGACTCCAAAGTAATTCCCTACATTACATTCCTTCACATTTATTCATTTAGTAGATGCTTTTATCCAAAGTGACATACAGATGAGGAAAGATATTTCTTAAAGGCATCAACACTAACATCAGTGTCTCAGTACTTTATATTTTCAACAGTAAACCAGCAAAAGGAGATCTTCTGAAATTGTTTAACTGCAATGTTTTGATGCATCAAACATAATTGTATTGTTTTAAAGTTGTTTTCAGCTTTTAAATCCAAATTTGTCCAAATCTGTCAAATCGTATCTCCTCTTAGAACTTTAAAATTACATCCATTAGACTTATGAAGTATCCAAACTACACGATGACAGACTTCAAACTATAAAATCTCTCATCTATAAAATCTCTCTTTTTTTTTTTTTACTACACTAAGCTTGTGACCTTCAAACTTCAAATATCTCTTTAAACAAAGTATTCAGAATACTTTCAGGCATTTTTCAAAAATTTTATTCAGCTAATTTTAGCTATTTATTTTTATTTATTTATTTTGTTTGTTTTTTGTTTTCTTGTTTGTAAATTTATTTTTGCAAAAATTTCCTCAAATTTTCAACAAGGGAAGTTTAATTGAACAAATACAACATTTTACCCTGCAGTTATTGAAGAATTATTTATTTTATTTTATTTTATTTTGTGAAAGATTTTTTATTATTATTATTATTATTTAGCAAAAAAAGTCATTAAAAAAAACTAAACGTGTAAAAGGACTTCTTGAAATAAGATATTCTAAAAAGCCATTTCATATTCTAATAAGCCAGATTCCAGATTATTTTGTTTTATTTTATTATATTTTATTTTCTGAAAGAAATTTTATTTAATTTTTAACATTTATTTATTTATTTATTTATTTATTCATTCATTTATTAATTCATACATACATACATACAAAAAATAAATAAATAAACATGTTACAGACTTCTTGAAATATAGTCAGATATTCTAATAATCAATTTCATATTCTAATAATCCAATACATAACCTATTTAAACTATTTGTTTATCAAAAAACTGTACTGAGTTGGCTGCATCAGGAGACTTTTTGCAGTAATGCACAGGATAATTCATTAATTTTTAAAAATGTATAAATAATATTTTATAATTTATAAATGTAGCTAATCAGAGGTACATGCTACAGTGATGCCTGAAAAAAAACAATGCCGTTTTTACAGCTTTGTACAACACAGATTAAATATATAACTGATGTGCTTTTGCACTTAAGGTAAATTCGCTCACCCTTGACTAGCTGAATTTTTTGCAAATTTCTTCTTTGAAACCAAATGAACATCACTCTTTGCACCTATTATTTTTTCCCTTCACATGCTGGTGTTCTTCCCTTAAGGCTGAATGAATGATCCTGACAGGAAGTCTAGATTTATTGAACATGCTTCAGAATTTGACGAATGACAAGAGAGTGCTTGAGACCCATGGAAATCCTTAAAATATAACCTGCATTATCTAGAATGGATGGAATGACTTCCATCTATCATAAATCCATGGGAAAATGTTTTTTAGAAATGAGATCCACCACAATCAAACCTTTTCATTTGTATAGGAGAAGATAATCTACGACGTGGCTCAGATATTCCTCAGAAATTCAAGACAAGGCATTGATATTCCTTTCTTTTCCCTATGGTGTTCCGTAGAATCCATATTATATTATCTTTCATCGGCTGCATTCATCACGTCTACAAGCGGTTATCGCATCAATAATCCTGCTTCATGACAACGATATTTCTTATGAACTACTCCACATGCAAATACGACTCCTGGAGACAGGATAAATGTGAAAGGCTGAATGGTGTTGGAGGCATCGTACCTCAGTTTGACACAAGTGGGCTCATCCGTTCACGTCCCTTGGGTGAGCAATTCTGTTAAGTGTGCCTCGGTGTCACATTCACATTCAAATATTGCTCCTGAAAAGTACCTTCAAGATCATAAAATGGATAATATCATACATCGCTCATTTTTGATTGACTCTTATGACCATTTCTGATGATGGTATTGTCACATTATTAGCTCTGTTTTAAAACCTAGCGAGCTGCTTGCCAAGAAAGCATTTTAAGGGATCATAGACAGACTTCTGACAAAAGGGCTTTTCCAAAATGATTTTATTTTATTTTATTTTATTTTATTTTTTAATTTATTTATTTATTTAAGGATCAGAACCAACAGTAAATACTGTTACAAAGAAAAGAGCACCAAATCTTAACATAAGAATGAGTTCTGAGGGTCATCTGACACTGAGAACTGGAGTAATGATGCTGAAAATTCGGCTTTGCATCACAGGAATAAATTTTGCAAACTGTAATAATATTTCACAATATTACAGCTTTTTACTGATGTATTTATTTATTTATTTTAATCAAATAAATGCTGCCTTACTGGCCATATATAGTATTGTGGATAATAAATGAATAAATATTCAATAAATAAATAAATATATATATATATATATATATATATACACACACATATACACTAAATAAATAAGTTATTTACTAAATAAATAAATAAGAAATTAAAAAATAAATAAAACTAACATACTAATTAAACTAATTAAATTGCTCAATACAAAAATAAAAATAAATAAATAAATAAAAATAACATACTAATTAAAAATAAAAATATCATAAAAAGATGTAGTGTTTTACTAAATATATGTTGTTAGCACACTGTTATCATGTTTCTAACATTTTAGCATGGTTAGCATGTTGTTAGCATGTGGCTAGCGTAGTTAATATGTTGAAAGCATGTTTTAGCATGATTAGCACGTTGCTAGCCTGTTTTTAACATGATTAGCTTGTTTATATAATATTTCTAGCATAATTAACGTTGTCAGCATGTTGTTAACATGTTGTTAACACAATGCTATCATGTTTCTAATATTTTTATCATTATTAGCCTGTCGCTAACATGTTTTAGCATGATTAGCATGTTGCTATCATGTTTCTAACATTTTTAGCATAATTGTTGCGTTAACATCATTAGCATATATATATATATATATATATATATATATATATAACTTCACTAAATAAATAAAATAAAAAATAACATAGTAATTGAATAAAAATATAATAAAATGTGGTTTGTTAAGTTATTTTTCTCTTTCATATTGTGTATATCTATAAGCAACATGTAACATCAAACTCTTTCTGGAAGCGTCGATTCCCCTGTAGCGAGCTGCAATAAAGTTTCTGCCCATGAAAAAATCCATATCAACTGCTTGTAATGTTTCTTTTATGATAGGATGCTGCCTTACAAGGTAGCTGCATATATCGTTTACAGAAAGGTACCTCATTGTATTTCTGAACTGAGCTACTTTTATTAATGCTTATATTTGTGGATTCACTTTTGAACAGTTGACAGGTGCTGCTGACTGTTTATTCTGACTGCAAACATCGACCTTTCATTATTTGATCACAGAAGCACCATCAAAAACAGACTCCTCAGTAACTTGTGCGATGAAATGAAAAATGAAGGTCCTGAACACTGTATACAGTGTTGCCCTTGGCCCTGGTTTCATTACAGCTGCCTCAGAGCGCAAATAGCAGGTTCTCCGCCAAGAAAAGGTTGCCGTTAGTTTAAAGACAAAGAGTCAGAGTGGCTATTTACTCTGATCTGAGTGACGCTAGGTCTGCTCATGGCTGTGCATCTTTTATTTATCTCTTGCTCATACAACACGCTCAGTTCCGGGACGCTGTTGCTACACGCACAAGGGGTGGATGTGAAGTGAATTACAATGGGACCCCCCTTTATGGTTTTTAAATGGGCCAGTACATGCCAGGAAAAAAAAAAAGAAAAAAAAAAGAAGCATTTATGCATTTATGTGCAGATAATCCAAGAGTGATTTTCTAAAATGGATAGTTCAGACTCTGAAATTAAAGCTATTTTAAAATAGCACCATTCCCACCAATTGAATTCTATATTATTGCACCAAGTCTACATACCTGCAATATAACTACATATGCTAAAGAACTATATTTCTTGGAAGAAGAGATTATTATTAAATCAAATCATGCAGTGAACATTTGTGTATTTTATCATATGCAGCTGCAGCTACTTTTATAAATGCAATAAGTCACAAGAGGCAGTGCTCACATTTATTCAGTTATCATCTAATGCATACTATACAGGAAACTGCAGAGATCAGGTTGGCTGGCTTTATTATGAAAGTTTAGAATAAGAAATAGTCACATTTACAAATATAGTTACATTATGAAATCCTGTCTACAGAAAGCTGGCAGTTGTAATCTAAAGCAGACTTTAAGCTTAAGTCAAAGCAATATATATATATGAAATACAATTTTTTTGTTAATTCTCTTAAAGTTTGATGTTATGTTGCTTAAAAGAAAAGAAAACAAACAATATATTAAATATATTCAAAAATTTGATTACTATTCATAATTTAATGATATTCAATATATAGTCGTCAGCATTTGAAGTGGATCAAAATCCTTCATCAAAGTTGTCCTGAAACCAAACCAATACACTGTTCTTGTCTTAGGATAGCTTTGAAGGACTTTTTTGATCCACTTCAGATGTTGACTACTGTATATCATTTCCTAGCATGTTTTTAGCTTGATTAGCATGCACTTAGCACATTGCTATCAAGTTTGTAATATTTTAACATTAGCATTTGTTGCTAGCATGATTTACCATGACTAGCATGTTGTTAGCATATTTTTAACATGATTAGTATGTTGATAGCATGTTTATAGCATGATTAAACTGTTGCTAGCATGTTTTAGCATATTGTTAACATGTTGTTATCATGAATTCTAACATTTTAGCATGGTTAGCATGTTGTTAGCATGTGGCTAGCATGATTAACATGTTGATAGTGTGTTTTAGTGTGATTAGCATGTTGCTAGCATGTTGTTAACATGTTGTTAGCACATTGCTACCATGTTTCTAATATTTTAGCATTATCAGCCTGTTGCTAGCATGTTTTAGCATGATTACCATGTTGTTAGCGTGTTTTTAACATGCTGTTAGCATGTTTGTACCATGTTATTAACACATTCCCTGGTGAAAAAAAACAGCATATGCTGGTAGGTATGTTTTGATGCTGGTTTAAGGTGGTCCTTAGCTGTTTTTTGCTGGTCCTTTGCTGGTTTATGCTAGTCATGTTGCTGGTCCAGGACCAGCATAAACCAACAAAGGACCAACATAAACCAGCTAAGGACCAGCTTAAACCAGCATCAAAACATACCTAACCAGCATCCCAGCATCAAAACATACCTTTTTCACCAGGGTTGCTATTATGTTTAGCATGTTGTTAGCATGTTTTTACTATGATGTTAGCAGGTTGGTATCATGTTTCTAACATTTTTAGCATAATTATCATGTTGCTTTACCATCATGTTGTTAGCATATTGCTTTTACTTTATACAGTATATACAGTATACAGTAATTTAAAAAAAAGTCACTATTTGACAACACTCAAGTTTGTTCATGATAACTGACATACTGACTTGACTGGTTAACAAAATCATACAAAGGAGCAGATATATTTGAGCAAAGCACAGAGTCCACGCACACACACACACACACACACACACACACACACAAGCTTATAGAATCTTCTGTGTATTACTTGAGAACTTCAGTCTAGAATGATGAAACTCTTTTCCTCCTGGCAAGGTGAAGTTATGCTGATAGTGCTGCTGGATCATTTACCAAAGGAGAGAGACCGAGAGAGAGACAGAAAGAGAATCAGGCTATTAGGCTGTCGTGATAGAGCTACTCTAGGAGCATGCTGAAGTCTAGTGTTCAGCTACACCTGTCTCTATGTGTGATGTGTGTGACTAATTTGACAGGACACTTCCTGAGCACCCCAGGATGCTGTGGGTTCCATCACAACATTCACTAGCTGCAGACAGGCCCATCTAATCACAAAAAATGTGTTTCTGAAAACCACAAACCACAGCCGGGCTCTCAATCATGTACTGATATTCTCTGAGAAATGACTTGTATTACTGTGTGTCATGTTCTCTATCTTTTTGACCAACAGCTCTTTTTTCCCATTTCTAGTAATGTTATCTTCAGATGAATGAGCTGCTGTACTGTTGAATGAACATTTTTGACACCATTTGCATCAAGTTTCATCATTCTGTCACAAAAAAAGTCATATTTTAGTTTCATTGTTTGAAAAAGAAAGGTAGCATTTTAGGGAATCATACTGAAGGCAACACATCTGTTTCAAAAGGTAGGCAACTTTAAAAAAATAAAAAATAAAAAATCTGTATAATAGTATATATAATCTAAAATTATTTCTCTGCCCTTCTATGCTTTTATATTGTTGAGAATTAAACATGTTTTTGCATTTTGCTTTTAAAATGCAATTGCAATGTGCATGCAATTTGTGTCATTTCCGAAATGCTGCAAAAGATGCAAAATGCGAGCACAGTGGTCAAATAGGTCTGTATACATGTGCATGTATACATAGAAAAACAATAGTACATATGCTTTACACAGAAGATAATCCCATGATACATTGCAAAAAAAGAATACAAGTTGGTGGATGAAGTCTTAACGTATGCATGAAATCACAAATATAAACCAGATGAGTAAAGTTAGCAAACAAACTTTCTTACTTTAAAAAAAAAGAAAAAAAAAAAAGCCTTGTCTGAAAGTTTAAAGCAGTTGTAAAAGCTTGAAGCTTGAAAGTTTGGAAAGATAGTGATAACTTGTTGCTAGCATGATTTAGCAGATTGGCAACATTTTTAGCATGTTGCTAGCATAATTGGCATGTGTTTCACATATTAGCATGCTGTTAGCATGTTTTGCATGAATAGCATACTGTTAGCATGTTGCTAGCATGTTTTTAGCAGAGCTATCATGTTTCTAACATGTTTTAACATGCTAATCATGTTTTAGCATGATAAGCCGTCATCACCGTGTTTCCAGAAATATTAACATGTTGTTAGCACATTTTTAAAATTATTATCATGGTGCTAGCATGTTTTTAACATGATTGGCATGTTGTTAACATGATTATCATATTTTTAGCACATTGCTATCATGTTTCTAACATGTTTTCTAACATGCTATATGATTAGCATATTTCTTGCATGTTTTTAACAGGATTAGCATGTTTCTAGCATGATTAGAATATTTCTAGCATGATTTTAGCATTATTAACCTGTTGTTGGCATGTTTCTAGTATAATTAGCATGTTTCTTGCATGTTTCTAGCATGATTAGCATGTTGTTAGCACATTTTAACATTATTATAATGGTACTAGCATATTTTTAACATAATTACCATATTTTTTAGCACAGCTATCATGTTTATAACATGTTTTAACATGTTTTTAACATGTTTAAAATGTTGTTAGCATTTTTTAACATGATTAGCATGTTTTAACATGATTTTATCATGATTAGCATGTTGTTAACATGTTTCTATATGTTTAACATGTTGCTAGCATGTTTTAGCATCGTGTCCTAGAATAGTCCTTACTTAATTATAATAGACAACTACAACTGAAACAACGAAAAGCATTTCAATATAAAATATATCTCATAAAGACTTTTTTTTTTAATGCTAATGCTAATGCCATCTCGGTTTCCGCAATGAGAGCTATTTGTTTTGCTGACTATGTAGGGCACTCCAAATCAAGCACTTATCCCTATGTAGGCAGTAGACAGCAAGACAGCTCACTATGTTTTGGAACAGAGCCAATGTGGTAATCATACATCACTGCTTAATATTCTGCTGTCTGATCTCATCCCTCTCCATTAAAGAGAAATCAATAATCTTTCATTATCAATAAAGCATTTGATCCAAGGCTTTCGTTTTCACTTCTCTTGATTAACCTTCTTTACTATTTAGTGCTGCTTGTGACATTTGCAACATCACTGTACTGATTTATCACAGTGACTCTGGTGACAAGGAAGCAGTAGCCAGGTACATGAATGGTTGGTTTCACCTGTCAGGGAGACTGGCGACAGCTACAGTGTGTTGTGTGGGGGTGTACAGTCATGACGGCAGCTCATGTCTCTGGGAGACTTAAGAGTCTTGGACATGTCCAGGCGCTATCATTCTTTTCCCATGCACAGATTCTTGTCACTGTTGCCTTTTATATCTGATGCATCCCTCTTTGTGTGGCTTGTCAGTTTCTGAACAGCGTTTTAAAGAAAGTCAAAGCACCTGTTGTTGAATTATTAGTGAGAAGTACATCAGTCCCGAGTAAACAGAGGACGAAAGAAACTCCTGCGAAACCACTGATAGAAAATCCAGTTTAAACTGGTGGATATCGTGGAACTTAGTTGGTTTCAAGGGTCTAAATTGGTCATTACACTGTGGAAGGAGATTAAAAAACAAGATATCACTTACACCAGATGAATTAGCCCACAAACTCAATGCGAAATGAATAGATTGTTGTGTTGTGAACCGTGGTGGCCTCCTCTCATTTGCATTATAGCACATGTTGGCAGCTCATTAAAATGTGTTGTGACAGTGCCCTGCTCGACTGGCCCATAGCAGCCAATCCACACAATGGGAGGTTGACCCAGCAGCAAATTCACACCATGTTGTCGTCCCCTATGAACACATGTACATGATTAGGTTATTCCGGCTGAGTCATCAAGTTTTCATTGACCCATCTGATTGTCTATTCCCAAAACAAAATAAAAGTAGCAGCTATTTGGTAGCACCTTGCTCACAAGGTCCTTAAAGGGTATCATCCCTGAATCTTAAATGTCCTGCCCAGTGACGGCTGGTGCTCGCTGTGCTGTCCTTTACAGTGGCTGGCAGCAGACCTCCCTCTTTGTTAAATGGAGGTGTCCAGCTGGATGTGATGTCCCATTCATCAGCCCCAGCCGAGCCAGGTTTGATAAATGACCTGGAGGCTTTCTGACTCACACACGTGTAAAGCCACATTGGCAGCCCAGTGTAAGAGTCCTCTTGTGCTAGTTTCAGACATCCCAAATGAGAAGCCCTTAAAAATGTTTTGGTACAAATATGAGGATCATGGGGTAGTGACTGGATTGCTTTGAAATGTACACTTTTTTGGGCTCTAGTTATTTGGTATAAATTACCTTCTATCACTGCTTCAATCGCCCTGGCCTTTCTTGTGTTCCACCAGTGGTATGTATTATATAGAAGCCCTTTTCCGTGACTGAATAAAAAATAAAAAAATAAATAAAAAAGGTAATTGCGACTTTTCATCTCAAAATTCTGACTTTTTTTCCTCGCAATTATGAGTTTGAGTCTCGCAATTCACACTTTTTTTTTTTTAAATTGTGAGATGTAAACTCACAATTTGTAGTTATAAAGTCAGAATTGTGAGATATAAACTCGAATTCTGAGAAATAAAGTCAGAATTGTGAGATATAAACTGAGAACGATAAGTCTTTTTTCCCCCCAAAATTGGACTTTATAACTCACAATTGCCAGTTTATATCTCACAAAAAAAAATCTCAGAATTGCATTTGAGTTTGATTGAGTTTGTATCTCGCAATTCTGATTTTTTCTCGCAAATGTAAGTTTACATCTTGCAATTCTGACTTTTTTCATTAAAACTGTGATACTGCGAGATAAAAACTCACAATTTTGACTTTTTCTCACAAATGTGGGTTTACATCTCAAGTACGTAAGGTAAGTTTACGTACCAACAAATTCCACAAATATTTTCAATTCCAAATACCACTACATCTGAGATGATATATGAGCTGTCACCATTGTTTACTTGACCAAAGTCTTATAAATAGCAACTGTACAATGAAGATGCACCAAACAAAACAATCAGGGGGTTTGGTTATCTTGACCAATTAAACTCTGCTGGTAGATTATGCAGATAAAAATCCAATCTAGGCTCATTGAAAATGTGCCTCTACCTACATATTTGCTCCAAAATGCCAAAAGTGTACATATACAAACAATTCATTGCCAATTCCAGCTGAAATGACCACTAGTGGTACAAAAACAACAAATTTGACTCCTTTTTTGGCAGATTATCAATTGATCAAGACCTATTTTCACAGAGTTTCTTGTGCTAAACTATGTTATGACCTCAAAACTCATTTACCGTAGTGTATGATTTATAAATTAATATATTATAATGTTTGCATCACATAACCAGGTCCATATGTATGGCTTTTCCGACATCGTAAACTTGTTTGTTAGCCCACCTGGTACAACACTGGCTTTGCGATGTTGAGCTCTCAGTTCGTGAGTTTTGTGAAACATGAGTTACAATAAAAGAGCTTAAAGACTTGTAGAAGCAAGCTAAAGCATGAATGTTTTATTTTTATCCCATGTTTGACTTTAATAACACTTCTTTAGGTTTAGAGTAAGTTTTAGTGTAGGTGGCAGCTTTTAGCTCCACTCACTAAACATTTTATTTCTGAACTGCCATGATACATACAACAACCAACATGATATAAAACAATGCCAAATTCAAGTTCCATCCATTTTAGATAAAACGGAAGACACTGTTAGTGCCACTCACTGGACATTTTGCTTGGAAAGTGTCATAAAACATGCAAGAAACAACTTAATATCATTGTGCAGAAATGCCACCACAGTCATGTTTTTCCAGTTGCAAAAACCATCTAGTCAGCTATAAAAGCATATATTCTTGGCACATTTATTTCTCAAACACAATCAGAGATGCTAGAAGTGCCTCTCTGAATGTAATTCACATCAACATAGTCTCTAGTCGAAGGCTTTGCAAATCATTTTTGCAGGAGGGGGTGTATCTGTTAGCATTGCCATGAGTTCCAAGCAATTAGCATTAGCTCTTGCTCCTAATTGGACCTGTGTCAGCTAATTATACCTCTGACGCGGGGTCTCCTGGGAGGCAGGGTTGCTAATTTCAATAAGGCTCAACAAGTACTAGCTTCCCTCTGATGGTCGTATTTTAATTAGAAGCAAGTCCTACACCGAGTGCCTGAGAGAGGGACATAAAATCAAAGACTTGTACGAAGCAATCTGTGGCTGCCAACAGACCACACACATGCAAGCATCTTCCCAGTTTTTTTTTTCAGACATTTCCACTATCATACAAATGAGGTTATGTTTAGACACTGTGATTGCAGAAGGCCATTTCAGCAGATAAAAACTCAATTAATTTGATATGGTATAAGTAATGTGTATCTTTAACTTCAGTCATTATATTTAGTCTCATGAGTTTTGTATATCAGTAAATTGTAAGCTGCATGTGTTTGATTCTTTAAAATGAAGAAACCCATAAGAGTCAATCCACTAAAAATCCTATTCATAAAAGTCATTCGTTCAAGAATCGTTTGTACTATACTAGGCTTTGTTTTTGGTTTCAATACATAACCGGTTCATAAGAGTCATTTATTTGGGAATTGACTACAATGAAGGAGCAGAAATGTTTGGTTAGACTGAATAATAGACTAAATTGTTCCTGCTGTATGTTTTTGATTCACAAAAAAGAACCGAATCAGGACTCATTCATTCAGGAATCAATTCGATTAGAATGAACAAGCTGAATATTTTGATTTGACCAAGATAACCAAATAATAAGGATTGATTGCTTTGCGATCATTTAAAACACACTGGTCCCGCCGTCCCGGTGTATCTTTTTGATTCACTAAACAGAACTGACTCGAATAATTTGTTCAGGAATCGGTTGGACTCGACTGGTCAGTCTGTATGGTTTAGATTACATACTTTAGATATTTTTCCTATGCCATCTGTTTTTACTTCTAATAATGTGTTTTAGAATGAGTTTTAAAACTTTGTTGGAAGATGTTTTGACTGTTTTTTGACTGAGCTGACTGTCGACATGATTCTATGACAGCCTCTGGTCTTTCTTAAAGTCAAAGTTCTTCATATAACAACTATCCTCAGCTTAGAAACACAAATATAAGACCATGTCATGCTCTTCAGGGCCCTCAAAATGCTTACTGGTGAAAAATCTACTATAAAGTGACGTTTTATTTACAACTTTGCCAACAAATGATGACAGAACATTCATTTTTAGTCCACTATCCCTTAAAGATGCAAATCCTGTGATGCTTTTATTTTATTTTATTTTGTCATGTTTACATACATTTTACATTTAAATAAATGTTTAAATGTTAAGATCTTTGTGTTATTTACAACTTTGAAAAAAAAAAAAGAGAAAACTTGATGGAACTTTCATTTTTGGTGAACTGTCACTTTAAGATACCAAATCGTGTGTTGCTTTCCTGTCTATTAATAGATTTTATTTTATTTTATTTTATTTTTGTCATGTTTGAAATTAAGTCATTTAAACATTAAATTTTGAAGTTGAAGAACTGAAATTGTAAAACATACTCCAGTAAATGTTTTATTAATTTACAACTTGACTGAGCTGACTGTCGACATGACTCTATGACAGCCTCTGGTCCTTCTTAAAGTCAAAGCCCTTCATACAGCAACTATCCTGAGCTGAGAAACAAAAATATAAGCCCATGTCATGCTTTTCAGGGCCCTCAAAATGCTTACTGGTGAAAAATCTACTACAAAGTGACATGTTTTGCAAAATAAATAAGCAACTATATTGATATGAATATGATATACACTACAATACACACACACATAATAAATGTAAATTACTTATAAATGGCTGTCAATGGTAAAAGATGCATCTTGGGTTCACATGATGTAGTTATGACATCTTGAACATCTTAAGTTAGTGTTTCTCAACTTGGGGGCCTCAGAAGACTTCCAATGGAGACTCAGGATAACTTAAAATGATTTTAAACCACTTTCTTAAGATGATTTGATCTAATATTTTAAGCAGTGCATCAAAATGTCTTATGAGATTTATGGTTGTAATAATAATAGACAGACTTTCAGACTCTCTGTGAAAAAGAGTCCTCTCTGACCTCTCTGTTAAGCAGGTTGACAGTCTAGTCTTTTACCACACCACTGTTTTTTTTTTTTATCTGAGAAGTTTAATTTTTTTCTTTCTGTTGTCTGTGTGTGAAAGCTCCATTTCCTCAGGGAAGCATCTTCTTTCCTTCAGCCACTTCAATTCTCTGTACATCAAGTGGAATGAACCTGATAACAATGAGAAACCAGTTCATACCTCTTTATTTTCCCATGTGTTTTCTCAACACCTTCTGCCACCGTTTTCTATCTTTTCTAGACCACTGTGTGTCCACATCTCTCCTCTCCTGTCACCTTTCATCCTGAGTTCATCTGCTCGTTTTTACCAGTATGACTTAGTCCACAAACAATATGTCTTTATCAACAGGCACCTTCACACATCTACACCTATAAATGTGATTTGTACAGAGGTACTGTGTGGTACTCAGCAATGATTTTCCTCGCTCTTACTCGAGGAAAACTTTCCAAGGTAGCTCACTAGGTTTTACAGCAAAAGTCTGAAGAAAAAACAGATGTCACGGAGGCAAGACGAGAAGTGAACGATCGAGGATAGGTCCCTGTGTAACGTGACGGAGAACTCAAACGCGGATACACACGAGTGAGCAGGTTAGCCACGCAGTTTCTCTAAGAACGCTCCAGCAACGGAGTAAAGATTTCCACCAGGAAACCCGCGGTCTCATTCACACACAGAAGGATATATAAACGTTCCGCCAAGCGGTACTCACGTGAGTTGAGATGAATAGAGACGACCTACAAAGATGTCCAACCATGAACTCAATGTCCGGTGCCAACTGAACCTTACTTCCTGTTTATATACCCGCGGAGATTACTTCCGGGACCTCGTGACCCCACGTGATTCGGTGCGTGTGACAGTACCCCCCCCTCCAGGGCCGGCACCAGACGGACCCGGAGCGGAGGATACCCGTCGACGGTAGTCCTGGATGAGAGTTGGATCCAGAATGAACCGTCCGGGAACCCATGACCGCTCCTCCGGGCCGTAGCCTTCCCAGTCTACGAGATACTGGGTGCCCCGGCCACGGGGTCGCGAGTCAAGGATCCTCCGAACGGTGTAAGCAGGACCACCGTCCACAATCCGGGGTGGGGGGGGAGCGGGAGCCTGGGGAGACAGAGGAGAGAAGAGAACAGGTTTAAGTTGGGACTGATGAAATACGGGATGGACCCGGAGGGAGGCAGGCAGCTGGAGCCGAAAGGTGACAGGGTTCAGACGATGGGTGATCTTGAAGGGACCGATGTACCGGGGGGTGAGTTTTCTTGAGTCAGTCTTGAGGTTGATGTTCCTGGTGGATAGATAAACCCTGTCACCCACATGGAACAATCGCCCCGGAGGGTGTCGGCGGCGGTGCTGCACGACGTAACGTCGGTTGGCCTTTTGAATGGCAGCACGGGCATGGTTCCAAAGCCGCCGACACCGGCGGACCAACTGTTGGGCAGACGGAACTTCAACCTCCGGCTCCTGATGTTCGAATATGGGAGGTTGAAATCCGTAACATACCTCGAATGGGCTAAGGCCGGTGGCGGTGGAGGTGTGAAGGTTGTTTGAGAGTTCAGCCCAGACGAGGTAGTTGGCCCAGGAGCGCTGATGTTCACTAGCGAAGCATCGGAGGAAGCGCTCCAGTTGTTGGTTGGCCCGCTCCGTCTGGCCGTTAGTTTGCGGATGGAACCCTGATGATAAGCTGGAGGTGGTACCGACCAGACGGCAGAAGGCCTGCCAGAACTTGGCCGTGAACTGGGGCCCTCTGTCCGAGACGATGTCCTGGGGGAACCCATGCAGGCGGACTACGTGTTCTAGAATTAACTCCGCGGTGGTTTTGGCAGAGGGGAGCCCGGAGAGAGCCACCAGGTGCACAGCCTTGGAGAACCGATCCACGATGGTGAGGATGGTGTTCTTTCCTTGGGAATCGGGAAGTCCAGAGACGAAGTCGACGGAGATGTGGGTCCAGGGGCGTTTGGGGATGGGGAGGGGCTGCAACTCCCCGGTGGAGGGCGCGTTGGGGTTCTTAGAGCGGGCACAGATGTTGCAGGCCAGGACGTATTCTTGTACGTCCTTCCGCAGCGTCCTCCACCAGAATGCTCGACTGAGAAAGTTAATGGTTCTCTGGACTCCCTGATGTCCAGCCAGCGTGGAATCGTGTCCCCACTGGAGCACCTCCTGGCGCAGGTGGTTGGGGACGAAGAGGCGTCCAGCGGGGGTCTCAGGTGGAGGAGGATCTTGGCCGTGACTCTGGCGAACTCTCTCTTCTAACCCCCACCGGATAGGAGCCAAGATGATCTGAGGTGGCAGGACAGGCGCGGGATCGGAGGTGGAGGTGTCTTTCTGGTGTTGACGGGAGAGTGCATCGGCTTTGGTATTTTTGGATCCGGGACGATAAGACAGGTGGAAGTCGAAGTGCTCAAAGAATAGTGCCCACCGCGCCTGCCTGGGGTTGAGTTGTTTGGTCTGCTTGATGACAGTGAGGTTCTGGTGATCGGTCCAGACGGTGAATGGTTCACTGCCGCCCTGGAGCCAGTGACGCCATTCCTCCAGAGCCCACTTGATGGCCAACAGCTCACGGTCCCCTACCCCGTAACGCTGCTGAGTGGAATTAAATTTCCTGGAGAAGAAGCTACATGGGTGTAACTTTTCGTCTGGACCGCGTTGCGAGAGGACGGCTCCTACGCCCACATCGGAAGCGTCCACCTCAACAACGAAGACCTTGGTGGGATCTGGATGCGTGAGGATGGGAGCGGTGGTGAACTGGTGACAGAGTGTCCTGAATGCTTGAGTAGCTTCCGGGGTGAGGTGAAATTCTCCGCGGGATGGTTTGGTGAGAGCAGTAAGAGGTGCTGCAATTGAGCTGAAGCCCCGGATGAATCGCCGATAGAAATTGGCGAACCCCAGAAAACGTTGTAGCTGTTTGAGCGACGCGGGTAGGGGCCACGAACGCACAGCCTCCAGTTTCTGGGGATCCATGGCCACACCCTGAGCAGAGATGATGAAGCCCAGGAACGTGGTGGAGTGCTGGTGGAAAGCACATTTTTCCAACTTACAGTACAATTGATGGGCCAGCAACCTCTGGAGGACTGCTCGGACATGCTGGGTATGCTCTTCTAAGGTCTTGGAATAGATGAGGATGTCATCCAGGTAGGCATAGCACCATCTACCCAGCATGTCCCGGAGAACGTCGTTGATGAAGTGCTGGAAGGCAGCTGGACTGTTACAGAGGCCGAAGGGCATGACGAGGGTCTCGTAGTGGCCGGTGGGGGTTATGAAGGCCGTCTTCCACTCGTCGCCCTCCCTGATGCGTACCAGATTGTAAGCGCTCCGTAGATCCAACTTCGTAAAGAAGTGGGCACCAGAGAGGGCGTCCAGGGCGGTGTTGGTAAGCGGGAGTGGGTGACGGTTCTTCACGGTGATTTGGTTGAGCCCTCGGTAGTCGACGCACGGTCGGAGACCCCCGTCCTTCTTCTTTACGAAGAAAAACCCCGCGGCCGCCGGGGAGCTAGAGGGTCGGATGGTACCTGCGCGAAGACCCTCTGCTACGTACTCCTCCATAGCGAGCTGTTCCTTGGCCGACAAGGAGTACAGGTGACCGCGGGGCGGTACCGCGCCCGGCACGAGATCGATGGCGAGGTCGTAGGGGCGATGAGGAGGCAGCCGGGCCGCGCTACGCCTACTAAAGACCTCGACCAGGTCGCGATACTGGACAGGGATAGCGTCGTGGTCGACGTCGAGGGCCCCGGGCTCCCCTGAACACGTCCCAACCCTGGCCCGGAGACAGAGCTCCTGACAGGTCGCACCCCAGTGAATGATCCGGCGTGAGGTCCAGGAGATGAGAGGGTCGTGAGTGACGAGCCAGGGGTGACCGAGGATGATGGCTGGTGAGGGAATCTTCGTGACGTAGAATTGGATGACTTCAGAATGGTTCTCGATGATGAGGGTGAGTTCTTGGGTGCGGTGAGTGATAGGGCTTAGGGTTAAGGGGCGACCGTCAATGGCAGTAACTTTCAAGGGTTGGGATAACACCTCGACTACAATCCCCATTTGGGCAGCATAAGCTTGATCGATGAAGTTTCCAGCCGCACCCGAATCAACGAATGCGGAGGTCTCGATCCGTTTGTGGCCCATGAGGATTGATACCGACAGCAGCAGCCGGGAAGAAACGGGCTCGGGGTAGGTTTTCGCAGTATTGGGACCAGATGAGGACCTCCCCCTCCTCACCTGGTCTGCCCGTTTCCCGGACGAAGAGGGCAGATAGCTCGATGGTGGTCTGGGGAGGCGCAATAGGCACACAGGCCCTCGCGGTAGCGTCTGGCCCTCTCTGCCGCTGACAGGGAGGTGCGCCCTATTTGCATGGGTTCCCCGGCTCCGTTTGAGTGGGCCTCTGAGGCGATCGGTGGAGGTGATGGAGACGCAGCGACAGCATGGGAGGTGGATGGTTCTGGAGTCCTGTGGTAACCAGTGGATCCTGTAAAAGAGCGAAAGACAGTTTTAGTATTATGATTCATCCGCTGATCCACCCGGAGGGCCAGCTGTATCATGCCCTCCAGGGTGTCAGGGAGCTCCCGCACAGCCAATTCGTCTCGAAGACGGGTGGACAGTCCTTCGTAGTAGGCTGTGCGGAGAGCTGAGTTGGACCAGGTGGTTTGAACGGAGAGTGTGCGGAATTCTGTAGTGTATTTGCTGACGCTGCGACTCCCTTGTTTGAGGTGATATAGCCGTGAATCAACCTCCACCTCGCTCTCAGGATGCTGAAAGACGGCTCTGAGTTCGGAGGTAAATGCAGGGTAGGAATGAGCAACGTCTCCGTCGGTCTTCAGAACCGCCGTAGCCCACTCAGCTGCCTGTCCAGTGAGGAGTGAAGTGAGCAAGGCGATCCGGCTTCGATCAGAGGGGTAACGGGAAGGCTGAAACTCAAAAATTAAATTAAGGTTGGTAAGAAAGACATCGCATTTACTTCCGGACCCATCCCATTTGTCCGGAAGCGATAATTTGGGATGACTGACGGGGGGGTTTTGGCGGACCGGTTCAGCGGGAGGAACCGTAGCAGCGGCCAGGTCGTCATGATCCGCCTGCAGGGCGGTGAGATCCGAACGGAGTCCCTCGCACTCCGCACGAAGACCAGCGGTCTCGGCGCGCAGCGCGGTCATCTCCGCCCGGAAATGCACCAGCTCCTGCCGCAGATTCATAATCTCCCCAGCCTGCTGCCGGATCACTTCAACCAACTGCCCCAAATCCGCCGGGACCATCTCGGGACCGGACATTCTGTCACGGAGGCAAGACGAGAAGTGAACGATCGAGGATAGGTCCCTGTGTAGCGTGACGGAGAACTCAAACGCGGATACACACGAGTGAGCAGGTTAGCCACGCAGTTTCTCTAAGAACGCTCCAGCAACGGAGTAAAGATTTCCACCAGGAAACCCGCGTTCTCATTCACACACAGAAGGATATATAAACGTTCCGCCAAGCGGTACTCACGTGAGTTGAGATGAATAGAGACGACCTACAAAGATGTCCAACCATGAACTCAATGTCCGGTGCCAACTGAACCTTACTTCCTGTTTATATACCCGCGGAGATTACTTCCGGGACCTCGTGACCCCACGTGATTCGGTGCGTGTGACAACAGACAATAATCTCACACTCATTGTTGCCCCCTGCTGCCATAAGAAGTACTGAAACAAATACAACTGTCATAGTTACCATAAATGTTTGCATACGAAGGAATTTAAACAGCTCCTCCCTTCATCTTTGTCCTGCCTAATAATCATCTGGATAGGATAACCCTTCCTTTTTAAGAAAGCCCTCTGTGACTGTGTTAGTGTCCACTCAGTCTTTGACTCAGAAGAAGTATTGGTGCAGTACGGGTGAATTTCTCTCCACCTCACTAGAAACAGAATGTCAAATAATGGGTCTCTTCAGCAAGGAAGGACACTAGAGATCTTATAAGGAAGTGTCTGCAATAGATGCCTCTCCAGTGCTCTGTCAGTGTGACTGTAGAGTAAAAAATGAAAGGGTAGCGCATCTCACGCCCCATTAAATCTTCATTCTCTCTGTAAGACAGGAATAACTCAACAGGGCATGTAAAAATCCTTTAGGTTATTTTCCATTAGTGTGCTGTGAATTCACAGAATCTTCTATACGTTTGGTATCATCAGGCTTTGTAGAAACTATTTTCACTCAGAAATTGCTAGTAAATTTCAAATGCAGAACAAAGAAATGGTAAATAACACACTGAATCAAACATTCAATTTTGAATGTTTGCAATCGAAAAACATACTCCAATAATCTTTGTTTTATTTCCAACTTGAGGGGGGAAAAAAGAGTATTTATTTTATTTTATTTTTATTTTTATTTTTTTATGTTTAAATACATTTTAAATTTTAATAAATGTTGAACTGTTGAGGTTTTCTTAAACATTTACAAATGAAGTCCTTATTAAAAAAAAAAAAAAAAAAACTAAAATGATGGCAGAACTTTCATTTATGGTGAATTATCTCTTTTTATTTTAGTTTAGTTTAGTTTAGTTTAGTTTAGTTTATTAAATGATAACAGGATTTTCTTTTTTGGTGAACTGTTCCTTTAAGATACCAGTCCTGTGATGCTTATTTTAATTTAATTTAATTTAATTTAATTTAATTTAATTTAATTTTATTTTATTTTATTTTATTTATTTATTTTTTTTTTTACTTTACTATTGTAATGTTTAAATACAGATTTAAAATTTTAATAAATGTTTAAATGTTAAGATTTTCTAACATTTAAAATTAAGTACTTAAGAACCAAAAAAAATAAAATAAAAAAAGTCATTTGAATATTACATTTTAAAGCTGAAAAACTGTAATTGTCAAACATACTCCAATAATTTTTGTTTAATTTACTATATATATATATATATATATATATTCATATTTATTCATATTTAAAAAATATTCTATTGTTTTATGTTTAAATACATTTTAACATTTAAATGAATGTTTAAATGCAGAGATTTGACTGATTGATTGATTTTTTAAATGAAGTCCTTAGTTAAAAAAAAAAAAGTCATCAAAGTTGTCATTTGTACACTTATGTTAGGAAACAGTACAGAATGTCTTTTGCACAGTGATATTTCTTCTGAGATTTAGAGAAACTGTAACTAGAAGAGGTTGGAGTACCTGCAAGCATTATAATAGTCTGATACTTCTATCACAGTGAAAGAGACAGTAACTATTGAAAAGAAAGACCTTGAGCTCCATTCACAATGAAGTTAAAATGGCTGTAAGTCCCCTTTTTTACTTATAAAGCGCTCAGGTTCACATATGGTTCAGGTTAGAAGCACCTACTGCATTAAAACCCTGCAGAAACCTCGCCAGAGAATCACCTTTGACTCCAGAAAAAAAGCTCTGCTGTTCAGAATAACAACTGCTGAATATAACAGCCAAAGGCACAGGTCAAAGGTCACAGCCCTGAACCATTTCTATCAGAACATGCAAATCTGAGCAGACATGTTGTGTCAACAGTAGCACTTTGACAGTGAATGTAAGCAACTGTACTGTAGGAATTCAGGTGTACATAACAACCTTATATTGCGTGTCTGCTCTTATTTTATAAAAACAGTTGCAAATATGCAGTTAAACGTTTGATACACAGTAGTTTTATCTTTGATAATGTTATACAGCATGCACAGCAAAATAACCTTTATTTGACATATACATCATATATCGTGCACATAACCTTTGTGCATAAAGAAGCAAGTTGATTCTTATATCACACATGCTTGAGGGCTTTTTAGTCTTAACAACCCTGTTTACAGCGACGCATTTTTAATTTTATGCTTAAATGTTCACTCCATGTTGGAGTTTATTGTTTAGTGATGTGTTGAATAGGTTTTTGTATGCTGTATGCTGAAGACTTCATTGTTTCAGCACCATGTGGCTAATTAATCACTCTGCTTTATCAGAATAATGAATTTACACTGCCAGAAAACAAAGAGGAAAAGGTCATTTAAGACAGCTTCCTAAAACCTTTCTAAAAACTAAATGCCTACAGGTTGTTAAGAAAATAATGGGTTTTCAAAAGAAAGACTTATATGCATGTCAGCTCTGACTTGATGATGATACAGTAATTTAAAAAGTTATTTTATGGTTAATTGTAACTGTACAGCACCTGTGGGAGCTGTTAATTCCTTTTGGTATCGAAATACACTTTTTAAAGATTCTCTTCTGCTCACCAAGCCTGCATTTATTTGATCCAAAATACAGCAAAAGCAGTAATATTGTCAAATATTTTCACTAGAACTATAGTCAACTATAGTAACTATAACTATAATAATTTACTATAAATATTTGCTTTCTATTTAAATATATATTTAAAAATGTAATTTATTCCTGTGATCAAAGCTAAATTTATAGCATCTTTTTTTTTTTTTTTTTAAGAAATTAATGCTTTTATTTAGCAAGGATGCTTTAAATTGATCAAAAGTGATGATGAAGATATTTATAATGTTACAGAATATTTACATTTCAGATAAATGCTGTTCTTCTGAACTTTCTATTCATCAAAGAAACCTGAAAAAATTCTACTAAGCAGTTTTCAAGCAGTGTTGAAGAATCATGTGACTGGAGTAATTATGCTAAAATTCAGCTTTGAAATCACAGGAATAAATTACATTTTAAAATATATTCAAATAGAAAACAGCTATTTTAAATAGTAAATATATTTTAAAATTGTACCATTTTTACTGTACTTTGGATCAAATAAATGCAGGCGTGATGAGCAGAAGAGACCTGCTGTTCAAAAACTTTTGACTGGTAGTGTATATAGAAGTATAGACACTTTAGCATCTATTTTGCTTACAAGGAACAGTTAATGAAAAAGTGGTAGAAATGGGTTTTGATTAAAAGAATAAATAACATGAAGTAGGAAAATCTATTTGAGTCTCATATTAAAAAGAAAAAAACTACTTTGAAAGGATCACATCTCCAGATGAGTGAGGATTTGAGAGCTAAAAGTGATGGTATTTACGAAGCATCACTACAAACACTGTGCGTGGAGATGAGCCGGCTTGGCATCATGTTCCAGTCTTTCAGTAGTTTACTCTTTCGCAAAATTCTCCCTGTATATTTTGGCTCAGTCATCCTAAGGTTATCTCGCGAAATGTTGTATGTTTGTTTCTACATCTGAATGCAGTCTGTAGGTCCAACTGTGATGGTATTCATTGTTCCCATGCCATTCTCTTCCCTTAGTTCTTTTTTCCCCTATATTATTCCCCGTTCTGTTGGACAATTTCACCACTTTGCTGAAGAGATTCATACTTAGAAATCTCCTGCAAGTATTAACACCATGAGGATTCGGCAGCACAGGTTTTCTCTCTGGAGGATGTGCAGGTGTGGGACTTCAAGGCAAATGCAGCATTCATGATTCAGCTTCAGTGTTTGACTTTGTTCAATGTCAGGTTCAGTGTCAGTGTCAGGTTCACATGTGCTCTTTGAATCAGACTGTTGGG
The DNA here is from genome assembly GCA_012976165.1 of Labeo catla. NCBI lineage: Eukaryota > Metazoa > Chordata > Actinopteri > Cypriniformes > Cyprinidae > Labeo > Labeo catla. The sequence continues at coordinate 1,483,081 of VONZ01000087.1, forward strand.
TGTGAACTGGTTCAGGTGAGTCAAACATTATGGTAACAGGTCTATAAAGTGTTGAAATTATTACTTTGCAAGACACTTATAATTTCACTTTTACAACAACTAAAAGGAAAAAGTGTTGCTTAAAAGTTGTCAAACTTAGATTAAAATAACAGTTTACTGCCTATACTTAAATTATTCTTAGCATCTTTGAGGTGAGCAATATATACACATATTCAGATATTATCAAAATGCTTGAAAACAATTCATTTGTACTGGAAGGTGATTTAAAAGCTATAAAATTTATTTAAAATAATGTCCAAAATAAATGTGTGCATAAATGTGTTTGAGGGGTTCAAGCGTGTAGTGCTGGAACCATATTGTAATTGTCACGTATGATCGACTTCCACGTAAAAAACTGATCGTGCAGACCAAACCGTAAGTCCCAGATGGCCTACAACGTGACTGAAGCTTGCCTCAATTGGCCTGACGGGGGTGCTACAGCGATCAAAAGTACAAACACGCTCATAACTCCTAAACCGTCAGTCGCAGACTCAAGTGTCTTATGTCATTGTGATTTTGATTGTGAGCCTGGTGAAATTTTTGGGTATTTCCCATGTTTTGTAAAACCTACTTTTTCGGACTAGTCCTACGTTTTTCACCTGATCGGAACCAAACCAGTGCAGAAAGATTCTCTGGAGACTGAATATCAATAATTATCAAAAAAAAGTTTAACATTCGACTCACTGTCACAAAGGGACGCCAAAACGTTTGAAGGGGGTAGGGCTGCTTTTAGTAAAATGCCTATAACTCCTCAACTGAATGACATATATTCGCCAAACTTGGCACACTTATGTAAGAGCTCAAGCTGAGATCACAGGAAAAGAAATCACAGAGACTGGCTACTTGATGGTGCTTTAAAAAAACAAACAAACATAAAAATGGCTATAACTAGGGAACCATTTGTCCTATCAACATGAAAATTGCTGTGCATGGTCTTGGTCCAAAGTGCCACAAGCATCTATAGGGAGATTTGCGTATCTAAAAAAAACATGGGCGCAATTGGCCGATGAAAAGGTCTGTGAGAACTGTTTCTCTGGACTCTCTAGTTCAATAATCATCAAAAACATGTTAAAATTTACCCTTTGGGATATGATAATGGAGTCCTTTAGAAAAGGGGCCTGTCCAAATATATCCGAAAGCCTATAAAGCCTAAACGAAAACTTCACGAAAACCGCTGAGCACATGTGACAGGTGATTCTAAACAAGCATGCATAGTTTCAGGGAGACTGGACCACAGCTGGCACTATAACAGTCATAAATGTTATAAAAACATCATATTTCTATGGTGAATCACCAGGATTTGACAAAAATGCCTTTTTAATAATTGATTTAGGTGGTTACAGGCTTGCTAAATAATATGTAATGTCTTTTTCCTTATGTGCTTAAATACCTCAAGCACTTAAACCCCAGTAATCGCTGATTGCAGCTATATATATATATATATTTTTTTTTTTTACTATTGTGCAAATCACAATTTATTATTATTAAAATTTAAATCAAAATAATTAAGAAAAAAAACGATTAGCTTTTGAAATATCTCATTCTCATATTAATTTCACTATATCTTTTTTCTTCATTGTGCACCTATAGCAACATTAAACTATTAAAGACTGAACAAAAGCCTTTTACTTAATGAGAAATAAAAGGACGAAAAAATAATATATCTTACTTGCTCTTGTTTTGTACCTGGTGTTATAGGCAGAGAAAATAAATGAAAATTCACAATCCTAAAGACACAATTCAACCTCATCACTATCAAACCACTAAAAAACACTTGTTCTCATCAGAACTCTGCTCTTTGGGTCAGTGATCCTTGGAATTTGCTCATGGATCATGTCTGAAAATGCATTAGTGTGCAGCCTGGAAAACATTTCTACATCCCAGCAGCACTTAATAATTATGTCTTCCTGATGTGTGAGAATCAGCCTTGACTGTGGAAAATGGAAAACTGTATATTCTGCCTGAGAATTATTCATGTCTTCAGAGACACAGAGAGCAAACAACTACTTTCTTTCCCTCTTACTCTAAATAACACCTAGTTTAACAGAAAAGGGGGACTGTATTCTTCCCTGAAGAGCATCCTGTTTTATTATATGAAATACATGACATACACGCTTTCTAGTACAGACAGACAACTTAGTTTAGCACCGACGTGTTAAAGCATGGCCGAGGACAGAAAGGCATTCAAAAGGGAATAATGCATTTAGCGACATTTCTGCTATTATTTGCAAGTCAGTGATTCTCAATTCTAGTCCAGAACATCCATTTCCTTTGGTTCATTGTCTTTATATTCTGGTTCAAATAAGTAAGGCTGGGCAACAATTTGCAAGTCATCCTCTCTGTGTATCTTCTTCTGCTAAGACTGACACAGAAGAGAAGAAATTGTTGGATAAAGTTGTTTTTTTTTGCTCTTTGCACATAAAAAGTATTGCCGTAGCTAAATAAAATTAAAGTTCCACTGAAGTGCTTTGAAACGCGCAGCTTTATTCTATGTGTTGATGTCATTTTAACTGAAACAGGAAGACATGGTGGGACATGTCAAGAAGTCCCGCCCCCTTTTTTAAAATAGCCAATAGCATTTCATTTATATCACAGTTTGGGCCAGAGCCGCTGAGATCATTAAAGCCACATTTGACAGCGTATGACAGCCACAATCTCATCCATAAAATGTAGCATTCTGTGTAGTATTCAAATGTGTCCGAAACATTTTGTGGTGTACGCCAGTTCGCACATATGATCCGCACCATGCTATTGTGTCTCTGGACTGGTGCAGGTGCTGCGGCATATTTACACTATCTGAATTGTTCCCTATCCCCTATATAGTGCACTACGTGCCATTCACTGTAAAGAAAATACTAATTCTGTGAACAAGTGACCTATTTCAGCCGCAGCTTGAGCGTCTATTTATTGTTTAAGGGGCGGGATGCTTCTGATTCTAGACAGCATTATATTGGACAGGAAGTTTGATGAGAAGCTGAAGTGCAGGGTGGTGTCATCAAAATCGTTGATCCATATTGGCGGACGTTATAGACTGTAAGTTTTGTATGCTTATATCTTGTAAATGCAAATTTTGGCATTGTTTTGGAGCACACTAGCTTATAGACAACCTTAAGGCTAACATATTCATACTAAAAGCCAAAAAAGATCAATTCTGATTTCATGGGGACTTTAAGGTTGAACCATTGATGTCACATGGACTATTTAAACAATGTCCTTACTACCTTTCTGGGCCTTAAACGTGGTAGTTGCATTGCTGTCTATGCAGGGTCGGATTTCATCAAAAATGTCATAATGTGTGTTCTGAAGGTCTTACAGGTTTGGAACGACATGAGGGTGAGTAATTAATGACAGAATTTTAATTTTGGGGTGAACTATTCCTTTAATATTCAATTCAGATTAGTTCATTATTTTTGATTTTTACATCATGTCTGTGAACTGTGCAACCTTGATAGCTGATTTGGTCCTATGCTCAGTACTACTAATAAATAACATGGAATATAAATATCATTCAGTGCCATGATCATTAGATTCCATCACCGCAACAAAGTACTGCTGCTTCATTGTTTTTGTAAGCATATACTTCTAAATGTAATGGTATAATCTGAATGTGCTTTTTACAGGACGTTAGAGGAATACGTCCACGTTGCTCATGGCTGTATTCAAGTGCACAGGACAGTAGTCTGGCAGCAATGGCCCATAGCTGTCTGAGCCAGCAGCAGCATTTCATGCTCCAGTGACTTATAGGTGAGACAAATGAGGGTGACATTGAACCGAATTGTCCGCAAAATCTCACTCATTCAAAGGTAAGGTGCGAGTCTCGGTTTGTAGAGGCCAAATCTGTGAGAATCAATTCTTCTCAGCATCACTACAGATATGACATCCCTCATCTTCTTTTTGGCTCTCTTTACTATTTGTTTGTCCTGAATATATATTATTAATTCTAATATCTCTTTTAAATGATTTTGTCCCAACTTGAGGGAACGTTGCCTTTGCTTACTGTAAGTTAATATTGTTAAAAAGATAAAACATTTTGCATTTTGGCATATTCTTTATCTTGAAGTTGAACCTCATTATTGTTAAGATGCAGTCAAAAGAGCAAAAATTTGTTAGCAAAATGGCTATTATGGTAAATCCACCTGAACAACTTAAAACCGTTGCGAAATCTGTGTGGAGAATTATTTTGCCCTAACATGAAATTCCCAAACACATGGATTCCTTTTGGAATGACTAGAGTTTGGCAGGGGAAGAAAAAAAAAATTGCAGAAAAAAGAAAATGTGACCGCACCTTTAGTTTTATCACAGAAACCTCATGAACCACTAGCCCGTTATTTCCTAAATTCTGTGTAATAGGAAAGTGTATGTATATATATATATATATATATATATATGTGTGTGTGTATGTGTGTGTGTGAAAAATTGGGATTCCTATGTCCCTGATATGCCACATTTCAACATTTAACATGTCAAAGCGTTAAAAAATATATATATATTTTGTGCTGCATTTTTTTTTTATTGAACAAGGGTTTTAAACAAAAACAAATGGATGTAGATGTTCCAGAATGAAGCCACACCTGAATGTAAGTTTGCATTAACTTGTGAAGGACAGTCCCCTTTTTTAAACACCCGACACCCATTTTCGAGGAGTCTTTTTGTCCAGAATATGGAGACTGAAGGTCAAGTTCACCCTCGAGCATCTCAGCATATCCCAGTGGTCACGCTTCTTTTTGAAAATCGTTATTTGCTATTATTGCCATAACCTTTGGACTCAGAGATGAAGAGGATGTGTATGCTGAAAATACAAGACTGCTGAAGTGCTGAGCAGATGGAGACTAGCATAAGCTCAGTGACAGAATCAGTGTTTCGAAAACAGACAGATGGAATGTCAAGTCCTAGTGTATAAATACAGAGACTGCTGTCATATTTATAGAATATTAGATGTGTGAATATTCAATCTGTGTATATATGGGTTTCATTGCTGTATAACACCAGCTTTGAAAAATATTTTTCTACAAAAGGCCTCAAGTTATCAGCATTAGTAAGTGATTGCATCACACTAGTTTCATTTTAACATGCATAATGTGTAGGTCTTGTGTATAACTTAAAAACAAGTGTGTACTTTAACATGCAATCTGATGCATTTTTTGCCTCATGAACTTCTGTTAGTACAATAGTGAAAATATTATTTTCTTACAGATTTTTTTTTTGAGTGTTGGGAAAGATATTTGTCGGCCATGACAGTGTTGCTTTCCCCACCGCACAGCAAGACACTCTAATTTTCAACTATATTTTTATTGTACGCCTTTGAAGACAATAGCTGTCCAGAGAAAAACATATTAGCATGCTGAAGAGAGTCATTAATTAGTTTAATAAGTAATTACTGGGAGTGTAGAACACATTTCCTGTCCAGACACATTAGGTTTTAAAAACCCGATGTAATACAATGAGCCTTTGGTGGATTGTAATGAGTGCAGCTTGGGTTTAATGGATAATTTACATGGAATATGGCATGATTGGGATAAATGCATAAATTACTATGGAATCCAATTTAGGCTCTGCATATTTACAGTTCACACTGCATGGTTTAAAGCGTAGTCTACAACTTTTTTTATCTCTACATAGACATTCTTAGTTAAATATAAACGTAAAGCCACAATAAACCGACAGTTAACTGCTAACATACAGTATGTTACACACTTACTCACATATTCACTTTGTCTCATGTCCTTTCTCCTTGTTTGTGATCCTTGTCCAGTTAATGGCATATGTCTGCAATTATACTCTGCATTATTTATCCACAGCTCATGAAAACATCAAAGCTGAACAATACATCTTATATATAATAAAATCCGATAGTGTAAACACGCCACAAAGATTTCTGATGTCGGAACTTTTATTTTGAAACATATTTTCGTGTTTTGCGGCATTTCGGGGGTAAAGGCTAAAAGGTGCTGCCTACTACATAATTAATTTATGTTTTCTGTTAGCTAAATTTCACATTCATAAACAAAAGTTTACTGGCTCTAAACCTCTTTTTTCTTTGTTCAAAGTGGACTTGGATATGTATGTGGAAACTATCCAAAGTTCTACTAATTTGAAAGCTATGAAAACTGTATCTCTGTATTCATCCTTTGTGTCATCCTAAGATGTAATTTTATTACCCTATTTTTTTCTTTGTTTGTTACCCTGGCAACAAATATGTGTATTCTTGTTTATTTTTATTTATTTTGTCTGTATTTGTACTGTCTTGTTGTTTTGAATATCTGTAAAAAAAAAGGTGCTGCCTACTGGGCATGCGCATACAAAACGTTATTTTTGTCACACAGTACAACAATAATACTGTTTTTGTATTATAGTAAGGGCTAAGTTTAGGGTTGGGGTAGGTGTAGACGTTAATAAAACAGAATCTAATAGGTAGAAAAATTAATTTCATTGTTAGTTTCCGGTCTGAGCTGTATCCCCTTTCGGGAGATCGCGGGTAAGGGGCCGTTTACATATCGCGTCTTTTGCGCGCTCAAGTTCGTTATTTCAAATGTAGACGCGAGGCAGCCGCGCTCATAACAGAGGCGACGCGGACGCGGTGCGACGCGCTCGGTTTTTTCAGGCGCGTCCGCGCCGCATCGAGTTGAAAACAACTCAACTTTTCAGAACGCCGCAAGCGCACGCGGGTCATGTGACAAGATTCAACCAATTAGCGTCATCCTTTCCCGTAACAACAAAACTCAGCCAAGATGGAGAAACAACTGATCATAGCTGTACATTTTTAAATAAATTTAGTAGCAGAGCTACAGCAAGTGATTTTTAGTGCTGGAAATCCGTTTGTCCTTTGATGAAACTTCCGCGTCTTCATTGAGAGTGCGGGTCATGGTTGCTTAGCAACGGCAGACGCCACGGGAGCACAAGCTACAGAGCGCTTTGGCAAGGAGGACTCCTAGCGTTTTCCGCGCGTTTTTAGGCGCGATATGTGAACGGCCCCTAAAGCAGCGGGATTGCGCATGACTGTTTACACTACAGGTATGAAATGCTACATAGTTATTCTTGAAAACGCAAAAATATTACTTAATATCGTGAAAATGTTTAAGTTTTCAATGTTTAAACAGCCTGTGTGATGCAAATACGAATGTTTTTCCTTTTACTGCCAAAGCTTTACATTTAATTAATGAAGGCTCAAGTTACAATACCAGATTTAAGTTATTTTGATGTGGTAATATGTTTTATTAAAATGAGGGTTGAGTTAACTGGGTATTTGGAGGTGGAGTGCTCAAATTAATTAGCTTTTTTCCAGTCACGTGATGCTGTACAAGAGCAGTGTAAAAGGTGTCTGTTATGGTAAATTACTTTGGGAATTGCGAGTAACGTTTGGACTCCAGATGTGTATTTTGTCTTCACAGATACATATTGTCATTTGTATTGCTGCAGTTTATGAATTAATTGAAATAAATTAGCTGGATGAAAGAGGGAAACACGATGGCATGGGCATTGAGATCACAATCAATTGTTATTTTTGAAGAAAACATGCATTATATCTATTAATTCCAAGTAAGATAGTTAACTAAAGTTAATTTAAGGTTGCCAAGCAGTGTAAGAAAACTTAAATAGAGCCTGTGTAGTTTATTTTAAAATAGAATAATAAACCAGCAAAGTAAATATAAAAAATGCATAGTTCCTCTACATTAATTACTTTCAAATAGCAAGCAAACACTTTGCAGCTTATTTTGTTTTAGAATTTTACACTACATACTCCCTTTTCACTAGAGATGTGCTTTACACTGACCTTTTCGACTACCAGCACAATCTAAAGTTAATTAACTGAAGCACTGAAATCTAGTTTATAGAATCTCACTGTGACTTAATTGAATAATTATACATGATGAATCTGCATTTTGTAGGTCGGTTGCCCATTGGTTCTACCTGAGGGAGGTTAGATGCTTTCAGATATTTTCAATATTCTTTCTGTTCTGTAGTGTTAAGTCCTAGTCTTGACCTGAGTTGGCGATTTTGTACCTGAGTAACTGAGGTCAAGACCAGACTAGCTGTGTGAGGTGGGATAAAAGGCACCTTTAAAGCTTTTAGAGATGCTCGGTGTTAATGTTTTTCACATTTTGTTCAGAATGATCTCATTAAGTCGTAACATCCCTTGAGATATCTGAAGGATTTCTTTTTCTTTTTATAAATGGGTAGGCCCTTAGGTATGCATAATTCTTGATGTGGTTTCAAGTGAGTTCTCTCACCCCTGAGGGGGTAAAAAGTATTAAGCTCAGTAATTGCTGTCTGGCTTTTTCTCTTGTGATGTGGATTTAGACTGCTGTTGTTGAATGAATGGAGGTGTATTAAATAGCTTAGATTCTTCCCACTACGCCACTGTATGAACTTTTATACTAGAATGTCAAGTGTGTGATGTGATGGCTGTGGAAATTACCCTGATCACCTCTCGGTGTAGATCGACACGTTGACAGAGTGATATGTGATGTGGGCTGTGAAGTTGGCATGAAATGAAAGTTCACCCTGTCTATTTTCTAAATGAATGTTATAGATATTATTGTGAATGTTTCATCCATGCATGTTTCATTTATTTATTTATTTTAAATTCTGACCATGTAATGTTCATCAAAATGTTCTTCTGGTGAAAACAACAGGCTTCTCTTGTTCATCTTCCTCCATTTTTGACATCTTAAACATTCACATCTTAAAATTCAATCAAAATTCAATCAACAATCAATAGATAGGACCAATTCCCGCCATGCATATTTTCTCACGCTTGAATATGTATCACAATTTGGGGAAAAAATTATTTTGTTGCTACTTCCAATTCATCACATCTTAATCGCATTAAAAAAAAAACATAATACATAAATATATCTATATATTTCTTAAATATATGATATTATTATATACCTGCAAATTATAGATTTCTTAAATACATAGTGTATATTATATGTTTCTTTACACATATTTATAAATATTCACAGACACATATATTATGTAAACACAAACTTTTTTTATTGGATGACTTAATAATAATAACAATAATAATCATATAATTTCTATTAAGTAAAGATGTACATTTAGAAAAAAAAATATTTTTAGGAGTAGATGCTGTGTAAAATCAACATCTATAAACCCACAAATTTTTAACATTTTATTTCTGTTGTGCAGGTATATTATATATACACTTTCATCTTTTATGACTATTTTAATATGTAATGTGTAGACTTTTTAGCTTTACTTTCATCCTAGACTGAGACAATTAAAACAATTTTAAAATATACAAATTCACAACTGTGATCATATGAACAAAAGAAATAATAATTTGTGTAAAAATAAGTCATAATTTTTAATCAAATGATGACTGTTCCACAGTTTGTGCCGTAATTTCCACTAAAACATAATTTTTTTCAAACAAAACATACTAACTTTAGTTTATAGTGTCCGAGAGGAGCATCCTTGACATAAGCAATAATAATAATAAAATGTGCCACAAAGTGTTGTATCATAATTTGTTCCTGTCACATAGGCTGAAGGAAATGCATAAGCTGTCTTGTAAAATCAGTCATAAAACAAAGGACCAAAAGAAAGGCAGCTTTAGACAGTCTAATTTAGTTAGGAAAGTGTGATCTCTTTCTAGGTTCCATTTTAGTTAAGATTCTGCCTATTGACTGTAGAGAGTGAGCCGCATACATAAGAGCATATGCGTGTGTCGACAGTACACTGGTAAAGAGAAAGAAATTCAACTCTACAGTAATTCTACACTTTTGTTCAAAAGTTCAGAGATACTTGTTAATTTAAAGGGAGTCAGAGGGGGAAAAAAGACAGAAAGTGGATGAAACATTAACAAAATGGCCCTAAGAATAATGAAGTGTTGCAGGAGAGAGCAGACGGGATGAAAAGAGGAAAAGAAAGTGATTTGTGAGGAAACCCTTTACAACTCTCCCATTCTCCTCTAATGGATGACTTCCTCAGGCAATGAGGCTCCACGGACTGAATACCAAATGAGCTTGGTGAGTTTGTGGAATCTTGGGAATGTTTGTTAAGTGTGAGATGTGTTTCGAGGAACATCTGATGATCATTAATGAATTGCTGTTTTACCTCCACAATATTCGTTAAAGAAACAATTGATTCCTCCTCAAATAACAATCATCATGAATGTTTATTAATATATTAAGCAGAGGGCAGTAGCTGTCAGACAGTTCGTAGAAAATCAAGAGTCACTGCACTGAAGCAATTCCACTTCAATCTATAGTGCTTTTATTTATTTTTTATTTTTTTGGGTAAATGTTTGGTGTGCTAATCTAATGGCTTCTGTTTTCTGTTCAAATTTGTTTATAGAAACAATTACAGGAGATGTCCCTCTTTAGTTTATTCCTGCATATTGTCTTATTAGGCTGTTTTCCAGTTTTTAATGAAAACTCCCTTGAGATGTAACAGTCATCTCTCTCTAAGTCTCCAACATAAACAGAAGAGCAATTTAGATTACAATACTCAGCTTATTCACTTTGGCTCATTTGTCACTGGGCTTTTGGGTAGAAGGGCAGATTATTTAACTGAATTCAGATTTTCATTGTCTGCTTTTAAGTGTGTATGAAAAGTTTTGAAACTCAGACTTGAACATTTCTTTAGTTATTCAGTGGTGGAAAAAAAATATATATAGGTGCATAACATAACAGCTGGTGGTAACACATTGTCATGGCAGCTTGTGACTATTTTACAGTTTGTTAAATTGGTGGCTAATTTGTATGAATTTGTACAATCTCATTCATATGTTTTCGTACAGCCTGCATTCTCTCTGACGGTTAGGTTTAGGGGTAGACCTTCATTTTTTTCCTAAAAACTACACGTTTCCATATAAATTGCACTGTAAGATTGCATGAATTCATACAAAATCAAAGCTTTGTTAAATAGTTAGGTTTTTTCTTGAGATAGGGTTGGCTAGTCAAGCAGTTCTTGCTTTGGTTTTGGAACTTGGTTAAACAGGTCAATTGGTTTGCCACCAGCGTTGCCAAGTTGGCAAATCAGCTCCAACCTGGGGTGTGTTTCTCAAAAGCAAATATGCTCACATGTTATGTTGTTACCAACAGAGTTTAATAACTTGTAACCATACTTAACTAATGATGCTTTTGGGAAACACTTTTTTTTTCTCAGAATTGTGTGATATAAACTCAGAAGTCCAACTTCTTTTTTTTTTTTTCACAAAATTGCGTGACATAAACTCACAATTCCATCTCTTTCTCAGAATTGCATGATATAAACTCACAATTCTGACTTTTTTCCCAGAATCACATGATATAAACTCACAATTCTGATTTTTTTTTCTCAGAATTCTGTGATATAAACTCACAATTCCAACTTTTTAGTCAGAATCGCATGATATAAACTCACAATTCTGACTTTTTTCCCATAATTCCATGATATAAACTCAAAATTCCAACTTTTTTCTTAGAATGCATGATATAAACTCAATTCTGACTTTTTTCCCAGAATTCCATGATATAAACTCACAATTCCGACTTTTTTCTCAGACTTGTCTGATATAAACTCACAATTCTAACTTGTTTCTCAAAATTGCGTAACATAAACTCACAATTCAGTTTTTTTCTCAGAATTCCATGATATAAACTCACAGTTCCAACTTTTTCTCAGAGTCATGAATATAAACTCACAATTCTGACTTTTTCCCATAAATCCATGATATAAACTCACAATTCCAACTTTTTCTTAGAATGCATGATATAAACTCACAATTCTGACTTTTTCCCAGAATTCCATGATATAAACTCACAATTCCGACTTTTTTTCTCAGACTTGTCTGATATAAACTCACAATTCTGACTTGTTTCTCAAAATTGCGTGACATAAACTCAAATTCCATCTCTTTCTCAGAATTGCATGATAAACTCCACAATTCTGACTTTTTCCCACACATATATAAACTCACAATTCTGATTTTTTTCTCAATTCCATTGATATAAACTCTAGTTCAACTTTTTTCTCAGAGCTTAATATAAACTCACAATTCTGACTTTTTCCCCATAAATCCATGATATAAACTCACAATTCTGACTTTTCCCTTAAATCCATGATAAAACTCCACAATTCAGCTTTTCCCAAATTTGTGATTCTCACAATTCCGACTTTTTTCTCAGACTTGTCTGATATAAACTCACAATTCTGACTTGTTTCTCAAAATTGCATGACATAAACTCACAATTCCATCTCTTTCTCAAATTCCATTGATATAATCCTGAATTCTGACTTTTTTCCCAGAATTGCATGATATAAACTCACAATTCCAACTTTTTTCTCAGAATCGCATGATATAAACTAATTCCAATTTTTTTCCATAATTGCGTTATATAAACTCACAATTCTGACTTTTTTCCCATAATTCCATGATATAAACTCACAATTCCAACTGTTTTTTCCATAATAGCGTTATTTATAACTTATATAAATTGAATATAAACTTTTTTTTCCGAATTGAACTTTTTATTTCCTCATAATTGTGCGAAAAAAGAAGTCACAATTACATTTATTTATTCATTTCATTATTATTCATTGGTTTATTCACAAACTTTTGTGGTAGCCAACAGTTGCTGTCGATTGAGCTTAACTTGTATTGAACTCAGAACATGGTGCCTTTGGTGTGTTGCTCAGCAGAGGGTTGACACTGCTATGCTTAAACTTCTTGTGAATAATTAGGATTTTCTCCTGCTCCAAAATAAGGACCAGTGGCTACTATAGAGTTACAGTGAGGGTCTAAAGCTGTGGACCTCTCTGCTGTTGCTTCATTAGCTCAGTCCTTTGAGAAATACCACCAGCACACACAATCCTCCTTTAATTAGCACAAAGCTATCGCTACCCTTTGTGACTGATTAGCCTGAGTAATGACTAGCCATGCTCAAGTTCCCTCTATAAAGCTCAACTCTTTTCGCCAACACCTGAAGCACTCAGACAGGCCCATGAGTAAAATGCGTCGCTAATCTCTTCAGTTCGTCTCTCGTCTGTGTTTCACATCAGATCAGCTTTGCAGAAACAAACCACTGTTTTCAATCAACCACGACAAATTTGCAATTCTACAATTAAAAAGTAAAGCCATAATGCTTCTTTTTATTTCCCTGCTGGATATTATTTTCAGTGACTTGTAGAGTAGAATATCTTATTAATTATGGTCATTATGTTTTTATTATCATATTTTAGCACTGAACCTGCCAATTTAGTGATATTTTCCAATAGTTGAGTTCACTTTTTTGAGTTTGCAGATTTGCAGTGATGGTCTATTGATTTGGACAGCCTGATTGGGATAAGGGGGTTCCTGCTGTTGGCCTGGGGTCAGCTGTGGATAAATGATTGCTGTGCTGAAAATTTCATCATAAATTTGGCTCTGTCGAAGCCGGGGGTCTTCTAATTGCCAGTCCAAACAGATGGGCCTCCAATTCAGAAACAATGGCTGCAATATTGTCATGGCTGGTGGTTGTCTTCATGTTGACTCTGCTTTTCACTTCAAATGCAAGCATAGTAGGTCAGATAACCAGATATGAGATCCATACTGGATTTGGAACCACATTTTAAAACATAGGATGACTACATGGCTTTGTTGCAGGACATAGATGTGATTATGTGGGAGAAATAAATTGTTATGATAATATGTAAATATTGAGTTGTAAAGCCAATTTGCCACTATGTTGGATGATAATGTTTTAAAATGTGGTCCAAGATGTTCATGTCTTTCTGTTTTAGAAGAAATTAAGATTTTTGAGGAAAACATTCCAGGATTTTTCTCTATATAGTGGACCTTAATGGGAGCCAACAGGTTGAAAGTCCAAACTGCAGTTTCAATTCAGCTTCATATACACAAACCCAGCCGAGGAATAAGGGTCTTTTCTAGCAAAAAAAAAAAAAGGTCATTTTCTAAAGAAAATAAAACTTTATATAATTTCAAACCACAAATGCTTGTCTTGCACTAGCTTGATTTTATGTATTACCTAGTCACGTTGGAAAGGTCACACGTGACGTAGGTGGAAGTCTAGGAAGAAAGTCAAACGCCCTTTACAAAAAAAGGTAAAACATCGATGATGGATGATTTTGATGTTGGAGGAGAAAAAAAAGGTTTTTTGCCCCACCCTACCTTTCTGAACTGAAGTTCACAGACGAGGAACTAACTGCGCGCGAACTTTCCAGTGTGATTATGCAATGCATGAAATTACAGACGTGAGTCTCAGAGATGAGCATTTGTGGTTAAAATGTATGCAAATTATTATAATTTTTTTTTGAAAATGACAGAACGTTTTGCTATATAACCCTTATTCACGAGCGTTTTGAAGCTGCAATGAAACTGCAGTTCGGACCTTCAACCCGTTGATCCCCATTGAAGTCCATTATATGGAGAAAAATCCTGGAATGTAAAGAAAGTAAGACATGAACGTTCTTGGATGACAGTTCAGGGCTGGACAATAAGGAGTGCCTGATGGCCCGGGGCCAGTGTGAAAGACGCTGTAGGGACAGTTGACGAATCTGTCACTGGCCCGATCGGGCCACTGCTGCATCCTCACTAAAGTTTGCTCAAATAATTTGCATGTGTTTTTAAGTCTTGTTCATTTAAAATTTCAAGCGATCACAGAGACGCGTCTCTGACGGACAGATAGCCTACAAAAGTATGTCAAAATACTCGTCTTGACGAGTAACTTTGTAGCTTCCACAATGATTAGTCTATATTTAATTTATACAGTAGAGTGCAGATGCACTGATTGACTGGACATATTTCAACTTATCTCTATTCTGGGCTTGGACACAAACTGCATGCAGTATTTTTTTCAAAATGTCATGTGTGTGGAAATATTACTCTTTAAAGACATCCCTTAAAAAAGGCCAGACACGCTGAAGACGAATGCAAAGAGGAAAAATACTGTAACATTAGCAGGCAGAGCAAGATCACGGTTCACACTGTGCGAAATATTAGAAATATTATCCTAAATATTGAAACGGGGTTTATATGAATGTGTCTCTGAGGGGAACTGACTGTTTTAAAAAATGTTTACATGGCATTTTCTTATCATTTGCCATAATGCATTTAAAGTTGCGTTCATAAACAGGGTGCTGCTTTGTTTACAGCGGGTACCAGGGAAACGCGCAAAACGCGGTATCATTATTCCATAAGCGCCACCTGCTGGCAGACACTGAATTTGCGTTCATTCAGTCTGCTGTTTTTCCCTAAGCATCGTTTCATTTGTATTAAATAATAATAATAAAATAACTTTTGAACAAACAAACAATTTATGAAATTTATATTTGTTAGGCTAGTAGGTTTTGCTGTGATATCGAAATTGGAATCGAGTATTGTACAATTTAATTAGTATGTAAAATTTTGATGTCATATAAGCTTATTTATTAAAATAAAAGATAACATGGGTCAAAAACAATGATAACAGCAACTATTGTGTATTTTGTGATAGGGCCAGACTGGACCAGTAGAAAAAATCCTTAGCGTTAAACCCTGCAGTTGAGAACCGCTGTTGTAACCTTCATTTGTGACGTTTTTGAGTTGTATCCGGCTTTGTGTTGATTTAATATTACAGAGCTTAATGTGGTGCATTACACAGTCTTACAGAGCACAAAAAAGTGATAGAATGAGGTGTGAAGGATTTAGATAATGTGTAAATTCTCTTCAAGTTTGCTTGGCATGGCGGCAGTGAATAGATCAGGGTGCAGTTGGCAGTGTCAGGTAGAGATGTAATGAATAGCCTGATTAGCTCTTTGGCAGGGACACTCATGCAGATGGTAGGCACACTTTCCTCTGCCCTCCCCATCTCTCTCTCTCTCTCTAGTCCAGGATCTCTCATTAATCAGTGTAATTACCAGAAAAAGAAAACATATTAGGGCATTTAACCCTTGTGTTCTGCTAATTTCTCAAAAAACGGCGCGACCCGTGTTCGGTAACGGCAGGAATCTTACCTGTGCTTTGAGGTTTGACTGTTTGTTGTTCGGTGCTTTTTATATTGATTTGATCTGTGTGTAGGGGACAGCAGGGATAATTGTGATACTTTTTGTTGTTGTTGTTGTTGTTAATTTTTGCTCATTTATTCTCAAACCGGAATAAAAACTGGGTATTCTTCTTATTATTATACATAGAACATTTATTTATTATTATTATTATTATTATTATTATTAATAATAATCAATATCAATTATAATATAAAATATTAACATTTTTTGTAATGTTTTTTATTATATTTTATTAAAGCTGTTTTATTATATTTTATTAAATGTTGAAAATGTACTTGGTAACGTATTATTATTATTATTATTATTATTATTATTATTATTATTATTATTATTATGTCATCAGTGATGAATATAAATTATACATAGAAAATACTAACAACTTATTTATAATTGATTATATTTTATTGCAGCTGTTTGCAAGAATCATTATTAACTGTTGAAAACTTACTTGGTAATGTGTTGTTGTTGTTATTATTATTATTATTATTATTATTATTATCGATGATCAATATAAATTATACAGAAAATACTAACAATTTATTTAATTTATTTAATTTATTTTATTTAATTGATTATATTTTATTACAGTTTACAAGAATCATTGTTAATTGTTGAAAATTTACATGGTAACATGTATTACTAATATTACTATACACAGGACAAATAATAATAATAATAATAATAATACATATAAAATACTAAGAATATACATAAAACATAAATACAAAATACATGATAGAACATTATTATTAATATTATTATTAATAATAATAATAATAATAATATCGATGATCAATGTAAATTATTCATATAAAATTACTAAATCCTGTATAAACTCTTTATTTATTTTAATTTTATTTTATTACAGCTGTTTGCAAGAATTATTATTAACAGTTGAAAATTTACTTGGTAACATTATTATTATTATTATTATTATTACTATTATTATTATTATTATTATACATATACATATCTTATTATTATACATAGAAAATTTCTTCATCTTCTGATAAATATTAAAATAAATAGCAATTATAAATACTACTATTACTACTAAATTATAAATATAAAATAGTAACAATTTAATTTTCATATTTTTTTATATGTTATTACAACTGTTTGCAAGAATTATTATTATTAACTGTTGAAAATTTACTTGATAACATTTATAATAATAACAATAAATTATAAATATTAAATATATATTTATATTTTATTATTATTATTATTATTATTATTATTATTATTATTTATTATATTTTATCAACTGTTTGCAAGAATTATTATTATTATTATTATTATTATTAATATTGACTGTTGAAAATGTACTTGATTTCATCATCATCATAAGTTTGGATATATCTTAATGGTAGTTATTTAGTGTCAGCGCTGAGAACATCATGAACGCAATGCCAGTTTGTTCTGCAATTATAGAGAAGAATTTCTATTTACAAAATGATTTGCCCTAAATATAGATAACACATTCAAACTATAGACATTTTTATTCACCTTGATTCTCTGTTGCATTGTCCTCTGAAACATAAACCTATAATATACAGTAGGGCAGAAGAGATTGAGTGGGTAATGTATTGTTGAGGCTGAGACTATATATGCAGCCATATACCAGCATTATATAAACATACAGGAATATGGAGGATTTGGTATTCATTGGGAAAATAAAGTTGCATTGACAGTCTCAACGCATTTGGATTCTTCAAAGGTCGTTCTGACAGAGTGGTTAACTGTAAACAGAGGGAGCACAGCGTAACCGACAACTTTACAGGACATATTGTATTCCCTTCAGTGCTTGTGAGTTTCATCACCTCTGTGAGAGAGAGAGGTCTGTCTTTAAAGGGCATCCCAACAGAGAAATATTATGCACACACTCACGCAAACATTGAGGTCTGCTGGACTGCAGCCGTGTCTGTTTTACCCAAATCACTGTTGTTATCCAATACTCCATATAGAAATAAACAGGTTTTTGACTTAGCGTTTCAAAATGAGCTTGATTTGTACTTTTTTCTATAGAACATGTGAATGGAGCTTCCCAATACAAAATTCAGCTAGGGTGTTTTGAATGGTTGTCAGGGCGTTGCTGTGCGGTTGCTAGGGTGTTCTGGAATTGTTGCTAGGGTTGCTGACTTTCTGGTTTCTTATTGGCTAATGAGGCTTTGCTTAAGTTTTTGTCAGAGGTTCTCCAGTTCTGGTACAGAGTGCCCTCAGGTGGTACAACACTGACACTTCTTAAAAAATTAATTGGATTTAACGTAAAAATTGGATTAAAAAATGAAAAAGGTGATCAGTTGTTCACGAGTGGCATCTACTATAAGAATAGCCTGCTTTTACCTCAGAAACACTATCAGTGCTACATTTTAAGCATGTTTGAAGCATCGAAGCCTCGTTTAGAAAATATATTTTGCAAATGAGTTGCTGCTCCCCGCCCCCTTCAAAAAATAGGGCTGTGCCTTTACAGCTAACTTATGAGTTACGTAACTCAGATGCTCTGCCAAAAAAAACGGTTTGGTTTTGATTATCATGTCTATCACACTAAAATTACACATTTTAAACCATATTAGTTTAAACTTCTGATATAGGTTTTCCGGGGCGCACACATCTGAAGCACACACACAGTGTCACATGGCATGTAAGAACTAAATTGATTGATTGATTCGAAATCAAAGGGCACTATGATTTGATGTATCATTCAGGTTTCTATGGTGCAGTGAGTGGCAACTTAGGCGTTGAAGTTGGGAGTGCTGTTACAAATGTATGAAAACAAAAAGACATTTATTTATTTTATTTTTTATTTTTTAAATTAAATGCAGCTCTCTGTGTAAAGGTCAGGCCCCGCAAGGTGCAATCCAGAATGGATCTGTGTGTTAATCCTGATTTCTGTTGACAGGTGTGTTGAATTGGGCACGAGTGGTGTCGGTGGCGGATTATCTGTGCCAGCCTCACACCCGCGGCTGCCACATGCTGCATATGGAGTGTCAACTGTGCCAGGTTTGTCACTGTGCCATAATTGAACTGCTCTCAACCCAGAGTAAAGCCTGGAGCCTGCTTGCTTCCTCTTCACATTTAGTTGTTCTTCTCCAAGTGTATTGTTAGTGCTGTTTGTTCAAGAGCTGTTCATAGATAAGTCCAATAATAGATCAGTTATTAAAATAAATAAAGTATATTCAATGCACCACTGAGGGCTCTTTGCAGCCATCAAATAATATCAAAGCAATATTTTTTTTGCACTGTAGGGACATGATCATAAATAAATAAGATTGTACAGGGGTTGGACAATGAAACTGAAACACTGGCCAATATAGTGTTGGAGGTTTCATGGCTATATTTATGCAGCCTGGTGGCCAGTCTTTACTGATCACACATTCCACCAATAAGAGCAGAGTGTGAAGGTTGACTTTGTGCACCCAATAGCTCAAACATTGTACCCTGAAGGTGGTGCCGTGTATTAGGATGATAATGCACCAATACACACAGCAAGACTGGTGACAAGAGTGATTTGATGAACATGAAAGTAAAGTTAAACATCTCCCATGGCCTGCACAGTCACCAGATCTGAATATTATTGAGCCACTTTGGGGTGTTTTGGAGGAGCGAGTCAGGAAATGTTTTCATACACCAACATCACATAGTGACCTGGCCACTGTTCTGCGAAAGGAATGGCTCAAAATCCTTCTGGCTACTGTGCAGGACTTGTATTTGTCATTCCCAAGATGAAATAATGCTGTATTGGCTGCAAAAGGAGGCCAAACGGCATACTAATTGTGGTCTAAACCCAGGTGTTTCAGTTTCACTGTCCAACCCCTGTAAATCATTGGTTTTTATATATATTATATATTTATATATAATTTCACAAAACTTGTGAATAACTTGCCTTGGTCATATTTCACCCAATAATCATATTTCATAAAAACCAATGATTTACAATTTTTCATTTTTAATTTAATAATTTAAATACATTACAATGCTTTCTTTCATTCATTCATTCTTTTTCTTTCTTTCTTTTTCTTTCTTTCTTTCTTTCTTTCTTTCTTTCTTTCTTTCTTTCTTTCTTTCTCTTTCTTTCTTTTTTTCTTTCCTTCTTTCTTTCGTAAAATGTGGCCTGAACATGTCATATTGATCCAGAAATAAATACGAGCATTTCTGTCATCATCACATTAGTAATATTTTTATATTATAATGTTATAATACTTTTATATTATAATTTTATTTTATATTATAATAATACCTCATTTTGTACTTTAAATTTAATAATAATAATAATAATAATAATAATAATAATCATTATTATTATTATTATTATTATTATTATTAGCAGTAGTAGTAGTAATATTATTAATACATAAATAATATGAATAAATAATTTTAACAATAATACTTTATAATACAATATTATCATTAAGTAATACAAATGATTATTATTGTTATTATTAGTACTATTATTATTATTAATAATAAAAATTATAATTATTATTATAAAAAGAAAAAAAAATGAATGAAAGAAATATCTGGAATTAAAAAAAAAAAAATAAAAAAATAAAAAAAATAAAAAAAATAATAATAATAATAATATAAAAATGCATTGGAGTCCAAAGATTCCTTTGCTGTTAGCTGTGGCAGTATGTTTCAAGAGAATCGCTTGCAAATGCAAACACACAGCAGGCTGATAGCCAGAGGGCAATATTTCACCCTCTTGATCCGTTTTCTGTTCTCATTGCAAATAAAGTTTGCCGTCAAGATTGTTTCCCGTTTCCATTGCTTCTGTCCACGCACAATGTGCTGGTCACTGGTGTGTTGATGTGTAAGTACCAGCGAGTTTGAATTACTTTCCTGTGAGCAGTGATCATGTCTTTCGAAAGCTTGCTGGCTCTTTCATTCTTTTGCAGAGGAGAAATGTGGAGGAGCGGAGGCAAGAGGTGAGACCATCTCAATAGTCTTTTGAATGGAACATTCAGCCGGTGAATTTTATGGAAGAGGATTCGAGA
This sequence comes from Labeo catla, assembly GCA_012976165.1. Lineage (NCBI taxonomy): Eukaryota > Metazoa > Chordata > Actinopteri > Cypriniformes > Cyprinidae > Labeo > Labeo catla. The sequence continues at coordinate 1,504,110 of VONZ01000087.1, forward strand.
CAGCTGTTTCTTTACTTGTGTAGGGCCATGTAATTGATTTCTCTTTTAAGCCTTTCCTCAGAGAGCATTATGTTACAAAACCCTTCTGTCACAGTTGTAAAGGAGTATTTTTACGCTTTGCTGTGTGCCACCACAATAACAAGCAATGCTGCTGGATTTAGAAAGCTGTTGCTCATAGTGCAAATGCAGGGCAGCCGAGCAAAACAGGAGATGCTGCAGTGCTGCAAAAGTGCATCAGTGCTTCACTGATATGCTTTTGCTCAGGTTCAAACGATACATTAACAGCCTGCAACCCACAACAGACATTTTTTATTTTTTTATTTACTTTTTAGAATAACTGATCCTATACAACACTGACTTATTGAAATCAATCAAGTCTGACAGATGTTCATGTATTTCTTTCTTCATCTGAAAAGAAATTAAGGTTTTTGAGGAAAACATTCAAGGATTTTGCTCCATATAGTAGTCTTTAATGGGGATCAACAGGCTGAAGGTCCAAATTGGAGTTTCAGTGCCACTTCAATGGGCTCTACACGATCCCAGCTGAGGAATAGCGAAATGATCAGTCAATTTCTAAAAAAAAAAAAAATGAATTATATATGTTTTAATAACAAATGCTCATCTCGCACTAGCTCTATGATGCATGTCTACACTGTAAAAAATAAATAGTTGAGAAAACTTAAAGTAAGGCAACCTGATGCAGTAAGACTTTTGAGTTCTCTAAACAAGTTTTTTAGTTTTCTCAGTAAAGATACTTTGTTTAGCCAACATAAATTTGTTTGTTCATGCAATTTTACTGAAACAACAATTACTGTAGTTGAGGTAATTAATTGTTTTTTATGTTTTTTTTTGTGTGTTTATTTACAAATGTCGAACTGAATTGTTATAGAAACCTTAATGGATAACTTAGTCAAATATGTAGACAACATTGTCTTTGTTGCGTAATCATGTAAGAAAGGTAATATGCGGTTCTTCATCTGTCTACTCTGGTTCAAAAAGGTCAGGTAGGCTGAAAAACTCTGTCTCATTTTCTCCTCCAACTTCAAAATCATCTGACATCATTGTTTCATCTTTTTTTATTGTGTGTATGACTTTCTTTGCATGTTTGCTTTGTAAATACTGGGTCGGTACTTCCGCCTACATCACGCATGACCTTTCCAACGTGATTGCGTAATGCATTGAGCTAGTGCAACACAAGCATTTGTGGTTAAAAAGTATATTATTTATTTATTTATTTATTTTAAAAAAGCAACCAATATTTTTGCTTTATAAGACCCTTGTTACTCGGCTGAGATCGTGTAGAGATCTTTTAAGCTTCTTTGAAAGTCCAATTTGGACCTTCAACCCACTGATCCCCACTGAAGTCCACAATATGGAGAAAAATCCTAGAATGGTTTTCTCAAAAAAGTTCTGTTATCATTAATTCACTTTTTTGGTGCATGTTTTTGAATAATAATGACAATTTGTGCTCCTAAAACCTAAGAGTAAGCTTTGTAAACAAAGGCTGTGATGCCCTTGTAAGTTTGTGTACAAGTAATGTAACCTAATAAGTTATGTCTTTCAGACACCAGCAGCACTGGCACGATTTCTGTGAGAAAATGGAGTAGGACATGGTTTATAAAGGCAGGTATATTAGTTTCAGTCTTATCAATGCAAGTTGCAGCTGTTTCCGATCACCATGTCTGGGTTAATTTTGCTATATTGACTAGCTAAATATACATTATCCTTTCCTATTTGATCATTTATGTGTTTTTCTCACACTGAGTGATCATCATGTTTGCATTATTTACATAATTGCATTGTAATGTTTATCTTAACTAAATTGCATTGATTGCTGTTTGCTACCATGATAACTAACCATGTCTTAGATGATGAAAGTTCGAAGACATTATTGTGGTAGATGAAAGCTTTGGATAGACATCGAAGAACACAGAGTTGTGATAAGTAGTGTCTTTTAAAATTAAAATTAAAAGCATTTCTTTAAAGGAAAAAAAAAAAAAACACACCCTTAGATTTTGTATTCTCTGCAGCTCTGTCAAGTTGACTTTAAATGCAAGAACATGTTGATGTTGGCCATTATCTCCACTATTCATCCACTCAAATAAGCTATTGTTTATCTCTTTTCCTCTTACAAAGGTTCATTACAATCTCTGCTTGCCTCAGAGCCCGGAGGGGAACTCTGACACAGTCTGAATGAAGCCCCGAGGAAGAGAGGCATGTTAGCATGCCATGTAATTGATTGTGACTGACCTTTGTCAGGTCTGCAGAGAGGACTTGAGCATGGCTAAGGAAGTACTTTTTTTTTTTTTTTTGCATAAATATTAACTGCACTGGCCCAACAGAAATTTTTCTATATGCGTGTGTCCACATCAGGAATCATGAGATGGACAATTGAGTTTTTGTGAGTTGTCGTTACTGTAGTAAAGCTGGCATAAAACTTAATGAATTAGAACTTGAACTTGATAAAAAATAAATAAATAAAATAAGTTAAAGCTATATAGAAATAAAAATAAAAAATAATCAAAATTACAAAAGCACATAAAATTACTAGAACTCTAATATACAATACAATATACACAAGTGTACTAAAGTTACGTATAAAGATTACAAAACTAGTATTAGTGTAAACAATTTAAATTTCTTGTAATTATTAAAGTATTATTTATTTGTTTGTTTTTCTTGGAAAATAATTTTGATACTTTTGCTTTTTCCACTTGCACTTTTCCACTTTTCATTGGATTTAATCCTTGCCAAGGATTTAGCACAATTATTGCTGTAACAGTATGGAATCAAATTTGTGCCATTAATATTAAACGTACACTGCCCTCCAAAAGTTTGGAAACGCCCTAGAAAAGTGGACAATATTGGCATGAATCCTTTTTAATTTGTGATAATTTTGCACTGATAAGGGACAACACAAACTACGAAAACATATTTTATTACATAAACAGTTTATACATGGAAAAAACGTAAATTTTCGATTCATTAAAATATCCACCATTAGCAGCTATTACAGCTCTGCATAATCTGTGCCTAAATTCATTGTATTCAAAACTTAATTGGCAATCAGTTGTTGAAGCTATTAAGGTGTGCTGACCCAAAAGTCTTTTAAAAACCTGGGCCAAGTTTAAACCAGTAACAAGGCATCACAGCTGGCAAAGGGACATGTCTGACTTTAACATGTATATATTGCCATTATTATGTAATCAAAATGAAAATTATTATTGCTGGTCTTCAGTGATAATGTCAAGTTACTTTAATGTATTTGCACCAAAAAATGATAAGGATTTATGCTGATATCATCCAAAACCACACTTTTGGAGGGCAGTGTAACTTCTGAAGAAACTAGAAAGTCTACACTGAAAGTAAATAAAATGTGTTTGAAACTATTAAAAAAAAAAAAAGAATCACAGTCAAATGTTTGACTTTATATTTCACTACAATGCTTGCTTTGCTGTTTTCACCTCTTTCCTAGATCTGTACTTTGAGTTTGAGTTTTCATTTACGCTCTCCAGTTTTTTTGTTTACACTCCCTGAGTTTTCGTTCACCATTCTGGCAACCGGTCATATTATCTTTTGCATTCTGTGGCTGTTTGAAACCATTGGGTCTAAATTTTATAGTAATAGTGTGCCTGCCTCTCATGTGAAAGTGGCATGATTTCTCCCTATGGGAGAATAGAATAATTAATAGAAAGACTCGTAGCGCCTTAATTACTGCACACATCTGCCAGCATCACATCTGGTGCGGTTGCCATCGCCTGGAACAATGTGTGTTCTGATATTAAACAGTAACGGCAGGGAGAACTGGGTCACTTCTGTGGCGGTTTGCTTTTTTTTTGTTTTGTTTCCCCACCCCACTTGAATCTAAATGGCTCAAGTGGACAGAATTTTAACCTTTAATTCTGCAGTGTGCAAAAGACCACAGATGCAGACCTTTTGTCTGTTATGTATTATGGTTTGTCATTTTCCAGTAGTGCATTCGTAGACAAGCAGTAGCTCAGTCACTGGAATTCAAATACTGTAGATATAGATGCCAGAATGAGGCTTGGCTCTCTAAACATTGCTGAGGTGATGTATGTCTCCAACATCCACTTTAATAAAATGCAGTCTATTGTGAAATGGCAAGCAAGCAGCTCTCATGTGGACCACAAATCTATGCAATACAGTAGCAAGCAGGGAAGTATGGCATATGGTGTTCATGACATGCTTTCACAAGGTCCTCATATATTTTACACTAGCGGCCTTTGCTATGAGTCACATGAGGATGATGCTCTCCTGTCTAAAGAGAAATATTTGCTTTCTTTTAGTATACTCTGCTTTTGCTGGTGTTACAAAGTCAAACAGATGGATGTGTAATTGCTGATGTGGACGCAGATGTTGTTGAAGGCCACGGCCCACTCTTTTCCAGATAATGAGTCTACTGGCCTTCATATTATCAACTGTATACTGTAGATGAGATTGACGGGCAAGTTGTCACGTGTTTACTCAAGTGAATATTTTTCGGGGTAGAAATTGTTTTGGAAAGTCAGTTTCTGTACAGGCACATATCTTTTAAAATCTTTACTGGTCGGAGTGGGAATTCCTGCTAGTGGATGTCGTAACGCTATTTATCTTAATCTGATTTTTTTATGTTGAAGATTGTAGTTTTTCTTTTACGCCGTTGTCAAACCACTGTTGCACAGTGCAGCAGTTTAAGATGTCATTATCATGCATGACTGTAATGGGGGTCTGTAAACACTGTAATTAGTCATCATTTGTGTGCCCTCACGCATTTCCTTCTTCGCAAATTATAAACGGATCAGTCAGTTGATCCACAGAGCAGTGCTTTAACCTCAAGTGAGATCAAATGATGCTTTTCACTTTCACATGCTCAGATGTTATATTTCTTAGAAATGCAGCCTATAATTGTAGTGTGTTATATGTAATAATGGGCCAGTAATAATTATGGCAAATAATGGCCTCTACGCCCTGTATCATGCTCATATGCCTTATTTCGGCCTAATGTATGAGAAAGCATCAGATAATATCTTAATTCATTTTTTTCTGTCAGAATTGCGAGATGTAGACTCAGAATTCAGAGAAAAGTTTAGAATTTCAAGATGTAAACTCAAAATTGTGAGGAAAAAAAGTCAGAATTGTGAGATGGAAACTCAAAATTTAGAGAAAAGGTCAGAATTGCACAATGTAAACTCACAATTCAGAGAATAGTTTAGAATTGTGAGATCTAAACTCAAAAGTCCAGGAAAGAAGTCAGAATAGCGAGATGTGAACTCAAAAAATTCTGAGAAAAAAAGTCAGAAACACAAGATGTAAACTCAAAATGCAGTCAGAATTTTAGATGTAAGCTCAAAATTCTGACAAAAGATCTAATCACGAGATGCAAACTCAAAATTCTGAGAAAAGGTCAGAATTGTGAGATGTTAACTCAACATTCAGAGAAAAGGTAAGAACTGCAAGATGCAAACTCAAAATTCAGAGAAGAGGTCAGAATTGCAAGATACAAACTCAAAATTCAGAGAAGAGGTCAGAATTGCGAGATGCAAACTCAAAATTCAGAGAAAAGGTAAGAATTGAGAGATGCAAACTCAAAATTGTGAGAAAAGATCAGAATCCTGAGATGTAAACTTAAAATTCTGAGAAAAGATCTGATCTCGAGATGTAAATGAAAAAATCCAAAGAAAAAGGTCAGAATTGTGCGATGTAAATTAAAAATTCTGAGAATAGTTTCAAATTGCGAGATCTAAACTCAATATTCCGGGAAAGAAGTCAGAATAGCGAGATATAAAAAATGTTAGAATGGCAAGATGTAAACTCAAAATGCAAACTCAAAATTTGAGATGTAAACTTAAAATTCAGACAAAAAAAAGGTCTGAATTATGAGATAAAATGCCAGAATCACGTAACGTAACTCAAAATTCAGAATCCGGAGATGTAAACTCAAAATTCTGAAAAAGAACTGTGAGATTTAAACTCAATTCCGATGAAAGAATGTCTGAATTGGGGGATATACAGTAGTCAACATTTGAAGTGGATCAAAAAAGTTAATCAAAGTTGTCCTGGGACAAGAACGGGTATTGTCTTGGTTTTAGGACAACTTTGATGAAAGGTTTTGATCCACTTCAAATGTTGACTACTGTATACCTGCAATTGTGAAAGAAAAAAGTCAGAATTGTGCAACTGAAAAGCCGCAAGCTTCCATAGACATTTAGGTTTAACATTTGAAAAAGAGGTGTTCAGATTACAAAGAATCACTTTTAAGACAATTACTTTAATGGATATTTTTCCCCATAATACAACATATTATATGAGTAAAACCCCCTCCAGAACATGTAATGTTTCACTTCATCATTTTTTCATCAGCATTCTTCGTTGCCATCCAGCTGTACTTCCTGCTTTCCATCCTCTTAGTCTCTTTCTTCTGTTTCTGTTATTGATCTGTGGTGCATTGGTGCTCTTCAAAGGGCCACTGTGAGCTGGGTATTGTGCCGTATTGCTCTCAACTGGTCTGTCTTATTCCTCTAGTCACAGTGTGACAGTGCTAGTCTATGCAAACGCCTCAAGCTTCTCTGAGGGCTTTCTGAGGTGAAATTGGTGATGCACTGGGTCAAACACATTCTGGCCTTTCTCAGACGATTTCAAAGGGGTGATAAGGACAAATCAAAGAAGAAAAGTGATTAGTGTCAGAAGTAATTGCTATTATTGTCAATGTTGAAAGCAAATATGTTCATGGAAATCATGCTTCTTTTGTCTTCAATTTAATTACATTTTATTTTGATCATCCTTGCTGAATAAAACTATTAATTTCTTTAAAAAAAAAAATCTTACTGACCCCAAACACAAGCACCAACATATAAATTTATGAGTAGATATTTAGAAGTGTAAAATGCATTATGGTGTAATTAGTACATTACTTAAAACTAATGGTTTGAACATTAATTAGGGCTAATTAATTAAAACATTAGTGTAGAGTAATATGTTCAGGAAAAACAATTATGCAGAGCCAGACCTTTGATTGTTGTCATAAATCTCCTCACTTTCCATCTAACGCCAACAGGAAACAACCATCTGAATGACATGTAAAGTGACCAACCTGGTTCGTTTTGTTTTATGTACTTTTTAGGAATAATAGTCAAGCACGCAGCAGTGTCAGTCCATCTGCACTTTATGTGAGTGTGTGTTCTTATTGGCTTGGCCAGTTTTCCAGTGAATTTCGTGTAGTCTGGGTTGGGCTCAGTGAGTGGGGCTATTAGGCTGGTAGACAGGGCAATAGCAGCAGGCTGATGAATAGCCTAATCTGAGCTGAGGGTCTGTTCTGACAGTATCTGCCCACTCTTGCCAGGCAGGGTGAGTGTGTAGAGATAACTGCAGTGAACATCAATGAATTTTACTCCACCTGTCTCTGGCTATTGGCTAATGAAAGGCAGAGTCTTGTGTGCATAAATAGCACATTGCCGGCATTGAATGAAAGGGGAATCTTGAGAAACATAGGCCTCATTCACTCACTCACTCACTCACTCACTCACTTACATTAGAAATGCTTCTTGAGCAGCAAATAAGCATATTAGAATGATTTCTAAGGGATCATGTGACACTGAAGACTGGAGTAATGATGCTGAAAATTCAGCTTTGTCATCACAGGAATAAATTACATTTTAAAATATTTTAAAATAGAAAACAGTTATTTTAAATTGTAATTATGTTTTTGGTTAAATAAATACACCCTCGGTGAGCATAAGAGACTTCTTACAAAAATATAAAAATGTCTATTTTACTACATATTTTTTCTAATTTGCACATACTTAGCACTGCATACATTTGGCTCCACGTCCTTCACTTTTGATGCCTAGAGCTTTAGCTCCCAAAGCAATTACTCCACACTGACACAGATGTGCTGTTGACTTTTAAGAACAAATGCTGGAAAAAATGAAAAGCAAAGGCATGCTGAGGGCAACACAATATAGTGTATGATTCATTTTGTTGTTTGTTGCTACATTTTAGCGTATTGGTATACTTTAAATATTAATAAAGCTTGAAAGAGCTGCAGTGTCTTTCATCAAGTCCTGTTTACATCGTGTGATGAGGACAGAAAAATAAGGTCTGGTTCAGTCAGCATCACAAATGAAATCATTGTTGACATTTGCGTGCATGTTTTAGCTATTCTCCATCCATTGTGGTGATGTAAAATTATTCTGAATAGCATGTTACAGGACAGTATTCATCATGTTTGCATCGTTCAGGTTCTCCAAAACACTGTTGAAGGAGTATATACTGCAGTGTTTGCAGTTTGCATGCTGGAAAGTATGATGTCAGTTGAAATCAGTATAGAGGCTGTTTTTCCACTAGGGTTATTTCATTGAAAATGATTGCCTTGCATTATGATAATCATTTCTATTTTAGATACTACACATTAAGAATTCATAATTTATTTACAATTTCCATGTCTTTCAGTTATGTATGTGCCTTTTCACTTGTCATTAACAGGCTGCTGCATGTTTGGATCTCAGAAAATGTCTTTTTGAATTGTAGAACAAACAGAAACAAATGGCATATTTAATATATTGAGACATTGCAACCACAATCAATCTATACATAAAAACAGTTGTTTCCTGTATTAAATAAATAAATGCATTTAAACAAATTAACAAAAAATGTGCTGTAATGACCACATCCATGCAATGTTTTCTCACTAGCTATGTTTCCATTACCCTGTTTTTATGTACATTTTGAAGTATTGCATCAGAAACAAGTGACAGAGATGGCAAATTTCGGTGGGGAAAAAAAATCCCTTATTTCGCAAAAACGTTTTTATGCTCACTTGAGGTGGTTTTTGACTTGTGTGAAAAAGGGTTCATGCAAATAATGCAAGAAAATACATTTAAACAAATTAACCATCAATACAGGTGCTGTAATGACTGCATCCATGCATGTTTTCTAACTAGCTATGTTTCCATTACCCTGTTTTAATGCACATTTTGAAGTATTGCATCAGAAACAAGTGATAGAATTAGCAAATTTCAGTGGAAAAAAAAATCCCTTGTTTCGCAAAAATGTTTTAATGCTCGCTTGAGGTGTTTTTTGACTTGTGTGAAAAAGGAGTCATGCAAATAATTCAAGGTTGAAATCAAAAAAATGCAAGACATCAAAAAAAAGTCATGTGACTGCGCTATAGGACTGCAAAACCTGACTAAACAGTGGACTGACCTTGTTGCACAGCATTTGGAATATTTTTATGGTCATTCTTAAATGCCCGAGCAAAGTCTGTCATCAAAGTATTTCTGTATAAATTATTAAATTCAGTGGCTTCTCCTACTTTTTTTAATGGCATATAGTGGCAGTTTATTAGGGAGTGACACTTTGTTCTCGTTGGATGGAAATGGTATTAGTTTCAAACGTTTTATGCGATATTCCAATTTTGCGCATAAGTTAAATTTGCAACTTTGGATAGAAACCCAGCTACTGACATGCATCAGATCTGGGAAGCTCTGAGCTTAAAGTTCAGTTTCCTACTCGTAATTACAACTTTGTGGTGCCGTTCGTGTGCATTCAACTTGTAAATATGATCTTTCTGAATGCATTTCTGCATCTTAATTTGCTTTTTGTGGGTTAATTTGTTGCCATATGTATACAATCAGCAATATTCCATTTCAATTATTATTCATTAGAAATTTATACGATTAATATTGAGGTTCATTTAATTAGAAAACCCAATTATTTTCCTCCCTGATTGAAATTGTACTACTAAGTTGACTTACCTTTTTGAGCATCAGAATTGATTGCTTTCATCACATCTGATGTATTTTCTACAGCACTGGTTTGTATCTTCTGGGTTACGAAAGACTCCTGGAACGTTTAAATGTTAGATTAAATGTGTTTGTTGGAGCACAGAGTTGTGGGATGTATTTAGATGATGCATCACTTCTCGCTGTGTGATGCCCCACACACTAAATTCGGCTTGGTGTGATCTTGGCAAAGCCACCGTTACATACTTGGGTAAGTTGGATGCGGTACATAGGCCTTGTAACCGCTGAAGTCGAGGAAATTTTCCATGTCCTTTGGCACAGCATGATAATAAATGAGTTTTTGCCAGCATTTTGCCAGTGGGGTTCTCAACTTCACACTATTGCGAATAAATATGTTATTTCACTTTCCTTTCCTTTTTTTTGCCTTGATTCTCAGGGTGGTTAGTGGACGTGATGTAAGGTTTGTTATTTGTTTTCCTTCGACCTTCTTGCCCTAAAAGAGGCTAAATTGCACCTGATTTGCTCTGTTATCCTGACACAAGCTGAGATATGTTATTATGAGGAAGGGGTCATGGAAACAGAAATAAATTAAACTAGGTGCAACCTTTTTAGTCGACTTGTATCATACCAGCAGGAAAGCTAGAAAAAGAGCCAAAAGAGCTGGCGTCAAAAGTAACACACCGCGAGAGTGCACAAGCACTCCTCGTACTTACTTCATCTGTGGCCCTGCCGCTTTTGTGCTGTTTATTTAGACCGGCTGATGTAGCAGATGGCCCAGGCCTGACTGCGGAAGGTGTTTGATGGGTGGAAATAGGTGTATTTAATTACACGTCAAATCTGCCACCCCAGTACGGACTAATGCGGGTTTGTCTGTTCCTTTGCCCGGGGCCTCTGTTCACTCTGTTCAGCTGGCATCTCATCCCTAGCCAGGGTGCATCTACTCTCAATTATTTCTTGTCTGCAGAGAGAGAGAGGGAAAAAAAATTCACAATTTAAAAAAAAAAACAAAAAAACTTTAATCTTTGACTTCTGATGGTATGGACGTCCATTTCTGGAAAAAAGCACTTTGTTGAATCATAATTGACATAAAAAGTCATAATAATGACATATTATCTCATAATTTCAGGTTTTTATCATAATTCTGATTTGTGAAATAATTTTGACTTTTTGCTTTTATATTTATGAGAAACAGACAGTTTTTCCCACATTTATTACATAACTGTGTATCTCAGTTTTGAGTATCTTATTTTAACTTGAAGACGTACTTATGAGACTATCATAAATATGAGACTCAAAATCATTGCAATCAAGTCATAATTATAAGATGAAAACTTTATGACAAATGTTTAAATTATGAGAAATCATTAAGACAAGTCAAATAATTGTTAATAATTTCAGCATTGTCATAATTTTGACTGTTATCTTAAAAGTGGGACTTTTAGTGACTTATGCTTTTATGTATTTGACTTTTTACATTAGAATTTAAATGCAGCTAACTTATTAGAACCTTTTCAATCTGGTGTTAACTGGCATTTTGCTTGCAGTTGATGCCGGTAAAAATGCTGTATTGATGCTTCTTGATCTTACAGCTGCCTTTGATACAGTAGATCATAATGGTCCTATTTGGTGTTTAGAGCATTTAATCTGTATTAGGGGTGCTGTCTTATGATGGTTTAGCTCTTATCTAAAAGACAGATCTGTTTCTGTGGAGTTAGGAATGTTCTCTTTGTGTATTACTTCTATTATTAGTGGAGTACCTCAGGGCTCTATTCTGGGCCCGCTTCTTTTTTAATTTATATATGCTTCCACTGGAGGATATTATTAGGCAGCACAATGTTTCATTTCATTTATATGCTGATGATACACAGCTGTACCTGCTGTTGAAAGTTGGTGATTCCATTCAACCACTGTTGGAATGTAGGACAAATCAGAAATACATGTTTTTGGTGCCCCGAAATTGAGGAGTGGTTTTGTTAAGGAGCTGGGCAACCATTTCCCCGCAATTTCCTCCCAGGATAGGAACCTTGATGTTAGACTCTAATTAGCCTATGTTTATCCAAACAAATTAATTCTCTTGTTAAGAATAGCTTTTATCAGCTGCAGATTATTTCCAAACATAAACCTTTTTTTGTCTTTTCATGCTTTCATTACCTCACATTTAGATTATTGTAATTCGTTATATTTGGGTCTTCCGCAGTCATTGCTTGCATACCTCGAAATGGTACAATATGCAGCTGCAAGGCAGTTGACCAGTGCAAAGAAATACAACCACATCACCCCAGTTTTAACCTTGCTTTATTGGCACCCGGTCCATTTTAGAATTCATTTAAAATCTTGTTTTTAAAGCTCTTAATGATCAAGCTCCATCCAGTCTTAAAGACCTTATTATTCCTCTGTCATCTACCACACTTTTAAGATCTTCCGACAGGGCTCTTATATCCATCCCTCATTCCTGTTTAAAAACTAAGGGAGCTTTTTCTGTTGCCGCTACCCGCCTGTGGAACCAACTGCCTCTGGACATCCACCTTGCACCTTCTATTGCCATTTTTAAATCAAAGTTGAAAATGTCTTTTCTCCTTGGCAATTTAAAGTAACTTTTTTTTTGTTTTATTTCCTATTTTGTTTTGTTGTACAAAACAGTGAGTAAATAATGAGCTCATGTTTTTGTTTTGTAATTTCAGAGTTGCCTTAGATGGTAGCAGACTTATTGTTCCTGTAAATTGCATAAAAATGATAAAAATGTTTATAAAATACCAACACTTAAGCATACTCTAGCAGTGATTCACATTTCAACCACAGAAATTAGATATTTTATTTTTAATTTAATACAGTTATTCCTATTATTGGTCGCACCACACGATGAGTGGTCGCTCCAAATGACACAAAGGCCTTATTTCATTAAAGATCTATTTAAAAAGACGTGTGAAAAGTATATACTGTATATATTAGATCAGGTGTGGCGAAATCCAGTCCTAGAGAGCCGCAATCCTGCAGAGTTCAGCTCCAACCCTAAAAAATGTGTTTGATTAGGGTTAAAGCAAAACTCTGCAGGGCTGCGGCTCTCCAGGACCAGAGTTTGCCACCCCTGTATTACATATTAGATATTTTAACTTAAAAGCAAGACTCAAGAATCCATTTTTGCAGTGCATTGTATACCTTATGTGCGCTGTAAATCATGTTGGATATAAATTTAGAAGTTTTTTTTTTTTTATAGTCATACCGCTTTTTTGTAAAATGGGAGGCACTCTAAATGTCATTGGGTGAATGTTTAGAAATCTAAATTGTAACCTCAAGCCAATTCAAATATTGTGGCATAGCTTGAGAAAAGTACGTTGTGTTGTACAACCCAAAAACATCGTTAAGTTCAGTCAACAAGTGACTAGTGCAAGCCAAGGTGACAACATTATCTCTGTTGTTCCTTATCTGATAGGTGTTTCATTCTGTGCAGCACGCTCAGCTTGGCAGCACAACAGTGTGTGTCATATAAACACTAAGGAAGGATCTGAGTATTGGGAGCATCATGTACCAGGGCAAGGACAAAATTATGCTATTAAGACCCTAACAGAGTGTCTGGAAAGAACTGTAAATAGTATTACGATTAATAATGATGTAGTCACTTGCTATTGGAAAATTCTGTGAAGCAATTGTGTTTTAAAAGAAGCTGATCAAGTAGTTTCATGGAATCCATGGTTTGACAAACCCATTAGAAGGACTGATGCTGGTACTTCAACAAGTTTTAAGAGCTTTTACAGGAGAAGAAACCAGATGCAAAACACTCAGAGAGTATAAAACCTGCGGTGAAGTGATTACTTGTCCTCTGGTTGACCAGGTGGAATAAACGACCAAGTGCATTGTTATTGATATAGAAGGATCACTCTCTAGTAAGGTCTATGAGTCCATTGGTTAATCATCTAGTTCTTATTTTTGACTCATTTTGCTTTAATGCTGTGGAGTGAACAGGGTTCATTGCTGGATTAGGCTACATATAGCTGAAAATCTCATTAGTTTTGGTATGTGGTGGGATTTGGATGCTGTTATCACTTTCTCTTTAATTTTCTTTTTAATCAACAGTCTGTGATCAGGTGGATATCTGCAGCAGTTTGGATGTGGGAACAAAACTTGTTTTATTTGTTGTTTATTTTAAAAAATGTTAAATTCCCTCTTGTCAGTATACAAAATGATGTCTTGCAGTATTAATTTCTCACCATAATGAACAATGCAGCACAGATAATTTACTGGACAAGTGCATGCTGTGCATGTAAAATGCTAACTGGTTTGTGCAGTGCCACTTTTGTGCATATCAGTTGTGCATATCTGATTCATTCATTCATTCATTCATTTCTCTCTGATAAATACTTATATAAATGACATTTTAATAATCAGAAATAACCAATGAAATGAAATAAATAAATAAACCAATGAAAATAAATAAATGAATAAATAAATAGAAACATCTAAACAAATTGTTTAGATGTTTTTTTTTGTTTTGTTTTTTTGGTTGTTTTAATCTCCATAATAATAATAATAATAAAGTAATAATAAAGCATTTGAAGCAATAATTAAGTATATGGGCCAAAATTTATTTATTTATTTGTTTGTTTGTTTACTTATATTTTACAGCCATAGAGTTCAGGGAAGAATGACAGTGAAATGGCATTATGACAAAAATAAATAAATAAATAGAAACAAGTAAACAAAATATATTTACTTAAAGCTAAATTGTGTAAGTTTTCTTTCTTCTTTTTTTTTTTTTTTGGTTGTTGTTTTAATCATTAACCTAAATAACTTATATATAGGGTAATAATAAAACATCTGAAGCAATAATTAAGCCTATAGGGCAAAATATCTTTATTTATTTGTTAGTTTATTTGTTTATTAATTTACTTGTATTTTACAGACATTTCTTAAGAGTTTATGGAAGAATGACAGTAAAATGGTATTATGGCAAAAATAAATAAATAAATAGAAACATCTAAAAACCAATGTGATAAGATTTATTAGGGTAATAATAAAGCATTAAAAGCAATAATTAGGTATTTTATAAATAAAGTTTATTTATTTATTTGTTTGTTTGTTTACTTGTATTTTACAGACATTTCTTATAGTTCATGGAAGAATGACAGTAAAATGGTATTATGACAATATTATGGTATTATTTGGCATATACCATAATACTCAGTGATGACCCTATTATGTACCAAGTACCATGGCATTTATGTGGTACTTCTAAGAATAACATGATATTAAAATTGTGCACGTACAATGTTGTAAAACCGCATATTTTTGGAACTTTTTATTAACACCACTTCTGTGTAATGAACTTCGAGTCCAGCATTTTTCCCTGATATTTCTTATTTCATTTCTCAATAAAATAAAAGTTTAATGACATCAGATGACGAATGCGCTAGACCACTCCTCCCTCTCAAGCTCTCAGAGCCCCCTCATCTGAGTGCCACTTCCTGTCTGGCTCTCACAGTGCTTAATGAACTGAAGTGTGGCTAATTACTGCGCTATCATTTCAAAATGGAAACTATAAACATTTCCATTAGCCCCGGCATCATTAGCACAACAATTAGGCATCTGGGGGATTGATAAAGAATATCACTCAGTACGATGTACCAAGCTACTATCGAGCCACACACATACCTCAGTATATCAATATCCGCACGCATGGCTAATCTCCGGGCACTCCGGCGTGTGCATCTGCTGCAGTCCCTCAGGATATGGGGCAGATGCTAATTTGCCTGCTGGAGGGAGAAACTGGTATATGGAGGCACCAGGAGAGGTTCTGCAGTCCCTGATGGAAACTGTCACAGACCACACCTGCTAAACAATCCCTTCCTGAACATCTGAATCAGCCGCTGCGGAGACCAGTCCACTTTCACTGGCGATTATTTGAAACCCTGGTTATGCGATACAAGTGTAAAGATATAATAAGATCATTGAGCAGATGATGATGATGTTCAGGAGAGACCAGTGGGTTGGGCGCTCACTGGAAGTATTTTAGAGGGAAATGTTCTATGACTGATGCTGTATTTTATGTTGGACTGTGGTGTTTAATCGTGCAAAACTGGTCTTTGATGTTATTTTTGTTCTTTGATCTAAATTTAAAATGGTAAAAAAAAGAGCTTTGTAGATTTGTCTTCTCACTAGGGAAGTGCTGATTCATTGATATTTAGATGAAATATACTTTTATATGGCTTGTCTGCTTAAGGAAGTTATTTCCTTACAGACTTCAGTTACTTTGCTGGTCACTCTATGGAAAAAGTAATTATTTTTCTTTTAAGATACAGAACATTTTTGGAGTTGTCAAGATATTTGAATGTTTTTGAAGGATGTCAGTATGCATTTATTTAAATAAAAATAATATTGTGAAATATTATTACGATTGAAAATAATTGTTTTCTATTATAAAATGTAATTTATTTCTGTGATGCAAACCTGAATTTACAACATCATTACTCCAGTCTTCAGTGTCACATGATCCTTCAGAAATTATTCTAAAATCCTGATTTGCTGTTCAAGAAACATGTATTATAATCAATGGTGAAAACAGTTGTGCTGCATATTTTTGTGAAAAAAAAAAATCAAGAAATCAGAAATCATTCTAATATGCTGGTTTATTATTAGAATTATTAGTGCTGGAAACATTTACGCGGCCAAATATATATATTTTTTTGGAACCTGTGATTCTTTTTTAATAAAAATGTACTGACCCCAAACTTTTGAACAGTAGTGTATATTGTTAGAAAAGCTTTCTATTTTACATAAGTGCTGTTCTTTTTAACCTCTTATTGATCAAAGAATCCTGCAAAACGTATAACAGGTTCCAAAAAAATTAAGCAGCACAACTGTTTTCAGCACTTACAATAAATCAGCATATTAGAATGATTTCTGAAGGATCATGTGACACTTAAGATTGGAGTAACAGCTGATGAAAATTCAGATTTGCATGACTATATTTTAAAATATACTGAAATAAAAAACACTATAATAAATGCAGACTTGATGAGCATAAGAGACTTCTTTAAAAAGCATTACAAGTCTTACTGATCCCAAACATACAGCATTTGTTTGAATTATTAATTTATTAATTTGAATTATTAACATTATAAATGTCTTTACTGTCACTTTTGATAAAAGTAATGCCTCCATGTTGAATAAAAGTAAAGGAAAAAACAACAACAACAACAACAACAACAACAAAACAACAAGCCTCAAGAAGCCATGCTTTACCGTGAATTTATAACAGCTTATGGTGTTGTTAGGCACAAAAGTACACAAACAAACCAAAATTTAACACCCAGTAGTTCTTATAATAATTTTTGAAAATACCAACAGCATTACAATATCAACCAACAACATTTTTCTGAAAATGCGATCAGTCAGTATTGTTTTTGTATGATACCGAATGATTAGCATATTCGTGAACCGTGGTGTTTACGTTAGGGCTGGGTAAAAAAATATTGATTTTAATCATTTCTTATTTTTACGAATCAACATCGATTCTTAAATCCCAAGAATCTATTAGTCTAGCCTGTTTTCAGTTGACGAACGGGACATTGTAGCACGCTTCCCATCCAATAAATCGCAATAAGCCTTGCGCTTTGTTATTTTTGATATGAAAAAGTCTTAGATTTCAAATTCTGTCCATTTTATTACAGCATTCAAACAATAAATGTGGTTTTGGCGCTATTTAATGTAAAGTGACAAAATCGTACCTGAGGTAGCACCTCAGTTCAAGAGAAGTGTCAGAACTGATAATCTCCTCCACTTTAACCAGTTTCAGTACAAAATAAACATGAATGAACATCAAAAGGTATGTTTAAAGAAAAAAGTGCAACTTACCGAAATCCGTATTGTGTCTCATGTAATCGCACAGTCTGTCTGTCTCCATAATTTACATGGTACCTCCATTGTAGGCAATGGGAACTATTTATTGCAGGTTGCGGCAAAGCAAGATAATGCTCACAAAGCACCTTTAAATGGATGCTTCTGAAGTAATTAAGTCATATTGTAGGGATGGTTTATCAGCCCTGCTTTGCTTTCATTGCATCAGTGTGTTAAGTGTTATTGATTAAGAACCTGAGTCTGTGGCAGCGTGTTGAGAGCATCAGTTGCTAATCTCTTAATACCTGCTTGTACCTCATTTATCTCCATGGTTTTATGTCACCGCCTCTGGTTTTATGGTGTCACTACGGCCTGTCCTACAGACTCATAGTCTATAGTCGAGAGTGCCGTTTGCCCATGGCCTGAGTACTTCATCAGTAGCTAATGATAGTACAGGATTTGTCCGGCTCTTTGTTAAAGTATATTTAATCAGACCCTTGGCTCCTTATATACCTGCAGAGCAAGAAAACCAAAGCTTAACACAAATACAAAGAGAATCTCAAAAACAACATGTTTTCTCAGATGTGTTATTTATTTTTTTTTGTGTTTGTGTGTTATTTGAAACACGGTATATTATAGACATATATATATTAAAGTATCCTCAACCCGCTTTTACTTTTTCGCACACATTGCACAGATGTCAAAAGGCCTATGTGCATTTCTGTGCACAGATACATTAATTAAATCCTATAATACATTTCATGTATCCAATTTTGTTTGACATTTCCGAGCCATTATTTTGAGTTGTTCGACCAACACACTGTTATACAGCATAAGATGTCCAAAAGTTCTTATTATTTACACTTTTCACTATTTAACCTTTCTTTCTTTTTCTTTCTTTCTTTCTTTACAACCAACCAACCAATATAAAAATAATCTGAACATTGGTTATTGTATTTTTGGGGGGTGATGGCAGCTCAAATCTCTTGTTGTAGCTAAATTATAACCATTAATATTAGCTACTCTACGTATAACAAGGTATTTGACCTGCTAAAGACATAATAATTGAACAGGAACCTAATATTATATGCAGAATGTGCCTCTACTGATTCACATATAATATGAATGAGTCTCACTTAATTGTGTTCTCTCTTGGACTTAATGTATATTTTCTTTGATCATATACTGCATATACTTGCATAATCTTTTCTTTTGATCTCTTGGCTGTTGCTCACTTCTTTTTTTAAAAAGCTGCAGTTTTAAACACGTGGATTGCATGTGATATTTTGGATACATGAACCAGAATATGTCATACTGCATTGCACTATGACCAGGGATAGTTATCACAAGGAGAATTTGATGAATTTTGAACAACAAATTGCATAAATGCATACAAATACATTTTTTTATTATGTACCGCAGGAGAAATTGCCTAATGTTGCCTAATATTTATTTTGTAATAGTTCAAATTAAGATATTTTTGTTGACATCTGAGAGCTTTCTGCATAGACAACATTGCAACTGACATGTTCACGGCCCAGAACGGTAGTAAGGATATCATTAAAATAGTCCATCTGACAACAGTGGTTCAACCATAATGTTATGAAGCTACCATAGTATCTTTGTGTGCAAAGACAATATAAATCATGACTTTATTCAACACTTTCTTCTTATCCCTGTCAGTCTTCGAAGCATGTTCACGAGCATGTACCGAAGCATGTACCGAAGAAATTGTTAAATAAAGTTGCTATTTTTGTTTTCATTGCGCACAAAAAGTATTCTTGTAGCTTCATAACATTACGGTTGAACTACTAATGTCACATGGACTAATTTAACGATGTTCTTTTCAGGGCCTTAAATGTGTCAGAAGCGTTGCTGTCTATGCAAGGTTAGAAAGCTCTTGGATTTTATAAAAAAATATCTTAATTTGAGTTTCAAAGATGAACAAAAGTTTTATGGGGTTGGAAGAAATGAGTGTGAGTAATTAATGACAGAATTTTAATTTTGGGTGAACTGTAGCTTTAAAAATAAACATACTCTGACAAATATTCACTGAAAAAAAAAAGCGTGACAACTAGCCCCAGTCTCTGCTCAAGTGTATATTTTTCACAGCTAGGTAATGACCTGTACGTCTTGAGCAGTACCTAGAGCCACTCTCAGCACCCTGACTGTCTTTGTTTACTGGCTGACATTATTGTTTTACTGAAAACACATGATGTGCCGGCTCTCTCTCTCTCCACAGTTCTCATTGTGTCTCAGTGAAGTGCATGTAGGGCCACTTGTCCTCAAAAATGAGCTATACTTTCACTGAGAAGAGGGCTGAAACCTCTTGACTCCTCTACTTCTCCACTTTAGCAGTGGATTCTTGGTGCTTTCTAGCCATAAACTAGCCTGACAATTGTTTCAGTGAGAGGCAGCACACCCAGTGAGAGAAAACCGTGGCTCAAGAGGGCTTGTGAGGGTAAAAACGCCACCATTTCATTATCCCTGCAACATGGAGTGTCAGTTTAGGCACGAACGTACTAACATTAGCATAATTACAGCTTTTTATGAGAAAATTAGCACACAGTTAGCACACGCTGGCTTTCATTTCATTACAGTGCTAGTGTGAGATCATTAGCTTCAAAAGGAATTAAGATTTTGCTGATTATGTACATTTCGCCTAATTTTAGAATTGAACTGCAATCAAGAAGGAACAGTTTTTGTTCTTATTGTCTTTTCAAAGAAATCCAGGTTAAAACTGCACTCAGTAATTTGTGCTGGCTATTGTCTTGTACATGTTGACACCTAACATCGCAAATGTACCAAGTAGCAAAGGTTTATAGGTGACATTGTAGAAATGCAATATTTGTCATTAAACATTATTAATTTATTCAATGAGTAAAAGTTTCCAATAATTTCCAAAATAATGTGTGTGAAAATTAATAAACTATATATGATATGACTTATGTGATATGATCTTTTTCAAAAGTACTATTTAATTTAATTTTATTTTATTTTATTTTATTTTATTTATGTACACTACTGTTCACAAGTTTTGGGTTGGTAAGATTGTTTTAAAATATTTATTTATTTTAAGAAAATTACATTTTTATTTGGCAAGGGCACATTATATTGATCAAATGTGACAGTAAAGACATTTATGATGTTACCAATGATTTTTCTTTCAAATAAATGCTGTTCTTCTAAACTTTCTATTTATAGAAAAATGTTCAACTTTCTATTAATTCGAAGAATTATTAAAAAGATCAGCATATTAGAATGGTTTCTGAAGGATCATGTGACATTGAAGACTGGAGTAATCATGCTGAAAATTCAGCTTTGCATCAAAAGAGTGCAAAAGAGTTATTTAAAATGGTGATATTGCATAATATTACATTTACTGAATTTTTCAATAGTATTAGCACACAGCAGCCCTACGGTGTGTTTGCGGCAAAGGGCTTTCTCCAACACCACTGCTACTGTTACTAATGTCTGGCTGCTAGTCGTGTCATTTTGATGAACACAAAGAGAAGGATGAGCAGTGTAGTGTAGTGTCTTCCCACTCACAACTTAGGCAGTCAATTATGACTTTTATGACACAGATGCCATTTATTGCATCATAACCATCTGATATTCAATTTCAGACCTGAGATGCAATACTTTTCCCATTGATCAAATCTGCTGTGATTCAAGATGCCATTCGAAAGGGCCTTTGGAAATGGTTTATGGCGGATTAAACTACAATGCAACACTTTGTCACTTTTATCAGGACTTGAGGGGATGTTACGCAGAAACTCATGACACGACGAGAATCCATCCTTTAATGGGTCTAAGCGTAATTGGGTGTTTCTTGAACTGTGGGCGCTTTTGGGCCTGTGGACTTTTAGAAAATAACTTCTCAAACACACTTCCTACACGCTTTAATTTAATTTTTCTACTGGCAGTGTCCAACCGTGTATGCACATGCATCACTGGAGAACTGCCATTTTTTTTTTCCTTTTTACAAGTTTTTTTTTTTTTGTGTTCTTTGAAAGGAAAACATGCTGAAAATAACATTTCAAGGATTTTTGTTTTTTTGGAATTGCATAGTTGACACTTTGTCTAATTTTAGCTAGCATTTTATGTATCAAAAGTAAACACCATTAATCATATTTTCACACGTGTGGCATAATTTGGCAAATTAACAACTTAACTTGATTAAATGGCAAAGATATTCTGCTAACAAGTAATATTTACCTTGTTATTTTACTTTTATGATTTCCTCTCAAGTGCTCTGTTGACACCTTTGTCTTGTTGGTAACCAAGTACACTAAATTTGATATAACTTTACTGTGGAAAAAATGTTGTTGGAAATTATGGCAAAACTGAGGGACATAATTTGTGATCAAATTGTTATTGGCATTTTTACACAATGACACAAAATGAAATGGTTTATTTAGATTATAATAGTTTTATAGTGATCAGTGAAATATGCACTGATCAAGCACTGTTTACAAGCAAAAACAGTCCAAAACTGTTCTTAACAAACGTGTTGGTAGATTTTGATGAGAGGACAACAGGTGATAGACTTTTTCACTGTAGGAAGTGTTATTATGAATTATTATTATTTTATTTTTTTGTTAGTTAGTTTGTTTGTTTGTTTGTTTTGTCCAAAAGTGACAGTTTGAAGTTGCCCTAATGATGGATTTGTTTCCTCCATACACAGGTTTTGGCTTCAAAAGAAGTTAACTGATGGACTGTAGTCATATGGATTACTTGTGGATTATTGTGATGTTTTTATCAGCTGTTTGGACTCTCATTCTGATAGCACCCATTCACTGCAGAGCATCTATTGGTGAGCAAGTGATGTAATGCTAAATTTCTACAAATTTGTTCTGATGAACAAACAAACTCATCTACATAATGGATGGCCTGAGGGTAAGCCAGTTTCCAGCAAATTTTAATTTTTGGGTGAACAGTTTCTTTAATGTCATAAATTAAAACTGGTTGGTTTTAATAACAATCAACCCCTGGGACATAAAAGTGCCTATAGTTGAAGAAACACCCAGTTGCAATTTTTTTTCCTCCATTTGGTGAATCTCGTTATATTTACACATGAGGTGACTGTAAACCGTCATGTATATGATGGAAAACGTCTGATTTCGATGCCCTGCAGCAGTGTCTGTGTTTGTTCTTATCAGCAGTCACATAAATGGGAGTGGGGTTGAGTTGTTGCGAGAGATAAACTTGATTCCTATAGCGTATAAAATGCTATTAAGGCTTTGAAAAGTAAAAAGGTGGTTTTACCTTGTGCTGCCCTGGCTCCTGTCTCAAAACCATGATGTAGATTGTATGAATCATCAGTTTTGGATTAAAACCTTTGAAATATGGCATGCTTTCAGGCATCAGTGACATCCAGCGTCTTCTGAGAAGATCAATGAGAACATTAGAAAGATTCTGGTGGGAAGAAAAAAAGCCTTCATGAAAGTTGCAGGAGTTTCCTCAGTCTGGCTGAAGAAGAAAATGATTTGTTTGCTCTTTATGTGAGAGTTTGTGTGTTTAGTGGATTGATGGATTGATTAAAATGATTGATAGATGCGATGTACATACTGTAGGTTTGTAAATCTAGTTTACCTATATTGAATGCAAGTAAATTTGGCTTCTACTAGGTACAGCAAATATGTCAGCAGACAATATATCACATGTATTATATTTTATTATATTATATTATATTATATCATATTATATTATATTTATTATATTACACTTAAATATCCTCTACCTTTCCAGTCAAACTTGCAATTATAGTGGATTGATCCATCAAGTTGCAAGAAAGAATGAATTAACTAAATAAATATTAATTGTATATTATGGAGTCCAAAAAAAAACTATATATATATATATATATATATATATATATATTATATTATATTATATCGAGGGGTGAGAACCAGAAAGGCGTAAGTGACATTTCACTAACTTTACAAGAGGGCCAAAACAAAATTTTACCATAGTTTGATCTGACTTTGTGTACTAATTTGAATTGTTTAAAATAATATTTGTACACTCATGGATGACAGTATACTTTTGCCAGTAGACAGAGCTCATCGAGAGCTTTCATTTGAATCTATTGAGTCTATAGTCACATCTCTATTTCACCCAAAATGTCACTTACACCCTTCTGGTTTTCACCCCTCGATATTTTATTTTATTTTATATTATTTTATTTTATTAATTATGTTATTTTAGTTTGATCCATTGATTTGCAAGAATTAATGGGTTAAATAAATATTAATTTTATGTTATGGAGTCCATTTCGGTTCTTTTTTAAAATAATAATAATAATAATAATAATAAATAATAATAATAATAAAAAAGGGCTAAAACTGCATTTTTGAAACTTTTAAATGTCTTTAAAAATGCCAAAAGAATTATGCAGTGTGTTTATACAATATCTATATGCAAATAATGAATTACCAATAAGACATTTCTGGGAAAAATGTGTCCGTTAATGTGCACAGCCGTATTTTACTTTAGTAATGTATTTTTCATTGTGGCAGGAAAAAGGAAGAGAAGCCAACAAATACATAATATGCACAAATTACACTTAAATATCGTCTACCTTTCCATTCAGGTCTTTATGAGCGACAATTAAAAGCTGAGGTTTTAAATAAGTCCATTATGATGGATTTGTGTAGCAGATCAAAGCTTGCCTCCAGTTCATGCCTGTATTAAAATGGCTATTCAGTAGTGTTTAATTTATGAGGCTTTTCAAATTGTTTCCCTTTATGGATTTTTAATATCTGCCTGTGACAGATGGTTTTGGGCAAATATGCACAGCGTCATATCGCCCACCACAGGAGCAGAACAAACAGATTGCATTAAACAGTCACAATGACATTTATATTGTTTTGGCTTTGATTGAAATGCAGAGTGAGTTGTTTTGACTGCTTGCTGCTCCTCAAGTTTCACAGCTCAGGATATCAAAAGGTCTTTCCAGCAGTTGCCCCAGACAGAACCCAAAAGATTTAGAAGACTTTGAGCTACATAAAAATCAACACCAGCAAAGTTTTCAAAGTCAATAATGCAATGTGTAGCTGCGTCTATACTGAGGAGTTTGATGGATGCCTTACTATATGAAGTGATAACGTTGTCCAGATTGTACTTAGTGCACAGATGGGCTACTTTATCAAGAAAATAGTTTGAGCATTATGCCAACCTACATAGTCATCTTAGTGGAAAACCTGATTCATTGCATGTTTAAGCATCCTGTGTTTATGCGTTCTGGCAAATATGCACAGACTTATTTGTTAATTCCACAAATGATGAGCAGAAATAGGCTTATTATGTAGTTTTTAATGATCGCAATGATGACAAACATCCTACTCGTGCTGGTGTCATCGTGGCATCATGGTATTAAGCACAATCTGCATAACAGCATAATAACAAAGTCACGGTTCGTCATCAGCATTTTGGTCACTATGTGCTAATCACAGCTCCATTAGAGTTTCCGCAAAGACTCTTATCAAGCAAACAGCCATAATACCAGAAAAACTGAGCTGTTGATGTGGAAATCTTAACATATGAAATACATAAAACACATGTGAAAATAAATTTGTTCTTTGGTCAATGAAATTGACAGAAGATTTTTATAAAATGTGGATCAAATGTAGGTCTTCTTGTTTTAAAAGATAAGGCAATAAGGCAATTCAAATGTGTTTTCATTTTCTAATAAAAGATAGTAGATTTTGACTCTAATTCTAAAATAACACAGCTTTGAAGTGAGTGCATTCTCTGCAGTGGAAATTAGTTATTGCAGTGCATATTTATGTCCTGGAATAATGTTTAGATGATATTCCCTTAAAAAAACAAACAGACAAACAAACAAACAAACAGTAAAACCAAAAAACAACTCATTTGGCTCTGAAAGGTATGTGTCATTGCAACACCCACTAAGGAGTTAAATTACACTTAAAGAAAAAAAAAACAGACATGAAAGCAGTGGAGAAAATACATTACCAGGTTTACCGCAGGGAGAGAAGTAGCAAATAATAATAAACTGTGAGGAAAATGTGTGCTGAGATGCTTGATAGAAGCTATTTAACCAACATTCTTTCTGTAGAACACTCAGCTTAAACTCCGCCTCCACACCAACAGCTGATTGATCTGATTGATGCAGAAGAAAAGGGGCGTGTCTATAAGTACTGCAGCTGAAGGTTTATCAGATTTTCAGATGCTCAAACACAGTTTGTTTATTCTGACAGAGCTTATATTTTGGAAAATACTGTGGCTGAATCTGATATATTAAATGCAGAATTTTAATTTATAAATTTATTCCAAGGAAAAAAAAAAAAACTGCTTCAGAACAAAAAGAAGAAAAAAAAAACTTATTTTGTACTTAATTGAACTTATTCACTGCCATCTAAGGAATACTGACAGAGTGATTATTTTATAACAGTTTATAATAAGGGAAAGGAAATAATAAATAAGCGGTTAAAGCAAACACCACACTTAATTCCAAATGCAATTTAGATGAAGGTCTTCAAATTATTTTTATTGCCACTGGTCTTGTTTTGGAAGGCGAGTTGTTTTTGTTACAAGGTTTCATAGGAACCATGTTCTTGTTTGGCCAATCGATGTGTGCCAAGATGTTGACATATGAGCATCCAAATGTGGCTGCCAGTTCACCATAGCCGTAAACAGGATCAGGTGGTATTGGAAGGTTTTAGACTCATCCAAGTCCTTGACATCGTATAATTAATCTGGAAATAGTTATTTGTCAAATTCCAGCCTCAGTTAGCAGAAGCTTTGATTAGCAAGCGTCTGGGCCTGCTGTTAAATATAAATGGAGGAGACGGCAGGATTTCCAACTGAGAGTTGACAAACCACCTAGGGGTTCACAATGGAAAATTGTTTTTTTAACAATTGTGTAAAAAAAACAAAAAACAATAACAAATTAATTATTTATTATAGGAAATGTGTGTTATGTGTTTCTTGAGTAGCAAACCAGCATATTACAATGATTTCTAAAGGATCATGTGACACTGAAGACTGGAGTAATGATGCTAAAATTCAGCTTTACCATCACAGGAATGAATTACATTTTAAAATGCTTTTAATGTATTTTTGATCAAATAAAGGCAGACTTGGTGAGCATAAGAGACTTTTGTCAAAACAATAATAAATCTTAAAGATTCTTAAACTTTAGTGAATGTCCATTTGGATTATATTAGCAGGGCAAATTACAGGATGAAATAATGTTATATTTGGTAAATATGGTCCCGAAGTGTGCAAAATGATGCATGAGCAATTGTTTTTGTACCAGGGCATCATGCAACCCTGAACTATGTAAAATTCTGAGACTACTAGTGACTGCGCTGTTGGTTTTGGTTTATTCATCCATTCTCAAATGGACCACAGGGATGCTGGAGCAGTTTCAAAGAGTATCGATGGAACCACTTTTGGTTCACATTTATTGTCGCAAAATATGCTTATTTGATTGAGGACCTATTAATAGTGTAGAAACATGTACAGCAATAGCATGCAATTTTCTGTTTAAAATGACCCTGTGGTTGGTTACTTTAGTATGCTGTGCAATTGATGTAAAGTCTGAGAGTTGTGAAATACCCACTGGGTTAAAGCAGTGTGTGTTGAATACTAGATGATTGGAGTTTTGCATGACACATTTGAATAGTCTCTTGACTGTAAGGACTCATGTGGGATGCTTCGGTTATTATAGTCTGGTAAATATGTTTTAATGTATCCGTATTGGTAGGATTTCTTCTAACAGACAGTCCTCTGCAATGAACATCAGCTAGATGGCATCTCCTACATGGACAATAATGATTTGCATCATCAGTCCCTGTGGGGCTCTATTTGCTGACATGAGTGCCACTTTTTTGAGCCACTCAGATGAATTTTTCATGACTGGAGAAGCCGTCACGATCAGCATGATGAAACTGCTATGGAGTGAGTCTGTTCACAGATGATACTGATGCAGAAGTTTGAATGAAGGGTTTCACGTCAGTGTGACTAGTAAAATGGGGTGGATGGGTTTACTATGGACAAGAGGGATGGATTTTATGAAGACTTTAGTATGCAAGAAAAGAAAATTCACAAAAATGAGATTAAATAGAGAGCAAATATAGACTTTCAGAGCAATTGTAGACCAAATGGACACTTCACCCTTAAAAATAAAGGTGCTTTAAAAGGATCTTCACAGCGATGCCATAGAACAACCATTTTTGGTTCCACAAAGAACCATTTAGTCAAAGATTCTTTAAAGAACCATCTATTTCTTACCTTTTTATAATCTGAAGAACCTTCTTTTGCCACAAAGAACCTTTTGTAAAACAGAAAGGTTCTTCAAATGTTAAAGGTTCTTTATGGAACGATTTAAACCAGTGGTCACCAAACTTGTTCCTGGAGGGACGGTGTCCTGCAGAGTTTACCTCCAACTTTCCTCAACACACCTGCCTTGAAGTTTCAAGTATACCTAGTAAGACCTTGATTAGCTGGTTCAGGTGTGTTTGATTTGGGTTGGAGCTAAACTCTGAAGGGACACCGGCCCTCCAGGACCGGATCTGGTGACCCCTGATTTAAACAAAAAAGGTTCTTCTATGGCATTGTGAAGCACCTTTAATTTTAAGAGTGTTGTCTATATATACTATGTAATCTTAGGGGCTAAGCACTGAAGCACTGATAGAACGGCTTGCAGAAAAAATATGAAATTTGGCACACTGATAGAGGACAGTCTCAACATTAACCACAGCAAATTTGGTGTCGTGTCCAGAATTTCACTCATGTTTATCCTGATTACTTTAAATCAGCTAGAAACTAAATGTTTTCCTTTGGTTCCTGAGCTCATGGCGATTCAATTGCTCCCTGATGTAATTTTCAGTCATGAAATTTTTTCTGTAATTTTGAATTTTTAAAAAAACTACTTTTTCGAACTCTCCCTAGACGGTTCATTAGATTTTTGACGAATTCGATGAAAAGCTTGCCAAACCAGACATCAGGCTATATCTCGCCAACTCTTTGTCATATTCAGACAAAACTTGGTGTGTGTTATGAAAACCATGACCTGAGGTTGCTTGCAGTTTCGAACAATACCTGATTTTCTCATTTTGGCTGTCATTTTTAATTTTGTCGAAAAATCAAACATATTGACATAACGCTACAAAACTTGGTATGTAAATCATCTAGTAAATTCTAAATATAATCACTAGTAAATCATATTTCTAATGATTATATTTATGATTTTTCAGTCATTTTGACTAAAATAATCAAACGAAAGAACAGTGACTGCAGATCACAAAAAGTACATTCCAACAAAAACCACAGATAAAAATACTAAAAAAAAAAAAGCTTCATACTAAAGTTTTGCCAAAAGATGTATAAAATTGACCAAATTATTTCTCCTGATCACATTTTTGTAGCACCTTCCTACATTTGTGCATTTCACAACATGCCAGTAATTTAGTTTCTGTGAAAGTAAGAGACTTCAGATTCATTAGCTGCTATAGTTTAATAACTACAACCCCAATTCCAGAAAAGTTGGGACGTTTCGTGAAATGCCATAAAATCAAGAATATGTTGTCTGTTCATTCTCTTTAACCTTTATTTAATTGACTAAAAAAGTACAAAAAAAGAATCTTAATGTCAGTATATGTGTCTGTATAATCCCAATACGCCTCCACTTCAATGGTACCTTTGCACATATTCTAGTCACCAATGCCGTTTGCTCTGCTGCACCCCCATTCCATGACAGTCATTTTTTTTGCATTTGCATCTGTCGCTGATGAAAGTCTGGATGGTCCCTTTGGTCTTTGGTACTGAGACCTCAACGTCCATTTTTTCAAGAAACAAGCTGAAACGTGGACTCATCTGACACATTTCCATCATTCTTTTGACTATCTGAGATGAGCTCTGGCCCAGAGAATCCCATGACATCACTGCATAGAATTGATGTTTAGCTTTCTGCTAGAGTAACTGAAATTCAAGTTGCATTTATTGATGCAGCTGCAGAATGTGTTTAGTGACAGCAATTTTCCGAAGAACTCCTGAGCCCATGTGGCTATATTTAACACCACAGCATGATGGTTTCTTATGCAATGGCATCTGAGGACTCAAAGGTCATGCACGTTCACCTGAGGTATCCTGCTGCCTTGCCCTACACAAGGCAAGGGAGGACATCTCTATGGATTCCTTGAATCTTTTCACAATATTATGTGTGGTAAATGGTGAAAGACCTAAATTCTTTGTGATTTTCTATTAAGAAATGTGATTTTTTTATTTGTATAACACTTTTGTCCTGACAATGGTCATGAAAGTGATGAGACATGGTCCAACTTTGCTTGCAAAGACTGAAATGCTCCATGATATCCTCACCTATTTCCATTTCACCTGCTTAGTGTGAACTGTTTCAAAACAGTTTAATTTGCATATTCTATAACCTTTTCGCTTTTATTTTGCCTCTGTCCCAACTTTTTTAGAGTGTTTTACAGCCATGACTGGAAAAGACAATCAAAATTTGGTTATATTTACAAAATAAAATGAAAAGTTGGCCACTGAAAACATTGGAGCAACATTCTTTGTACTTTAGTCAATTAAATAAAGGTTAAAGAGAATGACAGATAACATATTTTTGATTTTATGGCATTTCACGAAATGTCCCAACTTTACTGCAGTTGGGACAAGAATAACAAAATGCAGTAAACAAGCTATTTGTGTTGCAAAGTTGTGTGTTTATAATTACAACAATACATTAAAATAATATAACATACGACATACCAGCAATATCAAGCAGCATAACAAGCTGTTTTGTACAGATAAAAATAACTAGAAACCTCACACATCAAGCTAAATGGCTGCACCAGCACTTACATTAAAATAAGGTCAATACTGTATTCATATCTTAGGGGAAATACCTGGAAAGAAATGATATTTAAATGAAACTTTGCCTTGAACTCCATTAAGCCTCCTGAACTATGAAACAACTTCTGTATCTTTCCAAAGGGCAGGTATGATGATTGCTTTGACCTGAAACAACCGGGTCTCTACATCCTGACAGAAATATTTGTCTCTTTCTTGTTTTGTTAGATGTAGAGTTAGAAATAGTAGCCACATCAAGGGTCAACTGATTAATCGAACAATGTTTATGAGATATATAATGGCAGGTATTTTACACCCAACTTACTGCCTCAGTGACTATTTCAACCATTTCACTGCAATTTATTTATTTATTGGTGGCAAGCCCTCTTTTTAGTCTTTTTTTAAAGAGTTTCACTTTGTTCCACCTCAGAAATGAATCATTATCCAATCAACAGCGACTGGTTTGACAGCACCCTGCCCGACCAATCACCACATGACATGCGGACAGCTCATAATTAATGTAGAAAAATAACTATATAAACAGACAGTTGGTTACACAACAACACATCCATTTATCTTAAAATATGTTCTTAAACAGGCTATTTAAGAATAATTAATGTCTCGGGGGAAACTCATTTGACAGGAACAACTGCAATATATCTGATGGCATGTACAGTATATGGTTTATTTAGAAAAAACCCTTAAGGACCACCTGCGGCCATTTAAAAAGAAAGCAAAAACAAGAAGAAATAATGAAGTAAATAAGTATTTTGCTGTCAATGACAATAAAGCTGCTCATAGATCCTCTTTGCCATTATGAGTGTTACGAATCTGGTCGGTGTTCTGTGGACCGCTCACCACCAGATGTCGCTCTCACCTTATCCACACACACGGACTGTTGCACCACACCCCGGACTACATTCCCCATCATTCAGCGCGCTGATTGGGTCAGCTCCTGTGACCAATCAGCGGCGCTATAAAAGCCCCGGTCTTTCTCCTTGCAAATCACGGAGTATTGTTGTTGTGTTACCATTGTTAGCGTTCCTAGTTTCCCTTGTTCCCTAGTTTCCTAGTTCCCCGTGTATAGCTTTCTCGCCTGGCCTTCTCGTCTCGACTGTCTCGCCGCCTGCCTTTTGGACTTTAGCTCGTTACAAGGATTATTATCTCGTCTCTTCCCTTTACGGATCACGTTCGCCGCCGTTTGACCCACGCCTGCTTTACGGACTCTCTCTACGTCTTGCCTGTTACACCTGTTTGCTACTGTTCTGACCCTGCCTGTTGTCGACTATGTCTCTGTCTCGTCCCATTAATAAAAGCTCGCAAATGGATCCGTCTGCTCCAGAGGTCCCGTCTTGCCTCGCTCACAGACAGGATTCTTTTCCGGATTAAACAAGGACCACGTACACTTGAGCAATACATCCGTGAGTTTTTGGCCATCTCAAATTATTCTACCCTCCCGGACTGTATAATCATTGAAATATTCTGTGATGGCGTGAACCAGCCCCTTCGTTCACAACTGAGACGCGAGGGTCCGCGTTCGTCACTTTCCGATTTCATGGACTATGCTTTGTTCACTGTGGGCTCAACGTTTACTGTGGGTGTCGCGGAGGAGGATCGCGACAACGCGGTAATGGCGGCCGCGCATCCCGCTTGTAAAATGGCGGCCGCGCCGGAGCGCGTTCATACCATAGTGGCGACAGCGGAGCCCGTGCACAAGATGGCGGCAACAGCGGCACCCGTTTGCAAGATGGCGGCCACGCCGGTGCGCTCTCACAAAATGGCGGCAACGGCGGAGCCCATTTACAAAATGGCGGCTATAACGGAGCTCTGTCACGTCACAGCTGCTACCCCAGAGCCAAACAAAGCTAAAGCAGCGTTTCCAGAGTCAAGTCAAGTTACAGCTGCATTTCCTGAGTCAAGTCAAGTTTCCAAGTCCAGTCAAGTTGCAGCTGTGTTTTCTGAGCCAAGTCAAGTTGCCAAGTCAAGTCAAGTTGCAGCTCGTTTCCTGGAGTCAAGTCAAGTTTCGAGTCCAGTCAAGTTACAGCTCTGCGTTCCCTGAGGAGTCAAGTCTCAAGTCCAGTCAAGTTACAGCTGTGTTTCCTGAGTCCAGTCAAGTTACAGATCGTTTCCTGAGTCAAGTCAACTTTTCAAGTCAAGTCAAGCTCGGCTGCTGTTCCAGTGTCAAAGTCAAGCTCGGCTGCTGTTCCAGTGTCAAGTCAAGCTACGGCTGTTGTTCCTGTGTCAAGTCAAGTTAAAGCTGTGTTTCCTGTGTCAAAGTCAAGTCAGGGCAGCTCTTCCTAAGTCAAGCAAAGTCATAGCCGTGGTTCCTAAGTCAAGCAAGGTCACAGCCGTGGTTCCTGAGTCAAGCCAAGTCAGAGCTGTCGTTCCTGAGTCAAGTAAAGTCATTGTTGATCTTCACAAGCCAAGTCAAGTCACCACTGGTCTTCACGTGTCAGATCAAGTCACTGCTGATCTCCATGAGCCAAGTCAAGTCACCGCTGATCTCCATGAATCAAGTCAGGTCACCACTGATCCTCACAAGCCAAGTCAAGTCACCACTGGTCTTCACGTGTCAGATCAAGTCACTGCTGATCTTCACGAGTCAAGTCAAGTCACTGCTGATCTCCAAGAGTCAAGTCAGTTCACTACTGGTCTTCACAAGCCAGGCCAAACCACAGCCGGTCTTCACGAACCAAGTCAAGTCACAGCCAATCTTCACGAACTGAGTCAAACCACAGCTGATCTTCATGAGCCAAGTGAAGTTATTGCTGCTGCTCCAGAGTCACGTCACGTCCCGCCTGACGGCCCAGAGTCACATCACGTCCTGCCTGACGGCTCAGAGACACGTCACGTCCCTCCGGACGGCCCAGAGACACGTCCCGTCTCGTCTGACCGCCCAGAGTCAAGTCCCGTCTCGTCTAACCGCCCAGAGTCAAGTCCCGTCTCGTCTGACTGCCCAGAGTCAGTCCGTCTCGTCTGACCGCCCAGAGCCTCGCCATGTCGTCAGAATGCCCAGTGCCTCGTCATGTCTTCTGTCTGTCCAGAGCCTCCTCATGTCTCGTCCGACCACCCAGAGCCTGCGCCATGTCTCGTCCTGACCGCCCAGACTCGCCATGTCTCGTCAGAGCGTAGTGCCTGTCATGTCTCATCTGTCTGTCCAGAGCCTCCTCATGTCTCGTCTGACCACCCAGAGTCAAGTCACGTCATGTCTGCCAGTGTGATGGCGATCACCATTCTCAGTATGTGGGCCGCACACTACACTCCAAAGGTCACGTCTGTTCACAAGTCTGCTCCTGAGGTCACGTCTGTTCACAAGTCCGCCCTGGAGGTCTTGTCTGTTCACAAGTCTGCTCCCGTGGTCCGTCTGTTCACGGAGTCTGCTCGAGGTCACGTCTGTTCACAAGTCCGCCCCTGAGATCACGTCTGATCACAAGGCTCCAGAGTTCCCGACTCACAAGTCTGCTCCGGAGGTCCCGACTGATCACAAGTCTGCTCCGGAGGTCCCGTCTGGTCTCAAGTCTGCTCCAGAGGTCCCGTCTGGTCTCAAGTCTGCTCCAGAGGTCCCGTCTGGTCTCAAGTCTGCTCCAGAGGTCCCGTCTGATCTCAAGTCTGCTTCAGAGGTCTCGTCTGACCACGAGTTAGCCCCAGAGGCCTCACCAGTCGGAGAAGCTGCGCCAATGCCTCCAGAGGTGTCAGTGTCAGCTGTAGAACCTCCCATGGAGGCGGCGTTCTCCTATGGACTCTCTGCTTCTCTCCTCGTTCTGTCTGCTTCCTCTATCCCTGCTCTCCCCAGGTCCCAGTCCATGACGCGGGTTCCGGCTCCGCCCTGGAGGGCTCCTGCGCCTCTTGCTCCGCCTTCTGCTCCGCCCTGGAGGGCTCCTGCGCCTCCTGCTCTGCCTCCGGCTCCGCCCTGGAGGGCTCCTGCGCCTCCTGCTCCGCCCTGGAGGGCTCCTGTGCCTCCTGCTCCGCCCTGGAGGGCTCCTGCGCCTCCTGCTCTGGCTCCGCCCTGGAGGGCTCCTGCGCCTCCTGCTCCGGCTCCGCCCTGGAAGGCTTCTGCCCTGCCGGTTCTGCCTCAGTCTCCTGGCCCTCCCACTGCTTCCCAGGACTGTTTTTCGGTTGGAGCGTCTGGAAGCCGCTCCTTGGGGGGCTATGTTACGAATCTGGTCGGTGTTCTGCGGACCGCTCACCACCAGATGTCGCTCTCACTTTATCCACACACACGGACTGTTGCACCACACCCCGGACTACATTCCCTGTCACTCAGCGCGCTGATTGGGTCAGCTCCTGTGACCAGTCAGCGGCGCTATAAAAGCCCCGGTCTTTCTCCTTGCAAATCACGGAGTATTGTTGTTGTGTTACCATTGTTAGCGTTCCTAGTTTCCCTTGTTCCCTAGTTTCCTAGTTCCCCGTGTATAGCTTTCTCACCTAGCCTTCTCGTCTCGACTGTCTCGCCGCCTGCCTTTTGGACTTTAGCTCGTTACAAGAATTATTATCTCGTCTCTTCCCTTTACGGATCACGTTCGCCGCCGTTTGACCCGCGTCTGCTTTACGGACTCTCTCTACGTCTTGCCTGTTACACCTGTTTGCTACTGTTCTGACCCTGCCTGTTGTCGACTATGTCTCTGTCTCGTCCCATTAATAAAAGCTCGCAAATGGATCCGCTCGCCTCTCGTCTCACTCACGACGTTACAATGAGCAACATATAAACAAATAATTTCTGTAGATGTGAAGAGCTCTGAGCAGAATCTCTGAGTTTCTGTCCCATAATTACGGTAATTTTGCAGCATTATTAAATGATGATCAAATGATGGATGAGTGTTTTTAAACTATATATCCAGATGTGTGGTGTAGTCGGGCACACCTTCAATATTTTAAATAGCAGGTGCAATTTTAATACATTACGGATTAAAAAAAAAAAAAAAAACAAAGTTTGAAGATCAAATACTGCTTTTTTTATAGTATTATTTTGTTGGTCCCTGGGTGATTACCGACAGTCTGTAAGCATATTATCTGTTATATTTCCATAAGATTTTGTGAAGCATCAACAAGACTCAGACATTCTCTCTCTCATTTCAGTACAGCGCTTCTCCTAATCTAATTGTGCATCACGTAAAGAGATGAAAGCGTTTCTTTGGCCTCCTGAGATTATTGGCACACGGGTGTTTAATGGCTTCTTTGATGGCGGTGTAATGTCTACCTACCGCTACCATTTCTCTGCAGCGTTCTCTCTGCACAGCCTTGACTCATAGCCTTCATAAGCAGCTAATAAGATAATAAACCCCATAACTTTAATTGCACACCATTCAGACATCATATGCTCACCATCATGGCCCTCCATCACACATCTCTCTAACAGAGAATATCTAGTTCAAGTTCTCATGAGAGTAAATAAAACTGTATAGTATAGAATTATAAATAATAAATAATAATGCTAGTAATTTATTAGTATAAATATAAATAGTGTTATAAATATGTATTAGTTGTAAGTACTAATAGTAAAGGTTATTTTTAAATGTGTGTGTCTGTATTTTATGTAAGTATTCATATTTAGAATGTATACATTATTACACATATTTATAATAATATCAGCATTTATAATAATTTATGAATTTAAAGTATTGATAGCAATATTTTATATAATTATAATAAAATGCTACATTTTACTACATTTTACATAGGAATGCATATGATATCATATGATATCAACCAGACATACATTATTACATACAGTAAATTTCATGCCACGTGTGTTTTACCACTGACAGTGGCATGCGAAAGTTTGGAAACCCCTTGCAGAATCTGTGAAAATGTGAATAATTTTAACAAAATAAGAGAGATCACACAAAATGCTTTTTTTTATTTATTTATTTTTTATTTAGTACTGTCCTGACTAAGATGTTTACATATAGTCCACAAGACAATAAATAAATAAATAAAGCTGAACCCCCTTCAAAAGTTTGGGAACCCTTGGTTCTTAATACTGTGTGTGGTTACCTGGATGATCTACGACTGTTTTTTTTTTATTTATTTATTTTTTTTTTTTGTTTGTTTGTTTTGTAAGAGTTTCATGAGTCTCTTGTTTGTTCTTAACAGTTAAACTGAGCACTGTTGTTCAGAAAAATCCTTCAGGTCCTGCAAATTCAGTTTTCCAGCATCTTTTGCACATTTGAACCCTTTCCAGCAGTGACTGTATGATATTGAGATCCATCTTTTCACACTGAAGACAACTGAGGGACTCAAACACATCTATTCAAAAAGGTTCAAACATTCACTTATGCTCTAGGAGGAAAAACAATGCATGAAGAGCCAGGGGGTGAAAACTTTTGAACAAGATGAAGATGTCCACTTTTTTTCCTTATTTTGTTGAAATATCTTTTTTTTTCCATTAGCAGAAGATACTTGCATGTTTCCTGGAAGACAAATGAAGCACAATTTACCTTGATTTTCAAATTTAAAAGGTTTTCACCCCCCGGCTCTTTATGCATCGTGTTTCCTTCTGGAGCATCAGTGAATGTTTGAACCTTTTTTAATAGTTGTGTTTGAGTTCCTCTGTTGTCTTCAGTGTGAGAAGATGGATCACAAAATCATACAGTCACTGCTGGAAAGGGTTCAAATATGCAAAAGATGCTGGAAAACCAAATAATCTGCAGGACATGGAGGAATTTTCTGAAGAACAGTGCTCAGTTGAACTGTTTAAAACAAACAAAGGACTCATGAACAACTATCAGAAGCAAAGCAAAAAAAAAACAAAACAATTGTAGATTATCCAGGTAACTAGGTATCCAGGTAACCAGGTAACCAGGTATTAAGAACTAATGGTTCCCAAAATTTTGAAGGGGGTTATTTGAATAATGTAATCATCTTTTATCTAAAATATCTTACTCAGACAAGTACTAAATAAAAAATAACATGCATTTTGTATGATCTCCCTATTTTGTTAAAATTATTCACACTTTCACAGATTCTGCAAAGGGTTCCCAAACTTTCGTATGCCACTGTATAAGGTCAAATATACATGCAAATGGAAGGTAATTCCCAAAATGTGCAATAACATCCACAATGTAGAAGTGAGTTTGTTGATAGCACACATTTTTCTGAACACTTTCTTTCCTTATCTTCAGGTTTGTTTACTTAGTAATGTAATGCGGTCTTACTCTATGTTGTTCCTGCCCATTAGGAACAGAGCCAAACTGAACACAACACAAACAACTAAACTTTTCCATCCACTTCCCATCTGCTGGCTGTCTAAAGACCCATGTGTGATG
Organism: Labeo catla; assembly: GCA_012976165.1. NCBI lineage: Eukaryota > Metazoa > Chordata > Actinopteri > Cypriniformes > Cyprinidae > Labeo > Labeo catla. Next base: position 1,541,779 of record VONZ01000087.1, read on the forward strand.
AATAAACAGCGAACACGGGCACAATCTATTCATTGTTTCTCATAATCCCTCAGCATTAATAAAAATAGTCATGTTCATTAGAAAGAAAAAATGGTGGAAAGCCGGGAGTGAAGACAGCTAATTCTTACCTAGTCCTCATAATCTTACATTCACTCCATGGTCTTGCAAGCCAATATGTTTCTTAGGCTTTGCCTTGTGCGTCCTCATATGCATGCACATTCACAAACCCAGTGTTGTGTATTAATTCAGTGGCCTTGATATGTAGCATCAGTTACACAGTCTTGGCTGCTCAATTGATGATCCTGCAAGATTCGTTTTCCATTGACTCTTCAACAAACAGGCTAGTTATTGGAATTATATGAATGTGTAGTTTATTGATCTTCTAGAAGACATTGCATAAGGTATATTCTTCTACCAAAAGAAGAAAAGGAAGGTCATAGGTTTGATTCCCAGAGACAAAACTGGTAAAATGTAAGTACATCAAACAAAGCTGGCTTACCAGGAATGAGGGATAAATGCTGATTGATTACTTCCAGGTGGTTAATGACATTAAGGATTTGTGGTTGTTCTGTTTGACTGATCGTACATGTTATTTGCATGGTTGTTTGTTTTGTCTCACCCGTGGCAAACTGCCATGTTGACTGAATATACGTAATAATCTCTAGTGGGGATCGATCAAACAAAATTGTGGGGTAATTAAATATTGATTATAAACACTGAGAATTTGAGATGATGGATATCAAGATGTTGGAGGGAAATGGGAAGTCTACAAAACTAGAACGTTCTCTTTGAGCTTAATGATAAAGGAACATATGGTTAATGTTCACCTCTACACATTTTTTTGATCTGTTTTATATCTTCAGGTTCATATTTCATATCTGTAAATCTGTTTTATGTTGTTGGGATGGACTGATGTGACTTGCATTTCAAACTGATATTATCCCAATATAGAAAACAGCCCATTAATAATGAATTGGTTACATTAGTAGGCGGCAGAATATTTAAAACCAGCTTCAAACGCTGCTTCACTTTTTAAAAAGGCGTCCTCTGAAAACTAGTCTAAGTCAAAAAAAATAAATAAATAAAATTTTGTGGCAAAATGCAGCGAAGATGAAAATAAACAAACAACATGCCAGCATCTTCTGCTGGTCTCATGAAAAACTCAAATACCCAAAATATTTCAACGTTATATAATGGTCAAGAATCAACACGGATGCCTACACACTGGCCAGTAATCAGTTGAGATATAAAGTACATAAAGACACAAAAATAACATGCTTCAACAAATTACTTATCTGCTAAGGGTTTGCAAAACTAAATGCATTCTGCATTCTGCTTTCAGATGGATTCCTGTATGCATTTTCTAGTGTTTGTTTGTCGTGGAACTCTTTTTCTGAAGTGATGTAGGCTACTGTCTGCTTTACTCAAGGCCTCGGATGGACATGACTGAGAGCAGCTGAACCATTTGTCTCAATTACAGGCCAAATACCTCTGAAAGAGTCAGTGAGTGGTATCTAATGGAGTCCTGATTGGTATGTGTGGACTTTGTGTTTGTCTCTGATTGTTGGATCCACGGCCAATGAACTGTTAGTCTCTGTTTTCTCTCTCTTCTCTCTTTGTTTTCACATGCTCACCAGTAGTTAGTAGCATTTAATTCTAAGGAATTCTCAGGTATTTATTTATTTATTTATTTATTAAGCACTCAGTTTCCAAATTGATTTCTGCTGGATGGATAATAATAATAATAATAATAGTGTAATTAAATTGTAAGTATATAATGTAAATTTGAATAATTACAATGTAATTATAATGTAATTACACAAAACTGTATGATGATAGATAGATAGATAGTATCTTATACCTTTCACTCATCACAGAAAACAATTTTACATTGTAATAATATATTACAATATTATTATTTATTTTTTTTATTTTTTTTATTTTTTTTGATGAGATGTGTTTTGGTGAGTGTAAAAGATTTCAGGAACACTTTAGCATTAGTTAACTATATTAGTTACCATGAACTAAGAACAAACTATATTTCTACAGCATTTATTAATCTTTTAGTTAATGTTAATTAAAATCACAAGTTAACATTTAATAATGCACTGTTTACTAACATGAACAAACAATGAATGACTGCATTTTTATTAACTAACATTAACAAAGATTAATAGTGTAATAAATGTATTGTTCATTGTTCGTTCATATTAGTTAATATATTAACTAGCGATAGCAAATATCACCTTATTGTAAAATGTTACCGAGATTTCTTTCAAAAATATTTTGTAGCACTTTACAATAAGGTCTCATTTGTTAACATTAGTTAATGCTGTCAAACGATTAATCACAATTAATCACATACAAAATAAAAGTTTGTGTTTGCCTAATATGTATGTGTGTACTGTGCGTAATTATTATGTATACGTAAATACAAACACATTTATGTATAAAAAATATTTACAAGTATATGTATTTATTATAATTTTATATAATTTATATTATATATAAATACAAATATTTTGTACATAACATATTTCTCCTAAATATGTACATTAATTTGTGTGTGTGTGTGTGTGTGTGTGTGTGTGTATATATATATATATATATATATATATATATACACAAACAATGAATGACTGCATTTTTATTAACTAACATTAACAAAGATTAATAAACAGTGTAAATGTATTATATGTGTATATGTTTAATGTGTATATGTTTAATTACACACAGTACACACACACATATTGGGCTAACTCAAACTTTTATTTTGTATGTGATTAATCGCAATTAATAATCTGACAGCCCTAAAACATGAACTAACAATGAACAATACATATTTTGCAGCCTTTATTAATCTTTGTTAATGTTAGAAATGTTCACATTCATGTTAGTTCACAGTACATTAACTAATGATAACAGATACAACTTTGAATTTTAAAAATGTGTCAGTAAGTTTTGAATTTCAGATTAATAAATGCTATATAAATATTCTTAAAAAAATCATGTTTACTAATATAGTTAATGTTAACAAATGAAACCTTAAAGTGTTACCAACATTTTGAATGGTAGTTTATATTGTTGTATTGTTAATGTTAGCTAACATTATAATTGCTTAGCTTTGCCAAACTATACCAGGAACAGGAAAACTGCTATGCATCCACCCCTGCCCCAAGAGCTCTAGCATTATTTTTGTAAATAAAATGATTCCAAAAATAAATATCTTTGCTTTATATTTTTAAAAGTGTGTGAGGGAGTCCCACGTGGTTGCTGCTACTCAGTTTTCCACCAACCCCGTGGTCTCCTGCTGCCAGATGAACTCTGGAATATCTAGAGTTGTGAAGCTCTGTTCTCTATACAGCGAATGCTGAGATTATTTATTTATGTGCACGAGACCATCGGGGGCTCTGTGCGGAAGTCGGATCTGAAACACAGGAGGCATGAGCGGCTCATGAAAGAACTGCTGCTATTTATTCATTCATGCACTGTGCTATAAAACCTCAAACGCTGATCTAAATGAATGCAACAATGCATGAGTAAAACGTGTCCCAGAAGTATGAAAATACATTTAGAGGAGGAGGGGTTTTCAGGTATGCCCAGCCCTCCATATTAAAGAGTGAGAAATGCAATTTTGAATGTTTTCTGCAGAACTGAGAATCAATGCATCTCCTAGCATGGATAGGAACAGATGTTAGTGTATTTTCTGTTGGCTGACCATGTGGACTGTTGTTGTTGTATAATTTTAATGCAGAAGGCTTTTTGTTTTGGTATTTATTTATTAAATGAAAACTTCCAAAGTTGGAACTCATTTTTCTTTCTGAGTTTGCTGTTAATTTGTTTGCACTATCCCTTAAGTGAGGGTCTCTCGCACTCTAATGCATGTGACTTTAACAACACTTTCATTTGCCTGTCTTATTGAATTTACTACTCTTCCATTAAACCTGATTGCATTTTCGTGTCACCTCTAAACAGTATCAGGGGAGATTTTATTAAAAAAAAAAAAAGAGTGCCTCCATTACCTAGCAATTTAGAGGTGGCATCTTGATGCATGAACCGTGGAAGTACACAATTGAATTGTTTACTGAAAATGTGGAAAAAATACCTCTTCCTGGATAGTGGCATTACGGCCATTTGGTCTCTACCTCTCGCTTTCTCTAGTGCTGTTTTGCTGTCTTGCTTTCACTTAAATAAGGAACTTCAGAACATTAAATATCTAGATTTAGCTATGATCTTTCAACAGCAACAGCTTTTTTTTGGTTTATTTGGATCATATTTTTGTTGTTAGACATTATATATTTTGTGTTAATAATCCCCCCCCACCTTTCTCAGCCAACTTTTTCAGCCAACTTTAGTGTTTTTTTTTTTTCTGTCTCTGCTTCTTGTAATTGGAGAAATCAACACAATCTCATGGCAATTCCTAAAAAAATTACAGTTTGCCAAATTGGTGGCAAATTAATATGTATTTCAACAATCTCATTTGTACATTTACTTACAATCTGCTTAAGCTCTTACTATTACACTGTAAAAACAATATTTTTTCTAAGTTATAAATAAACATCATCATAGTACAAGTTCTGAGTGGTTTTCGTTTTAATTTTCTTTTTAGTTTTTCAATCTCGTCTGTACTGTTTATGCTCCACTTACTGTTCGACAGTAAAAATAATCTTTTTAAGCTGTAAACAAAGATTATGTAATAATTTCTTTGCAAAAAAAAAATATATATATATATATATATATATATTTTTAGTCAAATTGGTAGCAAATTCATATGAATTTGAACATATCATCTGTGCATTTTCTTACAAATCTGCTTATGCTTCACTTACCATTACAATGTTTAAAAAAAAAGTTGGAAATAAAGATTATCGTAGTACATTTTTGCACAAAAATATGACATTTCTGAGGTTTAACGATTTTGCTGTTACAATTCTTGTTACAATTTTGGTGGCAAATTGATCTGAATTTAAACAATCTCATCTTTACATTTTCCTACAGTCTGCTCATGTTTTTACCATTACTCTGGAAAAAAAAAAAAAAATTTTCTACGTTGTAAATTTTTTTTTGCTCAAAATGCAATTTATGAGTGTTTTTTGTTTTGTTTTGTTTTGTTTTGTAACTGGAGAAATCAACACAATCTCAGAGCAATTCCTAACAGTTTTACAGTTTGCCAAATTGGTGGCAAATTAATATGAATCTGAACATATCATCTGTGCATTTTCTTACAAATCTGCATCTGCTTCACTTACCATTACACTGTTTAAATAAAGAAATAAATCCAAGTTGTAAATAAAGAATACGGTAGTATATTTTTGCAAAAATGTATGAACTTTAGCAATTTCTGAGTTTTTTTTTTTTTTTTAATTAGTTAGTTAGTTGTAATTGGAGAAATCAACACAATCTCATGCCAATTTCTAAAGATTTTACTGTTACAATTACAGTTACAATTTTGGTGGCAAATTCATCTGAATTTGAACAGTCTCATCTGTACATTTTCCTACAATCTGCTTATGCTCTTGCCATTATGCAAAATGCGATTTTAGTATTATTTCAATTATATTTTGTAATGTGCAGATATTCAGGAAACATGCTAAGTTCACATACTTATTTATCCAAAAAACAAAGTTACAGTTATTCTATTTAAAGAAAATGTGCATTCTGTGTTGGAATGTCTATTTTTGTTTTAGTCAGAAAACACAGCATACTGCAGCCATGGAAGTGAGTAAACAAACTGGCTCAGAGAACGCAGAATCCAGTCAACCTTAAAAGCCTCGTTATCCATCTAAAAAGCTCTTTGACCACAGGCATATTACAATGCAGATAAATTAACTTATCAGTTCACAGCATAAGGTTGTCCTTCCATTGCCAGTTGTTTGTGCTGTGTATGGCAACCCATGTTGGTAGAGGAGGGGGTGGGAGAAACAATATTTTGAATTTCGACCACAGTACCCATTTCAATCACTAGCTATTATTACATACTGCACCTTTAAAGGAGAAGTCCACTTCCAGAACAACAATTTATAAATAATTTACTCACCCCTTTGTCATCCAAGATGTTCATGTCTTTCTTTCTTCAGTCGTAAAGAAATTATGTTTTTTGAGGAAAACATTTCAGCATTTTTCTTCATATAATGGACTGATATGGTGCTCCGATTTTGAACTTCCAAAATGCAGTTAAAATGCGGCTTCAAACGATCCCAAATGTGGCTGTAAACAATCCCAGCCGAGACAGAAGTGTCTTATGTAGCGTAACGATCAGTTATTTTCATAAAAATAATACAATTTAACTACTTTTTAATCTCAAACGCTCATCTTGCCTTTCTCTCCTTGAACTCTGTGTATTCTGGCTCAAGACAGTTAGGGTATGTCAAAAAACTCCAATCGTATTTTTTCCCTCAACTTCAAAAATCATTTCAAAATCATCCTGCATCGCTGCAGAAGTTCCGACCCAGTGTTTGCAACGTGAACATGCAAAGAAGATCAAACACCCTTAACAAAAAAGGTAAAATAGCGATATAGGACGATTAAGAAGTTGAGGGAGAACATGAGATGGGAGTTTTTCGACATACCCTAACTGTCTTGAGGGCACCATAGCAGTCCATTATATGAAGAAAAATGCTGTTAATTTCATAATTTCTTTACGACAGAAGAAAGAAAAACATGAACATCTTGGATGACAAGGGGGTGAGTACATTATATATGAAGCTTTGTTTTGGAAGTGGACTTCTCCTTTAACAATGATAGATTCCTTTTTGTACAATTAAAGAGCCTCAGTAGCCTCTTTTTTGTGTTGGTTAAACATATCCAGAGATAATTGTAAAACTAAGATTTAAGCAAGTCCCTGTGAGTTTGTTTTGCTACTGTAGGTCCAGCTGGTGTGTGTCGGCTCCCAAAAGTCATTATGTATGTGCAACGCAGTAGAGCAGAATCACCCAGGCATACAGGTGCTGGACAGATTGTATCTGCTCCTCAATAACAAGTCTCTTCACCCCTATACAGGCTGTTCTCAGTCACTGCAGAGCGATAGACATGGACAACAGATGATCTTGATATAAGCCGAAAGCCTTTCGCTCTTTTACAGATCTAGAGATCCCCCGTGGGGATAATAGATAACCAGATGTTAGACAAAAACACTGTATGGAATTATAAAACAGATAATATCTTGGATGTGTTTGAAGCTATTGTAAAACATTAATGTAAGATTTTTGTTTAAATTCTTGCAATAAAACAGCCTGGATTGTTTTTGAAATATATCCAGCTTATGGATAAATACTTTTTAATTTTCTCTTTCTTCCTCCATAAATTCATGCACATATTATACAGATTATAATGTTTATTTATTTTTTGGATGTTATTGCATAGTAATCAGAGCATTTTTTTCTAGTAGCAAGGCACCAGTCCTGTTGAACGAATTTTAGCGGCATCTAACAACCGTGACAATAAATGTGGGAACATGGAGGTGGTTCAATTATGATCACAGGGAACACTGATCATAATTAAATCATTTTTATTCAACTTAAATTGTGATGATGATGCCTCTCATGCAAAAGAGTGCTTGATTGCTTGAGGCGAAGATGGTACAATGCATTGCATAATTGGATTTTATAGCTGATGATGACTTTTTGCTTGGGCCTGTGGCGTATTATCAACATGGTAATTTATGAATGCAGTTAAAATGTGCTCAAGGTGACTGTGCTGTTGAACTGTTGGAACTACAAATGATCTCAGTGCAATTAATGATGTCTCATGACTATGCAAGCGCATACATATTTGTTTTGGGGTTTTAAAGAGTAATTACGCATGAAATGTTTTGTTTTACACATGGGGAGTTTACACAACACCATTTTGAACTAAAAACCGAACATTTTGTATGTGTACTTTTAAAAACGTGCTTTACAGTGCACATTTTTGAAAGCCATACCATTATTGTCTCCATATAAAGTACCAAAAATGTGACCCTGGACCACAAAACCAGTCTTAAGGGTCAATTTTTTTTGTTTTGTTTTTAATTGAAATGTATACATCTTTCAAAATCTGAATAAATAAGCTTTTCATTGACGTATGGTTTGTTAGGATAGGACAATATTTGGCCAAGAAACAACTATTTGAAAATCTGGAATCTGAGGGTGCAAAAAAATCGAAATATTGAGAAAATCGCCTTTAAAGCTGTCCAAATGAAGTCGTTAGTGCATATTTTTATTAATCAAAATGTATGTTTTGATATATTTACAGTAGGAATTTTACAAAATATTTTCATGGAACATGATCTTTACTTAATTTCCTAATGATTTTAGGCATAAAAGAAAAATCAATACCCATACAATGACCCATACTGTGTATTTTTGGATATTACTACAAATATACCCGTGCTACTTATGACTGGTTTTGTGGTCCAGGGTCACAAATGTGAATTTGCGAAAATGGTCATGCATTTGGCAATGGTCAATGGTATATTACATTTTTCAAAAATAATGACTTTATTCAACGATTTCTTGAGAACGCATATGTTTTTTTTTTTGTTTGTTTCAAAATCTATGAAATGTAGCTATTTCTGAAGGGTTTTAATATTTATTTGTTTATTCATTTGTAATTGGAGAAATCAATACAATCTCATGCCTATTCATAACGATTTTACCATTACAATTACATTTACAGTTTTGGTGGCAAATTAATATGTATTTCAACAATCTCATCTGTACATTTTCCTACAATCTGCATATGCTCTTACTATTACTCTGTAAAAACAAAAAAAAAAAAAATCAAAGTTGTAAATAAAGATCATAGTACATTTTTTGCAAAAATTTACAAAAGCAATTTCTGAGTTTGTTTTTTTTTTTTTATACTTGGAGAAATCACCACAATCCCAAGGTAATTCCTAACAATTTAAAAAATGCGATTTTGGTATTATTTAAATTTGCAATTTAATTACATTTAATTCAGGAAACATGCTAAACATGTGGTAACACTAACATAGTTATTTATCCAAAAAACAATCTTTTTTGAAAATGTGCATTGTGTGTTGGAATATCTGTTTTTGTTTTAGTCAGTAACCACAGCATACTGCAGCCATGGAAGTGAGCAAACAAACTCACTCAGAGATTGCAGAAAACCTCATTATCCATCTAAAAAGCTCTTTGAACACAGGCATATTAGATGCAGATAAATCAACTCATCAATTTACAGTGTGAGGTTGTGCGTAAGGTTGTCCTTCCATTGCCAGTTGTTCGTGTTGTGTATCTGACAACCCATGTTGGTAGAGGAGGGGGTGGGAGAAACAATATTTTGAATTTGTTGATGCACAAAAAGTATTCCTGTAGCTTTTATTTTATCTTATTTTAATGATGTTCCTTACTACCTTTCTAGGCCTTGAACATGGTAGTTACACTGCTGTCTATGCAGGGTCAGAAAGCTTGTGGATTTCATCAGAAATATCTTTTTTTGTTTTCCGAAGATGAACAAAGGTCTTACAGGTTAGGAACGCCATGAGGGTGAGTAAGTAATGACAGAAATTTCATTTTGGGATGATCTCTCTTTTTCTAAACATTATGATTTTGCAGTGACATGCACAACTTACACAAGCGATCTCCCATGGTTTTATGTCTTTGCTGTCACTCAAACAGAAGACCTGTTTGACATGGTCATCCTCCTTGCCCTGAGACTGAAGTTCTGATGCACGTTCAGCAAAAGTGTCAGGGCCGCCGTTCCACAGCTTGCATCTGCTGATATAGTTCACAGTGTAGGCGGTAATTACAGAGAAAGTCAGAAAGCATGTTTGGAGAAAAAAAAAGAGACAGAGAGAGCTCCCCCACTCTTCCATTTGCATTGTTGGAGGACCATACTTAAACTTTGCGATGTAATTACAGAGCACTATCTGCGTAAAGAGTATAGATTGGTAGGATGAACTCTGCCTGTCTGCGAACAAGAAAATAGTTTGTTCTGTGTCTCTTAATGTGCCTTTATTAAAAGTAAGGTGGCATGAAGAGTACAGTAAGTAGTCATTTAGCAGATGCTTTTATACAAAGGCACTTCTAGCAAGGCCTTTGCTCGAATCCTTGCTCCTACTGGACTTAAACCAGAGCTTTTTCGTTTTTCAGTTTTAGTGCTCAGCTTTAAGCGCTTTGTTACACGACCGCCAGAGCAGAGTTGGTATGCGAGATGACGTGGTGTTTTTATTGCATTTTTTTAAATCTAAAAAGCTTGGCATATTAGTTCTGTTTCAAAACCTAGTGAGTTGCCTGTTTTCACAGGCATTTTAAGGCATCATTCATTCAAAGAATGTTTCAAATAGTAGGCAGCAACATTATGTGGCCTTTAAAGATCTTGTTTTCCCCATATTCCATGTATTGTTGTATTGTTTTGGTAGCTTAGTGTCCTGCTAATGGCAAACTCGTGAGTAGTGCTGTTTTGTGTGCAACAGGCAGTTTGCATAGAGCTATTGCTTATGTAAATTAAAAAATCGGTTTTCTTATTGCCTTTTATTATAATGAGGTGCATAATGTTCAGGCACATCACATCTGCTAATGTTGCAATGAAATGATACAAGTTCATATTCTAAATATTTATGTGAGCGTAAAGTTATATACATTTTTTCTTTCTTCTGAATTTATTTATTCACACTGGTGGAGATATCATACCAGTTGTTTTAATGCTGTGATTTCAGGAATGGTAACACAGATTGATGAACATATATTAATGAAAATTATTTAACATAATTAGTCTGTCTCATTGTCATTATTTGTTATGCTTATTGGAGTGAGCCTACAGTATGCTGCAACTGGAATTTATCATTTCAAATTATGCAAAAATTAAAGCTGTAATTGTTTATCACTCTTCCTCCAAGACTTAAGACTTTTGTTTCTTAATCTAATAACTGCAAAAATAAGTGCAATATTCTTGTATGCTGCCAAAAAACAGTGAAGCTTGCAATAGATGTAGTTTTTGTATCAAATGCAAATAATCTCTCCAGTTATATTCAGTAAATGTTCTTAAATCATTTTGTGTGATAAATGAAGCATGTGCATCATTGCATAGTATCTAAGCTAAACAGATCTACATAGTCCTCTGAAAGTGAAACTACACTGTAAAAAAACAAACAAAACAAAAAAAAAACTTTGTTGAGTCACCTTAAATTAATTTGTTACCTTGCTGCCTTAAAATTTTAAGTTCAGTCAGCTCAAATAAATTTAGTCAACGTGTGAAAGTGAAAACTTTGAGTTAACTAAACAAAAAAAAAAAGGTTTGTTGAAGGGGTCATTGGTGCAAAGTTCACTTTTACATGTTGTTTGAACATTAATGTGTGTTGGCAGTGCATGTACAAATCTACCCTATAATGATAAAAATCCATGAAGTGGTTTTTAATTAATCTGTAAAAATAGTGGCGTCACACCGACAGAGGCAGCTCCCATGATAGTTGATTGACATGAGCGTCTTACCTCAGACCCGCCCTAAATCAGCTGTAGCAGTCCGACCTCCATTGTTTCATGCCAGAGCAGGGATGTAAGTTAGACAAGAATATCTCCGATTGAGCGATTGAGCTGTTGTGTTGCTGAATGTAATAATGAACATAGTGGTCGTCATTTACTCCCGACATCTGAGCCACTGAAGATGCAGTATTATTTTTTTTATAGACATTGATGTTGTGATAGCCATATGATGTGGATTTGAAAACAGATGGATCTAAAGGGAATCATTATTTATTTTTTAGCAGGCAAGTATTCAGTGAAGTGATTCATGCTTATGTTGATATTTTTAATTTAGATGTGATTTAATTCATAACGTGAGTAAGGAGATAACTTTGTTTGATTTTTGAGTAATTATGTGTTGGAGATGTTTCAGATGCATTTTTCATAGTTCATTATATCTATTTTATAGACTGATATGTTTGGCTTGTCAAAAATGTTACATTCAGCTGTTGCAAATTTGTTTACTTTTTTTTTTAACCATAAAAGTTTAAAAGTTGTTTTCATTGTCTCATAAAATGAAATTCTTTAATGTAAACCCATGAAAAGATCTTGTTGTAAAAAATAATAGCAAAAACTCTTTGACTTACATATACTCATGTATACTGTATGGATTATGGTGCATTTTGACAAAATATGTGACCCAGGACCACAAAACCAGTCATAAGGGTCAATTTTTTGAAAATGAGATACATCATGATTTATACAGGATAGGACAATATTTGGCTGAGGACAACTATTTGAAAATCTGGAATCTGAGGGTGCAAAAATAACAAAATACTGAGAAAATTGCCTTTAAAGTTGTCCAAATGAAGTTCTTAGCAATGCATATTACTAATAAAAATGTAAGGTTTGATATATCTACGTTAGAAACTTTACAAAATATCTTAGTGGAACATGACCTAATGTTTTTGGCATAAAAGAAAAATCAATAATTTTGACCTACACAATGTACTTTTGGCTATTGCTACAAATGTACCCCTGCTACTTAAGACTGTTTTTTTACATATATGCAAATAATGCCAACAGTAAATCCTGAGATGTATAGTGTTTTATTATAGATATTCTCATGTTCTGTTTTAAATAATAATTTATATTTTATTCTATTTTATTTTATATATTGAACTTTTTAAAAAAAATATTACATAATAATTTCAAATAATTTATTTTGCCAATATACAATCAAAAAGTCTTTAAGTACTTATTTCTGAGAAAAAAAAAATGCTTAAATGAATGAGTTTCAATATCATAGAAAGTGATTTTTCTGTGCGCACATAGTTTCAATGAGCAACACTGATGTGTCGCAGACCCATTTAAATGGTTACCACAGGAATGGTACACAAGGACAGCCATTACTCTTCCTTATTGCTTTGGTTTTCATTTGAGAAACACTTCTACACTCCATTAGTTATTTGGCACAATCATGACCCAAGTAAAACTGACAACGGGCTTTGATTGCGAGCCATAATTTACTCTTTTAATATCCTATTAGACTTTATCAAACAAATAAATATTGTCCGCTATGTAAGGGAAATATGCAACTGTTCAAATGCTCATTACACAGGAGGAAATGAAAAACAATGTCATACTGATATACTGGCCGCACCTTAACAGTCTATGATTCTTGCTAGCTGCAGTAAACATGCCAACGTGATCTCTGATTAGTATTTGTAGGTGATTCTAAAGTATGTAAACTGGTGTTATAGACACAATATTAAAACATCAGATCAAAATCAGATGCATGTTTAACTTTTGCAGATTCTTTCAGTGTTAATATTGAATTCATAGGTTTATTTGTTCATATTTATAATAAATGCAATGGATAATGTTTAAAGTATTGAATGTGCAGTTGTTGTGCACTTCAGATATTAAAAATACATTTTTTTTAAAACCAGTATTAAACCAGATAACCTGTGGATAATAATACTAATGCAATAAAAGTTTATTTACATGAAATACTAGGGGTGTAAGAAAGTATCGATACACGTGTGTATCGCGATATTTTGTTTGGCGATACTGTCAAAAACGGAATGTCGATATTTCAAAACAAATAATCATACAAGATTCATGACAGTTGCTTCGTTTGGAGCTTATATCCTTACCGCTAGATTGCAGTCTTCTTATCTCGAACTAAAACAGTGACAGCAAATACTAGCACGCCGCTAATGTTAGCGTTAATGGAGGATGAAAGAATAGTTCCTGCTCCCGCCTCGGTGTAAAGTGTCGCGTCATTTCGGCTTTTGAGGTAACGTTCGCTCCAGGACGTGGCAAGCAGTGCCTCATGCAGCCGAGGCGGCGCTCGCGCCGCAGTTCCGCTGCTTGCAGCGCCCTGTGAAAGGGCCTTCTTGCCGGTCGCGGTGGGGTAGCCGCGCGTCTGCCTGCCGCTTTCTCTCGTGGTGGGGCTGTTTTGTGCAGTTGAGGCGGTGCTCGCGTCGCGGTCTCAGCGATTCCACGTGGAGCATAATTACAAAGTGAAAACTTGCAAAATTCTCAGAACAAAAAGGTTCTTAGAATGTCCAATATCTGTATTTATTTTATTGTTTTACAATTATTTTGTTTTCTTTAGGAATCCTTTAAGCACTTTATTTTTTATTGATATTAAGCAGATGTAATTCTTAAGTTCAGATCAAAATAATAATTGTAAACTTAAACTGTAAAGCAGGGTCTTAAAATATATATGGTCTGTTTATAAAAGCTTACATTTTATACATTATTTTACATTTAATAACTAAAGATTCTTGCAAGCACTTTATTTTCCCACTTTACTCGTACTGCACAAAAAGTGGTTCAATAACATTGAATGGTTTGCATATGGTGGTGTGTTCTTAATTATAGCTTTCCTAAAATTATGTCCTATTCATAAAATATGAAATATCCTAATATATTGCCTTGTTTACAATATCGCAGTGTATCGCAACATATCATATCGCAACTCCTGTATCGTGATACGTATCGTATCGCCAGATTCTTGGCAGTACACAGCCCTATGAAATACAGCTTTCAGTAAAAATGACAAACAAGTAGAAGGATACATTGGAGAGCAAGTGATGAAGAAGTGATGTGAGCAAGATGAAGAAACATGAAAATGAGCACATTTTCAGCAAATATTCATGTTTGGTTGAACTGTTCTGTTAGGTTAATCAGCTTCTCATATTAAAACTCCAGACTCAACACCGTGTTGAGCAAGCATCAGCATTCACCTTTCTGATGTTCATCATGAAAATGAATTAGTTTGGGGCTCTAAACAAACCTTTCAAAGAGCTCTTTTGATGAACAGAAATAAAACCTTTGCCTAATTTGCTGTTTTATAGCTATTTAACATTCTTTGATCTCACCAGATCCAAATGAAAGCTTTTTTTAAAGTCAAGTCAGTCTCAACTGCTGATGTTTTTACACAAAACCAAAGTGGTTTATCTTAGTATTTCAGAATGTTTTTTTTTTGTCACAATCCCCTAAAAAAATTCACTTCTGAACATGCATTCTAAACATGTTTTTAAATGTTTAATTCTATAAAAGGTTGTGTAAATGTGTCTTTAGATTACATGTTTTGCTTACTTAATTATAGTATTTCTATGGAAGCCCTATTAGGACATACAATTTTATTTTACCCATTTTATAGCGATCACATCATGGGAGGGCAACGGTTGCTTCGGTGGCATTATGGGAGTTGAACAGCAATGATAATGTCTGTATTACTGACAACACAGACCTCAACACAATAAACCCATCCAGCATGTTCCATCGCAATACACATGTACCTGTGAGAGCTGATGGAGATGTTGACAGGACGAGAGCCATTTCCTTCCCACAGTGCCACACCGGCAAGCTGCGCTTGATGTAATTAGTGCGATAATAAGTCTGTGGTGTGTGGGATCAATGGCTCCTTTAGTCAGCTTATTCATTAGCCTCTTTTCCACACCATCGATCAGGCCCGGCCTTATCTGCACAACCAAGCAGCGGCCTGGGCAGAGCTACGGTGTGTTATTACCTGGATTTTTAAAGAAAAAAAAATGTAAAAGAATAATTCACCCAAAAATTCAGTCATCATTTACTCACCCTCATGTTGTAAAAAAACAAAAGTGGGAAAAGCAAAAGGGCAATTATTCATTCATTCATTCATTCATTTGTGAACTGTTTTGTGGAAATTACCTTCCTGAAAATTGTTTGGTATGTACAGTATACAAAATGTTTGCAAATATGTATATATTTTTTAGTCTTTTTTAAAGCTTATCAGACATTGTTGTATCGAAATTACCTGCCTGAATACTATTTATTTATTTATTTATTTATTTATTTATTTATTTAATTATTTAGAGCTTTTTTAAAGCTTATAAGGCATTGATGTATGGAAATTTCCTGCCTGAATATTCTTTAAGATTTATTTGTTTGTTTGTTTGTTTGTTTGTACTTTTAAAAGCTTACCAGACATTGTTGTATGGAAATAACCTGCCTGAAATTAATTAATTAATTAATTAATTGTGAATTTGTTTTTTTGGAAATTACCTCCCTGAAAATTCTTTAGCATGTATACAAAAATATTTTTAAAAAGTGTTTATTTTTATAGTCTTTTTTCTTTCCTTTATTTTTATAGTCTTTTTTTATAAGCTTATCCAACATGATGCATGGAAAATAACTGTATATTCTGTAACTATTTATGTATTTATTTATTTGTGAGCTATAGTTTTGTGGAAATTACCTCCCTGACAACCCTTTAGCATGTATACAAAAATATTTACAAATATGTATGTATTTTTTAGTTTATATATATATATATATATATATGTATATATATATATATATATATATATATATATATTATATTATTTATTTATGTGAAGTTGTTTTGTGGAAATTACCTTCCTGAAAATTGTTTAGCATGTATACGAAAATATTTACAAAAATGTATGTATTTTTAGTCTTTTTTTAAAAGCTTATCAGACATTGTAAATTACCTGCCTGAATTTATTTATTTATTTTTTATTAGTATTTTTTTAAAAGCTTATCAAATATTGATGTATGGAAATTACCTGCCTGAATATTCTGTAACTATTTATTTATTTAGTCATAAAGGTTTGAAGGTTACAAGGTTAAGTCAATAATGACAGAATTTTCCTGTCCTAACATCTTGTTTCCACTGAGTTTCAGTTTTTCTGCTGTGTTAAACTTTATACTTTTTGATCAAAGAAGAGCCTAAAGAAGTTGAAACTAGTGTACACTAATTTTAACTCCAAATTATTAATTACACAATCGTTTGAGCTAACATTGCAATATAAGGCTTGGTCTTTAAAAAAAAAAAAAAAAAAGAAAAGAAAAGAAAATGCATGTATTTATGCTTTGAGTGAGTCATGATTGCCAATGCAAAACTCTCTGTCACGATGCTAGGGTATTGTGGGTGGTTTTAAGGTTAGGTCAAAAGAGCCCACCCTCAAATCTAAGTGATATTTTGGACTCTAGATGAGATTTACATCAAAACTAACCCTAAGTGATGCTTACTTAACAAGCACCACTCAAAATAAACATCATCAACATGTGCTTATTGATATGACCATATTGATTACATACTGACCATACTCTTGTTTATCCAATTCCCATCCATCCTTCCAGTAGCTCTTTTGAAATTCATAGTGTACAGGCGCATTTCATTACTGTATTTCTGCCTCTTAGTAAATTCCAATTTTTTTTATTCTGCTGTGAATCAATAGACCAAACATACACTCCATTCCTCTTGGACTGACAGAATCTCTAAAATGCAGCCATTAAAATAGTTCAGACTTTTATCAGGTGAGCCATATTTGAAGGAAATACATGTAAATGCGCAACCTGTAACCTCACATTGACTGGATTGAATACTGCTGTATTTAATGTGTAGACTGATATATTTTACCCCTAAACAGGGTAAAATCACATCTGTCAGCCTCTTGTTTGTATTTTTCATGCCTGTGCTGTGCTCACAGTTTCCAGTTACAGTTTTAAACACATTTGCATGTTTACAAAGTCACAACAAGCAATTCAGTTTGATGGTCCTTATCACTCTGACTTCCAAATTGCATCTGTTTCCACTAAATGAATTTGTTGGCTGTACTCAATTGAATGGGCAGCTCTGGTTGAGTGATTGATATATGAACTCATTTACTTGCTCACTGATGTATCACTGTATGATTTATTTTTCAGTGTGAGGTTGACTGGGTGTATCGTTCATGAACATATTTATTGGTGGACGAGTGAAATGATCTAGAATCTGCTCTGTGTATGGATGCAATCTATGTGCAGGTTAATGGTTTGATCGACTGATCTCGAAACACATCTGCTGAGCAGCCCGGCAAGTATGTGTACGTTTTTTTATTGTGTTTTCAACCTTGTTTATTTTAGGGTAACTTCAGAAGACCAAATAACCGTCCCTTTATTGTGCAGTTTTCCAGGTTCCTTCCTAAAATAATGTTTTTTGTTTTGTTTTGTTTTTTTGAAGTGTGAAATGTGCACATAATGTCTGACAAACTGAGGTGCGTCACTAAAGTTGGAGGTGACGTGTATAATTTATGTGACATTAGCGACACCGGGCGGAATTGAAAAAAATAATGTAATTGCCAAAGTTTGGCAGCCCACAGAAGCCATGCATTATTATTTTTTCTGTCCTTCATGAAGAATGCTTTTATTGTTGCCCTGACACAGCAAAACATAGCTCAAAAAAAAAAAAAAAATTAATAAAAGATTACATTATCTGGAGAAAACAATAACTATTAATATTTAAGTAGTTTTTAGTTATTTTTTAGTTATTTAAGTCATTAGTTACATATAATGATGACTGAAAATAATATTATACAAATATACAAGCAGTAGCTTTAGAAAGAAATATTTTATTTAATTCAACATAAAATAAATGTCTAGTCTACAACAACCTAACATAAACTATGGAACATAAAAGAAGATAAAGATTGGTCTAAAAGAAGACCAACTGTCTTTAAAATACCTTCTTTTATGTTCCAAAAAAGAAAGTAAGTCACTGAAATTTGAGTAAATGATGACATAATGTAATTTTTTTGGGTGAACTGTTTTTTTCCCCCTATATTTTTTAAATGAAAGAATACTCTAAATAAGAAACTAAAATTACCAGCAGATGGCAGTAAATGATTTGATTCATATTTCATTTGATTTGTTCAAACAGCTGATTCATTCAGGAATTAAGTATAAATGGTATAAATGGGCCTTTGAATCATTAATTCAACCGATTTGTTTAAAATGTGGATTTATTCAGAAACTAAACACTGCTGTGTTGCTCGGAGACGCACAATTATTCTGCTGTGGCTAGCTTTAAAGGTAATATTTTTTGTTGGCAAAACTGAGCAAAAACAGACAATATTGTGTTTAAAGGGGTCCTATTATGCTTTTTCACTTTTTGAATTTTAGTCAATGTGTGGTGTGTATCTTTGAGCATAAAAAAGATGTGCAAAGTAACAAATCTCAAAGTCCACTCCAAAGGGAGATATTTCGTTTTAAAAAAATCTCTTTCCAAGAATTACATTGAACGGCTCCTTTGGACTACAGCGTTTGTTTTCCGCATGCAAAGATGTCACAACGCGGTCCATTAGAATATCATTAAAATAAATCCCGCCTATGGAAATTCTAATTGTCGGACGGAGGGTAGGGACAAGGTGGGGGATTAGCCTAACTTTAGAGATGCAGCGCGGAGAGCCGCTTTGATGAGCCGCAGCGCAGCGGGTATAAACACAAGCATTGACTAGAGTGGCGGCTTCAGAGCAGTAACGCACCGCAGACGTGTGCAGTACAGGGGGTCGAAACACATGCCGAAGCTGCGATCTACAACGGTTGCCGCGTCGGAGCTGTAACGCGCCGCAGACGTGTGCGGTGTGAACATAAGTCGCATTTAAACTGCCTTGTGGAAGCTCAAAATCGGGGCACCATATTTGTTCATTATATGGAGAAAAATGCAGAAATGTTTTCCTCGAAAAACATAATTTCTTTACGACTGAAGAAAGAGAGACATAAACATCTTGGATGACAAGAGGGTGAGTACATTATATGTGAATCTTTGTTTTGGAAGTGGACTTCTCCTTTAACTGCTATAGCTGTGCTTCTATAATATAATAATTATAATATTATTATAATATTACTTTTTATATATATATATATATATATATATATATATATATAAATATTCCAGCTCCAAAACTTAAGCCTTATTATTGTTTGCTGCAAAGACTGAAGAAGATAGACATTGTAATTTACTGTAAAAAGACAGAGCTTCTTCTGAAAATACACTACTTCACTTTTGTTTAGTAAAGAATCGGTCATGATCCGGATCACACTGAAATTCGCTTTAATGTCTCATGTAATTTTGGAAAATTATATGTTAGCACAGGTGTCTGCTCAAGTTGGGCAGATTTATTCTCAGATGCCAAACTCACAACATGTTCCCAATGCAATTAGATTGTCAGTGTGGGTCCATAACTAACCCTATACATCACAATAAAAATAAAATGTGCTTATCACTCAGAAGCAGAAAGCAGTAGCTAGGAGAAACTAGAAGTTCAAATTCATCTGCTTAAGGTCTGTAGGGCTTTATGATTTAGAGGTAGCATATTTGTGAAATTAGTAGAATAGTATGTGTGTTTGCTTATGAAATCTAACAATAAATGCAATCTAGAAAAAAAAAAAAAAAAAATATATATATATATATATATATATATATATATATATATATGTATGTATTTTCTAGATTGCCTCCCTTGCCTCCTCAGAGGAAATGCCCCTGATATATACATATATATTTGTGTGTGTGTGTGTGTGTGTGTGTTATGTCTGACTGACTGAATGAAATGTAGCATTAATGCACCTTTTTAAACCTAATGTGATGCTTTTAGTGAATCATATAAATTATTTAAGTGTGAAGAGCTGAATTAAGTGGGAGAAGGTGAACTTGGACTTGACAGCCTTGGTTGGGGTCTCAAAGATTCTAGCTTCAATTGAATTCTCGGTCTCTGTCAAACGCTGTTATTAAATACAAGCCGAGATCTCCAGAGCAGAACACCCACAGATCCATGGAGAAAGCTCGCGCAACACAAAGCACATAATGAGAGGTTCTTCAAGCAGGAGGCGAAATCACAGAAAGCCTGATGTGGATGCTGTGCTGGAGATATTGTTTACCAGCTAGCGGCATCTCCCACAGTTTAGCGTGCAGGTGGAGGCCGTCTCTGGACTTTATTCTCCGCGCGCCGTGTTTCAGAGGTTATCGGTTCTTTAAATCATCCGTGAGATGATCCTACTGTGTTCACCCGCCGAGGCATCACCTCTTCTGGTCTCCTCTGTTGCGATCTATTGAGAAGTGGACGCTTGATATAGAGGCTAGGACTCTCTTAGCATGTTCAGAGAGGCCACAGCTGTTTCATTTGAAGAGGAATCAATTTCCAAACCTCTTGTACTCACACGGGTGACCGTGCGCAACATGACTAGGGAACTGCTGGGAAAATTACATATTATGGTGCGATGGAAAACATCACGAGGAGGATTGATGTTATTTGTTAAAGGAGAGAGGAGGACGTTTAAATTCATCAAGGGTGGTTTGTCTTTTCGATTGAATAAATCTTTGGTAGATTTGTTGCTCGCTACTTCATTTAAGCTTGTTGAGAGAAACCAGCTTCATGATAACTTGTTTTTAGCATCAAATGAAGGACCCACAATGAACCAAATTGGCATTGCACAGCTAACAATAAGAATAGCTGTCTAGTTATGCTTGTTAGAAAGCCAAGTAACTATTTTTATACCAGCACTTCTTGTGTAAATCATCTGGAGCTACGCAAATATATAACTATAATAAATATCATTTCTTTTTGTAAAATAAAGGAATGTTGTAGGTTCAAAACACATTATCAACAGCATCTGTATTTTTTTTACTTTCAGTTTACATACAGATCAGTGTCCACATAAAAATAGTATATAATGACTATATGTGCTGCAAACACATCACCAATAATACGTAAAACTCCAAAAGTAAAAATGTACACACCTTTAGGTCATCTAAGATAAAATTGTTACTTCATTAAAATAAATTTAAAATACAGAGTTGTCTGTTTTAACAAATAAACTCTGTTTGATTGAGATTAATTGGATTGCACAATGAAAAAACATTCTTGAAAATTAAAAAGTTAAAAACTTTGATCTGTTTTGGCAAATATATGCATTAAATCACTGAAAATGTATTTATTTTTTATGCTTCAGTTCCAGAACGTGGATGTGTCAGCTCGACTAGAAATATGCTTGTGAATGATGGATCATCATGCAAAAATTTTCTTGTGGAAAAATACATGATTGGTCTCACTTGAAGTCCTAATCAAACATTCTGTCTGATCATCTGTCCCTGATAGTGACGCATGTTCCTGTAACAGACGCACTCATACATGCACACATCATAGTTTAATGTAGAACATTAATAAATGAATAAAGAATATGAGCACAGGAAATAAATATGAGCTTTATGATCAAATTAATCCTAAGCCCCATGCACAATGACAGTCATGTAAGCACTGGATGATGTCTGCTATACTGGTCGATTTTTAAAAAATCGCTGTCACTTTTTTTATATCACAGAATTAAAAAAAAAAAAAAAACTAATTGCGACTTACTCGTAATTTACTTTTTCTCGAAATTCTCATTTATATCTTAGTTCTGAGTTTTCTTTTACATTTGTGACGTAAACTAAGAATTGTTTCAATGAAATAAATAAATAAATGTAATTGTAACTTTTTGTCTCATAAATCTGACTTCTATAAATCTTTTACAATTGCAATATAAACTAAGAAATGTTTTAATGAATTGAATAAATTTAATTATTTATATCTCAATTCTGAGATTTTTCTTATCACTGCAACATATACTAAGAATTGCATGTTTGTATCTCACAATTCAGATTTTTTTTTTCTCACAATTGCGAGTTTATATCTCAAACTTTTTTCTCAGAATTACATTTAAACAAAACTGAATTGGTAGATATAAACTAGCAATTGTGAGAAAAAGGTCAGAATTGTGAATTGTTTCAAGGAATAAAAAGTAATTGTGACTTTTTATGTCACAGTTTTGACCTTTTTATCGAAATTGTGAGTTCATATCTCAGAGCTCTGGCTTTTTTCTCAGATTTGTAAGAAAAAAGTCGAAACTGTGAGATATAAACTCAGAATTGCATGGAAAAAATATTATAATTGTGAGATAAAATGTCATATATATATATATATATATATATATACAGTGCCCTCCACTAATATTGGCACCCTTGGTAAATATGAGCAAAGGTGGCTGTAAGAATAAATCTGCATTGTTTATCCTTTTAATCTTTCATTCAAAAAATTCACAGTATTCTAACCTATCATTTAAGTAAAACCATGGAAAGCAGGGGGAAAATCTTTTTATGAAATAAATGTTTTTCTGTAGTTCATGTTGACCACAATTATTGGCACCCAATTATTGCAATGTCCTTTATTCAAGATAACAGCTCTGTGTTTTCTTCTTTAATGCCTGAAGAGTTTGGAGAACACCTGACAAGAGATCAGAGACCATTCCTTCATACAGAAACTCTTCAGATCCTTTAGTTTCCCAGCTCCACTGTCCTGATGGAAGATCCAACCACAGCTCTTTATAGAACTTCTAACAGATGCAGTCAGGTTTACATTTTTTATCTGTTGGTATTTGCTAGAACCCATGATGCCATGTATCTAAACAAGATGTCCAGGACCTCTGGCAGGAAAATAAGCCCACAACATTAAAGATCCAGCAGTATATTTAACCGTGGGCATGGGGTACTTTTTGTACCAAACCTATTTTGAGTGTTTGCTGCCAGAAAGCTCTTTTTTTTAGTTTCATCTGACCACAGAAGCCATTCCCATTTGAAATTCAAGTTGTGTCTGACAACTGAATATGCTAGAGTTTGTTTTTGGATGAGCAAGGAGGATTTTTCTTAAAACCCTCCTGAACAACATGTGGTGACGTAGGGGCTGTTTGAATTTTTTTTTTAGTCTTTTGGCCCCAAGACTCAACTAATCTCTGCAATTCTCCTACTGTGATCCTTGGAGAGTCTTTGGACACTTAAACTCTCCTCCTCACCATGCATTAGGACGATATAGACACACATCCTTTTCCAGGCAGATTTGTAACATCTTTAGTTGATTGGAATTCTTAATTATTGTCCTAATGATGGAAATTGGGATTTTCAATGCTTTAGCTCTTTTCTTACAGCCACTTTCTATTTTGTGAAGCTCAACAATCTTGTTCTGCACATCAGAACTATATTATTTGGTTTTATTCCTTGTGATGGATGATTAAGGAAATTTGGCCTTTGTGCTCCTCATATTTATAATCCTGTGAAACAGGAAGTTATTGCTGGACAATATCATACTCCTAGTCATTCTAGTGTGCTAAATAAATGCAAATATGAATGGGAATATACTTCAGAGATATTTTACTCATTATAATTTCTAAGGGTGCCAATAATTGTGCTCAACATGCATATGAGAAAAACATTTATTTCATAACGTAAGTTTCCCCTCACTTTTAATTGTTTTACTTCAATGAAAGGTTAGCATTTTGTGAATTTTTTGAATGTAAGATCATAAAGATAAACAAAGCAGATTTATTTTCATAGCCGTCTTTGCTCATATTTATCAAGGGTGCCAATATTAGTGGAGGGCACTATATATATATATATATATATATATATATTGTGAAAATGTGAAAATAGGCTTCCATAGAAGCACTTCCTTGAACCAGCAACCTACTGGTCTAAGCCTTGAACTTTAACTGCTACACCTGCACTTATTCATCTGTATTTGAAAGAAGCACAAGTACAAATTTTGTAGGATAAAAAATTTCACATTAGAAGCCTGGAATGTCCCTTAATACCTTCTTGGAATAAAACATTGCAGTGCTGACTTGACCAAAACCAGGCTAGAATATTTAGGAAGGGAGTTATGTAGATGAGCACTGCAGTCTTCCAATTACCTAGTGGGATCAGCTCTACTAATAGATGCATAAGGTCGGGATCCAGGGACTAGATTTGGTGGATTAAACAGCCTGATTGGATTGGTCACCCCTGAATGGTTCGTTATGAAAAGAGCTGAGGTGTCATGCTGGTAGATTTGAGTGCAACAAGCCATAGAAAACAGCCAAAAACATTCCCTGTGTGTGGGGTGAAATATTTCATGTTTGTTTTTAATGAAGAAAGCAAAGAGAGATCTGCAGTGATACAGATTCTTGTTTGAATGGTTTCTATTCAGTTTTGAGGGCACATTCATCTGAAATGATTCCACTTAATTTAATTAGCTGCTGTTTCCCTCACAATGAGTCATATTGCCTGTTTTGTTTTGTTGTTTTGTCCGTCTGTTTGCAATTTTGCAATAAAGGCACCAACAAAATGTTTTTGGCAGCAATATGTTTTATGAGATTATTATTCATACCATATTTTGTGACCTTTTTTAGTTAGATGCTTGACCAGGAGGGACTGAAAAGAATTAAAAAAAAAAAAAAAAAAGACTGTGAGCTATGAACAAATGCATTTGTTAATTTAATTTAATATTTTGTTCCAATATTACTGTGATAATACCAAGTGCATTAATAAATTCTGTTTGATTAATAAAGTAACTGATAGGCATTTTCCATCTTTTTATCTAGAGTAACTGATATATTACAATACTTAGCATGCAGTTAATTATGTTGGAGATTTAAAGAATTTAATGATTTTGGATTTGATTGTTGTTTATGATTAATTTAATGATTCCAGTTCCTCTTTGAATAAACATTTTTTAGTGCCTTTAAGGATATTTCAGGTTTTTTTCACTGACTTTTAATATTTTTATAGAAGCATCAAATCAGTTCAATAATTGACCTTAACTATATACTAAATAAAATACTATATAACAAACAGAAATATGGTAACTACACATTATTACATAAAACAAGCATTCAGCAGCTACATTGATTTAAATCTCATGGTTAGTTGTATGCTGCACGTGTTTGAACAAACAAACAAAAAAAAAAACAACAGCTTGTTAGTCTACACCTTTTGGTGTAATGATGTAACTTGCAGAGTCAACAAATGAAGCAGTGAACCAATCCAAAGGAATCGAGTCACTGGGATGAATCAAAAGCCCTTCTGTAGCTGCTAAGGCTCTTCTGGGATGTGTAGTAATTAGGGTAATTAAATCTAACCTTTAAAATCCATTTTCAATTAACAGTGTTTAGAAGAATCGATTCATTTTGGAATTGACTCCTAGGTTTGATAATATTATTGATAATAATTCACCCTAATGTCTATTAATATCAGGGTCAATGTTACCTATTGAGCCAATACTAGAACAACACATTTATTTTAGGAGAAACTATATGTTTAATCAGCAACAATTTTAGTATATGTTTTCTAATTCTTATTTGTTGTAGATTACAAAAAAATTACAAATATTATCCTAAATTGTCATACTGAGTTTTGATGAACATAGATTATTTATCAACAGGGGTTAATCTTTACCCTCTATCGCAAACACTCTCCATTTCATCCTAATCTTTGTCCTTTGTGTGGATCTCTGGTGAAAGCAGGTGGAATTATTGACATTTACTCATGTAAATTTTGTGAAAGGTAATGTTTTATGCCTGAGTGGTGACATTTCTGAGGATGTTGTGAAATTGCTTTGTGAAATAGCAGAGAGAATAGAGGAGTCTTTTTCTCTTCTCTAGGTCTGGGATATTTTGACTTCCAGGTCAAAAGTTGGTCAGCGTTAACTTAGGAAAGCCTACGGTAAATGTCAAGCCACATAATTAAAAAAAAAAAAAACGAGGATGTAATTAAGAGAGCTTTGCCCAAATTCAAAAATGTTGTTAATCAAGGCTAGTTGAGCTATATTTAGAGCAATATTGAGAAATATATATGGGTCATAAATTAACTTTTTCATTAAGGTGTAATATTTGCCCCCTGCAATTGATTTGGAGAGGATTTTTTTATTTATAATTATTATTATTGTCAAATGTCAAATGATTAAATTTAGCCAATTACTTTAATCAGTATTTTAAACTGTTGTCCATAACATTAGACTGTTTGCAATTGTACAATGTATGTATCTAAATTATACATGTAAAAATAGGAGCTCATATGGCTGCAATATTATGACAAAAATCATTATTGTAGATTATTGGTCTTTATGTTGTAATAATGATTATTAATATCGATATACAAAACATAAATATAAAATGTTTTTGTTTCATTCGGGGCATATCATATTCTGGCTTCACAGACAAACAAGTCTAGCACAAGTTATGCAAAAACTCCCGTTAATATTGCTGAAGCTACAAAATGAATCTTTTATAAGGCCCTGAGTAGTGGTGCAAGGACCCTATTTGCTCAGATGATTCTTCTTCTTCTTCTCCAAAATGAATCATTTTTGAGGGCCTAAACATGCTCGAAACTTCTTCACACGCCAGAAGCGGTGAAAATTGACATCTGATATAGGTTTCAGAAGTGGGTGTGTCAAAATGGCTCGATAGTGCCACCTATAAAATTGCAACGAAGTGCCCCTTGAGCTGTTTCACGTACGAAATTTGGTAGACACATGTAACACACCAATGCCTACAAAAATGTCAGTACGACATCCGAAACCCAACAGGAAGTTATTTTTAAATTTCTCTGCACATTTTGTGCATTTTTGCCATTTTCAGGCATTGTATTTAAACAAACAAAAGATTTAAAAACACCAAATTTGGTCAGTGTAATCTAAAGCCCTTTGTGACATTAAATTGCGAAGATCTTGAGTTACTGTTGAGGGGTGTGTCTGTGGCGGCCTGACAAACTTCAATGTTTCGCTATGAAAAAGACAGTTGTTATAATTCAGGCATACAATGTCCGATCTACAACAAAATTCGCTTGTTTGATAAGAGTCCTGTCCTGAGCACATGCCAATGACCATATTAATTTATAGCCGTAGCACCACCTGCTGACAACAGGAAGTGGCATGTTTTACGCGTTAACAAACTCCTCATAGAGAATTAATGACATCGACATTATATTTGGTCAGTTTAATCTAAAGGCCTTTGCAATGTTAAATTGCGAAGATCTTGAGTTTTCGTTGAAGGGCGTGTCTGTGGCGGCCTGACAAAGTTTGATGTTTCACCATGGAAAAAGAAATTGTTGTAACTCAGCCATACAATGTCTGATCTGACACAAACTTCATACGTTCGATAAGAATCCTGGCTTGAACACATCTAAAGGCCAATATTCAATAATAATCATAGCGCCAACTGCTGACAACAGAAAATTACTTGTTTTACACTAACTTAAACATGCAGTGTCCAATCTGCACCAAACTTCAAATGTTTGGTAAGAGTCCTGGCCTGAAGACATTTAAAGGCCAATATTCATAGCGCCACCTGTTGGCAACAGGATATGTCATGCTTTGCACTAACTCAAACATACCATGTTCAGTCTGCACCAAACTTCATATGTTTTATAAAAGTGCTGGCCTGAAGACATCTACATGCCAATGTCCAGTTATAGTCATAGCACCACCTCTTGGTAGCAGGACGTTTGGCACATATAAATGACTTTGACATATTCCTTCTATATTTACCACTTTAAATGCATATTGCCCAACGTTCACTGTTTTCCTAAAGACACCATGTGGTGGTGAGCTTTAATTTACATTGTATCTGCACAGCTCCAGGGTTTTCAGCGCTGACTAATCTAAGCGCCTCTGATTGGCCAATGCATTTCTAAGTTCAAAAATAAGTTTGATTGGTTATAATGCTCAACGTTGCATGAAACAGCAAGCAAAAACAATCTGATGCAGTGTGAGCAAATCTAAATTCTGCGAATTGACACTTTGCATTCATTTTCACATTTCATTTAAATTGCGACAGCCGTAATATGTTGTTTAATTGCGCAGGGGCATTTTTTACCCCTTTGTCTTGAAATTACGGGGCGTCTTTGATCATTTTGGTGGCATTTTGCCACAAGCCCTCGTTATTTATCCAACTCTGATATATAACGTGTTGAATGCAACATTTGTGAAATGTTGACCCATTGTTATTGGTTGCTGTCTTTAAACATGATGCCTTGTTGCCAAGAAATTGATCATGACAATTTGTGCTTTCATTCTAATAGGGAATTTGGTCCCTAGGACTCAGACACATCATCAGCACTGATGGAAATATCTGAATTTTGCACATTTTTAACAACACAATGACAAATTGACCGCTTGAATCATATCACCCTCCTCCCACACTGCTTGTGTACAGCGTATTTCAACAACAATGTTTTCCCAGTGTGCATTTTGTCATCCGTGGCGGCTGTGAATGAGTGACAACTGTGCTGTCAGTCACTTGTCAGTTTCTAAAGCTTTGGGGGAGAGAGATAGCTGCTGATTTGAAAGCCCCTTGTCTGAGGTATTTATTGAAAACTCAAGAACTGTCAAGACAAGAAGTACAGTATGAAGATGAGGACATATCTTTCTTATTAGCACTTATTTGTTACACACATTTTGCAGATAGCAACTTTGAGTATTATACTACCATCTGAAACAAATAAACAGCAATATTGTGACATATAATTGTAATTTAAAATCACTGTTTGGATTTGAATATGTAATTTATTCATGTGATGCAAAGTTGAATTTTCAGCAGCCATTACTTCAGTCTTCGGTGTCACATGATCCTTCAGAAATCATTCTAATATGCTGATTTGCTCCTCAAGAAACATATCTTATTCAATGTTAAAAACATCACAGTCATTGTTCCAAATTTTTGTCTGGAAGTGTATATTTTGTTATATTGTACAATATATTAACTATGTTTAAATTCACTGAGGTCTCTTTGCTCATGGATGCTTATGATTACCTTTAACATGAGCAAATGATCAATTATCTCATTGCTTAATTGTCTTGAAAATGGCAAAATTGCAAGGTAGAATTCTAATTAAAATTTCATATTCCAGTGCTCATGTACTCACCACCACTCAGTTCCCTCCATTAAGCATGATCTTTGTTAAAAATTTTTTTTTTTTCAGAGGAAGCAAAATGGCACACAGACCTGATTAGAAATGTCTGTGGATATTGGAAATTAACACACACACACACACACACACACACACACACCAGCCCACACCCACCCACAAAAGCATACTCAGTTGCCATAATTGGTTGAAAAAGTTGACCCCAATATCATAAATGAATATCTGGTGATGCATTCTAAAGAGCTGTCACAATTTCACTGAGTGCCCTCGTACACCTTTATATCCATCTACCCTCCTCTAAACGACTCACAGTCGCATTTTAATCCATGATTAGCATAAAGCCATAAATCATTGAAGAGGAGGCCAACAAAGTATTATGGCACAGTGACCTAGAGATGCTGTGAAGGTAGTGAGCAAGATGAGAGGATGCAGAAAAAAAATGGAAGGTAAAGTGGAGATGCCCTTACCTTTACCCTCCCTAACACTTCACATTCTGATTAGATGTCACACACATTTAAAAGTCTGGGAGGGAATGTAACGAGACAGAGCCCAACATGTATCCATGATGCACACCCTTAAAGAAGTGCCCTTGAGTAAAGAGAAAGTGTGCATATACAATGTTTATGTTGCATATGTATATATACATATTATTTATCACACACAGTATGTGCATATATTAGAGCTGTCAATAAACTAATTCTGATATAATAGGTGGAGTTTAGATGGTTTAAAAGTTTAGTATTTGAATGTAACAAAAACTTGTTGCCGTATTGTACAGTCTATTAGCTATATTTAAATTAACTGGTTTATTTAAATAAATACATTTTAAATTAATAAAAATACATTAACCTTTTAACTGTCACTATATTACAACAAAATCCTAATCTAATCATGACAAACTATTGTTATTTGCTACAAATTATATAGGAACAGTAATAGATACATTTATGACAAGAGTGCACCTCAAAAATGTTTATCATAACAGGAGTTCTGACATTGCTTAATTGTCTTGAAAATGGCAAAATTGATCTACGATTTTTTTATCATCTATGATTTTGGTATTAGTTTACTGACTACATACTTTGTGTGATAAATAATAGACATATTACATATGCAACATACTCACTGTATATGCACAGATTCTCTTTTCTCAAAGGCATTTCTATAGGGGTGTGCACCAGGGATGCATGCTGGGACCTTTCGGATTTTCCAAAGTTGTAAATAAAACAAAGAGTTTTGGCCTACATTTTTGGCCTACATCAAAATTTTACGTTTAATTCAGTGGGCCCTGTTTTAACAATCTAAGTGCATGGTCTGAAGCACATGGTGCAGGTGCACTTAGGGTGTGTCCAAATCTACTTTTGATACTTTAACAACAGAAAAAATGGTTGGTGCTCCTTGATACAAAAGGGCTGTGCCTGTTCTCTTAATGAGTCATGGGTGTGTTTTGGGTGTAACATGCAATAAACCAATCACAGTCTCATCTTCTCCCTTTAAAAGCCAGTTGTGCTTGCACCATGGCGGATTCGCTATTTACATGGCGGAATTTGCAAGAGCAAAGACTGAACGCAAAGCTGACTTTTACATGTTGTTTGAACTTTAATGTGTGTTCAGAGTGTATGTACACATCTACCCTATAATGATAAAAATCCATGCAGTGGTTTTTAATTAATCAGTAAAAAATAATATGCCCTTTTTCAAATCGAGCCATTCTCAGATGCCTGTCGGTGTGGTGTCACTCAGACAGAGGCCGCTCCCATGATAGTTGATTGATATGAGCATCTTACCTCAGACCCGCCTTAAATCAGCTGTAACAGTCCGACCTCCATTGTTTCGATGCCGGAGCAGGGATGTAAGTTACACAAGAATATCTCCGATTGAGCGATTGAGGTGTTGTGTTGCTGGATGTAATAATGAACTTAGTGGTCATCATTTACTCCCGACATCTGAGCCACTGAAGATGCAGTGGATTATGTTTGTTTGTGAATAGAATGCGCCTCCCGATCTACATGTCTGTGTTCACGCAAATCATTCGTGATCCAACTTCACTTACAGCAAAAGCGCATATAAGGGTTTTTTTTATGAATATTTGTGATGGCCTTTCCTAATAACATGCTAGTTAGCAAGTTTAATGGCTAAATGCGGCTAAAGTAAACAGGCTCGTTGCTCCACAGAGAGAAGAGAGGGGTGAAGCGAGCAGAGCTCATTAACATTTAAAGCAACCTCGACCAGAACAGGATGATTTTTGCAGAGCTGATTGTGGGAAGGTAAAAAGGGTGTTGTTTTACACAACCATTGAGAATTTTTAACCAAAGTATATTACAGACTTTTCATTAAGACCCTAAAGAATCATATCAAGTTGTGGAAAATGGGCATCCAAAGACCCCTTTAAATAAATTTAAAAAAAATACTTTAGACCAGGTTTAGTTTGTAAATGGCACAATCGTTTTCAGTTGCCTCAAAATAGCAATACACCAACAATGCACCTGAACACACCTCGTTTTCAGACCAGCACGCCAATGGGCGAACAGATGGGCGCAAGTGCGTTTGCTACTTAAACAACGTGGTGCTGGACATGAAAATGATAACTGTGTTGGGCTGAAACTAGCAAAAAAACACTTGTGTCGCACCTGGCGTCGCATTCCGCCAGGTGTATGATGGGGCCCAATGTGTTACTTCTGTGTAATTGTTTGTGCAGTTTTCTAGCAATTTCTGAGTGATTTCATGTTTTTTTTTTCCATTTACATTTCCTATCAGAAATGTGTGTGAAATCTAATAAAAAGTTATGACTAAACCTGTATTTTCATTGTCTATTCTTCTTGTGTCTAAGCTGCGTTGAAGTTGTGTTGGAATGATCAGATTTACGCGTCACACATGGACATCACGAGTCATAATTACCTTTAGGAAAACATGGGGATTTTCACTGAGCTTCAACTTTTCCAAGCATGTCAATGACAGAATCATGGCAGTAGGAAATTTGTGTTGATCATATTAAAGGAACACCAAATCTTTTTTTGAAAATAGGCTCATTTTCCAACTCCCCTAGAGTTAAACAGTTGAGTTTTACCGTTTTCGAATCCATTCAGCTAATCTTCAGCAACCTTAGCATAGATAATTTAATCTGATTAGACCGTTAGCATCTATCTTAAAAATAGATCTTCGAAAGAAATCTTAAAGAGAGTTTCGATATTTTCCCTATTTAAAACTTGACTCTTCTGTAGTTTTCTAGGTCGATATGGCTACGAATTATACTCTCATTTCGGCGTAATAATCAAGGAACTTTGCTGCCGTACCATGGGTGCAGCAGGTGCAATGATATTACGCAGCCGTCAACTCTGCCGGGTGCAACTCTGTATCTACACAAACTTAGTGCTGTTGTTGTGCCTAATTCTGACCCCCGCCAGATTACTACCCCCCTAGTATTGGTAGGTTTAGGGTTAGGTGTGGGGGAGGGGTTAGGATAAGGGGTGGGGTTAGGATTAGGCAATCAGGTAGTGATTTCAACGAGAGGGGGTAATAATTTGGCAGGGGTGGAAAATGGGCAAACACCGGTCACTTTCAGGCGCTACGTAATATCATAGCGCCTGCTGCACCCATGGTACGGCACCAAAGTTCCTTGATTATTACGCCAGAATGAGAGTTTAGTTCCTAGTCATATCAGCCTAGAAAATCGCAACTTTTCATTTTCCGTCAGTCTTAGTACACAATGTAACTACAGAAGAGTCAAGTTTTAAATAGGAAAAATATCGTCATTATATATGGTCATTTTTGAGCGAGATGCTAACGGTCTAATCCAGTGGTTCTCAATCCTGGTCCTGGGGGCCCCCTGCTCTGCACATTTTGCATGTCTCCCTTATTTAACACACCTGATTGAGATCATCAGCTCATTAGTTGAGTTCATGGATCTCTCTCCTAATGAGTTGATGATCTCAATCAGGTGTGTGAAATAAGGGAGACATGCAAAATGTGCAGAGCAGGGGGCCCCCAGGACCAGGATTGAGAACCACTGGTCTAATCAGATTCAATGATCTATGCTAAGCTATGCTAAAAGTGCTACCGACTCAACTGTTAAACTCAAGACAATGAGCCTATTTTCCAAAAAGGTGGAGTGTTAATTAAGGTTTTCTTTTTTTCTTTCAAATTAAGTAATGTTGAATGTTGATGGTGCACCTTTTGTATATGCTATTGAAGAATAGTCATAATGTTTGCTGGAAAAAACTACTTATGTAGCCGCATTTAGCCTATAACAGTTCCCATCATTCTCTGCGGCAGCATGATAATGAGACAATACAAATTAAACACCTAATTTGTTTCCTTTGTGCTTCATTTTCTTGAATTAGTGCTAAAAAAATCCCCTTGTTTTTGTCAGGAAAGAAAATGTGAGAAAAAAATGTCAATTGCTTAGTGCATCCATTTTCTTTGGATGTAAATCACTTTGCACATCACGTTGTAATTATGACTTCCAAACTGATTACATCATGTACAATGCTTCATGGGAGTGGGTGGTTACTGCGGAACTTTTGGTGATTCCCGTTTCCATGGTAACAGGTACTTCTAAAAGTTGTCTTTTTTAGGATTATGGGTAATGTTTTTTTTTTTTTTTGTCTTCTGCTAATTAAACATAATATTTGAAATCACTGACCTAGGGTTTCTATAGATAATATCATTGCTTACTTAATCATGAAAATTTAATTCTCTATGGTGAAAATGAATACAGTCTGTTAACACACACCCCTATGATAATCCAGAATAAATTAAACTAAATATTCTTTGTTGACCTGAATGACTGAGTATCTCCACAGACATATTTGTGTTCAGTGTATAACAAAGTAACACAAAGGGAACTGGGGTCTTTTTTTGGAGATGAGGATGTGTGGGGTCCTGGTGAGGGAGGCGCTCTAGGCTCTGATTTCCATTACAACTGCCCCTGTGTGCAAATAGCAAGTTCTCCACCAAGACAGGGTTGATGTTTGCTTAGCGACAAAAAGCCAGACTGGTTATTTACTCTGCTCAGCACTGTACTTGGTCTGTTCATGACTGTGCATCTTTTATATATTCCATACTCAGATCAGACACTCAGCTTCAGGTTCCTTGGAGGTGGTTTAATTTTTTATCATATAGTTTTAACATCAATAGCAGACCTGGCCCAAACAGCTGAGGCCAGATTTGTTGGATATTCTTGGATATTCAGGCTACAACATTTTGGTTTGGATTCAGTTAAGAGAATATTTCTCCCAAAAATGATTATAAAACAGCAAATGTCATCATTTACCTTTACAAACTACTGTTCAAAAGTTTAGGATTATTGATGCTTTGAAAAAAATCTCTTCTAGTCACCAAGGCTGGTTTTATTTGATTAAAAATACAGTGAAAACTTGTTTTGCATTTTAATATAGTTTGAAATGTAATTTATTCATGTGATGGAAAAGCTGAATTTTCAACATCATTACTCAAGTCTTCAGTGTCACATGATCCTTCAGAAATCAGTTTAAAATGCTTATTTAGTGCTCAAGAAGCATTTCTTGTTATTACTATTATTGGAAACAGACGTGTTGCCTTTTTTTACATTCTTTGATGAATAGAATGTTTAAAAGAACACAATTTATTTGAAATATAAATCTTTTGTAGCAGTAAATAAATAAATAACACCAAATGCCGTTGGCTCATATTTTGTAACCAAATTATGTGCCACACCAAGTCTGAATATGCAAACTCTCGAATTAGAACAAGACAATCGGTCTAAGACTCTAATTTCAAACTGTTAGGAATAGACCTGGATTCTACAGAAATATTATGATAGTAGAAAACTTAAGACAAATTATCCTGCGGCAAGATTTAGTACTACTTTATACACTTCTTAGATAAGTGCATATGGAGGACAAAACAGAGAATGAAAATTATTACTTATTTAATCGTCCTTCAGATACAAACTATAAACACAGAATAACTAATCCTGGTATTGTTGTCTTGCAAGTGTAAAGCGAACATTGTTTTGCTTTGATTATAATTAAATTCATAAAACTTTGCTTTGAAAGAATTTTGAATACAAAATGATACCAACAGCAAAAGAAATCTAGAGTCAAGGGTGAAGAAGATCAATAAATAGGCTCTGTTTGTCTTTACAAACCTTGCCAGTAAATGTGGACTTCTCTTGACCTTCACCTCCGAGTCTTAAGAGCAGAAAGTGCCAAGGAATTACTGGCTCAGAGCCATTCTTCCTTGTGTGAATACTCCCTGTTCTGTCCTAAAAGGAACATTAGAACATATTGATCTGATAGAACTGCACAAAAGCCCACAGTGGCCTTCTGCAGTTCATCATAGAGCCGCTATTAGAGTTTACAGAGTGTTTTTGCACCAGAGTGTGGACACAAGTGTGTTTAGTTGTTTAAAATAATTTGTAATATATGTTACTTGCTATATATATATATATATATATATATAATTTTGAATTAGCATATAAAGTACTTTTTTTTTTTGTTGAAGCACCATGGCAAAAGATGCTTTTTGATGCCAGATGGTGTAGTTACGTTACAGGACCATGCTAACCAATAAATAGATACATAAATAATATGAGAATCCAAAAAAAAAAAAAAACAAGAAAGAAAAAAAGGGCTGTTCTGGTATTGCTTCTTGCAGTTCTGATAAGAAAAACATATCTGTATTGCAAAATAAAAATTCTGAGTTTACATCTTTGAATTCAGCCCATTGCAACTAAAAATAATTTAACAAATGATAATTAAAAATGTGTTTCTTCTCAGAATTGCAAGAAAAAAGTGTTAACTGTGAGACAAAATGTTGCAATTACCTTTTATATGTTATTTTAGTTTTTAAATATTGTGTGGTGGAAACAGGCCTCCATAATTCCCATTGCTGTCTTTGCACAGAAGGGATTAATTCTTAATAGTTTTGAATTTTTAATCACATGAAGGTGAGTAAATGAAGACAATTTATTCAGAGTGAAATTCCCTCTTATTGGTTTTCTTACAGCATTTGCGTCATTATGATGTTACATTGAACTGAACACAAGAACCATAAAAACATGTAAATTCATGTGTATTTATAATACTAAGTATATTGCGCGTGTTAAAATTGAACCCCCCACTGTCAAGTACCTGTTCTGAAGGAGATTATGGATTACAGAGGGAACTGGTTTTGATCATGCTGAGTCACCATTAAGAATGCATTCTTGATTGTAATGTGAGGGCCTCTAGTGGTTAGGGACTGAACAGGTTAATAGAGTTCAGCCTGACACAGATACATGAACTTATGAGGCATAAGCGTCACAATACCACATTATATACTACCATTGTATATAGAGAGGTCATAGCTCATTCAAATGCTCAGTCATTTTAATATTATAGGTAGTAGACCTCTGTTTATTGTGACAGGAGCACAGTAAGGCTGTAAAGGAAAGATTGCTACTTTATATTAGGACGAGTAAACATATTTAGAAATGAATGTAAGAATTTTTAAATTATTAATTTATAGGTTTTATTTTAACTTCGAATGAATTTTGTTGTGAAATATAACCTGAAAATGTTTATATTCAGATTATCACCTAAAAATAGTTGTGTTGCCTTTTGAACAGAATATATTTTGACATTTTTTTTGACATTTCTGTTTCCTACTGTTTGGAGGACTTTTCCTAAAGTCTGGAAATCATGAAATCTATGAGATAGATAGATAGATAGATAGATGTTTCTGTTCAACACTATTACCTATCAGTATTGCTTACCTATCATTTTGCAATCAACATACTCACTATTTTACAGATGAAAATGCATTTAATGAAGGGAGTCCCTCGCAGGAGGATCATCCTTGGCATGAAAGTGTTTAAAAGCCGCTGACATAACGCAAGTGAAAACAGGTGTATATGCAAAGCAGTCGTGGGTGGGCGTGGCCACGTCTGTTAAAGCGCCTCTTTTGACCATTCATCATTCTGGTAGGCGGTGTTCAGCACAAGGAGGGGCGTGTCTTGACGCTCAAACCGAAGTTGCCACTCCATCGAGGTAATGAAATGGTTACAAGTCGTTCAATCCGGATAATCAGACCCAATTACTTTTCAAAAAAACGAAAGCAGCGCAAAAGCAAACCGGCCCAGCTGTGTTTATTGTAATACAATGTGTTCTGGAACGAAGACGTGAGTGTGCGCGCCGGAGACGCAGACGCTGGACTGTCAATGCCCGGATTCTCTATTGATCATGCTAATGTATGGAGATATAACTTCTTAAAATAAGCAGAAATGTGGCCGGCTCGCTTTCTTCTCTTCTTCTGCCTCGTCTTCACAATTGTGGTGGTTCAGAGGAGCAGCGGGCAGTCAGGTGAGTGATAGTACCGGTGCGTAAAGGGTCTTGGCAAGCTGCGCACTTGTCCGGTGTGCGCTGTTGTTATCGACTACTTTGCTGCACTTAAACGAACGGAGATTGAAAGATTGTAAAGTGTATGCTTTAGGCACAGAGTATCCCTCGAGTCTTTACGATGCCCAGAGAAGGAACTCATTGAAATCACACGACTCAATGCAGCATATAACATCTCTGTTTGTTTATACATTTGATTTCATGCAGTGCGTAATACTGGCCAAGCAGTAGACTAATGTCGATATGCCACGCCAGGTAATCTGGTTTCATCGATAATTATGATTTTTTATTTATTTTTTTTTCTGAAATTGATTGTCTCATGTAAGTAGTAGCAGAGTATAATTAATATTGGGGGATGATGGTGATGATTTAATAACACTTGCTTGTAACTTTTGACCAATAGTTGGCACTGTCACCAAATTCGTAAGGTATTGTGTGGACATTGTGCCAATGTAATAAGGAAAGTTTTGTGTCAATACACCAAAGCATAGTTGAGTTACAGCCTTAGACTTGCTGTCAAACTTGTTGACATGTTACATGAGAACTAGGGAATGTAAAAGAAACATTTGATATCTTAGTCCAGCATGGTCTGAAGATGATATGACCCTAATTTGATAAACATCAATGAAGGATGAGTTAGAAAAATAAATAAATAAATGTATTTCAAAATGGCTGACGCCAATATGGCCGATGTTAAGTCATGACATAGGCCAAACAATTGAAAAAGTTATAAGCAAAACCAGTAGTTTTTGCAGCCTACAAACTCAGATCAGATCAGATCAGATACTGATTGCAGTGCTATATGACAAGTTTGGTTTCAACAGACAAAAACATTGCAAAGATTTCTCACTTCTTGTTTGACAACTTGTTTTTCTTTTGAAAGGTTTGGTTAATCAGATCGATATTATTAATTTTTGACAATAATAGTCCATAGTTTAGAGTTCAGATATGCGCTGAAGGTGGATTTTGATGCTTTTTTATGATATCGAAAATGGTGGAAATTACATGACTTAGCATGTTCCAAAGAATCAAGAGCATCAAACAACTTCTTCGATCAGTGTTGAAGGTTTAGTGCAACTTTGACCTGTTGGTGGCGCTTTAGAGAATGTGGTGGAAAACCAGAATGGCCTTTGGGAATGTTGAGAAACTTCCCAGTCCGTGTGATATATTTCACAACTTTATAGCATGTGCTTCTATGCGCTGTCATAGACTTCCAGTCAGGGGAGAGTCTATTTTAATGTGTCGATGCGCGTAAAGGCGCTTGGTGGAACGCAGCGCGGGAGCGCGCTCACCGGAACGCGCATTTCCTGCGCGCTTGGCATCGCGCTGCGGACCCCTACGCTGTGTTCAAATAGCTGCTCAGCATATTTCTGCATCCCCACTGTGAGAAGCGAACTCAGCGTTGGCGGTGCATGAATTAAGTTTTGTTGTGCAGTGTATGAACAAGGAGAAATGAGGAAGGAGTATATCTTGACACAGATATAAGTGAGCCTTATGACGCAAAACGGTGTTAACCTTGTATCCAGGGAGGCAGACTTGTAGGCTACTGCTGATTTATGCGTTTTAGTTCTTGTGAGAAAAATGACTGTTGACTGAATGGGCAAATCTCTTAAAACATGTTCACAGTTTAGCGCTAAATAAAATTGTGATATTATTATGGTGATTAAGATTATCATTTTACTTTTTTACTTTAGTTTTTGTTTTTAATTGCCATTCTCAATAGCGATTTTCATTCAGTGTTTTACAGTAAATATTATATATATATATATATATATATATATATATATATAATTATTATATTGCTGGTTTAAAATGGACAGGAACTTGGAAAAAAAAAGACACACACACTAGAGTGAATTAAATGACCCAACGGGCTGAACCCAGCATTTGGGTTAAAAAAAGTAGAGTGGAAAAGTATATTCATGATGTATAAATATTTTACAAATAATAATAAAAAAGTGTTTATTTATTCAAATGTGGATTAAATGTTCTGTTACTGTAGTATAATCTTTACTCTTCCATTTGTAGTTGAAATGAATAGCCTAACATGACTTAATGTAATGTAATGTAAATTCGTTGTTTGAGTTATTGATTTATTTACTGGGCTCATGGTCACATTGCTTTTCAATCATGGTCAAGAATGGTCATACATCCTATCTGGTTATTTATAATTTGAGATGGCGAATCATTGTACATCAATAATTATTTGTAAAATGGTCAAACTTATTTCAACTGAACAGTCGAATGCATCTCTGTTTGGAGTGCATCCTGTATTTATTACTGAATTAATAAGGCGAAGGTCAATTTGGGAATTGTGAGTTCACTATTATAGTACCAAAATGTTTGTCATTTACTGGAGGCTATTTCTGGTAGATACTTTTTAAAACAAATTATTTCAGGGTCATCAGGTTCTTTTTTTCATACATTTTCCTTTATATCTAATTTCTGCTTCAGCTTACTCTGTCTGCAGATAAATGACACAACATCTGACCCAGGCTGAGATGTGACATTTAAGTTCTAAAGGATATTGACTCGGGAATGCAGTCAAATTATTACTCAGCGTCAACTTGGATTAAGCCCCATTTGAGAGCCCCAATGAGTCTCCCAGTAATTAAGCTTGTCACTGATATGGTGTCTAGACGTGCATATTTTTTATGAGCAGGAAATGTTGTTTGCAATTTCAGCCAAGCTTAATCCTCTTATTAGGAATTTATTTGTCATGGACTCATAACATTAAATGACACTTGTTGTCCAAGTCCTACAGTACAGTGACATTTACTGTAGTCATGTGGATGTTCAATGATTAAAGGAGTATGAGATGTTTGTGTCTTTCTTTCTTCAGTTGTTAAGAAATTATGTTTTTTGAGGAAAACATTTCTGGAATTATCTCCATATAGTGGACTTCAATGGTGTCCGTGACTTTGAAAATCCAAAATGCTGTTTAAATGCAGCTTCAAAGGGCTCTAAACGATTTTAACCTCAAACGCTTGTCTTGTCTAGCTCTGCCATGTGCATGCATACTCTGTGTAATCCGGGTCAATACAGTTATGGTATGTGAGAAAACTCCCATCTCATTTTCTCCTCCAACTATAAAAAAAATCATCTTACATCGCTGCAGAAGTACTGACCCAGTGTTTACAAAGTGAACATGCAAAGAAGGTCAAACACGCTTTACAAAAAAAGGCAAAACAGCGATGTAGGGCGATTTTGAAGTTGGAGGAGAAAATGAGATGGGAGTTTCGACATACCCTAACTGTATTGACCCGGATTACACAGAGTACACATGTGCATCGCAGAGCTAGACAAGACGAGGTTAAAAAGTATATACATTTTTTTTTTTTTTTTTTTTAGAAAATTACCGATTGTTTCGCTAGATAAGACCTTTATTCCTCGGATGGGATTGTTTAGAGCTCTTTGAAGATGCATTGAAACTGCATTTTGGACATTCAGACTCACAGGCACCATTGAAGTCCACTATATAGAGATAATTCCAGAAATGTTTTCCTCAAAAAACATAATTTCTTAACGACTGAAGAAAGAGAGGCATGAACGTCTTGGATGACAAGTATGTTATCTGTACTTTTTTTGTTCTGGAAGTGAACTACTCCTTCAGTAATGTTTTCGACAATCTTTTGTAATAAGTTTAAATAAAAATAAATAAATAAATAAATATATTTTCAGAAATGCAAATGAAAGATTCACACATTTAAAATATATATTATATTTTTCTAAAAAATTTGTCTTGTATTTTCACTTACATATATTATTTTTGTATTTTGTTTATACAGTATGTACTTTTTTTTATATATATATTTATTTTTGCTGTTTTTTGCCTTCATTAGGATAGGACAGTATGCAGACAGGAAGCAAAATATTTTACATTTTCAAAATAATTACAAATTAGTATATGGAAATGCATTCTCAGCAGAGTTGTATAACTGTTTTTATTCACAGCACCACCTGTTGGTTGAGAAATTTTAATTATGGTTTTCAAAACACTTTTCATAAATTCACTGAGGATGGTTGAATGAGTTTACTTGCCTGCAACTTTATTTATTTATTTTTGATTTTAAGATTAATTATGGCCTGGACATATTTTAGTGATAATCACGTAGTTAACAAATATTAATTGTTTGAATTTTAGATGATTTTAGAGTTTTTCTTTTTTTAACTTTCTTCTGAATAGTTCCAAAGTAGTTTTTTCTGCCTGCAAACATCATGAACGTGTCAGTTCTTTGGTATGGAATAAACCAATAAAGCTAATTATAATTTATGGGATTGCCCTTTTCTTTAGGGAACTTCAGAGTAGCCAAAAGATTTCTCCTTTTCACTAGCTTAAGGGTTTGTTTTTTTCCACCACTTGACATTCTTCTCTGAAAACAACCGCCTGCTGGTCTCTCTCTGTGGTTGTGGCATGGCTTCTGTCCTTTTGCCTCTAAGACATCATCCCCCTCCTTCATCCTCAGTGTCTCCTCAACGTCTCTCAGTCTTCTCTATCCTCTCAGAACTGTTTGGCTCGGTGCCTTTCCGTCAGCTGTGGTCCGTTACTTCACACGCTAATGTGATCATGTATTCAGACATACAACATCTGAAACTAAAATGACAAACTGCATCTTAATAAGACACCTCAAGTTTTTGGATTTCTGATGTAGTTTAACCTCCTTGGCTTTTATGTTTGGTGCTGCTCTGGTCTTTTATTAGTATTCTTCCTCCACATTT
Organism: Labeo catla; assembly: GCA_012976165.1. Classification (NCBI taxonomy): domain Eukaryota; kingdom Metazoa; phylum Chordata; class Actinopteri; order Cypriniformes; family Cyprinidae; genus Labeo; species Labeo catla. Next base: position 1,584,306 of record VONZ01000087.1, read on the forward strand.
TGAACAGCTATAACAATGACTGAAAACTCACTAGACTTTGCATGCATGAAAGGTCTGTGGCTAATTATATTTTGTGTAATTATGGGATAGATGGGATGTGTGGTTGCCTAGCAACTAGCAGTTAAGTTGGCAATAATCAAGATGTCCTTTTTTGAGTTTGAACCCAAAATTTCACTTGGAGAAGAAAATTTGCCTCAAGGGTTCAACTTCTGCCTTTTTTTTAATGCATTATTTTATCTTATTTTCACTTTGCAATGAGTGATGGTGGAAATTGTCCAGTGTGAATATTTTTCCCACAATATGAAAATCATAATTTTGTTGGTTTTATTGGAAAATGTATATGCAAATTTTCTGTGTTGGCGTCTATGTAATTTCAGTTTTTCTTCTACAAAATGACATGAATTTGTGACAAAATACTGTGTATTCGTTTCTGTATGCTAGTTTTATTTAATACATGGCCTCAGATGTCAACAAGCAAATGTATGGGAAGCATTTAATGTTGATGAGCCTATTTTTCCAATGTATGCATGAGTATATGATTAACTGCAGTTTGTTATTTGTCTTCAGCATCCTTTTTTTCCTCTGCTGTCACCATTTTTGGGTTGCGACGCACCAGTTGAGAAACCCTGGTTTAACAGAAAAGAGCATAGTCTTCTTTGTGTGGTTTATTGTGAATTAGCATGCTGCTGTGAAGGTGGAAAACACTGGTCACTTTGTCCCCTTAAACTCTTCATTGTGCGCCAGTGACCTGTAATAAATGAGCATGTGCTCAGAAATGGCAGCTGTGGTAGTAGATGGGAGAGAAAAGGTAAGAGGGATTGAAAGAGAGATAGCAAAAGGGAGAGAGCGATAAGCAATTGTACTCCAACATCTCTGTGTCTTCTTGTGTCCATCAAGCCTCATGGCCTCACTTCTGTTACTCTGTTCAGGCGAGATAGAGGGCAGATGTCACGCCGCAACCCTATAGAAATATCACTGCAGTTTCTCTCAGTTTAAAGGTTCATAAAACTCCTACTGTGAAGGTGGGGTGAGAGTGTGTCACCTTGGATTACTGGTTTAAAAGACCTTGTGAGAAACTATAATCGTTGCTTTATGTTCACAATGGAGAGCTCATCACTTATTTCACTCAAAGCAGTGAAAGTTTGGGATGAAAGAGGATCACTTGAACTTTATCATGAAATGAGAGGTTTAACTTTATAATGAAGACTTCAGTTAAAGTAGATGCTATATTTTCATAGACAAGAAGTAAGCTATTATTATTAATAGTAATAATAATAATAATAATTTTTGCGAGGTTTAACACTATAATGCAGACTTACATTAGCATAGATGCTATTTTAAATATGACAACTGAGTTGTTAATAATAATAATAATAATTGTAGTAGTAATAATAATAATAATAATAATAATAATGTTATTATTATTATTTAATAATTAATAATTGTGAGGTTTTATGCAGACTTACATTAGCATAGATGCTATTTTAATGTGACAAAACTGAAATGATGTTGTTATTATTATTATTATTATTAATCAATAATAATAATATATTGATTTATTTATTTTGCCAATTATTTTGTTCTGAATGGCAAGGTTTAATGTTATTATGCAGATATTAGACTATTTAGACAAAACGAAGTTATTATTATTATTAGACAAAAGAGATGTTAATAATAATAACAATTATTATAATATAACATTATTATTATTGTTGTTGTTGTTGTTGTTGTTTATTTTGTCAATTATTTTGTGTTGAATAGCAAGGTTTAGTTTTATTATGCAGACATTAGACTGTTTAATTACACAAAAACAAAGCTATTATTATTATTATTATTATTATTATTATTATTATTATTGTTATTTGACAAAACTGAGAAACTTTTATTCTTACTCTTAATAATTTATTATTATTATTTTTATTATTATTATATTTATTTTTTTATTTTTATTTATTTATTAAGAATGTATGCTTATAACAAGACAGGAATAGAGCACAGCACCTTTACTGGCTCACTTGCTTTAAGTCACTAAATGAACAGATGAACCATTTCTCTCGTGCTCTTTCAAATGATTCTGCATTCAGTTGAGCACTTGAACACTTATTCAGTTGAGTCTCTTTAATACTGGGGTCTACCAAATGGTTTTACTACCTATATATAGCTAGCCGCTGGTAAAGTCTTAGGGTTGGGCAGTGAGTTATTGGACACCCCCTTACTATTTGAATTCATTTCTTATTTTATCTCTCTGGGATATCCAGCACTTGGAATGAGGGGAATTACATGTAGCTGCTGGGAATGGGCTGTACATTGCATGAATGTAATTTCACACACATATGAACAAATTAATATTTCACAAAATCAATCAATCTTTCTTTCTTTCTTTCTTTCTTTCTAAATAGATAAATAACACCTCTGTCTCTTTTGATTTACTCTTTATAATTTGGATTACTCCATCTGTTGGTCTTAACAGACGGAGAGGGTTCGAACACGAAGACCTGCGGGGCTTTTAGGATAGAGAGGTTTACAGGGTGGTTAATAACGTTTTTCACCCGCCATCTGCTTCTGCCTCATTTTCAGAATTGGAGCAAGTCTTAAGGATTCTTTAGTGAGAGTTTCTGCAGAAGAAAGCAAGAAGAGAAAATGGAGTGAATAAACAGAAGCGGAAAGTGCCGAAACAATGTACAGTTTGAACTCACAACTTACTGAGAATATCTCAAGTCATCAGTCTTATTATTTAAAGGGGTAGTTCAACCAAAAAATTATGTCATTAATTACTCAACCTCATTTTGTTCCAAACCCGTAAGACCTTTGTAGTATTCTTGTACACTCTTAAAAATAAAGGTTCTTTATTGGCATCATTGGTTCTGTGATCCTTGAACATCCATGGAACCTTTCAAGTGCAGAAAGGTTCTTTATAGTCGAAAAAGTTTCTTTAGATTTTTAAAATGTTCTTCAAAATGGTTCTTTTAGGAACTGTTCACTGAAAGGTTCTTTGGGGAACCAAAAATGGTTCTTGTATGGCATCACTGCAAAAACACCCGTTTGGAACCTTTATTTTTAAGAGTGTAGCTTCATAAAATTACAGTTAAACCACTATTGTCACATGGACTATTTTAACAACTTTTGACTTTACAACCACTCAGAACACCTTAGTAACCCCATAACAAAACCCTGGCAACCACTTATGGACATGGCAAATGGCAGCAAATTGTAGTCTCTTCACTGGTCAAATTTTAGTAAGAGGTTTAGTTATAGTCCAGCACTGATTCCCTAGGCAAATCTTCATATGACAATGCAAATTATGATAATGGTGATGATGATAGTCATTATTATGTCCTTTGTGGATGTGCTGTGACTGACGGTTCCAGCTGTTAGAATGGATGTGAGCAGCCCTGAAGGTGGCTGAGGGAAGAAAAACAATATTTTGGCTCGAGATGTCGTTGGGAGATATATAGCATTATGGTTACTGAGGTCTGATAATGATGTTTAATTGATGTAATAAAGGAAATGGTGTAAGGTTTTATTTTATTTCATAGTTGCAGACTGGGGAAATGAATGCATTTACTTTTGAGATTAATTCAAATATACTTGATGCTGTAGCTTAATGCATTTTATATATAGAAATTAGATTAATGAAAATTAATGGGTGTGAAAAGTGTCCAAAAACACATGAAGGTATTTAGACTTTAGGAGGAAAATGTACTAAAGTATTATTAAAATAACATAACAGTGTAAAATGTTAATGGTCCTAGAAAAGGGCTTCATTGTCTGTAACAGAATTTCTTCTATTTGGCTTTAATTTGCAGGTGATAATATGTTTTCTCCCTAATAGCTTTCTGGCATTTATCTCCACTTTAGTAAAACTTTAGATATGTGTGTGTGTGTGTGTGTGTTTGGATATAATTTGCTGCAGTGATATTTATTAAAGCATGATATATTGTTGGTATATTATTAGAGGGGAGTGTAAACACCCGTACAGAAGAGTCCACACTGAAACTGCCTTCCTAATTAGGCGAATTAGCCAGAGATCAAAAAGGAAAATTAGTAGCGCAGCGCCACATGTTTGGTGCCGAAGTAGCCTGTGCTCATTTGCATGACAACACATGTTGGCTGCTCATTATGGACAGCCCTGACAATATGTTGCCTGATTGGACAGATTGCTCATCAGGAGAATCCAGGTCTTGCTAGCCCACCTGGGACCCAGTAGCATTTTAACGATGCCTTTCAGCATTCAGGAAGAAAACACGTACGTTCTGTAATCTTAAACACATTTGCACAATCATGCAAATCCTCATAAGTATACGTTTGAGGTTGAGAAGACATGCAAACAGATATAGAATGACCTTTAGTGTGAATACACAAACTCAGATCTTTGTGCTGGCTGAATTGAGCTTTTATTAAGTAGAGAATTACATTTTTTTTCTTTGTACAGCACAACAGCAGGGTTTCAAAAGTAAAAAGCACATTCATTTTATCCAAAGAAATGATATGTAAACTTACTTTGTGCTCTGATATTAAGCAATATTGACATAAGCTTCTGTAGAAGCCACAAGTCACTTGTGTTAAAAGGCCCATAATGGTTTGCCAGTGAAAAATACAATCTTTTTGAATACTAGAAAGAAATTCACCAATCACAGAAGTCACCATTTCCATGGAAAAGAAAAACTGGATGCAAAATACAAAACTGCTGGCAAAAGAACTCCCATGAATCACTGCATATGACGATGATGATGATGATGATGATGATAATTATTATTATTATTATTATTATTACAGTAAACCTTTCTCTATATGTACCCTAGTCAACATTTAAGTGGATCAAAACCTTTAATCAAAGTTGTCCTAAAACCAAAACTATCCCCGTTCTTGTCTTAGGACAACTTTGATTCACTTTTTTTTTTTTTTTTTTTTTTTTTTTTTTATCCACTTCAAATGTTGACTACTGTATATTTACTATACAATTATAACATAAGGGCTGTAAGTTTTTTTTTTTTTTTTTTTTTTCTTTCTTTTTTTTTTTTTTTTGCACTGTAAAATTCTTTTTATGGCATTTTTTGTACTTTTTTATGAAGTGTTTATACATCATTGTCTTTTTGTACTACCTTTAATTAATGCTGTTTAAAAAAACAAAACAAAACAAAACAAAACAAAAAAAAAACAAAAAGGGAAAAATAGAAGGAAAACACTTCTTTATTATTATTATTATTATTATTATTATTATTATTATGTGTTAAATGTGAATGCAAATGTATTAAATATTTTTAATAATTGTATAATAAAAATTGTATATTTATTATACAATTATAAGATATACGATTTTTGTGAAAAATGTTTTAATTTTTTTTTTTTTTGGTTTACTTTAGTATTTAGTATTTGTTTTGGTTTACTTTAAGTATTTATACATCATTAACTTTTTTTGTATTGCTGTTAATTAATGCTGTTTTTAATTGGGAAAAAAGGAAAATAATGTCAGAAATATGTCATGATGTAAAAATAACAAATAACAAAATTTGTAGTACAGATCATGTTCCATGAAGATATTTTGTAAATTCCCTACCGTAAATATATCAAAACTTATTTTTTTATTAATAATATGCATTGCTAAAGACTTAATTTGGACAACTGTAAAGGTGATTTTTCTCAATATTTCGATTATTTTGCACCCTCAAATTCCAGATTTACAAATAGTTGTATCTCAGCCAAATATTGTCCTATCCTAACAAACATACATCAGTGGAAAAGCTTATTTATTCAGCTTTCAGATGATGTATAAATCTCAGTTGCAAAAAATTTACCCTTATGACTGGTTTTGTTGTCCAGGGTCATATACTTATTGTGACTATAAACTTATACTTACAAAATCGTTGTTTTATGTATGTATGTATTTATTTATTTATTTAGATTATGTCATTTGCAATGCTTCATTTATTCATGTCTGTTGACCCATTTTAATTTTTTATTTCATCTATGAATCAAAGGTTGCAACCTTGTGATTAATCTCACAGCTGGTTGGTTTAGTTTTGTGACTTGGAAATCCTCATTGAACGTAAAACCATTGTGGAGAAAATGAATGGGAAAAACACTTCCGGAAGCAGGGCCGCTGGCAAATGTGTGGTCACTGTTCTGCTCTATTGTGCCGTGGCAGGCCAGTGTTTCTGTCATCACACACAGTTCTGGGCCACGGTGCTCTTTTATAGTCCTATATTTTTCCACTGCCAGTCAATTAACACTAAATCCCACTTTTACAATTAATACTAAAGCGATTAATGGTCTCAAAGGCACGTTGATGTTTTACATGCTGGTTTCTGCCATATGTGGCCTGTGATCTGCCCACTGTGAGCTCAGTCGAGACTTACTCTGGGCTGTCTGTCACGTTGGCTGGCAAAAGAGCTGTTCTTTGTGAAATGAAAGTGTCCAGCTGGATGTGATGTTCAATTCATCAGCTCCAGCCCAGGCTGGTTTGATAAATGACATGGATGCTCTCCTCCATTGCATGCGCACACACAATGACACAGTCTAAGCCACAATTGTTCTCCTGTGTCAACCGCGCAATTATATCAACTAAGACATTTTTAGGCCGCAAAGGCATTGAAATAAACTCACATTTAGTTTTAGCCGAAGCTTTGTTTTGTATATTCAATGTAAAATATGCAAGCGAGAGTATACATATAAGGGGAGTAATAATGCAGCAAATGCACAATGATACATGTAGAAAAAGGAGATTAAAGGGGACCTTTTATGACATACTTTTACAAGATGCAATATAAGTCTCAGGTGTCCCCAGAATATATCTGTGACGTTTCAGCTTAAAATACCCCACAGATCATTTATTATATCATTTTAAAAATGTCTGTTTTGAGTGGAAGCAGAAACACAATGTTTTCATGCATGTCTCTTTAAATGCAAATGAGCTGCTGCTCGCCCCTTCTTTTTCCCGAATAGGGCTGTGCCTTTACAGCTCGTAGCTCAGATACTCTGCTAAGAAACATCTGTTTGTTTTTTTTTATCATTTCTATCATGCTCAAATCATGCTTCTGATATAGGGTTTTCTGAGCACACACGTTGATGCACGCACACAGAAATTGGCTGTCGCATGGCACGTGAGTACTAAACTAAACTTTCTCCTTCATGTCTTATTGCGCTTAAACTATCAAATACACAAGTTTATGTTAAAAACACACAGGAGTTACAAAAACTGCCGGTTATGTCTGTGAAGGTGAACAGCTGGAAAATAAATGACATGTTTATATTAGATCTGTGTGGCAGTAGCGTAGTATAAAGTTAATAAATCAATAAATCCACTGTCTCTTGTCCTCTCTGAGGCTGGGATTCGAAATAGTGTTCAGTGCTCGTCTGTGCAGCCAACAACAGAACAGTTAACATGCCTAGCTTGAACTTTTGCTGTTGCGTTAGAACTGGTACAACGCTGTTGCTTGCGAAAACAGAATGGCGGCACCATAGACAAACGTGCAGATGAAGGGAGCAGTAATATCATAATAAGATCCCCTTTTTATGTGAGCAGCTCAAAAAAGGCTTACCAAAAAAATGACTGGTTTGTTTTTTTGTTTTTTCACGTTTTCTGGGTTGGTAGATGCACCAGGGACCTGATTATAGCACTTAAACACAGAAAAAGTCAGATTTTCATGATATGTCACCTTTAACATATATTTCGTACAATATGGTATCACATGTTCTTTCTTATAGCTTTGACATTCAGGGAAAAGTTCTCATCCCAAGGAGAGACACTTTTAGAGCAGTTTAATCATTCAACAAAAAAGTCTTTCAGCAATTCTGAGAGTCATATCATCTGTGGAGTCATGCATCTTCCTGGGCACTTTGGGAAATCTAACTAAAGTCAGACCTTATGATGTATCTGCCATTCTTTAATAGCATATTCTCAGATATTATGAAAGTTTTTGGAGTCATCTTTCAGTTGCAAAGAAAAGTTCAGCTACAACTGAGAGTATTGTTGCAGCACTAGTCAATAAAGTCAGTAAATTTGTACATTTTCTGCACGGTTCTTTGATGTATAGAAAGTTCAGATAAATAGAAATGATTTGAAATAGATTTTTTGTAACATTTGATTTAATGTGTACTTACTGAATATAAGTGATAGATAGATAGGGATAAATTGTGATATATACTGTCAAGTCTCATGAAAAAAGTGTCCATCCACAACATGGATAACCTTGGTTTAGTTTTTAGAGGTCAGTAAGTACTAGACATTATTTATTTCATGTTGTGAATTGTATTTTGAAGAATGGAATATTGTGCTTCAAATGTCTCTAAAGCAACTGTGAGAAACTAAATGAATAATTCTCTGTTAGCGAGAAACATACTGTATTGGCAGTATCACAGTGTATTACTTCTGCTATCCATTATAGTTTCCCGACAAGTACCCAGTGCTCCCTCGGTTTTGTCTTCACCTTGTAATGGTGTTAACCTCAGCTCTCGGTTTTCAGGCAGAGGGAGGTTTGTGTGAGGTGAGGCAGACTCTTTAACCATCCCACAGATAGAAAGTTACCCTTGACCTCTGAACAAACTGACAATGTGCTATTTCAGTTTCCCTGCCTGTTTCTTTTAGAAAAAGAAAATCACTGTTTGAAAATGCATCATAACTGCAAAACCAATAAGTAACACAAAAATGTTATACAGTCATAGGTATAGTATACAGTGTATAGTATATTTAGTTTACAGATATCTTGGCCACTTTTTACAATTAAGAACATTATTATTATTATTATTATTATTATTATTAAAGTTAATTGCAAATATATCTATATGCTGCAAAAAGCTCCAATATGTGACAATAATGGGTTAATAATAATATTAATAATAGTTATTATTATAATTATTGTTATTATTATTATTATTATTATTATTATTAGTAGTAGTAGTAGTAGTAGTAGTAGTAGTAGTAGTGGTATTGTTATTGTTATTGTTATTATTATTATTTCTTAGCCATTTTAATGAATTGGCAGCCCTACAAACAATTTAAGAGCTTCAAATTTCATTGTTCTTCAAATATTCCTCAAATAAATGCAAATAAATACAATGCTTTGTGTGTGATTATAAATTACCACTCACACATAAAGGTTTATTTTGATGTGGTCAGTCTATTTAGGCTGCGCTTTGTGCTCTTGTATACATTACTTTTTTGTCCATATGATTTTACTCTTCACTTTTAGTCTATTAGCATAAAGCACATTACTGATTTCTTTCAGCGACACATTCTCTTTATTAGTTTTCAAGCTCAGTCCTTGAAAATGTAGCTGTTATCATGAAAGCAGCAGCCACACTTTGTCAGCATTGATAAAGCAGTGCGAGTCTTATGAACTCTGTCTGATATAACATGCACATCTTACAATCAAAACAAACACATTTTCCTTGCTGTGTTTACACATTTGAACCGTAAAAGCCCAAGTAGTTCATTTACTCTTTGATATAGTGCTTTCATGCCTCATGTTGTTTTGAGTGCAAAATCACAGAACCACAACTATTGCATTTCATTTTATTTCACTAGGACATCAAGCTCATATGCATTTCCGTACATTCAAAAACTGTGTATATCAAGTATGAGGTTTATAATGAGAGACATGGTATTTGAATGCTCATCAGAGGAGAATTTTTTTTTTTTTTTAATGTAGTTTCGACATCTGCCAGTAGGGGCAAGAGGTACTGTGCTAACCAGGCAAACTTTGACCCCTTGATATTAGCATGCATCTAAACACAGTTTGAAAGCTGACACAAATAGGACTCTGGTGCTAAAGCACCATCTCTGTCTGTTTGTTAACTCTAATCGGATGGCCACTCACTGTGCTGAATGCCACGAGCATTAGCTCTAGCTCCTAATTGGCTCGGCGTCGGCTAATTGCACACTCCACCGGGAGGCAGAGCTGCTTATTTCAATAAGGGTAAACAAGCACTAGAATTCCTCTAACGGTCATGTTTTAATTAGAGGAAAGTCCAACACATGTGCTGACAGAGCATGGTAGAAAGGGACGAGAAAACAAAAGGACGAATCAAAGGGCCCACGAACAAGGCTATCTCTGACGGCCAGCCCAATCTATGCACATTAGCACATTATTACTGCACGCAAAAATTTTTATGCAAATCACATCACAGTTTGCGTTTGTAAACTCAATCAAAATAAGTTCCTCTTGGAGTTACTCTGATAAAATATTACCATTAAAATATACCATTGTGATAATGGTGGTTAATCAATATGGGGATTCAGATCACAGCATATTAAAAATAAGTTAGAGGTGTTCCCAAAGCGTAAATCCATATTCGGAAAGGCATAAATAACGCATTCTACTATGCTAGCGGTAGCACATTGCAGTACATTAAATTTTACTTGCCACATAGACAGATTTTATGATTTATCGTCATACAAAATGGATGTTATTTTTTATTTAGTACTGACCTGAATAAGATATTTCACATAAAAGACATTTACACATAGTCCACAAGAGAAAATAATTGAATTAATAAAAATGACCTTGTTCAAAAGTTTAGATACACTTGATTCTTAATACTGTTGTTGCTTGAATGATCCACAGCTGTTTTTTTTTTTTTTTGACAAGTGATAGTTGTTCACGAGTCCCTTGTTTGTCCTGAACAGTTAAACTGCCTGCTGTTCTTTACAGAAATCCTTCAGGTCCCACAAATTTTTTGGTTTTCAGCATTTTTGTGTATTTGAACCCTTTACGACAGTAACTGTATGATTTTGAGACCCATCTTTTTACACTGAGGAAAACTGAGAGACTCATATGCAACTATTATAGAAGTTTCAAACGCGCACTGATGCTCCAGAAGGAAAAAGGTGCATTAAAAGCCGGGGGGGTAAACTTTTGAACAGAATAAGATATGCACATTTTTCTTATTTTGCCTAAATATCTTTTTTTTTTTTTTCATTTAGCACTGCCCTTCAAAAGCTACAGAAGATGCTTACATGATTTCCATAAGACAAAATAAGTAAAATTTAACCTATACTTCAAATTCAAACACCCCCCCCAGCTCTTAATGCATTGTGTTTCCTTCTGGAGCATCAGTGTGTGTTTTTCCTTCTGTAATAGTTGCATATGAGTCCCTCAGTTGTTCTCCATGTGAAAAGATAGCTCTCACAATAATACAGTCATTGTTGGAAAGGGTTCAAATACACAAAAATGCTGGAAAACCAAAGAATTTGTGGAACCTGAAGGATTTTTCTGGAGAAGAGCAGGCAGTTTAACTGTTTAGGACAAACAAGGGACTCATGGACAACTATCACAAAACAAAACAAAACAAAATAACAGCTGTGGATCATTCAGGTGACAACACAGTATTAAGAATCAAGTGTATGTAACCTTTTGAACAGGGTATTTTTTTTATAAATTCAACTGTTTTCTCTTGTTGACTATATGTAAACATCTTTTATGTGAAATATCTTATTCAGGTCAGTACTAAACAAAAAATAACAAGCATTTTGTTTGATTCCTCTTATTTTGGTAAAATAATGAACATTTTGCAGATTCTGCAGGTGTTTGCACTTTTGATCTCTGTGGCTTTACCATGTGATAACCTTATTGAACAATGGTACAGCACAGTACTTTTCTCTGTTTCTGTCTCTCTCTCCTTCTATTAAGATACTCATCTTCAGCATCGACTGTCATATTATACAGGTAGTTAGAGTGAGACAGAGAGAGATGTTTCTTAGTATTCTAAACTAGTTTCTTCCTCCTCCCAACCTGGCAGCAGCTGAGTCGCCCATTAACCTGCATGTTGCCCAGGAGCTCTTAAATCACTCCTCAGCACTTACTGCGAAATACTTTTAATCTCTTCTCTCACTCTATTGTTGACTGATATACTATAGCACTAAAGCTCAGTTTTCAGTCGACAACACAATTTGCTTGTCAACATTTAAACTGTTTCCTGAATCTCTTTTTCTTAATTTCAGTATTCAGTACGTTATGCAGACTGCTAGGACACAGCAGCTGTTAGAATCTTGGTATTTTATTTTTTTATCATCTCTGATTTGCCAATGATGCCAGTACCAAGTTAACTTAGTTTTATTATTGTACAAATAACTTTATAAGTGCTCACCTATTTTTCCATAACTATGGCTATAATTAATTCTCTTATTTGTCAGAAATACAGCACATTAGGGAAAGTGAAACATGCTGTGAATGCCTCTTGTGAAAAATAAATACACTTTAAATAATCCTTGTTGCAGAAATAATATACTTAAAGTGTGAACCAAATACAGTGTTTTTAGACACTTAATTGCACGTTAATTGCAAATGAGTGAAAATGTATTATGGTTTATAAATTTATACTAAATGCAATTAGCTGAAATTTACAGTGCTTTTTTGACACACTTAATTAATCTTTTTTATGTGCAAAATTATACTCATAATTACTTTTGTTGTCTTTGAAATATGGTTAAAATGTACTGCTGAGTGTACTGACAAGCATTTATGGTAAACAAAAACACTACAATTAAAATTTAGCATGTGCTTTAGTATGTTACTTTGCACATAAAAATACTGTACTTTTTTAAAACCTGACAAAATATTATTAAAACATAATGATTTATCGTACTTTAATGTAAAACTGAAAAAGTGCCACTTTCTGTTATGTTAAAAACAGTCATGAAAGTATGATGTCTTGAAGTACACTTAAGTAGCCATTTAATACAATTAAGTGCACTTATTTTTCACAAGGGATTGTAAGAAACGATCAGAATCTTTAGCATTTTGTTCAATATTTTAATTGTATTTATTTATTTATTTATTTATTTATTTTTATTTTTGTAATAAGAAATATTTTCTTTTTTTGTTTTTGTTTTCCAGAACTGGAACTGACCATGGTCAGTTTTTCTAACAATATTGTGCTCATCCACCAGCAAAATGACTTTTTTTTCCCAAAATAAATTTCTGTTGAAGTATTACTTTTGCTATAAGCTCAAACGTCTCCCCATCGCCAACTAAGTTTTGGAAGATGAATGGCCACAATTGCCATGGGTACAAATGCTATATATTAAAAAACATTACTCACAGCCAGTCACATGTGTTTGGAGCAATCGTCATAATGCACTGTAAGGTATCACATCATATTTGGAAGTTATCATACAGCTGTGCTCTATAGATGGAATGCTGATATCTGGGCTGGTGAGTGTCGAGCGCTTCCATGCGTGTGTTTGCGGCGCAGATCGGAATCAGGATTTATGGCTGTAATAATGGAAGCTCAGTGGCTTCATTGAAACACACCGACACGCTTTCTCTGTCATCCTACACATTTATCTGCCGAAGCAGTATCTAATGGCCAAGCGAAGGCTGTTTTTGTGCAAACATGCGCATCGTGGGTCAAAGATAAAAGCGATGCTGCAATCTGCACGCCCCCACCGTGACCCGACCCTTCATCATCGCGTCCTCGTGAACATCAGGGCATCCGAACGCAGTCTAATTTCTTATCTCAGACAACAAAGCAAGCTTACTCCAGTGTTATGAAAACGCACCTTGAAGAAATGCATCTTCGCAGGTGTCTTTCATAAACAAGCGGCTCAGATTTCTTCGACGTTTGCATTTACGTCTTGTTCAGTAGGTTTTTGTTACACATTTGTTTGGTCTCAAACTGCCGCTACCACTTTTATCTTTGCTCTGCACTGGTTGTATCAGCCCCGTCCTATTCGATCCCTATTGTTTTTTCATTCTTTGTCATTTCTGCTTTTCATCTCTTCCCCGTTTCATTCAGCTGGTGATAAACGGGTTCCATTCACACTGAGTTTGTAGTAAACAAGACATTCATTTCTGTTACTCTCGCTATGTCTCCACATCTGCCTTCCTCAACTACATTTCAATGACATTTTGTCTCTCACACAATTTCTCAGTCTTTTTTAACTTCAACTTCTGTTGTTTTTTTTTGTTCAATCAGTTTGGAGAGATCTGCATTGCTATTTAAAGACATGTTTCAATAAATAATAATGCTACTTCATTTTTTGGTGGTGTAACAGCATCTGTTTTAAAAATGGTGTAGACCTTACAGTAACAAGCTACATTCTTCAATAAGTAGAGATGAGCGAACACATCATAATTGCTCAGGCCCTGCATATTTCTACCCTCAGCCTGTTGTACGCTGTCCGCCATTTTCTCTGTGCTCGAGCAGCTGTAGTGAAAACATAAACAGTCTCATAAACAGTGTTAATTTCGTTGAATAATTTTCATCATAATTTTCGTCAACTACATTTTTTTTTTTTTTCACAGACAAAAACGAGACGATAACGAAACAAAAAGTTGTTTTGAATGACAAAAACTATGACACAAATCTATTGACATTTTCGTCAATGAATAAAAACGAGACATGAAAAATGTTAGGGAGGGACAATTTTTGGAAAAGATTCATTCAGAGCGAATCTGCTGCGTGGTTAGGAGGTTAGATGCGCACATTTGGACTGTATCATATCTGATTGACCTATCTGGCGGGACATAAGCTAGCGTACATTTGCTGCATAACGTTTAAAAATGTCCATTCCTGGGAGTAAGAGAAGAGCAGACATATGGATAAATTTGACAACGCAAAAGAGAGCTAAATTTGGTCTGGTTTTCTGAGTGCAGACACCGAGGCAGCGCCTCTCACACAGCACACAAGTGCTCTTTTCAGTTGCATGAATGGAGAAATACACACAAATGATGGTGAATTGTCTGTTTTTAAGGCGTATGCATGTCAGTACGTTGCATCCATGCGTTCAGTTTTAAAGGGACAGCAGCCTAATTTGGTTGCCATTGTCTGTGGCATTGATGTTAATCAAGCAACAAAAGAAAGACAGAAAATCACTTACTGCTCTTGACTGAATCACTTAATTATCCCTAATGAAGATTAATCTAAATGTATTTATATAAACAAATATGTCTGCTTGAAAGAATGAAGAATGTGGTACATGTTGTTATAAAGAATGCATAATTAGCCTATATAACCATTGGTATTTCATTGAAAAGAAGACCATGTACTTGTTTCTTTATGGGAAGTGGTTTAATTTATTTTTAATATAAAGGTATGTTGCGTGTCACAGAAGTTAAATCGGTGTATATCTTAATAAAACTTTCATAGCGAACTTATACCTATGGTAATTTTAGAGAAATGCTTAATAAATGCATTACACTAACTAAACCCATGGCCTCCCCATCAGCAAAGCAGTTCTCCTGCTACCACGAAGGTGTTGACTTGCTAATGTGCAAAAGTATCAGTATGAAATATGAGGGATGTATTGTCAGCTGTGATGCAGACAAGTGGTTAGGATGGAAAAGCAATTGCACCTCGGAGACTGTGGTTCTGAACTAATAAGGAGAGCAGAGACATTCAGTTATAGCTTGTATAACACATGTGCGTGATAAAGCATAAGCTCTGTGTGTAGATGCAGGCTTGTGTTTTTTTCCACTTCGAGTCTGAGAAATTAGGTACAGTAGTACTATCACAACTCCTTTCCATCAATTAACATCTTTTGAAGCAAAGAGCTGCATGTTTGCAATAAACAAATCCATCATTAAGACGTTTTTAACCATTGCTTCCGGACCTGTAAAATTACATCTGTAATTTTGCTTTCTTCAGTGAAAAATTCATCAGAGATCAAGAACAGTTTAGAAGGTAAAACAGTCCAAAGCAGTTTTAAACAAATATGTTGGTGGATTCTGATGTGAGAGGGCAGCAGTGGATAGACATTGTCATTGGAGGAAGCAATATTGTGCACTATAGACTAATTTTACCCAGAAGCAATGCTTTAAGGTTAAAACATCTTAATAATTAACTTGTTTCTTATAAACACACAGTTTTCACAAGATGTTAATTGATGGACTCGAGTGGTGTGGATTACTTGTGGATTGTGATGTTTTTATTGGCTGATTGAGCTCTCATTTTGACGGCACCCATTCACTGCAGAGGATCCACTGGTAAACAAGTGATGTAATGCTATATTTCTTAAAATTGGTTCCACTGAAGAAACAATATAGGTCAGTACACAATTATAGGTCACTTTTAGGCACATTTGTCCATGTTCTTGTCTATTGGGTGCTACTGAGATTGTTTTTAGGATAAAAATATTTTGTTTCTGTTTTGCAATGTCTTGAAGCATTATGAATAAATGATTTCATGGGTTTTTGCTGATCTGGAACTGCATGATAGATTAATTAAATCTGTTTCGGCTCTGATGTGAAATTAGCAGATATGGTTGCATAATGTACAAATCCACAATTTACATAAATTCCATTAGATTAAAGTGACAATGCAGAAAAGGTATTTCATTATTAGAAATGTAAAAATTAAGAAGCTAATGGTACATTCACATGTCCAATACTACAAAGAATTACATGTGGCCTGAAAGCCAGTGCTCTGTGTAGTGAGAAATGACATTTTGGGGCCTTTGTAAACACTTACTTGATCATTTATAAAACAAATGTTTCTATAATGCATGAGAGTATTTAAATATAAAGTTAGCAAACTTATACACAGACAAATAGACACAGAGCGAGAGCAAGAGTGAAAGAATAACTCCTTTATGGGATCTAATATTATTGGTTTATGGTCTCATAACACTTATCTGCAGAGAACAGACCTTACTCACTGTGATCCAAGCCAATTGAGTCTTTATTAGTACATCCACCTGGTCCCTATAAAATCTCTTAAACCGAGAACATTCTGCCTGATGTCAGAGTTTACGGATACAGCATTAATGTTGATGTTTGTTGATGACCTGCAGACCCATGTTGTCCAAGCATGTACTTTTTGCTTTTGCATGGTGATGCATGCACACTTTTCACCAGTTAGTTTGATTGTTCAGAATTACAAAATGGAGGAATGTGGGGGGTGCTTTTTCATACTCACCTTCTGTTTTTATAAACCCATGTGAGTTACAAATGATGCAAGCAAATGTGGAAGGCGCAGACCAAACTTTAATTTAGATTTGGACTTACTAAAAAAAAAAATAAAATAAAATAAAAATACACAATTTCATCCTTTATACTCCAAAATTTCTGTTTTTATTTATCTATTTATTTATTTAGTGTTCTTCTGGTTTTGCATCTTTAATTTTCATAGAATGTATAACTTGTACAAAACTCATTTAAATCAAAATGTACACTGTAGATATTTTCTTTGTAGTTGCACATAAAGCAAAGATTTTTGGAGTGCATTTTACAAGAAAATAATCTTTTAGCCATTCTACTTCAAAATGTCATGTTTATCTCTATGCATTACAGAGTCAATTCAGAGTCAAAATTGTTTTTTTTTTCAGTCTAAGCCCAAAATTGTTTGATAGAACTGAGAGAAAAGACACTTGAAAAACATGTGCCTGAACAACGGCTCACTTGTGTGTGAACTCTCTGTACATCCTAAGCTGTGAGCCATGTGATCAAGTTATTCACTGCTCTATCTAAGCATGCTTGGAATCTAGGCATGCACTTTAAATAACATCTTTCAAGTGAGTGTAGCAGGGAGAGTCAACACTTGTAATAGTCACTCAATAGTGATTTACTCGGAGGAAATTCTCTGTTGATTGCCCTTCATAAACCTGGAGACTCAAGCTGGGAAACCAAACTCCCAGAGTAGCAGTTTGAGTTTCCCTCTTTTTGATTAATACTGATATTTTATTTTTAAAGATAAACTGATATTTAATCAATGCCATATGTGCTTGCATTGAAAGAGGATCCACATGTTCTCAGTGCAAGATGGCAGTGAAAAAACATGTAACGTTAAAAACTATTTACTCTATCTGGATGATTTTTGTTTTCTTTGCACACAAAAAATTCTAGTAACTTCATAAAATTACGGTTGAACCAATGATGTCACATGGACTCTATTAACTATGTCCTTACTACCTTTCTGAGCCTTGAATGTGTCAGTGCATTGCTGTCCATGCAGAGTCAGAAAGCTTTTGGTTTTTAGCAAAAAATATCCTAATTTGTGTTCTAAAGATGAACAAAGGTCTTACAGGTTTGGAATCATTAAAATGACCGAATTTTCATTTTTGGATGAACTGTTCCTTTAATAACATTGTGTTACAAATGGCTATCTATGGAGAGACACATAGCTGGTGGATTATTTCTTTCACGTTGCGGGATTGTTTTACTCAGGACACTAGCGGGCCTACTGTATATGGAAGATCCCGGGACAGGATTATTGACCCGTGAGCCTGGGATTTATGCTCCGGTGGTCAGGCTTGCCAAAGGAGGGGCTCTCAATGTGAGATGTGATTAAGTTTTGTGACTTGTGTATGGCAGAACTGCAGGAATGATGGATCTCGAACATGGGCAGATCTTATTACACCACCTGCCCTTTACATCACAAAGCAACAACCCCCCTTCATCCAAGGTCACCGGCAAGGACAGAGGTTAATGTCTTAACATCTGGCCTGCGTTGAAAACGGGAGGATCTAGAGCTGAATTAGCGTGATTGATTGGCAGTTTTATAGGCATGTGGGTTATACGCATGCGATATAAATATAGCATCAGTGTTTATGCACTTCATTCATCACACTATCATGGTGTGCTGTGGTTCTGTGCGAAGAAATCATAAAATTTAACACTCGTTCCCCAAGGGAGTATCCATTGCTCATTTGGTTACTTTTAGTGAAGAATGCATGCTGTTAGAGTCAAAGGTGAAATGGTAGTAAATAAAGTAACTCTTCTGATATATAGTTTAGATCACCTTTGAAATACACTTGAAATACTTCAAAAAGTTCAAAAGCTTGGGGTTAAGATTTTGTTAAAATGTATTAGAAAATGAGCATCTTATATTCACAAAATCTGCATATTTTTTAAATAAAAATTGCAGTAAAAATAGTAATGTTGTGAAATATTATGACAGTTTAAATGTTTCAGCTTTCTATCTAAAAGGGGGGAAAAAGGTCAAATCAGTATTGATTTGTATAATTGTACAATTTGGACCAGTCTCTAGGTGGAAAAATGTTCACTCGTGAAGTGCCTTGAACAGTTAAAAGGACATTGCTAAAATTATCCAGCACTAGCTACGTTTTAATGAACCACAAACTGGCACAATAGAGGTGAAGTCAGAGCTGGGCAGAAAATCCAGGAGGCTTTTGTGTTCTCAAATCAAATCGTGTCGCTATGGATCAGAGTTTTAGTTCGTGGATACAGGAGTCCTCGCTAATGCAGCAAGGATTTTACCTGAACCCCATAGCCCACAAATGCAACCTGTTGCTTCGTGACAGCTAACACAACACAAACATACGGATATGGCTGATGAATATCTCCAGAATATCCCTTTTACTCTCTATTTTAACATCTATATGTGACCCTGGACCACAAAAGCAGGCTTAAGTAGCACGGGTCAAAATTATTAATTTTTCTTTTTTGCCAGAATCATTATGATATTAAGTAAAAATCATGCTACATGAAGATTTTTGATTTCAACTTCATTTGGACAACTTCATTTGGACAACTTTAAAAGTGATTTTCTCAATATTTTGATATCAGATTCCAGATTTTCGATCAAATATTGTCCTAACAAATGCCTTACCATACATCAATGGAAAGATTATTTATTCAGATTTCAGATTATGTAAAAACCCAATTTCAAAAAAAAAAATACGCTTATGGTTTTGTGGTCCTGGGTCACATATTATATACTTGTGGTTTTAAAGAAGCAGCTGCACTTAAAAATAAAGGTTCCAAAATGATGTTTTTGCAGTGATGCCATAGAAGAACCATTTTTGGTTCCCCAAAGAACCTTTCAGTGAACAATTCTTAAAAGAACCATTTTGAAGAACATTTTAAAAATCTAAAGAACTTTTTCTGCATTTGAAAAGTTCCATGGATGTCCAAGGTTCTTCATGGAACCTTTGTTGCCAATAAAGAACCTTTATTTTTAAGAGTGTATGAGTTGAAGTTTTTGGTAGTGCTGTAATGCTTTTGCTTATTTAAACATTGTAATGTCATGACTATCCAGTTTGCCCATTTATAGAGTCATTCATGAGAGGTTCCCTCAATATGAATCAACAAAACATTGGTTATGTCATAACTATAGACTAAACAGATTAACTGTGTTGTGTATTTTCCATCTAGTATGTTGAAACAGGAGCGTTTAATGCTCTGGGCATTTATTCACCGCCACTTAACAGTTATTACAGTCATCACGTAAAGGTTAAGGGTAATTCGCTCTGGTTTTCCATCATGATCGTAGATGGTAAACATATAGCAAACTTTTCTCATGATTATCATGACATAAGAGCTTAAAGATGAGGGAAGCCTCCAGATAGCTGAACATAAATCATGGTAAGTGGTGTCTTTTACTTGCCGGTGACCTCTAAGCTAGCTAAAATATTCATGATACTCATGGCTATGCAGAAAGGGTGTCTTTGTCCTCTGGAGTAATAATGACAGAGTCTAGGGGTAATGCAATAAGAATGAATAGCGCCTACTGATAGGGTTGGTTATTTGTATGCGCTCTATGTTGTTTTAGCACAAAACCACCTACAAGGGTTGTGCGACATTCAGTAGAAAACCGGATGCTGAAGTGGATTTGTATTTGAATGTAAGGAAGTAAAATCAAAAAGTGTGTGTGTGTGTGTATATATAGATAGATAGATAGATATAGATATATATGGCCAATTCAAGATATAGGTGCAAAAAATACCCCTGTATGTGTTTTGTCTCATATTTATATATATATATATATATATATCACGTATCACACTGTATCATATGGGCAGCAAGAGCTGCAATATGACACGAGTGTTGATTTTGTCCTGATCTATCACAAGCTTACATGTGATTTTTATACAACAGTTCAGTTAATAAGAAGCTGATATTGTGTTATATTTTAAACATTATTATGTGTTTTTGCTCCATTTTGCAGTGAACATATTAACTTTGAAGCCATAGCAGAATTGTTGCACGTCTCCGACCAACATAGCGGCGTTTATTTTTTGAATGAATTCACATTTTGAACAAATCATGTGATAGGGATGCACCGAAACGTATCGGCCGAAATGCTTGCGCGTTTTGTCAGTAAAGCCGGTTCTGTAATCAGCGGTAAATGCCATCAGGTGCGTGATTTCACGTGGAGCCGTATATACTACACACAGCCGTTGTTCACTGACGAGCTGCGCAAATTCACACTGATAATGAACATGGATTTGCGCAGCTCGTCAGTGAACAACGGCTGTGTGTAGTATATACGGCTCAACATGAAATCACGCACCTGATGGCATTTACGGCTGATTACAGAACCGGCTTTACTGACAAAACGCGCAAGCATTTCGGCCGATACGTTTCGGTGCATCCCTAGAATCAATGATTCAAAGGCGCATCTATAAAGAGAGCCATTTGCATCATTCCTGAATGAATCAGCCATTTGAACAAATTGAATCAAAAGAGTAAATGACTCATAATGACATTTACTGCCACCTGCTGGCAAAATTGGTTCTTATTTAGGGTATCATTTCATTAAAGAGATAGTTCACCCCAAAGATTAAATTCTGTCATCATTTACTCACCCTCATGTTGTTTCAAATCTTTCTTTTGTGGAACATAAAAGAAAGTATTTTGAAGACTGTTGGTAACAAAGCTGTTTTGGTTACCATGACTTTTATTATATGAACAAAAAATACTGAGATGTTTCTCAAATTATCTTCTTTTATGGTCCACAGTTTCTGTTAGGGCGTTGCAGCCTGAATGTTTATGTGTAATAGAAATTGCTACAATTTGCAATTTCTAATTGCTACTTTCTTATTAAAAAATAGCTTTAAATAATGTTTTATGGGTATTTTCACAGTCACAGTTTTTATTTTTAATTAATTAATCAATCAACAGATCATGTAATTAATTAGATTAAAATTTTTGAATGAAATTAATTTTTGAATAAAATTAAAATTATTGACTGACAGCCCCCATATGTATATATATATATATATATATATATATATATATACACACACACACACTATGGGTCATTCTATAAGTAGGGGTACTAGGGGTACATTTAGAATTTGACAATGTAAAGAATAAAATTTCCCTGTTTCCCAAAAACATAGCTGCTTTGAAACAATCTATAATGTGTAAAGTGCTATATAAATAAAGGTGATCTGTAGGAATATGTGCATAAAATACCATCTATGTTTGCTACTGTCCACCATGTTAATTTTATTGGGTAACAGAGTGGACAGGTAACTTAGTTGACATTTTTAGTGTTTTGGGCCTATACTCTTATAAATGGAAGCCTAGAACTACTGAGCATATGCTATGTTTAGAAATACATTTTCATAAACAAAACATACATTTTAGTTAATACTTGTGTAACACTGTTGACAGTCAATTAATCCACTCTTGACAGAGGTTTGCTAGTTTAACCAATATTAGGGGAAAGAGAGAGAACATAACTTCTAGTGTTTCATCCATGTGCTTCTAGAGGAAATATCATCATACTATGCAAGTTATGTTAGAATTGGACAAACCATTCTTTTTGAGGGGGGGTTTCTAGTGGGTAACTTAGTTGACAATGTTTTTTTTGGACACAAATGAAACAAGTTATATCACAATAAACACTTTTTTGAGCCCACACCCAAATGTCTTGATAACCTAATCTAACTGAAGACAGAATGCTTAAATGCAGAGAATGAGCAACTTTACAAAATCGGACAGCTGAATACCAGGGTTGTATGTGATATGAACATAATTTTTTAACAAAATATATGGCTTTTTCAACATATAGTAGTGGGAAAAATAGAATTGTGTACTAGAAAATTAAGCAATGGGGCTTTATATTGATGAAAGTATATTAAAAATATACTTCACGGACATGTACCCACAAATGTAGAATGGCCCATATATATATATTCTTTCATGGGCTGCTGGAGGCCACAAACACCTCTGGCTATATCGATGTCAAGATTAAGGCGCTGAACCCTCTGAGAACGGTATTTTCCTCTTGTGCCGTGGGAGCTATTTTCCCTGAGCTTATGCACAGTGATGTAGACTTCTCCATATATGCTGCGACACAAAAGGCTGCCGGTGCCTGAAGCAGCTCATCAAGATACAGTAGCTGCTTTAGTGCTGCCTGTCAGCCGAGCAACGTCTTTATCCTCACCTCCCGCCCATTTACAAGGCTTCCTGGGACTTTCATTATGTACTCTGACACAATCGAATGGACAGATGAACTGACAAGGCCTTTAATATGACTGTAGCAGTGCCTCGGGAAAAAATCTTCACACTCCTCGACATAGAGAGCAGGAGATGGATTGAGCTAAAACCCACAGCTAATTGTGGCTGTTTATCTGTTATAGCTCAGTATGGAGAAGTCATATTTGCATTTTTATTGCTGAAACCATAGTTAAATCTCATTGCCGTTATTGATTAATGCCTTAGAGTGTGCAGCTGATTTATTTTCACTAATGTAAGATTTAACAGCATGATTCCGTTTTTCCGATTTAAGGAAGACATAATTGAACTAATGTGTTAAAGTAGAGAAGATAATGGCCAATACTGAAGTAGACAATCTGTGTGCAATAAGCATATTTGTCGTTATCTAGCCAATTTATTTTTCCTGTCCAGTGTTGTTAATGTTTATGTAAACTAAAACTATTAAAAACTGTTTTTGGTAACTGAAACCTTAAATAAATACAAATATTAAAAAAAAAAAAAAAAACTTTTGAGCAACTAGCTGAAATAAATAAGTTTAAGTCCTAAAATCATTAAAAATGCATGTAAAAATTTAATTACAAAAATATCTATAAAAAATAGCAACTAACTGAACTAAGTTTAAGTCTTAAAATCACTAAGACTTGAACTGAAATAAAAATACAATAAATAAATAAATACATATTAGCAACTAACTGAAAAAAAAAGTTTAAGGTAAAGTTCTAAAATTACAAAAAAGGTCATATGAAGTGTGTGTGTGTGTGTGTGTGTGTATATGTGTAAACAAAAATATTTATTTTTAGCTTTAAAAAAGTTTGTTAAAGTTATATATATATATATATATATATATATATATATACACACACACACACACACACAGACACACACACAAAATAAATACAAATTAAAATATTTTTAGCAACTTAAAGTCAACTTAAAGTTAAAGTCTAGAAAAACCTAAAATTAAAATTTTATATTTAAACAAAAATATATATTTTTAGTTAAAAAAAGTTTAAGTTAAAGTCCTAAAATCTGAATAAAATCAGAGGGAAAAAATTAAAAAAAAAATTCTAAATTAAAATTATATATTTTTTTAGCAACTTAAACTCAGTTTAAAGTTAAAGTCTAGAAAAACCTAAAACCAAAGTGAAAAAAAAAAAAAAAAATTATGCTAAATAGAAATATAAAAAAACATATGTGACAAAAGCACATAACAAAATTACTCAATTTTTAACTACAATTAAAGTGAATAAGTTTAAGTTTCAAAATTACAAAAACATAAAATAAAATGTGTGTATATATAAGTTTATACAAATCAAATATATATGACAAAACCACATACACAATTTTTAACTACAATTAAAGTGAAAACTGAAAATAAAAGCTAATTTAGAAAATAAATAAATACTAATAATGTGTAAATAATACTAAAATAGTCTTTGACCATATGCAGTTGTTATATTTGGAAATATCATATAGCTCCTATGACTTTGGTTGTTTTATAATTCTTGTGGCATAAAAAATACATTTAAATAGCTTTAGATATTAAATATGTACTCTGAACTAGGAGTGAGATTTGTAAACATGATGCACTATGTTTGTGGGCAGGTGAAGCAGTAACAGTCAGCTGTATCATCATTCAGCATGGATCTCCCCAAATCCCCAAGCTGAGGCACAGTTTTGCTGGAAAAGATCCAACAGATCCTCCTTCACTACGGTGTCTCGGTGTCTCCAGCGGCCATCAGATGTGCACTTCGCCACAGCTGTGGTTTTTGTCCTGTATGTCCAACTCTGAGCCCGCCTTCTGTCTCTCACTACAAAGCCCCATTAAATAGCCTTACCGTCATGCTCACTTTCCAGTCAGAGAAGAGGTGTCAGAGCTCTAATTGTTGGTACACCCTACCCGTGGCACCTGGTGTGTGGAAAGGAGCCCAAATGCGCTCTGAGCCTCCATCCGTTGCTATGGTTTTGGAGAGGCAGAAACTGTACTCTCAGAATCTGCCAGTTGAATAGTGTTAAAGCTTGCTTGCTTTCAAAAACTTGTCATTTTAAGATTTTTTTTTTTAACACTATGCTAGACTAATGCTGCCATATGCTTTGGTCAAGCTCAAGCACTTTTTTTTTTTAAACTGATAACAGTTGATTGTTGACATTATGGTTTGGATGTGAATCAGCATGGTAATAAAGAGCTAAGCGAGTTAGTTAGCCACACTGATGTTATTTATTTAAATAAATAAGGTTAGCCACGCTGATGTTATTGTTTTTTAATAATCAAATTTTAATACATTTATAGTAGAAATAGAAATGTAAAAAATTAGAAATGTTGCTGTCAAGTCTAAAGTCTAAAAAATGAAGTACTAAAATTACTGAAACCGAAATGAAGCTACAGTATATAGAGACATTTTAATCTAAACCTAATAATGTCAAAATCTTAACAAATTACTAAAAATTAAAGTGAAAATCAAAAATATATATAAAAAAATTCAGTTGAATTTAAAAAATAAATTAACTCAAAATATTGAAGCAAAATAGAAATGTAAAAAAACTAATAAAAAGGACAATAATAAAAGTGTAAATTTTATTTAAAAATGTAATAAGATTTCACTGAAAAAATGGCGTATGCTTTACTTTACAGCAATTTTTTTTACTCCGAATTTGCTCATGAATTTCACTAGAATTACAATAAAATTAAATTAACTTTAATTTTGTAAACACTTTTTTTATTTAATGAAACAAAAATTTGAAGTGTGTCGAAGCTGTAAATAAAACATTAATATATATAAATAATAGTACTGGTTAGCCGTTAACGAAGTGACACATTGAAAAAAAAAATGTTTAAGTCAAAGTCCTAAAATATAAATATAAAAATATATTGTTATTTTTAAAAATTTAAAATATTAGTAAAGATTACACTGAATAAAAATGGTGTACGAATTACTTTACAACAACTTTTACTCAGAATTTGCTCATGAATTTCACTAGAATTACAAAGAAACTGCAAGTAACATTTTATTTAATTAAACATGAAATGTTGAAGTGTAAAGATTAACATTTTATATTTTTAAAAACATTCCGATGATCTTTGTAAAAACTGATGTATCGAAGTTGTAAATAAAAAAAATTGCATAATAGTATGTAAATAGAGTATTGGCTAGCTGTTAGCTCAGTGACGTATTGACAGTTAGCTTTTTTAAGTAGGTCAGTTTGAAACACATTTTGACCCTTTATGCAGCAATTTTGATACTATCATACACATTTCTATAGTTTTCTGTAATGTAACATTAAAACAAACCAACAAACTGTATAAAACATCACCGAATTGATTAAATCCACTGCTAATACTTTGTGATGTTTGTGTTTCTTTTGGTTGGTCAGACAGCAGTGGTCCGGTCCATTTGTTCAGTGGGAGTGTGTTTAATCCCACTCTCCCAGAATTCCCTCCTGCAGCTTCCTTTGATTCGGCTCTTTCACTGCTCCTCTGAGACCCAGCAGAGATTCTACAGATCTATTGATCTCAGATGGTATTAAGGGCCACACAGTTTGATTATACTGAACCATTTACAACCACAAAATCCCTGTTTCACCCTAGATTTTCAATGGATGTTGTCTAGACCTTGTTGCTGTGGATTTCCTGTGGTTGCTTTTTTTGCTTGTGTCTTGTCAGGCAGCATTCAAAGATAAAAAGGTTTGTATGGCATCCATTCTAGAGATGCATCCATATGATTGTGCTTGTGATTTAAAAAAAAAAAAATCTTACTGGTTGAAAGAGAGTTCATCTGTAAAAGTATGTCTATACAGGTCAGGGGTTTAGCTCCAACCCTGAAGGGTGATACAAAAACATTCAGGGCTAGAGAAAAATCTTTCGGGGCTTGAGCACCGAATGATTAGCCCTAACGATGCCCCTGTTCTCGTCGCTTCATAAAATTCAGATTGAATTGCCTATTGCAGATAGACTATTTTTACGATGTCTTTCATACTTTTCTGGGTCTTGACATACAGGTCAGGGGTTTAGCTCCAACCCTGAAAAAAAAAAACCAACCTGTATTCTGAAGACCTTGATTAGCTTGTGCAGGTGTGTTTGATTAGGGTTGGAGCTAAACTCTGCAGAGGCAAATTAAAATAATTTGTTACCTGGCTGCCTTAAAATTTTAAGTTCAGTCAACTCAAAAAAAAGTTTATTCAACTTGAAATGTTAAATTATACTAAGTGACAACTTAGATATTTGAGTTGCTTCAACTTAAAATTTTAAGGCAGCTGGGTTACTTACCCGTCTGTTAAGTTTAGAAAACACAAATATCTAAGTTGTTACTTAGTACAACTTAACATTTCAAGTTGACTTAACTTATTTGAGTTGACTGAACTTAAAATTTTAAGGCATCAGAGTAACAAATTATTTTAAGCTGACTCAACAAATTGTGTTTTTTGTTTTTTACAGGTGAACCTCTTATGCTCACCGGCTGTATGTGCTTAATCAAAAAATACAGTAATATTCTAAAATATTTTTACAAGTTAAAATAATTGTTTTCTAATTGAATAGATTTAAAAATGCAATTTATGATGCAAAGCTGAATTTTCAGCATCATTATTCCAGTCTACAGTGTCACATGATCCTTCAGAAATCATTCTAATATGCTGATTTGATGCTCAAGAAACATTTCAAAACAGTTGTCCTGCCTAATATTTTTGTGGAAACTGAGTTAAAGTTACTCCACCCCAAAATGAAAATTTTGTCATTTATCACTTGCCCCCATGTCGTTTCAAACCCGTAAAAGCTTTGTTCATCTTTGGAACACAATTTAAGATATTGGATGATATTTTGGATCTTAAATTGTGTCCCAAAGACAAACGAACAAAGCTTTTACGGGTTTGGAACGACACAAGGGTAAGTGATTAATGACAAAATTTTCATTTTGGGTGAGTAACCCTTTATTTCAATTATATGGTAATTGGTAAACATTTGTCTCTAAAACTCACTTGAATTTGTTCTAGATCATCAGACGTGAAGTTAGGTTCCTTGGAAGCTGGGCTGAGGGAAGCCTGATTTGGACAGAAGGAACGGTTGAACAAGTGTGTGTGTGTCTGTGTGCGTGTGTGTGTGTGTGTGTGTGTGTGTGTCACCAAGCATGATGATAAGTTGAAGATAGATATGGCTTGTGGTGGCAGCTCCAATCTTGGTGATGGCTGGAGGCAGAGGCTCATATCATGGGCGATCGCTGGACATATTGGTTTGGTACTTTGACAGAAATACTCCACACATCACAGCTGAGCACAGATCTATCCATCTATCCATCCAGCAAGAAAAAAGCAAAGGAGTGAATTTATAGAAACGTCATATATCAAACTTCTTTTGTCGTAGAACGTTGATAGAGGTGGTAAATCCATAATGTCTTCAATCAGATGGAGGATTAATCTGTCATTTCAAAAAGCTCGATGGATAGCGGGAGGCAAGAAGAACACAGTTGGCGACTCGCTGAGGTCTGGAGTTCAGGGTCAGATATTTTTAGTTTGAGTGCCACATAGCACCTGCTGGACTGTATCAGAAGCACAACCCAAGCCCCAGATTACAGGCTACGTTCAGAATAGCTTCGTACCATACTATTCTTACTATATGCTATGAATACTATAAACATTTTGCACTTTTTGGTATATTTTCCTGCACCTAAAAACTGCATCTTTATGGTGTGGAAACCATTGCTGCCTCAGAGAAAAGATAAAACAAACATTTTTTGATAGATAGATAGATAGATAGATAGATAGATAGATAGATAGATGGGTAGATAGATAGATAGATAGATAGATAGATAGATAGATAGATAGATAGATAGATAGATAGAGGATTATTATTATTATTATTATTATTATTATTATTCAATTATTTTAGTATATTTTAAAAGTATTTAATAATAGAGTTTGTAATAATGTGTGTGTGTGTATGTGTGTGTGTATATATATATATATATATATATATATATATATATATATATATATATAATTGTAACATTACTAATTTAACATTATTTTTAAATACTTAAGAGTATTTGATAATATTGTTTGTAATAATACATATATATTATTAATATATATTTTTATTTTAATAATTTTAACATGAATAATTTAACAGTATTAACTTTATTTTTAAATACTTAAAATTCCTAGTATATTTTAAAAACATTTAATAATAGTGTTTGTAATTATACATTTATTATTTAGTAATATATTATTAATATAATTTTTGTGATCATTTTAATAACATTATTGGTAACACTTTACTATAAGATGTCATTTGTTAACATTAGTTAATATATTAACTAACATGAACGAACAATGAACAATACATTTATTACAGTATTTTTTCATCTTTGCTAATGTTTTATTGTTGATTTTAATAATGCATTAGTAAATGCTCAAATCAGCATGAATAAGATTAATAAATATGCTGTAGAAGTTTGTTTCATTTTTAGTTCATGTTAACCAATGTTACCACATTATTTTTAAATACTTATGATTTCTATTATATATTTAAGTATATATTCAAAGTATTTAGTATTTATAATAATACATTTATTATTTATTTAATCATTTTAGACTATATTTTTTACCCTAAAAGTATTGTTTTCTTATTTATTTATTTATTTACGCACTCAAAATTGTGAGAAATAATCTCTCTCTGGGTCATTATCAGGCTTCCATAGAATCGCTTTGTCTAACCACTGAATGTGATTCACTGTAATCTGCATGAATATTTAAACATTTGTACCTGTAGCATTGATTTTAACAGAGCAAAAGTCAATGTTTACTGGACAAGGGGCTCTAAAATACATCCTGCTGGATGTTGGGCTTTACTAGGAGTAACTGAGACCATAATGAGCACTATTTGCAATGGAAAAATCATCTGATGTTCATTGGATTTCCATTGCTGTATTTTTGTTCTGCCTGGAGGCCCAGATTCATTAATTGAAACAGTAATTTATGTTGCTAACATCACTGGAATATAAAAACACAAGTGGTGTACTTGGTGATAGACTCAAAGTCAACATGTAGATTGTGATTCATAATGTATTGTAATTTTACTGTTTACTGATTTTACTGTTTAGAGGCAGTTTGTGAAGTACAGTAGCTTTAAGGACAGAATTACACACAACAAAATAATAAAAAAATAGTCTACATTTTACACTTTTGAAGAGCATGCTATTTTAAAGATAGTCTCAGATATGGGAAGAGCTATAAAAAATAGGCAGATTTAGTGCCTTACAAATCTGTATTTTCCTATTCCATTACTCCTATTTTGGATTTATGTTGCTCATGTCTTTTTAAACCATTTAAACCTACTAACAGGACATCTTCAAAGCTTTTAAATGACAGATGCGGGTTCATTGTTTGGGCATCCCTAAAATGAATCGCTTCATCATGTAACAGAGTCCCAGCCTGTTGGGTGTTTGCTTCCTCTGTCGACCCTGAAGATGTTTTGAACCGTAGCAGACAGCCTTGCAGCGGGAGCTCTGGGACTCGATCAACCTCAAATGGTGGAGAATGAAAAGAAAGTGAAAATAGTTGATGCAAGATGATGTGCGCTGAATCACTAGTGAATTGCATGGAGAGAAAATGATTCCTTTTAAAGCCCCAATACATTTTTAGGCTTGAAGGGCTGATAGCTGAATAGAAATGACAGGAATCAAAAGAAATGTAATGATTAGGGTTACGATTGCAGTGCCTTCATGATTATTATGTCCTGTAATAAAAAATATATATATATATATATATATATAATAATAGAAAATGAATATAAATAAATATAATAATACAATTACATTTTAATAATAATGTATGTAATTTAAAAGGATTTTATTATTGTAATAATGCACATTTATTTATATATTTTTAATAAATGTGCAACCATTCATAACAGATGGTCTGTGATTTTAGTCTTACAATAAACCAATGAGCAATGAGTTTGACACTGAAATGTGATATTCTTCGATGGAGTCATTAAAAGAACTGGATTATTAACTTGTTAATCAAGATGTATTAGCTGCACTTTATATTACATTTTTAACATGCAGTTTTCACAGTAATATACACAAGTCGTAAAAATACAGGTAGAGATCTAGGACAAGGTATTCCTGTCTCTTTTTCTTTGGTGAGGCCAGATGGAAAAAAATGTTGCTATTCTAACCCTTACTAAAGTTAAAGTCATAACTCTGAGAGTTAAAAACAGACAGACACTCTGGGTATGTGGAGGGGTCAGTATAGGTTGGGCACAGTGTTTGTGAGGGGTTATTAATAGGAGGAACAGCAGAGGAGGATAAGGGCAGAAAATCTCTCACTACTGGGTTATGTGTATCAGTGACACCCGCCTCACCCACCCACCGCCCGGCTGCCAGCGAGCCGTCTCTGGCACTCGGGAACTCTGATACTGGCAAAGCACAGAAGCATGTCGGGCAGCTTTGTGTAAGCACAGCTGTGTTCATATGATGATGGGCTAACCGCTTGTGGCGGTGTTTTCAATTCAGATAACTGGATATGTACTAAAATATCTTTTTTTTTGTCTAAAGCGTGGTTTTGAATACTTCATCTGTAGTTATGATGATCCTTTCAGAGTTCGTTTGGACTTTACAGAAAGTGCAAAAGTGTTTCTTGGAACTTTCAAGGAATTCCAGGCAATAAATAAATAAAAATAATAATAAATAATTAAATAAATAAAATAAAATTAAATTAAATATATTTTTTCAATCATCCAAATGCCACTAATCTTCAGTAATGTGGTGAGAAATGTTTTAAATAATAATAATAATAATAATTATTATAATTATTATTATTATTATTATATTTTAACTGTTAAGTATATTTGTAAAGCATACATATTTACTTAATTTAATTTATACAGATACTTAATCTTTCTTTCTTTCTTTCTTTATTTCTTACAGTTTTGACAAAGAAGTATCTCATTTAAATTTTAAGTATATATAATTCTGGATGCCTTTTATGATTTTATTTGTATATATATATATATATATATATATATTTATTTTTTAATACTTAGTAGTATTAGTATATTTGAAAAGTATTTAATAATTGTGTTGGTAATAATACATACATGCATATATATATATATATATATATATATATATTATTAATATAATTTTTATTTAAATAATTTTACTATTAATAATTTACACATTATTAACATTATTTTTAAATGCTTACAAATGTTAGTATATTTGAAAATTATATAGTGTTTGTAATAATGCATTTATTATGTAGTAATATATTATTATCATTGTTTTGATTATTTTTTGTTATATTTTATTGTATTGATAATACATTTATTTATTCATAACATTAAGCATATATTTTTACCCTGTAAGTATAGTTTTCTTAATTCATTCTTTCTTTCTTTCTTTCTTTCTTTCTTTCTTTCTTTTCAAAATTGTAAGAAATATATATATATATATATATATATATATATATATATATATTCATTGGAACACTGTTACGGTTTAGTGGTCCGAAAATATATATTATGAGAACATTTGAGAAAACTTTACCTTACACAAATGCTAATATATAAATACATATTTATTTATTGTCTCATTATCTAATTAAGATGTTTAGATTAAGATTAATTATAAATGGTAAATGTGTTGCTAAGGTCTATATTTCTCTGTATGTTGCTTTTATCTGGGCCTTATGAAAACAGAACTGGAGAACCGTAGAGGTGCTACTTGACTTAGCAAATGCCCACCATGTGCCACGAGTATCTGTTTAGTGGAGCTAAAATAGACTTAGATGTACTGAGTAAACAGTTATGGTGAACAGTGCCATTGCAGCCTAGCAGCACAGCTGTATCTCTGTATTTGTATTTAGTCTAATGAAGCAGTTTAAGACTTGGCTTTACTCATGCATGCCCTCTTACAGGTGTCTTAATCTGAACAAATGGATTATTTGCACGAACACAATGTTTCTATCCCACAGAGGACTCACTGATTTAAATTTAAGCCTATTTAGAGACCAACCAATGGATTTCAAATCCTAAAACCTCTAAGAGAGGAGATTCAGACTCCATGTATGGAAAATAAAGATCTATGGACTATTAATGAGATACTTCAGCATTATTGAACAGATATGAAACACTGGCGGAGGAATGAAGCCTTTGGGACGTGTACGCAGGGAGCCGAAAGATGACTGCCACATCTTCTGAAGATTTATTTACACACTGAACGGCTGCCAGCTTCTGTTGCCCCGGCAATAATTTTTCTTTTTTCTTTTTTTTTCTTTACAAGGGCCCGTTTGACTGGAGGTCCTCGTAACTCAAGCTCAGTCTATCAAATCAATAAGCAGCATGTTTAAATGTGATTTAGAGAGGTAATTAGAGCTGTTAATTGTTTTCATTACTCAGACTTGGCTGATGGCTGTCTAAGGAGTTCTCAGAAAGACTTTTGTGTCTGTCTTCGGGACATGAGGCACTTGTTGGACTATTTTTGCACATTTAAAGAGGGTGCTAGTGGTGCACTTGTTAGTTAGGTGACAGTGACTGTTGTACTTTTTTCTTGACATCAACCACTCAACAAAACTGATATCAAAGCAAATCAAAGTATGCTGTATGAGCTTCTATTTTTCCATACAATGAAAGCGTATTATAACCAGAGGCTGTCAAGCCCTTGTTTGCTTCTTGTCATATAGAGTGATAGGATTTGTTCTGTGAGTCTGACTGCATTGTATAACCCTGCAGGATCTGTGGAAGTTCTGTAGAGGGTTTTGAGAATGGCCAGCAGTGATCCTCATGGTGACCCTATTCAGTGTGACAAAGCTCTCGAGAGAGTTTCAGCGGCCACATCACAGCCAATGGCATCTTTTCATGCTCTGGTGCCTCGAGTGGGACAAATGAGGGTGACACTGAGCTCAACTAATGCCAAAGCTTCTTTTAGAGCAAGTGTCAGGTCTGAATCTTAGCAATTCAGAGTTCGTAACGGCTTTAGTTATTTCTCTGATGACCAATTCACCTCTTAACCCTTTTACAGTGTTGAGAGAGCTAGTTTAAAACTAAATTGAGAAGCTTAAAGCTTCTAAACTACAACTATAACATATGAGCAATATCACACAAGTAGCCATGCGATATAGCTGTATATAGGTACAGCTGTGATTCGATACACGGCTAGGAGTGTGATATTGCGTTTATACAACACTTTGAAGGAACAAGGGTGTAAATACATTAAAAAACAACAACTGAGTGTTGTTTGAATTAGGGCTGTCAAACGATTAACCGCGATTAATCGTATACAAAATAAAAGTTTGAGTTTGCCTGATATGTGTGTGTGTACTGTGTGTAATTATGTATATATAAAAACACATTCATGTATATATTTAAAAAAAAATGTATATGTGTAAGTATATTCAGGAGCATCAGTGAGTGTTTGAACCTTCTGTACTAGTTGCATATGAATCCCTCAGTCATCCTCAGTGTGAAAAGATGGATCTCAAAATCATACAGTCGTTACTGGAAAGGGTTCAAATACACAAAAATACTGAAGGATTTTTCTGAAGAACAGGAGGCAGTTTAACTGTTCAGGACAAACAAGGAACTTGTTTTGTTTTAGTGATAGGGTGAACAACTATCACTAAACAAAAAACACAGCTGTAGATCAATAAGGTAACAACACAGTATTAAGAATCAAGGGTATGTAAACTTTGAACAGGGTCATATTTTGAAGCTACTCAGCTATTATTTTCTCTTGTGGACTACATGTAAACGTCTTTTATGTGAAAAATCTTATTCGGGTCAAAAAATAGCATACATTTTTGGTCAGATAATTAACATTTTGCAAATTCTGCAAGGTGTGTGTAAACTTTTGATTCAACTGTATTATTAAATACTACTTTTAATTATATAAAGCTGCTAGGCAATTCAGTCAAAATCACTAAGTCAGTGCTCTGATAGACAGCATTCATTTACATAAAATATAAAATTATTTGATTTTGCTCTCAGCCAAAATGATTTGCTCTGGAAAAAATAATAGATTAATGAAACCAAAGACTGCCCATTAGATTTACCCAAAACAAAATATATCTCATGTTCAACCACTATAGAGACATCCAAGTCAGCGGCAAAATCTAGAAGATCTGGCTGAGGTAAGGCACCCGGTGGGGTCATGAGTGCTGAGCGACCGCTGACGCCCTGGAGCTTACACCTCTGAAAACATTAAAGCAAGTTTTCAAATAAACATGATCTTTATTAAAAAATTGCATATCTGAAGTCTAAATAATGACATTCTCACCTAAAAAGCTCTTAAAAATACATTATGTGACACAAAACAGTATTATTTTTAAAATGATAGTGGATTTAGGCATCCACCATGATACTCGCTGTGATACCAACAGAGAAATGGTTAGAGTTCTGATATCACTAGAATATCACACTCCTTTCAGCCAATCAGATTCGAGGACCAGAAAGAACTGTTGTATGTATGTGTGTAGATATACATGTGTGTCCAGTCTTGAGTTTCAGTCTGCATTGCTTCTTGCGTTCACACAACTAAAGCCAACACGCACAGTTATCTACAGTACCAAACTGTCCATTTTATCGAAACACAAACATGTGAACTCTTATCTCGTTTAACCCAATGTTCACTGGCTACCTCCAAATAAAACCCAATCTCAAAATAGCTTGTGTTCAGCTTCAGATGAATTATTCAATTGCATATTTCTCTTCATACCTAAAGACTTCAGCTGTGGAAGTGATTGATGAGGTGTGCCTGAATAATTTAGACTTTTAGGAGTCTCATGGATCTGCCAACTGGACCAGGGGCTCGAGAAGAAAAGAGACGAGACGGGAGGATAGAAGTCTTGAGGCTGCCACAGTCAGAAGGGAAAAAAAAAACAATTCTTACTCAGATATGAGACAACAGAACAGCAAATGTGTTTCTGCTGGAAACGTGGAGGCTATTTTCGAATCTCAGCCAGAATTTTTATGTCTGCATGAGAACTAGTGTCTGTGAGGATTTTCGTGATATAGTTGTATACAAAATCACAATTTTCACAGCGAGCATAAAAAATGCTTTTTGAAAAGGATGATCTCATCCACCATATGTGGTTGCAGGCAAAAATCTGTAACTAAAGCAGACTATGAAAAGCAGGCAGTCTCCTGAATTCTCATATTGTCTTTTATTTAAAGAAAATTACCTTCGGCAGCCAGCTTAATGATTCTGATAATTCATATTTTTAAATAGGTGATTTGTCTCAGGCACGTTAATGTGTGAACAATTATGGTTATTTCAAATCAAATTACTCACTTTTTCATTCAGTTTTGAAAGGCAAATGTTAACTCATTAATTGAAGAGCCCTTAAAAAGACAATAGTTAATTGCTGCAATTTGCATGGCGTTGGTAGCAATGCATGAATAAACATAGACAGTAGAAATGCTTTTCGGATGTAATGCGTGTGCACACTTCTCAGCAGTTCTCAGGCAAATGAACCAGTCAGCTTGTTCCATGCAATCACACTTTTAATTTCCATACTGTAGATATACCTTTTCATTTGACAAAACACAAAACGTGTGTTTTGTCAAATAAAAATTTACCTTGCATGTTTTATTCAGGTGTGCTCAACTCATTCTTCTGGCATCTGTTGAGCTTGGATTCCGTTTCTTCTTAACCCCTTGTTATTTTTTGCTGATTATGCTGACTGGTTCAGCAATAAGACTCACTGCAGAGATCCATATTAATCATGTCTAGAGGGCAGCTTTCCTCACGCTTTTGCTAATCACGCTACTCTGAGGATTCGCTCTACCAGAGGCAGGATAGAAAAGACTTCCTGGTTCAGCCGAGAAAATCCATGCAAGGGTAAGAGGGCAAGGTCACTGCTTTTGGAAGATTTGTCCTGGGAGCTCAGGTGTAATTGCTGCTGTCAAATGAATGCCGTCAGCATAAAATAAAATGCAAAATGACATTGATCAAGTAGATTTTTACATTTCCTGAAGAAAATCAGTCAGCGGTGCTTGACTGAAAAACTCTATAGTTACAAGGTTGGCATAACTTTAAGTCCTTTTACAGTTGTTTTTTAACAATTGTAATATCAACATTGTGTGAAAAATTTATTTTTCTTTTCTTTCTTTCTTTCTTTCTTTTTTAAAACAGATATATTTCTCTTGATGTACATAGAAAATTTCTGTGCGCATTTTTATCACCATTATAAATACGTTTGAGACAGCTTACCTTAAAACTAACATAGCGTTTATTTATTTATTTATTTATTTATTTATTTATTTAAAATGCAGATAATGTATTTATCTTAGTGCACAACATTTTTGATGCACTTTATGCAATTAAACATTTATTTATTTATTTATTTATTTATTTAAAATATTGATAATGTAAATATTTTGTTTTGATGCACAGAAACTCTTGATGCACTTTATGCAAGTAACATTTACTTATTTATTTATAGAGATAATGTAAATGTGTTGTTTTGATACACATAGATAAACATTTATTTATTCATTCATTCATTCATTCAAAATACAGATACAGATACAGATTTTTTTGATGTACTTTATGCAAGTAACATTTATTTAACATTTATTTAATTATGGAGACAAAGTAAATATTTTGTTTTGATACAGAAAATCTTGATGCACTTTATTAATGCAAGTAAAATGTATTTATTTACAGTAGAGATCATGTATTTTCTTGATACGCACAGAAATGTTTGATGCACTTTATGCATCAAAAACATTATTTATTTATTTATTTATTTTAAAGATAATGTATTTTTCTTGATACACATTAATAATGTTAGTCACCCTTATTAAGACATTTGAGAAAATGTACTTTAAAATGAACCTAGCATAGCTTTTTATTTATTGTTTGTTTGTTTTGATGCACAAAGAAAAATGTAAAAGTTCTATATTTATTTTTCAGAATATATATTTAAACTACCATCATATTACCTGATCAAAGCAATGAATGAAAATCTGTATTTATCTGAGATGTGACATCTCACCTTCTCAGTTAATTCATTATGACCTGACATTTCCTCCTGTCTGTTTTCAAAACATTGAATCTCTTAATATGCCCGAGCTCATCTCCATCTGCTCAGCGGCATTACGTATGCGCTGTCACTGCTGCGGTAAAGGATGCAAGCACATGCCGCTTTTCTCTGTGTCCGGAGCCTTGCACTTCCATCCACTCTCTTAATGCACAGGCACATCGAGGGCACGGTGAGCTCTGCACCCTTATCCACTGCTCCTCCAACCAATTTTTTCATTTTCTTGTTGTCTGTGGGGAACGAACCAACGGTTTCTAATTACGGAGAAGCTGTCAATGCCCAATTTGAGTTAGTGATGTGAAACAACCCAAATGAAAAGAGCAGTATTGCTGGTTTTGGAAGCTAGTTGATCTTAACCACCAATAGTTCTCTTGGTGATCCCATTTCACTATAAATAAGTTACTTTGTTGATCATGTTTTGGTAATAAATGTTAGTCCACCAGCTAGACCAGCACCAAACATGCGGTAACATGAAATAGCAACATCTCTCAGTTTATTGTCTTTTGTGATTTTGATTTTGGACTCTTCTTTTTTGGATTTTGGCAGCTGTGTAACACTCACATTTGCATCTATAATTCCCTGGCAAGCTGTCGTGCCACTTTGCGCTGTGGTCCCATCACATTTCAAAGAGATACCAGATGTAGTCACTCCTGTGTAGTAATTTGCTTGGAAAAGGGAGTTAATTATTGCCTGTGCGCTTGTCTTATTGGACCTTGGAAATGCTGTTCTTTCTAATAGCATTTTTTGAGTATCTTTCAAGAATGTAAAAAGGGGAAAAACCTTTTCAAAGAAATACTTGAGAAACTCAAGTCTTCATATCCTGTTATAGTTACCTATTATATTTATCATTCAAAAATACACAGAAAAAGCATCTGAGGAAAGTGTACAGATTGTATAAAAAGTCTAATTAAAAAGTGTACCAAGGCAAAAATGGCAAAAAAATGTTCCTCACACACACAGTAAGGCCACCAAAAATCGCCACAAGCGCTGCTTTTCACGGTCCATTACAAATTCAGCGGGCGTTTCTTCTCAGTGGTTTGCAATAAACTCTTTTCAGTCTGTTTAGGTTTTTTATGCGCTTTGTTGCAAGGGAAAAAAAAAAAAAAAACAGAAAAAAATGTATTTTTATGCAGCATGGAGCATATTTATTGAATTAAGTTTTATTACAAGATGGTAGATTACAAAATCTCAGTTTCTAATGCCAGTGCTCAGCCAGAGGAAAGATTCAGTTATATTTGGAAAAAGGCTGGTTGCACAGTAAAGATAACAAAATATATTTACTATAAAGTAAAGTAAAGTGCTCATATAAAATAGACCTTTGGTGTTTGAAGACATATTTACAACAGGATAGTGTTGCATGCTTTAATTACTCTAAATGATACTTGGCAATTATCCCAGAGGACATTTATTTGCTCAGAGGTTGCCTTGGGAGTTTTCTTCTCGGTTATTGTTCATTTAAGTATCAGCTTATATTAAGTTTTAAATGTTTTTTTTTTGTTTGTTTTTTTTTTTCTTAAAATTCCTCAAGAATAGTCTATGATATAGTCTTTGACATCCTCTACACACACATGAAAGTATTTGACTTGTTTTTTGTGGAAAATTAGACTGTTTGTTCTTCATAAGGAGATTCGATTTTGCAAATCGTCTTTCCTGTGGGTGGTTATGCTTTATACTTTTTTTCAATGATTGGCAACCTTTTCGTTGCATGCAAGGATGGTTTATAAATGTGTGTGTGTGTGTGTGTTTTTTTTCTAATTCTTTTTTTCTACAATAGATAAGGTTGCCATTTCATCCTTTGCAGTGGTCATTTCCACAGGAAAGAGTAGGCCACTGTTTTTCTCCTTATCATTACAAAGGTATATAAAGTTATGTTCCAAAAGTCTTCCTAAAAGCTGTCCACAGAGTAGTCATTTAAGACTCAGAAGTGAAGCAAACAATGTTTCTTTGGTGGTTCTTGCAGTTAATGGCCATGTTCAGAGTAATATAAAAGTCTTACTTTTTCTACAGTACATTATGAAAGCCTGTTTCCGCCACTGAATAAAAAATAAAAAATGTCATTGTGACTTTTTATCTCACAGTTCTGATTTTTTTTTTTTTTTTTTTTGGTTACAAAGTCAGAGTTGCATGATATGAACTTGCAGTTTTCAGAAATAAAGTTGCAGTTCCAACACGTTCTCACTCCCAATTCGTCACATATTGACGATTGGTACCCCTTTAGCATCATATTTCAATGCGCAGGGTCCTCCATTATTTTCAGTTGTTTGTCTTAATTTAATGGTTTGCATGCATTTGTAAAAATATAAATGTATACTTTAATTGGAGCACCCAACCCCACCCCTACCCTAAACCTACTCACTTCTAAACAATATAAAACACGCAGCAAGCAAATATAAGTACAGTCACAGATATTTCTTGCAAAAACTGACCATAAACAAGCAGTATAAAAGCATTACAAACAAGTCCTATTGCATTCCTAGTCTTCTGAAGCCGTACAATATCTTTATGCGAATAACAGAAGGTTTTAATCGCTGAAAATGATCCCGGCCGCTCCGTTAGCCGCTCACATCTCATTCAAAGAGATACTCCCGAACATTAGCATGAAGCAGTCGGTCACGAGACACCCAAGAGCCAATGGCATTTCACAACCAAGGTCTGCTTCTTATGGCAGCATTTTTTGAATTCGCACACAGATGGCGGACGGAGACTGTGACTGTGTCTATTCTTCTCACAAATCAATCGTTTTGCTTCAGAACCTTTGGAATATTAATACTTTTTAAATAAATTATCAATATAGTTGTATCTGCCTGTTATATCTTGTGTTTTGTTAACAAATGCTTAGGTTTAGGGGCAGGGGTTGGGTTAAATATATAAATAGTGTAATGTAAATGAAACTGTTGACTGTTTGCAATAATAGCAATATTATTACCCAAAATGTAATCAATTTAATCCCAGTGCCTTTCGCGTCAGCACACCGACGCCAAGGGTTTCACTGGAGGACCCTGCACTTCGAAAAATATCGCTAAAGGGGTACCCTGAGCATCAAGAAGCGACGCCAAAGGGGTCCTGCCCAAGCGTCAATATGTGATGAGTTAGGAGTGAGAAAGTGTTGGCAGTTCTGTGAAATAGTCAGATGTAAACTTGTAATTGTGAGAAAAGGTCAGAGTTGTGAGGTTTAAACTTGTAATTCTAAGAAATAAAGTCACATTTTTGACAAATTCAGCCAGATTTGTGTTTATATTTAACAATTTAAACTTTATAACACGCAGTTGTGAGTTTATATCTCACAATTCTGAGGAAAAGAACTTGCAATTGGGAGAAAAAAAAATCATTCTCACATACAAAAGTCACAATTAGCTTATTTTTATTTTATTTATTTTTTTTCAGTGGCAGAAACAGACTATATACAATAGCACACTATTGGTCAAAAATTTGGGGTCAGTAAGATTGTTTTAAAGAAATTAAGAACAGGTATTCAGCAAGGATACATTAAATTGATCAATAGTTTTTAACAAATGATGGCAAAGCTGAATTTTCAGCATCATTACTCATACAGTCTTCGGTGTCACATGATCCTTCAGAAATCATAAGGAACATTTATTATTGTTAATATTGGAAACAGTTATGCTGATTAATATTTTTGAGGAAACCATGCGGTCTGATATTTGGGAATATACAGGCTTCTGCTTTATATGTTCAATGAAAATGTATTTTTAATTTAGAAACTCAGGCAGATTCTGTTTTTAGATGTTTAAATAAAAACCTTAGATTCAGTGGTGTAATATTGAAGATGTTTTTGCGTGCTTGTCTAGCCCAGAGCTTTGTGGGATGTTTTGAACAAAAAGCCAGTCTGGCCTTTGAGCCACATATGATGGTAAATGATACTGTCTGCCTCCTCATGTCAGACCTTCAGGCACGGTCAGGAAGGCCAAGCAACACTGGCCTGTGGAGAAATCAGCAGAGGTCACCGTCATCCGTAGAGAAGAGTTAGCCGTGAACTGAGCTGATGTTAGTCACAGCAGGGCACGATCAAAACAACATTTACTTTTCAGTGTAAATTCATTGACTTAAACATTGCACAGTTTTTAAAAGAAGGCATTTTGAGTTTATCTTTCTTTTTTAAATAAAAGAGCATGATCAGCTGTTCTAATATTTACAACACAAAACTCTATTTATAAGATCATTTATGAAATAACTGATATATACACACAATTGAATTTTATACTGATGCTCTTTGTATGCTCTTAATATTTACTGACTCTCAGGCCATCCAAGATGTAGATTAGTGTATTTCTTTATCAGTACAAATTTGGAGAAATTTAGCATTACATCCCTTGCTCACCAGTGGATCCTCTGGAGCGAATGGGTGCCGTCAGAATGAGTCCAAACAGCTGATATACACATCACAATAATCCACAAGTAACTCCAGTTCTTTAATTAATGTCTTGTAAAGTGAAAAGCTGCTTGTTTGTAAGAAATAAATCCTGATAAAACTGATTTTAAAAGTCCACAATCCACACTTTCTCTGGTGAAAAAGTCCAACATATGTTATCCTCCCGCATCGAAATCCACAGACGTATTTGTTTAGAATTGTTTTGGCCTTTTTCCACTTGTAAATGGTGTTTGATCTGTGCATATTTCTCT
This sequence comes from Labeo catla, assembly GCA_012976165.1. NCBI lineage: Eukaryota > Metazoa > Chordata > Actinopteri > Cypriniformes > Cyprinidae > Labeo > Labeo catla. The sequence goes on from VONZ01000087.1 coordinate 1,627,109, forward strand.
ACTGATTCAGATGAGATTACTTTTTCACTGGATGAAGGAATATTATGAATAGAGGACTTATTTTGAAGTTATTAATGTCTTTATTTGCTTAGAAACACGTTAGTTGATAGACTAGATTACTTGTGAATTATTGTGATGTTTTTAATCGGCTGTTTGGACTCTCATTTCGACGGCACCCATTCACAGCAGAGGATCCATTGGCGAGCAAAGTGATAAAATGCTAAATTTCTCCAAATCTGTTCTGCTGAAGAAACATCCTGGAAATTTCAGCAAATTTTAAGTTTCAGTGAATTTTAACTGTTTATTTAAATGCTTCGAAATGTTTACATTTTAATTAGAATTAAAATTTTTTAATTTAATTTAAATTTTTACTGTTGCATTAGAATTCCGTGAACATTTTCCTGAGCATTCCATGAACATTGTCTCATTATGCTGCAGGTTTAATTCAGCAAATTGAATCCAGTATACAGAATCCAGTGTTATTTTTATTCATTTTTATTCAGTTTTTGACTTTTGTTGACTGTATTGATTTATTGATTGACTGTTATTTTGCATATATTAATTTGTTATGCCACAAGCTGTGCATTTCTACTGCTTTTTTTTTTTTGTGAAGGGTAATTGAAGTGATCCACATTAACACTGAGAAATGCTTCTAACTTTGTTTAAACGACCGCAACATCACTTTACTCATTATTCACGGTCTTTTACTGACTTTTCCCACCATTTTGCGGGGTCTTCACTTTCCTCAGCAAATTACAGTGTTTATGTGTGCCTCATGTCACACTATTTAAGCTGTGAACACAGCATTTAGTAGTCCTTTTTATCTCATTCACTGCACGGCTAAGTTGCTTCTTCACAGGAAAAGCCCCGTGTGCTGACCTCTCCTTCCCCTTACACTCATATCTGAAATTAATTAGCGGTTGAGGCGCTGTTATCTCGCCTCTCTGTTTACAGCTTAATTGACTAATTATGAAATCACCGAAGTTGCAGTGAAACACTGGTGGGTTTTAGTTCGGCTCGTTTTTTAAACGTGCTCTAAGGAAAGCGACTTGCGAGAATGGACACTGGGTAATTAAAGGCTTATTTTCACACCGTGCGGATAGATTTCCTACTGTTCTGAACTATTGAAAACATACGGGGGCTCTGACCTGATACTGAACTTTCTCAGATTACTGTCAGTGCAAAGTGACCCGGCACAAAATGAGAGCAGTTAACCTTCCTGTCAGGCTCAGATGCAAACACACTAAACAAAGTGATGCAAATGAATCCATTGCGCCTCAGGACAAGGTCACACTTTGCACACATGTGGATTAAAAATATGGTGGGTATGCATAAAGAAATCTTCCTTTTATCGACAGTTTTGAAGGGTTATTTGAAGCTTCACATGAAACGCTATTGTCTGACTTTTATTGATATTATTTCACGCATGGATCATTTCCAGTGACCACTGAATTAATCTGAATATATTAAATCAATCTCTAGTGCCGAATTAATGCTTTTCCTCTAGGCTATGAGTTTATATTGGCTATGTTTACTGTTCCTTTCCAGTAGTATCCTTGATTATGTGATCATATGGCTATTCAGTTTACCACAGCCTAAGTGGGTGTTAATATAGAGTTACCTGGAGAAGAAGAGAGTGATCCATTAGCATTCCAGTTGTTCTCATTGGCATTTGGTGGGTTAACGTGTGCACACTCCATATATACGGTCTGGATGGTGCAGTCATTCCTTCAAGGACACTCAGTTCTGGAAGCATGTTGTCATGTGACAATAACTAGAGCTACTGTAGACCACAGTGATTAGAACTTCTTGCAACCAGTGTTATTTTTATCTAGTGTTAAATGAAAAAAAATGTAATGTAACTTGTTATTATTATTTTATTATTATTATTATTATTATTATTATTATTGTTATTTATTTATTTTTTGTGAAAGCTATGACACACTACCACTGAAAAAGATTAAGAAAGTTTATTATTTTTTCTGAATAAATTCTTAATTTAGCAAGAAGGATTATTATTCTTATGTATTATTATTATTATTATTATTATTATTATTAATATTAATAATAATAATAATAATAATAATAATTTATTTTTATTTTTATTTTAATTTTTTTTAGGAAGGATTCATTAAATTGATCAAAAGTGACAGTAATGACAATGTTACAAAAGATTTTTATTTCAAATAAACACTGTTCTTTTGAACTTTTTTATTCATCAAAGAAGCCTGAAAAAAAAAAGTATTACATTTTACATAAAATAATTAATCAATTTTTAACATTGAGAATAATGAAAATCATTTTTAATCATTGAGCACCATTAATAATTGATTAATAATGAATCATTTGTGAAGGATTGTTTGACACTGAAAACTGGAGTAATGACGTTGAAAATTCAGCTTTGCATCACAGGAATAAATTACATTTTTAAATATATTGAAATAGAGAATAATTCTTTTAAATTTCAATAATATCTCAATTGTGTAATAATATATTTTTTTCTGTTTTTACTGTGTTTTTGATAAATGCAGATTTTAAACTACACACTAAACTACATTTTAAAAATATTATAAATGAAATTACAGACTTGCATAAATAATATAAATAAAATCTATCTAAATTAAATTAAATTAAATTAAATGTTAAAAGTCAAAACCATGTTTAGCTTTAAAATGGTAACTTTCCTGAGCAATTGGAACCAGTCATATTTTCTTAAATCATCAAAGGTCACAACAACTTTATTTCAGTTGATCCTTCTCCCCACCCTCTTCCACCAGCGAAAGGCCATTTAGTCAGAATATTATCACACTCAGAGCTGCTTGTTTGTAAAAACTATAACAGAAGACCATGTGTTAAAGAAGTGAAGGATATGGAATGAAGAAAATGGGCATCCAGATGATAAAGTGTGGCAGGAAAGTAGGATGAAAATGATTTGTGCAGAAATCTTTTACAACCCTCACATTGTCCTCTAAAGGATGACTTTTCCAAGCTCGGGGATGACATGGCTAGAATGTTAAATAAGCTTGGAGGAGTTTCACATTGTCACACTGTGTCACTGGAGCATCTGGATGAAGTTAATCTCGAGGGCCATTTGAACAGCATTAGCCTGGTGAACCCTCCAAGCATAGTGACTTTCCTTCCCAGTTATTTTGCCAATATAGCTTCCATTCCAACATAATCAGTAGGTTTTTAAATCAGAACATTTCAATTTTTTCCCCTTTTATTTTATTTTATTTTATTTTATTTTATTTTATTTTATTTTATTTTTGGATTACTTAGGCATGGCATCAAGTGGAGTGGACTTTTGTCTAATTCCTTGTGGCTTTTTTTCCTCCTCTTTTCCCCCCAACAACTGATTCTTAGCTTCCCAAGCGTCGATAAGAATAATCCAAATGTACTGTTAACTGAATATTCAGTTTTTATCTGGCGGAGTGTCAGTACGTGCTCATTGATTCATCCCCACTGGCAGAGTGCAAGCAAAACGAGCTTTAATGCCTGTTTAAATAAAACATCCCAAATAACGTATGTTAAATCTGGACATTATCTGGCTTTTTTTTGGGTGACATGCACGGTGTCAGGCTGTTTGCAAAGGATGAATGGCAGGCAGTGTGTGTATATGTGTATTTGCGTGCATCGTCGCTGATGGGGTTGGCTGTCAGACTGTTTATGCAGAAGGAAGCTGATGGTAATTTATCTGCATCACTCTGTTGCATCTAAACAGCATGCAATATTTGACTGCTATCAGCATCTGTTACATGCATCTCTCTACAGGCAGGTGTATAGATGAACGCTAGAAATGAAAATACTTTACAATAGTTGTTTTTGAATTTGGAAAGATGGTTTCCTGTTGCAGCACTCATAAAATACTTGCAGCACTCATACTTATTTAAAATGTATATGTGGATATATAACACATAATTCATATTTATGTATATTTATTTATTTGTTTTTACAAAATCTGTATGCATGTGTAATTGTAACGTTATTATTTTTTACAATTACTATTTTGATGATCGGAGATCAGCGTTAGTACAAAGTAGTGGTTTTAGTGCGTAATATAAACTGCGTTCTTATAGTTGCCGTGTTATGAGCGTTAATTATCTTTAATGGTGACTTTATAGTTGGAACAGCTCTCTTGATAATTGCAACATCTCTCCATTAGAGCAATTAGTGCACTGTCTTAACTTTAACAAGAGTGGAGCACAGCAAATTATCAGTGCTGTTATGAGGTGCGCGTGTCCTTCTAAACAGTGTGTTCCTAAACGTGGATGCCTGGGAGCAGTAATGAGACAGCAGCTTCTCATAACATAACTAGTGCTGGCAGAAACGGCAACAATTTAGAAACTCAGCGTGCCTGCAGATGGCCAGGCATCCAGCGAGAGCCAGGAGTATGTCCACATGCTGCAAAAACGGTATGTGTCTGCAAAATCTGTAATCTGTTCTGGAACAGCACCTCATATTTCTTTTGTTTGCAAAATATTGATGGGTACATCAGGGTAAAGAATCTCACACAGTGTACTGCATGTTTAAGCAGTGTTGAAGGTTAAATTCAGATTAGACAATCGACAGTATTTCTAGCATAACGTTGATTATATTATTAACTCAGTTCCCAGTTTATTGTAAAACACTTCCTAATGTGGCAATGCAAAAAAATACTATATATTTGTGACCCTGGACCACAAAAGCAGTCATAAGGATCAGTTTTTTTTTAAATTGAGAATTATACATTATCTGAAAGCTGAATAAATAAGTTTCAATTGATAAATGGTTTGTTAGGATAGGAAAATATTTGGCTGAGATACAACTAATCTGATATATTTACAGTAGGAAATTTACAAAATATCCTCATGGACCATGATCTTTACTTAATAACCTAATGATTTTTGGCCTACAAGAAAATTTGATAATTGTGACCCATAAAGTGAATTTTTTCATCACTTGCTCACCAATAGATCCTCTGCAGTGAATGGGTGCCGTCAGAGTGAGAGTCTAAACAGCTGATAAATACATCACAAAAATCCACAAGTAATCCATACAAGTAAAAAGCGGCATGTTTGTAAGAAACAAATCCATCATTGAGGTGTTTTAACTTTAAACTGCTGCTTTTGGACAAAATCCATAAAGTCCATAATCCATAATAACACTTCCTCTATTGAAAAAGTCCATCCACTGTTGTTCTCTCACATGAAAATCCACCAACCAGGGTTCCCGCGGGTCCTTAAAAAGTCTTAAATTTAGTTTATCAAATTTAAGGTCATAAAAAGTCTTAAATTGTACAAGAAAGTCTTAATTATGATTAAGAGGTCTTAAATTTTAGGCAGGGGAAGACCAGAATTGCGATACAGCTTAGTGTCACGATTAAACTTCAAAAGGCTATGATTTCGTTAAATAAACATGAGCGCTGCGCGTTCAAAGTCCGGTGCTGAGCTGCTTTGTGTACTGTGGTTACCGGGGAAACACATGTCTGCAGTTCCGAATGCGCCATCTGCTGGCAGAGATTGAATGTGCATTTTCAATAAGCCTGTTGTTTTGAGTAGGGTATTCTTACAGTACAGGAGGCTGTAGTTTCAGAACCGCATTTTTAGGACCCTGTAATTTTTTTTAAATTATTTATTTTTATTTTATTTTATTGTATTTATTTATTTGTATTATGTATGCATTAACAGCTCATACTTTTTATAGCAGTAGCTATTCAATTCTGTATATTATTATTTTTAAGGAAATACTGAATTTAGTTGTTTAATTGTATACACTTAATTATTGTCCTAACCAACTCCTAATCCTAAACTTCAGCCTGAAATATTTAGCCTAATTTATTTCAATATATTCTAGACTTCAGTTCATTAGCTGCTGCGCTTCATGTCTGATGTGTGACCCACTTAACAAAGTGAAGTAAACAGTAAAACAATTGCTGTACAAATTAGTGTGTTTATTAGTACTTTAATAAATTTAAAATAATTTGAATACAAATACTAATTTACAACATCCAGCAGCACAATGAACTGTTTTGGACAGTTTAATGGGCTAAATGGAGATTGTTGACACCCCTTTGAACACTCAAGTTTATGTCAGCTTTTACATTAAAAATAAGATGGAAAGATTAAAAAAAAAAAAAAAATAGTTTCAATGGATCTAGTCTTTGCGTCTGTTTGATATTTCTTTGTTGAAATGGAATTGCTAGATGGCGCTGTCTCAAAAAATAGGGTCCCAGAAATGTGGTTTTGCAGGAACATAGTATTGAGGTTGTTTTTGTTCAGACCAAAGCGAAAAGTGACCCATGTTTTTACCCTGCAAACATGCAGAGCTGTAAATGTGAACTGGTGGATCAGTTAGAAGATAATTCATCATAAAAATCTAAACACTAACATGTATTTGTATGTTTTTTAAATTAATATAATAATTTATTGATAATAATTGTTTCAATTAATAAAAGGAATACTTTTTTCTATTTACTTAAAAATTGACACTTTAAAGAAATGTGAAATGTATCACTTTATAAAACCTTTTGTTTTTGTGAAAAATCTGAACTGTAAATCGTTTTTTACAGTAGTTTACAGTCATTTTACAGTTTAATATTTAACCATAGACATTGCCTTACCCTGCTCATATGGTATTAATTTTATTTGTGCAGGTCTTAAAAAAGGTCTTAAAAAGTCTTAAATTTAAGCTTAAAAATCCTGCAGCAACCCTGACCAACATATTTGTTTAGAGCTGTTTTCACTTGTAAAAACTTGTGCTTGATCTGTGCATATGATCTGATTTTTTTTTTTTTCTCCCCACTGGAGAAAGAAATATTATGGATAGAGGACTCATTTTAGTTGGAAGTTTGAAGTTAAAAAACAACTTAGTGATGGTTTTGTTTGTTTCAAACAACAGCCTTTCATTTTGGAAGACATTAACTGATGGACTGGAGTGGTGTGGATTTTTGTGATTTGAGAATTCTCATTCTGACGGCACCCATTCACTGGAGAGGATCCATTGGTGAGCTGGTGATGTAATGCTACATTTCTCCAAATCTGTTTTGATGAAGAACAAACTCATCTACATCACAAATAGCCTTGGGGTGAGTACATTTTGAGCAAAAATGTAACTTTTAGGTGAACTGTTCCTTTAATAGCTTGCAAACATGCATTTTTTCCCCCCAATAAGTCCATAATTTCCTATAACAGACACAAGCAAAACATAGGAAAAAGACTATTTACATGCAGTAAATGACAAATTGCTGCAGTTCATCTGCCTAGAAGTTTTAAAACTAAACTGATTAGTTTTTTTATAGCTCCTTTGAAGGAAGCATTCACACAGGTGCTATAACAAAAATAAAAGCTTCTGCTTTAAAAGCCTGAACGTACATGGCCTTGTTTACTTCCATTGTAAATGCAGTGTAAAAGAAACAGATGAATGGAACTTGTCAATGTTATTTTCTGTGGTAATCAACATTATGACACAAATGCTGATGATAAAGCTTAGCTTAACCCAGATCTTTCCTTGAAAGCTGAAGGATCTTGCCACAGGCTGTAGAATGTGGCAGTGAGGTAAGAAATATCAAACTGGGTTTCCTCTATGTGTGAGACGTGCCCGCTCCTAGTACTTGCTACTTCCTGCAGGATGACACCTCTTTATCTTTCTCAACTCTCAAGTATTGCCAAGGGTTTTTTTTCCATGCCAGTTTTTAATACTTCCTTTTTGCACCTCAAAGGGAAACATCAGAATCACAGTCAAACTCAACTGTCAGTTCACTATGGCATTGAAAAACAACATACAAGTTTCTAAAGCCGTTTTTGTAATGTCTATATTGCACTGCATTACAGTAAAAACTTCAATATTGTGAAATAGTATTAGAATTTAAAATAACTGTTTTCTATTTTAATACCTTGTAAAATGCAATTTATTCCTGTGATGCAAAGATGGATTTTCAGCATCATTACTTCAGTCATCAGTGTCACATGATCCTTCAGAAATCATTTTAACATGCTGAGTTAATGATTAAGAAACAGTCATTATGTGATACATTTTTTCAAGATTCTTTGATTAATAGAAAGTTAAAAAAAAAAAAAAACGTTATCCAAAGAAAAAAAAAGTTACCATAGTCTTTACTGTATTAAAAGTCTTAATTTCTTTTGAAAATGCATGCAGTAAAAATAAAGCATTCTAGCTGCAGACTTTTTTTCTGCATGCACTGCAGTTGAAATGAGAAGAGAAATAAATTGGAAGGGAAATAAACGACTGATGGGAACGTTTCCCCCCAATAAACCTGTAGCTGGCACATGGCAAACAGAAATCCTACTGTTTTCCAAACTGCTGCTGCTGGTTTGCCATGGTTGAATGCTAATCTCAAATCTTTTTCTGCCTATTTGTCAGGCAAGTGTTTTCCCCTCGCTATACTGTGTGTTTCACAGACTGTGCTGCATGAGACACCTTATTAGATACTGTGGACTCTTAGAATCACAGGCCTGAGGTCAGTTCTGTCAAATGCTTTTATAATTCAGATTTGGCTCTGAGTGAATGAGAATTTCATAATCCTCTGGCTGAACTTAAGTGAGTACCAGATATCACAATTTTCAGTTATCAGTATTATGAGCAAAGCAATGCATTTTTAGGCAGGGAATACAGACAAATTTAGGATGAAAGGGTTTGGGCTGATATGGAGAGGGTCAGTCGTTGTTTTTGTAGGTATAATAGGCAGTACTTAGCTGGACGGAATGCAATAGGTGCAACAGGCAAAACATTTTCACTCTCCTTTTATGTAAAAACAAACAAACAAAAAAAAAGTGTTGCAGGTAAAGTGGACCATGCAGTTTACCAAAATTTGACCCCCTTTTTGGACGTAACCCAATGGGATCCCAACAGAAAAGTTGTAAAAATAAATAAATAGTGTTGCGGGTAAAATAGACCATGCGATTTGCCAAAATTCAACACATTCATGAAAAACAATCTATGAAAAATACTTACACTAAACTAAAAATAATAAAATAAAATAAAATAATACAAATTCCAAAAGTCAATTTATTTCATATTTTAGAGATTTTCCACTTTTTTTTTTTTTTTCCCCTAAAGTGTTGATTTTTGGCAAATTGGATGAAACTGAAACTTTGTAAAAATCAATCAATCAATCAATCAATCAATCAATCAGTCAGTCATGTTGTAGGTAAAATAGACCATGCAATTTGCCAAAATTTATTTAATCTTTTAGAGGCTTCCGCTCCATTTTTTTTACCCCCAAAGTGTTGATTTTTGGCAAATTGAATGTAAACCAGTGGGATCCCGAAATAAATAAATTGTACACACATTCTAAAACACAACTATATGTCCAAGCTTTGCATGCATATTCAATGGCCTAAATGAGAAATATTTAAATAATTTCTTTTTAAGATTTATTTTTTGGCATTTCTGCCTTTATTAAGACAGGACAGATCAAAAGTGACAGGAAGCGAAGTGGAATAGAGAGAGATGGGGGCAGGATCGGGAAAGGTCCTCGAGATGGGATTCGAACACGGGACACCTGGAGCGCAATGGTGCTGTATATCAGCGCCGACTTACATAATTTCAAGATGAAATAATATAGTTAGACCAGTGTTTCAATCAGTTTAAAATCAAATGTGGGTCAAACCGACCCCAACACAACAGGAGTTAATCTGAACCAGCTTCACTAGCATGGAAGTTAGCATTAGCTTGTTTAGACTTACCACAGTTCAGTTTAGAATTCCAAAATTTAGCCATTTAGTCATCAGAGACTATTTAGAGAATGATGGCTGACTGTGATGCGAACTCACATTTGTTCTGATAAATTTGTCACACTGTTCGTCTTTATGAGGATATTTACCAGAAGGTTCAATTTTCTCAAAGTAGAAGACTTCATGCCAGCTCACACAGCAGTGCACAGCAATAATCTAGAAATTTAGCATTCAATTTAGCCTAAGAGACTGACAGGCAAGCTAATGCTAAAGAAGAAGAGAAATCTTGCAACTAGAACCCAACATTTCTGTAAAAAGATACAGTCCAAATGAAAAGCCTCATCCAGTGTGTGTCCAGCCCTTCTTCTCAGGGAACTAAAAGTCTGTAATGCATTCAGGGCTGAAGTTAGCAATGCTGTTTCTATCAGTGATGTGCTAATCATGACCTGTGGTGATTGGCTAGTTCAGAGTAGTCCTGCTATCTTCCTGCCTTAAGCTCTGTGCTAATCAGAGATTTGTACCGCATGTGTAGTTCTATGCAACTAGTGGAGAAGAATTTCAAATTTTACAAAACGAAAGAAGCCTGAAAGGAAAACAAGGCGATAAGGCCACACTCCCAGAGTAACTCCAGCAGCATCGTCCCACTGACAGACATGAAAAGCAGACTTTAGATAACTAGTTTTGTTAAAATATTTAAATCAACTTTACACATTGCCAGCATTTTCACTGTTGCTCAGTGTGTCCCTCTGCACCTAAAGAACGCCGTCAATGGTTTGTCTCTTTTTCCAGTTTACTTCCGGCTTTTTTGCTTCACCATCACCACATAGTGAGAGAGTAATTGTATTATTTATTAATATTTTTTTCAGCTGCTGTATGTTCAGTTTACAAGTCTATGTTAGATATATTTATTTAGATTTATGTTAGATTAGCAAAATTAGTTTAATTATTTTATATGATATTATCTAAATAGTATGATTTTCTAGAAAACATATACAAAGCCTTTTATAAACTTTTTAATTTGTTTGTTTGTTTGTTTTTCCCATCAAGCTGTTTTTTGAAAATGTTACATATCCAAATTTTTGTCAGATGACGATTTGGGATATGGTTAGCTTCAGGTTTTGTACTGCTAAATATTATATTATAATATTTGATTTTAAAATTCATCTTTATATGACAGTTCAATCTATATTATATTATATTATATTATATTATATTATCCATTCTACAAACCACTTGTCCTAATAAATAAACGAATAAATAAATAAATAGCCTTCATATTTATTTATTATATAGAATTAAAATGTGTCTTTACAGGATAGTTTGATCTATATTATATTATATTATATTATATTATATTGTATTATTATGTATTTGCCAAAACACTTGTCTTTATAAATAAAAAAAAATAATAAAAAAATAGGCCAGCAAATATTAATATATTTATATAAAATTATATATATATATATATATATATATATATATATATAATATAATATAATATAATATAATATAATATTATATGATGTATATTGCCTGTATTATATGCCATTGAAATATGTATTATTTATTATATTATGTTATATTATATTACACTATTTTCATACTCTTTGGTATGAAGTATCTGGCATGACTTAAATCTTTTCTGGCCTGATTGCCACTGTCTTCACTGAATGTTTTATGGTGCCGCTGACAGTGTCAGGCCCTCCTGAGAACTGAAATGGCTTTTTTTTTACACTAGTGCCCATATACACTATGGACTTTTAATGATGTAATTATAAGCAAAACATCATCAGCCTGCTGATGCAGGGATAAAGACTCTTTGACCGCTTTGTCCCTTTTGGTGTAACGCTGGCTGCTTTTGCACATACATAGTTAACACGACTGCGAAGGATGTTCAAGAACGTTTCACTTTGATTGCCTCTGGGTTTCTCTCGTGTACTCGCACAATAATAGTATTAGCTCTTCTTTTTCCATTAGGATAATCACTGTGCTTAGCTTCTCGTTCACAATGCCGTTCTCTTGAGGGGATTGCAGAGGTTTCGGTTGTTACGTTAATGTTGTAATTACATTGGGAGGAATTTGGTTGATTGCTGTCATAAAGACATTGTTTGCCTCAAACCACAAGCCTAAAGACAGTTTACATTAAATAGTCTGTAATAATAATGAAAGGGTGGGCTGTTTTTAGGCACAAAGGGAAGGAAGCAGCTCAAGCTCTCACTAACTTTGCCATACACCGTAACTTAAAATACTTAAAACTAAAGCTCATAAGAAACCAAATTCTAATGACTGTTTTATTAATGTTTTTACATCTGCTAAGTTTTTAATACTATAAACTATATATGCTGCTTCCTATAAAGGCTTTATCAGCAGATACCAGACATCTTCATGTGTGTACAGGTTATATGTTAGAGGACAGATTTGTGTTTTCTGCCGTGTTTGTTGCTCTTGTAGGCAGGCACAGGTTGTGCTAGATAGTTGCTCAATATCAAGCCCCGATCTTGTTTATTTAGTATGCTGTCAGAGATAGTATGAGGATTGATAGTATGAGGATGAGGTTTGGTTGGCAGGGGTTGTGCTTAACACCAGCTTCTATAGCTGCTGTTAAATTATCCAGCATATTTCTCTCACTCCTAGCTTTTCAAATGAGCTATAATGCCTTTTGAAGCACCCATCAAAATAAGTATTATCTTCTTTGTAAGCTTGAATCTTTTTGGCCTGAAAAGGCCTACATGTGAGTGCATCTCTCTATGCATTCATTACACATCCACACATTACTAGAGCTGTCAGCTTAATGCATTCATTTGGTGCATTAAATAATGGTATTTAAAAAAGAAAATTAAATTAACTAAATTAATCATACCCCCTGACTTTAAATCTACATTAAAATATATATATATAGATATTAAATAAATATTAATCATTTTAATCTACCTTAAAATATTGTTATTAAAAATATATAAATAAATAAATAAACAAATAAATAAATACAAGCAATTTAATACTTTATTGAAATATTATTGCAAATGATGTGGTTTCTTGTAGATATATATACTGACTTTATTCATGTTTTTGTTGATTTTGTTATTTGTTATAAATTACATATTTTTAATATTTGTTATTGTGGTTTGGGGGTTAATTATCGAGGCATATGTTTACCCATATTAAATTATGTGCATTTGAAAAAAATTCAGTTCAATTCAGGTTCAAGTTCACTTCTTATTAAATGTCAGATAAAGCTGCTTATAAAAGTACACTAAAGGCGGATTAAAATTCTATGAGTTACTAATAAAAAATTAGCTTAACAAGAAATCTGTAGTTGGCTGCAGAAAACATTTTTCACTTAGTGAATGAACAAATTCCATCTGGGAAACAAAGTGATATTACTAAAAAAATGTTTTTAAAAAGTGATTAATAAATAAATATATTCATTAATTTTAGTCAAAAATGTTATTTTACATCACCGAATCAATCTTAATACATTAGATCACAAAAGCATGAGACTCCTTTTTTCAGCATAGAACATTTATTTATACATAATACATTTATTATGTGTTTATATATTTGTTTTTATTGAATTTTTCTTAACAATTAATTTATTTACTTGTTGGTCCAGGATCATATCATATTTGATCAAATCAAAAATTAGCTTAATAAGAAATGTAGCTGCCTTGACAGTAATTAAAGGGCTGAACAAGACATTTTGCACTTCCTGAATAAACAAATTCCAATTTAAATAATATCAAACAAAGTAATATTACTGAAAAAAGTTACAATGCCATTAACTGTCAATCTAAATTCATACAATTTAATCAAAAATATTATTTAGTATCACTAAATCAAACTAAATACATTAGATTATAATAAATATATTAGTTCCATGAAATAGGTGCATTTTGCGTCCCTAATAAATAACATAGATTTAATATAACAGCATATAAATGTGCAATACTATGTATGCTTTCATCAATATTACATTAAAAAAAATTAAATTAAATATTATTTTAAATAATTTAAATAGCTTTTATTCTGGTAAGGGTAAGGATTTTGGCCTGCCCCTCACTATGATTTTCTTTTTCATTTGCAAAATGAAGGAAAAATTATATAAAAATCACATTTGCATATTATTCTAAATACAGTCTCATTGTTAAGCAATGTTTTTGGCATTAATATGCTTTTTTTTGTCTATAAAATATAAATTATTTTAATGGTGTCCCCTGATTTCATTTCAGCCCTGTTACCCTCATCAAAAAACCCTTGTAAAACAATGTACATTCAAGCGATATCATTTCTAGGAGGCTACATCATCTCTTAACCAGGAGTGTAAGCATGTTTTTCTCACTCCTTTATAATGTTCTATTTTTAATCATTTATGAGGCTTGACTGAGGGGGGAAAAAAACATGAGGTAGAAAAATAGTCATAAAATAATAAATTACATAAGGTCTCTTCATTTCATAAATATTAAAAAAATATATTGATTAAACCTATTTTATTTTTCACTTTTTCCAAGTAGAAAAGGCACCAATTTCATGGAATGACCCATTAATTCTTTTAATTAGATGTTAGTTAGTAGTTAGTTAGTTCACACCAGAATTAAAATTTCCTGATAATTTACTCACCCCTATGTCATCCAAGATCTTCATGTCTTTCTTTCTTTAGTCAAAAATAAATTAACGTTTTTGAGGAAAACATTCCAGGATTTTTTTCCATATAGACGTTTTCCTAAACGCGGACGTCACGTCTGACTTTTAACCTGAAGAATACTTTGCATTTCCGGTGCCCAGTGTTTCTAGTCAAATTATCTTATATTCCGAGTTGATAATCTAATGTTAAACTTTTTTAAATGTTTTTAAAAAGTACACGGCTCCATAGTGGCATCACTTTGCAATATCGCAATGACTGTCATTTGTCAGTGCCTCACTCCTCAAAGTTTAATGAGTGTGTAGATTAGACAAGGCTGCCGGCATTATCTACATTAAAAACAGATGGGTGCTTTTTGAATGGGTTTCTATGGAGACTGGAACAGAAGAGCATCCAATCGTAAGTTAGAATTCGTAATGGCGACGCTCATCGTTTACTCAGGAAAAAGGTCTATAGTGAAATCCAGTTGGGATCAGTGGGTCCGAATTGAAGTTCCAGTGCAGCTTCAAAGGGCTCTACATGATCCCAGCAGAGGAATAAAGGTTTTACCTAGCATGTTATCATGTAAGAATGGTCATGCTTGAGGTAGGCAGAAGTACAGACCCAGTGATTACAAAGCAAACGTGCAAAGAAAGTCCAACTGCCTTTACAAAAAAAGGTAAAACGTTTCAATGTTGGACGATTTTGAAGTTGGAAGAGAAAATTAGAGAGTTTAGATGAGTTTTTCACCCTACCCTACCTTTTTGAACCAGAGTATACGGATGAAGAACTAACCACGCGTGACCTTTCCAACGTGATTATGTAATGCGTGAAGTCATAGACACACATCACAGAGCTAATCCAAGCTGAGCATTTGTGGTTAAAGGTACAGTATGTATTTTTTTTTTTTTTAGAAAATGACTGATCATTTCACTAGACAAGACCTTTATTTCTAGCCTGATTGTGTATAGCCCTTTGAAGCTGCATTGAAACTGCAATTTAGAGCTTTAACTTATTGATCCCCATTGAAGTCCACTGGAGAAAAATCCTTAAATGTTTTCCTCAAAAACTTTAATTTCATTTCAACTGAAGAAAGAAAGACATAAACATCTTGGATGGCATGGAGTGAATTATCTGGAGATTTTAATTCAGGAGTAAACTAATCCTTTAACAATTAATTTTAGTGCCCATTGGTCCAGAAATCACTGTCATACAACACATAGATTTTTTTCAGTGGGGAAATGCTTTTCCAAAACACAGGACATCATCACTTTGAGTGAACGTGCTGGTATTGCCGTCGTTAAGTTTGCTGTAGCAGAGGGGCGTTTGGGTTCTTTCCTATTAAGAAATATCATGTTTTAAAAACCC
This sequence comes from Labeo catla, assembly GCA_012976165.1. Classification (NCBI taxonomy): domain Eukaryota; kingdom Metazoa; phylum Chordata; class Actinopteri; order Cypriniformes; family Cyprinidae; genus Labeo; species Labeo catla. The sequence continues at coordinate 1,642,766 of VONZ01000087.1, forward strand.
TTCGGGCATTCTCTGGGGTTACTGTCAACAGTCCCCAAGCTGTGCTGAGAATTCCAAGGTCAGAGGCAGAGCCGTGTTCTCCGGGGAGTCATTACTGCAGCCTGTCGGCTGTGGGGGCAAGATGAATGGAGCTGCGCTCAGTGTACTCAGCCTCGCCTTCATCACCGCCACATCAAGGCCTCCTCTATCAGCGCTCATCTGTGTCTCTCAACACATATCTCTCTGCTCTCCAAACTCCCCCTCCCACCGTTTACCTCACCATGCCATGCGCTGCGTTCCCATTTCAGCACCTGTTTTGGTTCCGCATGTGCAATCTTTAAAGCGTTTTCGGGTTTGTTCCTTTGTTTTTTTGAGACCGAGGCTGTTCCTATTTCATTTTCGAGGAAATATACGGTGATAAAATGAGATAAATCTACTCACCGTCACCTGCAGCCAAATGTTTTGCATCCTTGACTTTTCTGCAGGGAATAGCATCAAATATGCACAAGTAAAAGCGTTGGAGGGAGAGAGCGAAAGGGAAAAGAAAGTCTTTAAGTGAGCTGTTACATATCTTTGAGGTGTGAAGTGAGTGTTTCTTTTGAAAGCCACCCCCATGTTCTTCTTCATCCTTGAAAAGGGGAGGGATACGGAGAAAAACAGACACGAGGTGAGCACGAACGGCTGCCCCTTTTGAACAGGACACTTGCTTGACAGGTTTGAGTGGGCGAACGGGAAGGTTAGACAATTCTTTTCACTATTTTCAGCCCTGGAGAACTGATTTACCTTTCTCGCATCTGTACTGACACTTTTTTTTGAGTGCTTAGTGTCATAAAGGGCCTTTTTACATGACTGCATTTCTGCTTTTGAAAACAGCAGGTACCTCACATTGTAAAAGACTACAGAAACGAAAGGTTGAAACACAAGGTGAAAGTTGGCGTGTTTGTTGGCAAACTTTGTATTTTCAAAGTTTTATGACTTGAAAAGCTTCATCTTAAATAAGATTAAAATGACTTTGTTTTAATTTATCATTGTGCACGGAGCAAAAGAGTGGTCATGTTCTCATATGGCATTTTACATTCATTAATATTTGTTTAAAATAAGTTTAATATGTAGGTTTGTAGTGACATTTTTTAAATTAAATAATGTAAATTTTTTTAATTAAATCATTTAATTTTAATTTTTTATTTATACAACAGTAGCATTGTGCTATTATGTTTGTTATGTTTGGCAGTAAAGGCTATTATAATGTTACAAAAAAATTTAAAAAATGTTTTTAAAAACTTTAAAAATAATTAAAAATTGTTCTGTTTAATTTTATATTCATCAAAGAATCCTGAATTAAAAAAATAAAAAAGTAGCATAGGTTATATGAAAATATTACGCAACAATATTGTTTTTAAAATTGATAATAATCAGAAATGTTTCTTGTGCAGCAAATCAGCATATTAGAATAATTTCTGAACGATCATGTGACACTGAAGACTGGAGTAATGATGCTGAAAATTCAGCTTTGCATCACAGGAATAAATTATATTTTAAAATATATTCAAATATGATTTTTTATTAAATCATATTGTAATAATAATATTTCACAACATGTTTGTTTTACTATATTTTTGATCGAATAAATGCAGTCTTGGTAGGCATAAGAGACTTTCAAATCTTAAATAAAATATTACTCAAACTTTTAAATGGAAGTAAATGCCAATTTTAATGTTCAACATTATGTTCAAAATCCCAGGAAATAATAGGGATATGATTTTTGGAAAAGGCCTTTTTTTTTAAGGCATTTTAACTTTAAACTGATATCCATTGTGTTCATCTATATTTCATTATAGCAGGTTTATAGAAGAGGGTGTTTGTGTTTTGTGAGGGGAATGTGTCCAGTCAGTGTGGTGTCAGTTGCTTTGGAGCAATTGGAGTCAAATGTTCCTCCCATGAATATTATGACAATGGATTGAGGAGCACTGAAGGTAGCAAGTAATGATATCTGAACCAGTAGTCCCCTGCTACCTGGTCAACAACAAAAACATTAGAAAAATCCATTGAATTTTTATATTTTATATCAAACTTTTTGTTTTTCCATTCCATGGGAGAAAACAGCACAAGCTGATTGTGTCAAACTATTTGGCCCTGTTGAACTACAGGGAATAGAATAACAGAAGGTCAAAACCACATCTAAAAGCAGTTTGAGATAATGGCGATGCCTGACTAACAGGACACATTGGGGCCTGCTGTAAATCTGCTGTATTGAGGATTCTGTCAGCGTCAGTCATAAATTGATCCGCACTCCTCACGCACATGCTTTATGAACGAGAAATTGGTCCACTAAATGAGCAAAAGGGAAACGGCTCGTAAATTCAACGAGAGGAGAGTGACCACTCATCCCTTCGAAATGACAAAGGACAAAGGAGCCGCAATAAACTATGATTCAGACAAACAAAAAGCACTTAATGACATACCAGAATACTCCCATGCTGATATAAGTATGTCTCAACCATAGAATCATAAATGACAGCTAATATCTTGTTTACTTTTCTACATTAACTGTTGTATAGGGCTGCCACGATTCCTCGATTTGAACACTCGGTTTAAAAAAAATCCTTGACCGCAATTTGCTTGTGACGAGTATCCAGCAAAATACCAGAAGTGGTGCATTCCACGGACGAGAATCCATGAAACCCATTATCAGACCATTATACAAGGCTGCATTTAAAAATCATAAGCATAATGCTATTGTGAATTCACAAATGCTACGATTTAAATATTTATTATTGCAATGCAGGTTTAATATATGCACTTTAATTATTTATGTACATGTAGGTTACGTATGTGCGTCACGGCGGCTCTTTTCACAGTAAATGCTGCTCCACAAAAAGTGTCATTTACATGTGTGGAGCATCTCAAACTCCATCTCTGCATATTGCTGTGAGTTTGGGTTTATTATAACGTTTATCTGGGAACGCCATTTCATCATTTATAAACCTATGCAAACACAAGATAATACTTCATCATCTTTCTCAATATGCTAACTATTGCAATTTCAAAATTAAAGTTCAAGCCCTTGCTCTGAGTTTGCATGTCCACATAGGCTTATTTTTTTTTATTTTTTTTATATTTTTTTTTCCTGAGCTAGATTGTGTGTGTGTGTGTGTGTGTGTGTGTGTGTGTGTGTGTGTGTGTGTGTGCAGCAGTTGGTTTGGGTTTAATGAATTGAATCCTGTTCTTCAATTGATTAGCAACAGTCGACCTGCGGAACTAAAGCATCAGCAGGACTAGAGTCCATAATCCTCTGTCCTGCACTGCAGTAATTGAGGTATTACACCTACGCAAGAGTGAGAGTGGAGAATAAGATTACTTTTTTATCACTTATGCTGTAGCACCTCCTCACTTGTAAGTGGTTTTAATAAAAGCAGCTGCTAAATCCTTTTGTTACTTTTTTTTTAAGGCAAACCAAGACAGTATGTATAAAAAACATGCTTTATTCCTGATTAGTGAGCCTTTCTGCAAGTTACATGTTACACTGTTATGCAAAAACTGGCAATATTTTGTGTAGAACACAAGTTACTTGATATTAATTTCTCTTTTATTGAGCTATTGTATAAAAGCAATATCACACATAATGTACTGATGATTGTTAATCCAATAACATAAGAAACATTTGTGAGCATGGACCACAATATCAGTCATAAGTAGCATGTGTGTATTTGTGGCAATATCCAAAAATACATTGTATGGGTCAAAATTATTTTTTTTAAGTAAGGATCATGTTCCAAGAAGATATTTAGTAAATTTCCTACCTTAAATATATAAAAACGTATCTTTTGATTAGTAATACGCATTGCTAAGAACTTCATTTGGACAACTTTAAAGGCAATTGTCCCAGTATTTTTTTTTATTTTTTTCCAAATAGTTGTATCTCGGCCAAATATTGTCCTATCCTAACAAACCATACATCTGCTGTTTTCTATTTTCTATTATTGTAATTCTATTCAGCTTTCAGTGTCACATGTTATCAGATGTTATCACATGTTATCATTAATCAGAAAAGTAGCCGGACTTTACCTAAAATGTGTATTCAAGATTATGTTACTAACTACAGTTTTTATCATGTAATTTGTAATCCGAGAAGAAATCTATACTGATGCAGTTGCAGCATGTTATTCTCTGTTCATATTTAAAACTTAATGCAGTTTTTAAACAGTGATGTTTCATGAAGTAGCAAAATGTTTAAGCTAAACTTATCTTGCATTATTTATAATAAATCTTCATGACTTTGCTTTTACAGTTAATAGTTGAGCGCTGACAAATAATTATTACGATACACATGTGGCACTGAGAGCCACACACACACACACACACATCATGCACATAGAAACACTCATAGGCCTCATGGGAAAGCAGCAGAGAATAATGAGAAGACACCTCTGGCAGCTTAATTACTGCACACATCTGTCAGCATCACATATGGAGGAGGTGCCATCGCCCGAGACAAAGTTCCTTTCGGTGCTTCTGATATTAAAGAAAAACACAGGAAAGAGTGTCCCTGCTTGACTTTGAGAAACATTACTTTTTGGTCTTTCTGTGAGCTAAATCAGCTAATTGAGAAGTATTAAAGTGGACAGGGCTGAACTGTGCTTTTTCTTCAAACTTTTCTTTTAAACACTGCTTCTCTTTCTAGGTCTCACTCAATTATCTAAATGCAAACTTTTAAATGATTAATATCGCTTCCACATTATTTTTAGCTTCATTTTTATGCATGAATTTGAAATGTAATTCAAAGACCATTTAAAGTTGAGCTTGCGCATTAAAAGCTACATCCATCTATCTATCCATCTATCTATCTATCTATCTACCTATCTTTTTTTAAACTGAGAAGAAAGAGAATATCTCATTCATTTTTCATTTGTTTCTCCAAGAAAGCAATTAAATGGGCAACAAATGGGGACTTTTACTTAGGTTTTTGTCTTTGTTTTTACTACTGAGAAAAAAGCCCATAATCCCACTGTTAATCTCATTAATTTTCTCAATTAGTTAGTGTCAAGTTAGTTTTGCATAGCCAGACCTTAAGTCTGACAGCAGAAGACGTGATCTCCATAGCAACTTTTACTGCCCAAGGACTGCCCACAGGCCGTCAGATTGACACATAAAGCAACCAATCACAGTTCATTTTGTTCAGCGACATTTTTCTACAACATCAGACGGAAGTGTAAAGCTCCTGGACATGTTTTTAAGGGTTAGTTCACCCAAAAATGAAATTCTGTCATTAAAGGGGTCATTCAGCTAATTGATAAGTATTAAAGTGGACAGGGCTGAACTGTGCTTTTTCTTCAAACTTTTCTTTTAAACACCGCTTCTCTTTCTAGGTCTCACTCAATTATCTAAATGCAAACTTTTAAATGATTAATATCGCTTCCACATCATTTTTAGCTTCATTTTTATGCATGAATTTGAAGTTTGAACGTCCAAATGCAGTTTCAATGCAGCTTCAAAGGGCTCTAAACCCAGCCAAGAAATAAGACTCTTATCTAGTGAAACGATCTGTCATTTTCTAAAAAAAAAATGCCGTGAGGTGGCTGGTATAAACACAAAGGCACAAATCATGGTGAGCGGGAGGAGGTGTTTTGGGTGGGAAGCGTTTGTCGGCAATGAAACAAAGTAAATAATTAAATAAATTAGCACAATAATATTGTGTATCGGCAATCTCACAGGCTGACGATATGAAAATATAGCATATTGCCCAACGCTAGCGTGTCATTTGGGTCAATATAGTTAGGGTATGTCAAAATACTCCCAACTCATTTTCCCCTCCAGCTTCAAAATCGGCCTGCATCGCTGTTTTACCTTTTTTTTTTTTAAAGGGCGTTTGGCCGCCTTTGCATGTTCACTTTGTATCACTGGGGCGGTACTTCTGCAGCGGTGTAGGACGATTTTAAAGTTGGAGGAGAAAATGAGATGAGAGTTTTTCAACATACCCTAACTGTATTGACCCGGATTATATAGAGTACACATGTGCATGGCAGAGCTTGACAAGGTGAGCATTTGCGGTTTAAAGTATATAAATTGAAAAAAAAAAAATTAGAAAATAACTGATTGTTTCACAAGGTAAGACCATTATCTGCATTCTGGCCCTGCATTTTGGGCGTTCAAACTCTGGGGCACCATTGAAGTCTACTATATGGAGATAATTCCTGAAATGTTTTCCTCAAAACATAATTATTTTACGCTTGAAGAAAGAAAGGCATGAACATCTTGCATGACAATGGGGTGAGTACATTATCTGTAAATTTTTGTTCTGGAAGTGAACAACTCCTTTACTTACTCACCCTCATGTTGTTCCAAACCCATAAGAACATTATTCAATAAGTCGTTATTTTTTTTTTTCTTTGTGCACAAAAAGCATTCTTGTAGCTTCATAAAATTACGGTTGCACCACTGATGTCACATGGACTATTTTATCGATGTCCTTCTACCTTTCTGGCCCTTGAACGTAGTAATTATGTTGCTGTCTATGCAGGCTCAGAAAGCTCTTGGGTTTCATCAAAAATATCTTAATTTGTGTTCTGAAGATGAACAAACGTCTTACGGGTTTGGAGCAACATGAGGGGGAGTAATTAATGACAGAATTTTCATTTTTTGGGTAAACTATCTCTTTAAAGAGTCTGTGCCATGAACTTCACGCACATCTCCCTAAAATACTATAGCATTCAACCAATCAGATGACAAGTATGAGCCTCCTGAAGTGTTGCCAATGGTCCATGGGCGTGATGTTTCAGTCTGAGACTAGTGTCAAAATCTTACAGAAGATATAATATATCAGGAGTGCTCAGATGTCAATCAAAAGTCAGAGGTTTCGATATTAACTCATATTTCACATCAAATTCTGTCTAGATCAGTTTATCTGAGCTATGCTGTCCACATTTATTGTATTCGAATCTTTATTTCTTTAAATATCTGAGACAATGCTGGTCAGTGAAACATAACTGTGAGCTCCATTAATTCTCTTGTCCTCTGGGGGATCAGAACATGATGTGGGCTTGTACAAGGTTCTCTTTTATACATTTTGAATACATACTTAAAAACCATAACCCTCGCTGCTCCTACATCAGCCAAGCTCAAAAAAAGATTTAAAACAGTTCATTCAGACAGTCCGCTGATGTGACCTTGCTTTTCGTCTTGTGCCCTTCAGCGCTAACTCATTTAGTTCTGTACAATGGCACCGCTTTAACCACAGGATTATCAAAGAGCGCATGGCGACAAAGGTGACGCAATCCATGCGACATCCTTCAATCTTCATGCATTATGCATGGAACGCTGTCAAATGGCGACCAGTAAAATGCAGAAAATAAAGCGGAAAATACAATAGGTGGTGTTTTATAAGATATATATTCTATTCCACAGAAAATATGAAAGCTTTCTTTTGTTGTACATCTTAAAAAATGAAACTTTGAAGAAATAAAATCAATGCTATTGTCTCACAAATGTGTAAAATAGGACCGTGACCTCCTTCCAACATTTCTCTTTGATACACTACGCCCTTAAGCACTAAGTGCTCCAAATCTGGACAGGTTTACAATGGGGAAGTCTGTGACCAAGGTTAATGTGGATCAGTGATATCCCGTGATTTTCTCACAAAGCGTAGACAGCTGTTAGGGATTTAATCATCTGTCCAAGCGCACACACGTAAAGGCACCACAGCCAAACACAATTCATTTCTTGGACTCCAAACTCCCAATGCAATTATTTCCTGATGCTGACTTCACATAATTTGTGAGAAGATTGTTCTTGCTATCAAGGTAAATATGAAAAACTTATGGGAGTTTATGTGCAATAAGATAACTGCATTTATTTGGTTTGGGGTCAGCTGGATTGGGTTAAGTTAGAAAAATGCAGAGGCATTTTCATTGTATATTTTCATGAGGCTATGCACTAACAAAAACAACATGTGATGTAACCGTTCTACAACAAAAAAGGCACCCAAATTGAATTAAAAGAGTAGTGCATTCAGATGCCTCAAGGAACTGTGGTTGAAGGTTGGGATTTACTTGTTGTTGAATGGCTGTGAAAACTGTTTATGCAAAGCCAACATCAACCTTGACGATTGGCATAACAGGTAAATTTATCCATGGCCGTCCCATAAATATTTCAGTTATTTTCTCAAGGTCCGGAGCAATGCAGTGAAAATTGTCTTATTTATCTACACAAACTGATGCACAAAATGTCCTTACTTTTTTAACCTTTTTATTTTTTCTTTTTCTTTGCCTTTATACTGCTCTTTGATATGGAATCTAAAATGGTCATAAGGACTCTCCACTGTTTTATAGCCTCTGTTAGATGAATCCATGAGTGAAATAATGAATAATGCTTGCAGTTCCTTTCTTTCTCTTATAAAACCAGACCCACTCGTGAGGACAGGTTTGCAGTGGAATCTGTAATTGTTCCAGAGTTATGCTTTCATAACAAGTTATGTTTTTTTTTAATTGTTTTTGGTAACACTTTAGTATAGGGAACAATTCAAACTGTTAACTAGCTACTTATTAGCATGTATATTACTAGCATATTGGCTGTTTATTAGTACTTATAAAGCACATATTCTGCATGACCATATTCTACATCCCAATACCTAAATTTACAACTACCCTACTATTAACAAGCAGCAAATTAGGAGTTTATTGATGCAAAAGTCATAGTTAATGGTTTGTTAATAACAAGAATTGAACCTTAAAATAAAGTGTGACCTTGTTTTCTTCTAAAACAATGAGATGGTAGTTGACAACACACACTGTTGTTTGGGGTCAGAAAGATGTTTTAATGTTTTTGAAAGAACTCTCATATGCTCGTCGAGCCTGCATTTATTTGATCAAAAATATAGTAATATAGTAATATAGTATTTTAAAATGTCCTTCAGAAATCATTCTAATATGCTGATTTAGTGCTGTTATATTTATTATCATAATCTCAATGTTGAAAACAATCATAAAAACAATAATTGTTTTTTTTCTCTTTAGGATTCTTTGATGAGCAGAATTACATGTCTTCACTGTCACTTTTGATAGATTTAATGCATCCTTGCTAAATAAAAAAAAAAATCTTACGGATCCCATAACTTTGAACTTGATATCTCTGACTTGAAACGTTGGTTCTGTCTGAAAAATAAGTCTCTAATAGACACGTAAGTCTCAAAATAGACACATTTGAGTTTATTTGGGTTTAGAAAAGAAACTGAATAATTTGTGATTTTTTTTAGTTTCTTTCTTTTCCGAAAGAGTCACAAATCTAAAAGTGACAGTAATCTATTTTACAATAGGGGTGCACAGTAGGGTACAATGGGGCTAAAGACACACCCTAAGAAAAAATGTGCTTTTCACTGCACCCAAAGTGTATGATTGCAGAAAAATATATACATTTGCATTGAACATTTATGGAGCAACAGATTTTGTGTGAAAATAAATCATACAAGTTGTTAATTTTGTTTAAAAATCTTATAAATGTATGAGGTGGTAAGGGGGCCTTTTGCATGATGTTTTATTAACAAGGTTCGGGAGGAGCACGTCAGATACCTAGCCGAATTAACACAACAGGAGTCCACTCAAGTTAATCAACGCTATTCAAATACAGTTGACTTACCTGTAACCTTTTTGACGGTTTATCAGCATTCCTCCACCACCCCATCTCCTCACTTCTCACTATACCTAGGGGGGCTCTCTGGGTTCGGGCCATTCCCGAGCTTGGAGCCCTTCCCCGGACAGCACGCCGAATATGCATTACTATACTCCGGCTAATTATATGTAAGCTTGTGAACCCACACACGGGATAAAAGGCTGACCAGCATGGGGTAAAAGACACACAGTATTGATAAAAATACTTTTGCTAAAATAATGTTTCGTTGTTGTTGTTGTTTAAATAATTTCCAAGTTATTACTTGTTCAAAACAATCACTTTAGCAAAGTTTGTACTACTTTCTGCTTATGTTGATACATAAAAGAATTAATTTTTATTCAATAAATATACTGTCATTAAAATATGTTAATATAAAACATATATTTTAAAATGTAGAAACTAAATCATTTTAAAATGTAAAGATTCTGACAGCATTGAATAATATCCTATAATAATTAAAAATAGATTTACAGTAGTAACAACAAATTACATTTTACTATATGATATTTTACTCAAAAATTTTAGCGATTCTCATTTGGTACTTAAATCTACAACATTTTTAAAAACACCAAATATTAGATCAAGCAAGCACAGAATCAACTTTGCACTGCTGCTTGTGATCGCGTCAAAGATCAGGTTTTGGAAAGTGCTATGCCATGTTTTTCTGCCATCTAGTGGTTTAGAGGAAAATAATATCAAAGGCGCCTTTTACCCCCGGGTGCCTTTAGCCCCGTTGTACCCTATATGTTGATACCATATTGGTTATTGGCCAGTAGTATATATATATATATATATATATATATATTTTCTTCCCATTTATTGGATAGTGCATTGGACATGCTCATTTTTTCTGCTTTTACTTTTAGATTACCTTTGCTGTTATCCAACACTCAAATGTTAATCTTTAAAAACACTTATAATTTAATCAATGTAGCACTGGCTATTTATAAAAGATAAAGATTGAAAATAACATAAAAATATTGTTTTAAAATTTCTTTAAAATCGCCTCAACTATAACATTTGGGTAGAGTTACAGGCTAATGCATGTTGTTTTTGTTTGTTATAGTCGAATGTGGATCCTGGTTTGTATCAGAAGCTAACTTAAGACGACTTCTTTGGTTGTAGGCCAAAGTTTGAATTAGCTCATATAAAAAGGAGGACTGTTAAGACTCTTTAAACTCTTCTCCAGAGTTAAAAAGATTATTAATTACAGCCTTAAATGTCATCCATTCACTGCCATAATTTCTTGCTTGGTTTCATGGTTCACACTGTTCACTGACTCACCCGGCAGCTTTCAGCTTGCTGTTCGCGAGTCAGAGTCGGAGTCAGGCCCCTTGGGTTCGACCGATAAGGCTGTAGTAGCAGGCTGATAAATGGCACAGGCGCACTGTTGGTCTGTATCTGTTTTGACAGCAGCCTCCCACTTTCTCCAGGCTTTGTGAATGTGTGGAGATTACCACAACATACACCAGTGAATTTTAATCTACCTGTCTCCTGCGCTGCCCTAATGAGAGGCAGGCTCCTGTGTGCATAAGCAGCTCGCCGAACCATGGACACGACAAACTCCAGAAACATCACATAGAATATTAACTGTTTGGGAGAATAGTAGACGATCACACTCGTCTGTGCTCGGAGCAAGTGCAAAAATGTGGCCTTCATATATCAGGAGATCATGAATAATGTGAGTAATATACATAGTCGAACACTTGGTGCTTTTTTATTAATAGCTGAGAGTTGTAGGGTGTTCTGAAACAGGTTTTTTATACTTTTTCTGATTGTCATTACCAGATGGTAACCAGATGTCATTGCCAACTGGTTAGTTTCAGCAGGACTAGCCTCTGTTGGTAACTACACTATTATAGCAAAGAGCAGAAAGGATGTTTTTTTATTTAATGGCATTCATCATACATATAAATAGCTGTCATTATATTATGCTTCACTAGTGCACATGTGTTTTTACGGCTCTTTCTTTAAGGATCTTAACAGATTGTTCCCTGTGTGCTCCAAGAACGATCAATCAAATTTGTGACCAGATTCATGAAAAAAGTTTAAGAAAAAAAAACTATTTTCTTTTTATCATAAGCCTAATTGTATAGGCTCAAATTTAAAGTCACTTAAGAAATTACAAAAAGTAAGATGTATTTTTACACTTCTTGTTTCAAATGTGATTTAATTTTATCATCAGGAGTTTTTCAGTCCTCTTACACAATTCCTTTACCCCTTTGACAGATCAAGTCATTTCTGCTATCTTGTTTACTTAACGTATCTCATTAATAGATACATAAATTAATATTGACATGAAATTGAGTTAAATTTATTATTAAGAAGATAAAATCCAGCCTCAGATTATTAGCTCACCAAAAATGTTTCGGAGTGACAATGAAACAATGGTTGGTCCTGTCACAAATGGCCCATTTGAGGTCTTGTCAGGGGTTAAATTGGGCCAGGGCCCAATAATTTCTAAAATAAGCCCAAAAAAAAAACAAAAAAAAAACGCAACCTGCAACCTGGGATTTGCCCAAAAGCTGCCTATTATAAGTGAACTTGGCAACTTTGATCATGTCACACACAAACAAAACTCTTCACGGCAACCTGTCAAAATAAAAGTTTAACTTTAAGAAATTGTAACAGAAATATATGACTAATGTACAGCAGAATATATGACTCTTACCAGGGGCGTTTCTAGGGTTTGAAAACATCTGGGGCTGGTGACAAAATATCAGGGGCTAGTAGTGGTGGATGGGAGCTCACACCATAATGACGCAAGATTTTGTTAGACACAGGTGGGTGAACCTGGATCCTTCTGGGGGGGGGCATGCCCCCCAGGAGAAAATTGGATATATTTTTAAGTTAAATTCATTAATCTGGTGCACTTTAAGAGTTCAGAAATATGAGCTATAAGTTAACCCATGTTCATTGTGCAAACTGAACAAAGGAAAAAGGTTGATGACCTGACTCACCCATCTTCTGATACTCTGAAAACATTGGATCATGAACTCATCGTGTGAGCAAAGTATTATTGTGCTTTCAATTTTAGTTCATTTGACTGATACTTTGCCAAAGCAGTGGCACAAAACAACATTGTTACACTATGAAAAAATAGTAAATATTGCAAATGGCAAACATATCAAAGTATTATCCAAAAATTTTAACTTTATAAAAAATATTTTGCGCAAATAAAAGAATACATTTAAAAATATATAGTTGCATGCAAAAATAGGGCCCCATTTCTTTATTTTTTCCAAATTCCATTTTTTTTTTTCTAAATTCTGTTTTTTTTTGTTTTGTTTTGTTTTGTTTTGTTTTTTAGTTTATATTTTTCTGGACACCTTTTTAATGGGTAAATGCAATTTTATTAATAAAAAAACATGTCTAATTAATTAAAACAATGAAACTTATACAATTTAACGCCAATTTATCAAAAGTTAAGTTATGTTTACGGCCCTATGAAGTGTTTTATTTTTTCTCCACTTATATTTTTTCATTGTTACCAGATTTGTTTTACCATGTCTATTTATTTAAATGCATAAAACAACTTTTATTTATTTCTACAACAGCCTTCTCTGTTGTGTATTTAAATTTGTCTGGTTATGAAATAAAGGCATAAAATATTAATTTATCTTTTAATTCATGAAAATTACATTTTATTTTTGGCAAATAAAGGGGATGTACTAATACAATTTTAAATATTAAGGAAATATTGTGTAACAAAGTTTTATTCATTTTTCAACAGTAGTAGTAGTAGTATTACGGTAGGTACATACATTCTACTGAATGATAGTAATATATTTCTGCCACAATCTTAACAATACAAGCTAAACCGAACTTTTATTTTGACGGGTTTCCGTGAATACCTTTACATTTCTGTGATTAAAACCTGGTTTACTCAAATGAAACAGTGAACTGCTCACGAAGTACTCTCAGAGCAATTCTGGAGATGTTGTTCTTGCATTTTTTATTGCAGACGCTGAAATCACCGCGAGCATGACGCGCGCTTGTGTGTAGTAAAGGAAACCACGCCTGCGTCTGCACCATTCATTCATAATAAGACACGCAGAACATTCAGGATTCATTTTTAAATGGTATTTTGTGGCATAATATTTACAGATACTAGTCTATGTCGCGATTTGTTTTAAGTGTAATGACCGGCTTTTGATTAATTCATTCAAATTCATTCCGAATTCCTCGGAAAGCATACAGCCATACAAAAACATTCGGGGCTAAAGAAAAATCTTTCGGGGCTCGAGCCCCGAATGATTAGCCCTAACGACGCCCCTGACTCTTACTACTACTACTGATTAAAAAATAAATTAAATTAATGTTTTATGTCATCATCTGAATACCAGAAAAATTAGTATTTTTTTAATCAAGTTTTGATAATTACAATTTAATTAAATCAGATTAATGGGGAAAAATTGAAAAAAAAAAGAAAATTAAAAGATAAAATATATTAAATAAATAAAATAAAAACTGGGGGGAAAAATGAAACAGATTTCATACGGCCCTAATCAGTGGAGTATCTTTGTACATATTCAACAATATAGGCTATATTTTTTACACCTTTCTTGTACTAACTATTTCAAGCTCTTTCAAGCACCCCTCAAAAGCCTGAAACCACAGATCCAGCCCCACATAACAAATCTCAATTTAACCTCTGGGTCTTGTGGTAGAAAAAAAGTGCACCAAATATAGAGCCGTAATATAAACGTGGATAGCATAAGACCATTTGGTCTTGGTCGAATTGAATGAGAAATGCGAAAAGTTGATACAGAATCTCTGACTTGGGTATTTTAGCAAATGTGAGCAGTTTGTTGAGCTCTCTTCTAAATCTTGACAGGCGTTTTCTCATGAGAAACTGGAGATTTTCCAAAAACATGCTTTTTGGCGAAACAGTTTAGACATTAAAAAGCTCCCAGTTGTGATTTTTCTATCCTGTGTAGGAGGAGAAGTCTAGGTAATATCTTATCTAATTTTTTTTTTCTGACACAAGCAAATTGATCTAGCATGAATTTGTGATCACCTTTCCTAAACATTTTAATCTCGACTTCATCATAGCCCCAAATTTCAAATGCACCTACTTTTCCTAAAAGTATTTTTATGCGGCCAGTCTAAGTGTATGTGAATACACATCCTCACTGTTTTTGCTGTGATTAGTAGGCAGAGGACTGAACTACATTTGCAAACCATCTCAATGAAATTCCCTTTCAATCTAGTAGAGGTCACTGCAACATATGGATGTTGAGAATCTCAGTCTCTCACATTTATGATTTGAATACATTATTTCTGTAGGTGGCATCTCATTAGCTCACTGCAAGAGCTTCACCTGTAGGGCACAAATGAGGATATTTCATTCTATTGTAGATTTTAGGTGCAAAAGTTTAATTGATTCAATTGCTATGTGTGTATTTTAACCATTATGCTCATATAGATTATATAACAATGTCAAACTTGGTTTAATCTGTCATGCTTCTACTGATTGATTTTTAATGAATACAAAATGCCTGACAACTGCACATTTAGACTACAACTTTTTTCCTTGTAGAAAAACTTGATTAGAACAAGTAGTTGGAGTTGTTCTCTAGCCCAGGTGTGCTGATTAGTAATCATAAGTCACAGCAGAGAAGGTCTTCCTGTTATTGAACTTCCTGCTGTTCTGAACTGACAGGATACGTCCTGCAAAGTGGACTTCATTGAGAAATATTCCAGGCTGTACAGTTTCTGGACCAAATAACATTCATTTTTATTCTATGAATCTACTTTTATAAACATGAGTCTGTCTGTGTGATCCAGTGAACAAATTTGAAAGCATTAACGGTTAACCAAAGCATTGATTTCAAATCTAAGTGTTCGCATTGCCTCGTGAGACAAACTTTTGATTATTTTACCCTCTCTCGCCATAATGTGCTGAACTTGTGGTAATAGAAGTGAAGGCAGTGTCAAAGTTTTAATGTCAGTCAATGAGTGATAGTGAAAAGAGTCATTACTCTCAGTCCATTGAGTTCATTATTGCCTCTCGCCGTAATAACCATATATCAGAGACTCTGTAGTTTGGAGCTCCGCCACTCATTCGCTCCCGTTCTGTATTTATTGATTCACGGTTTAAGGTCAGACGTCCAGGTCAAGTCATAAAGCTCATAATGTTTTATTAGTATGAAACCTTGCGCGTGCAGGAGAAAATCACTTTATTCAATGATGCTGGTGTCTTGCCAAATCGAAAACCATGTTAAGGGATAATTGCTAATCAGAAAGCCTTTTGCATTTTTCTTTTGTAGCAAATCATAATACAAGTACTTTGTAATACTGGTAACACTTTACAACAAGGTTGTTAACATTAGTTAATATATTAACTAACATGAATGAACAATACATTTATTGCACTATTTATTAATCTTAGTTCATGTTAGTTAATGTAAATGCAGTCGTTCATTGTTAGTTCATGTTAGTATATTAACTACTGTTAACACGACTTGTGATTTGAATAATGCATTAGTAAATGCTGAAATGAACATGAACTAAGATTAATAAATGCTGAAGAAGTATTGTTTTTCTTAGTTCATGTTAACGTAGTTAAAGTAGTTAACTAATGAACCTTATTTGTAAAGTGTTACCATAATATTTAATAGTAGCTAGCTTGGTGTTGTCTTCAGTGTTGTTATTGTTAACTAAAATTATTGCAAATTGTTTTAGGTAATTGAAATAAAGCTAAAATAATATATTAGAAGAAAAACTGAAGGAAATAAGGGCAACACTTTAAAATGAGGAAACTTAAACTAACAATGGAATATAAGTCTAAAGTAAATGAATTAATCTCAGCATTTATTAATACATTATTAAAAATAAAAGTTGTATCTGTTTACAGTAGTTAATGCACTGTGAACTAACATGAATATTAATATTTTTATTAACTAACATTAACAAAGTTTAATCAATGCTGTAAAAATGTATTGCTCATTAGTAATTAATGTTAGTTAAAGGGATAGTTCACCCAAAAATGAAATTAATTAGCCCATTTTTTTTACTCACCCTCAAGCCATCCTAGGTGCATATGACTTTCTTCTTTCAGACGAATGCTGTTGGAGATATATTAAAAAATATCCTTGCTCTTCCAAGCTTTATAATGGCAGTGAATGGGTGTTGAGATTTTGAAGCCCAAAAAAATGCATCCATCCATCATAAAAAGTGCTCCACATGGCTCCAGGGGGTTCATAAAGGCCGTCTGAAGCAAATTGATGCATTTGTGTAAGAAAAATATCCATATTTAAAACTTTACAAACTGTAATCTCTAGCTACTGCTAACTGGGGTGTGACTGAGGTTCGGGTTTGGCCAAAACACTACATATTCTCCTCAGGTATCCAGTCTGGCCTTTTGTTGTTCTGTATATTGTAATACTGTTGGTGGACAGCCTGGTGAAGATATGACCCTCTTGAGCCACACTCTCACCTGCTAGCCATCACAGACTCTGTGGAATGGGATTAGTGGACTGTTTAATGTGGCCAGTATAATACAAAGCAAATGGCTTGCAGAATCTGCACTGCAAGGCAGGAGTCAGCATCATGCTTTCTCCTGTGTTGCTTTTTTAGGACAGCATTGAGAAATCAGAGGCAAAGAGCAGCAGTTGACTAACTCTTAGGGCCTTTTCTGCAAGATCTACAAGATATGAAAGACTCAGAACACACTGAACTAAAAGTGCAGCGTGCTGTGTAGCTCTTTTCACTGGACTGCATCACCACAGGTTTATTTTGGTTCATTTTCCCATCATAATACACACTTTAATGGCATCACATTGTGAAGTTGCTGACGTGATCCCCTGATGACAGTTACGGGATATTTTGTAGTAAACATTTTTTTTTAAAACCTATAATGTGTGATTTGCAGATAAATTACATCTTTTAGAAAGGCAGCAGCTGTGTAAGTATAGCATTATGTCGCTGCTTTGTTTTCATCCTGTGTTCTCAATGGCCTTAATCTTCTACAAATGACATAATGGATTTGGAAATCAAAGCAGGAGCCTGATGTTCAAAGGATTATCTAAAAGTGCTTTATAACACCTCACAGTAATCAGATGTTTAGGTAACTCGGCTGTTCTCAGTGAGAGGAAAGGTATGAAATCAGCTCTCAGAAATATTGTAGTACACAACAAAATTGTTTCAAAATGAAGAAAACACTATTGTCTGTAAAGCTGTTTTATAGCTGAATTAAATTTTCATGATTAATTAACGTTGACACTGTTATTGAACTGAATTGAATTAATAAGTTAAAATTGAAGTTAATAAGACTTTAAGAGAATTCATTGTATTTTTTGTCTCACTGACAAATTTAAAACTGATAAAAATCTTCAAGTGCAGTTGTATTAAAAATACAGCACGTCTTATTATTGTATGCATTGTTAAGTAAATATACCTTGTTTTAAGAAATGTTAGATTTTTAATGAAAAACAGGTCATGAAGACTTATTAAAATTAAGTTGCACACACTGTTTTTAAAGAAGTCCACTTCCACATATAATGTACTCACCCCCTTGTCATCCAAGATGTTCATGTCTTTCAGGATTTTTCTCCATATAATGGATTGCTATGGTGCCCCGATTTTGAACTTCCAAAAGGCAGTTTAAATGCGGCTTCAAACGATCCCAAATGCGGTTGAAAACAAACTGAGGAAGAAGGGTCTTATCCTCAAAAAACATAATTTCTTTATAACTGAAGAAGGAAAGACATGAACATCTTGGTTGACAAGGGGGTGTGTAAATTATTTGTAAATTGTTCTGGAAGTGGAGTTCTCCTTTAAGCTAGTAGAGAGAAGACAATAAAATTGGTAAACTTTGTATTGAAATGTTCTCATGTTTTGTTTGTTTGTTTTTTACAGCTTAATGTCTTTATCTAGTAGTTGTATATGTGGTTGGTTATATTTAGTATTCCAAAATACTAAATAGCATGTATGAGTGGTGCATTTAAAAACGAAGCACATATTATTCCTTTACGAAGATGATCGGCATGCAACGCATGATAATTTCAATGACTGCAAGGCATCACAGCTTGAGTTCTGTGAACATCTGTGTCTGATTTCAGAACACAGTCAATGCAAAGGCCCAGAAACGCTGTTCATTAAATGCTATAACATTCAAAATTCATCAAAACCGCACAGAAGCTGAGTGGTTATCAAGAATCAGATATCCTCACTTACCATAATGCTTCTCTAAATAGCAGTCCTTCAGCAAGATGTTTTGTGACATACCTAATTAATAGTGCACTTTAATTTCATTGTTGTATGTTGAAATATCTCTAAACGATAATATTGCAGCATGCAGCATTATTTAAATCAAATAAATGTTTAAAAGTGTTTTACCATTCTGAAAGTCGACCCATTTTCACAATAATGAGTTTCATTTTTACAGTTACTTTCATTTGGTATAGGAAGGAAATGGAATGCACCTGAGGCCATCCAGATTGTAGATGAGTTTCTTTATTGATTCAGAGAAATTCATCAGTACATCACTTGCTCACCAATGGATCCTGTTTTTATCAGCTGTTTGGACACTCATTCTAACGGCACCCATTCAATGTAGAGGATGCACTGGTGAGCAAATCTTGTAATGCTAAATTTCTTTAAATCCTATTCACCCAGTCCTATCTTGGATGGCCTGATAGTGAGTACATTTTCAGCAAATATTTATTTTTGAGTGAACTATTCCTTTAATTCTTTTAAAGCAAATTGTAAATTGTAAATATCTTAACATATTCGTTTTTATAGTTAAATACAGTATAGTGTCGACTCTGAAAAATAGGATTGACTTTGAAACTGTTGCATTTCACAAATAATTACAAAGAAATGTCAAGTGAAATTATAAAGAATAAACAGTATTTTCTTGTAAACCATAATCTAGTTATCTGTTTTATTTATGACTTTGAAAAAACATTTTTTTTTACAGTGCTACTGCTTGTAACTCTTCTAGATGATAAATTTTGTTACACATACTCAGCTCATGCATCAGCGTTTGTCAAGAATATCAGCATATGTTCTGTCAAGCTGTTTATCCATATCCCGTCTACAGGATTAGGCGACATGAGCTGTTCCTGCTACATTAAGTGCAAAACTCTTTTCAGGGTTAGAAGGAAAGAACGGCAGCAGAAAATTGGCTGGGACGAGTCATTAAATCCTGTGTCTGCTTAATACAAATCACTTCCACCTGTGTCTCACCAGCAGGTGATGCCTTGCTGCCCACTGACAAAATCCGAAAGAACGAGCTGATCAATCAGATGAAAAAGCTTTTATATTAGAGAGATTATAGTGATTCACAGTAGCCCAGAAAACATTTATGTCACTGTACATTGTGGAAATGATGACACATACTGTATTTGGGTCTGTTATGTATTTTATATGTCCAAAAATAAACGTTTATATGCTTGAGGATGTCTAATGATTAATCACGATTAATAGCATACAAAATAAAAGTTTAAGTATGTGTGTGTACTGTGTGTAATTATTATGTATATACAAATACACACAAATTAATGTATATATATTTAAGAGAAATATGTTATTTATGTACAAAATATGTGTATTTGTATGTAATATATATTATATAAACATTACAATAAATACATATACTTGTAAATATTTCTGAATTATATACATGAATGTGTTTGTATTTATATAAACATAATAATTACACACAGTACACACACATATATTAGGCAAACTCAAACTTTTATTTTGTATGCAATTAATCATTTGACAGCCCTCATTTATTCATTTATTTATTTATTGAATAGTACTGAACATATAAAGCATGAATTTGACTTTGAAATAGCCATATTAATTTTTAATTTTCCAGGCCTGAAAATCCACCTCATATCTTCTAATATAAATTTAAACATATATATTTGACATATTTTATCAAATTATCAATAAATTATATTTTAAAATATATTACAGCACAAAACAATTACTTTAATTTATAATCATTTCATAATGTCAGGGTTAATATACTATTATGATACTATGTTATTCTTTAATGTATGATAATATTTAATAGTATGAATATAAATGAATGTAGTATTTAATTATTTAATATTAATGAATATTACTACATTCCATTAAAGTACTAAAGTACCATTTACACCATCACTGTACCATGATGATGCCACATTATTTATTACAACCTACTGATTCAAGTAAAAGCAATACATAGACCATTTTGCAATGCTGAATGGGATTCATATCGAGA
The DNA here is from genome assembly GCA_012976165.1 of Labeo catla. NCBI lineage: Eukaryota > Metazoa > Chordata > Actinopteri > Cypriniformes > Cyprinidae > Labeo > Labeo catla. The sequence goes on from VONZ01000087.1 coordinate 1,663,629, forward strand.
CACTAAATATGTGCATATGCTTGCCGATCACATAGCCAACATGCATAATGGTTAATGCTTGCGCCGACTGCAAAGGTGACACAGACATTTGTGTGGTGCTCAATAAAGGCTTGCCATTGGTGAGAAAATAAGAAAAGATTTGTTGTACCGCCAAGTTTGAGCTATTGACGATGAGGGTCATTATAATGAAATCAGCAGTAATGTTTTCATCTGTCAGCCCATCAATCCTGGTGTGGTGCTCAGTTAGCTTTTTAATAATGTCATACACATCCTCACTCACGCATCTCTCAGACATCAGGGATTTTTGAATGTCACTTTCATTTCTGACGGTATGCAGGGTTAAAAAGGAAAATAAGAAAGAGAACAAGTTTTTTGATTCCTGTTTTAGACAGCTACATCAACCTGACTACTTCAGTAACAAACAAATGGAAACTTTTTTGGGCTTATTTCTGAACACAGTTTAGAGCAAAGCAGAAAAACTTAAAATCAAAAAGCAAAGCAAAAAAAGGCTCTTAAAATGCCTGTTCATAGTTACTGCCCACAATAAGACGAACAAGACAAACTTTTCTTCTTTTTTCAAAGGCGATTGTCAACTTGACGGATGAGGAAGTATGTTTTTCTACATCTTGTCTCACACTGAGCATATTCACCAAAAAGTAGAGGCAAAACCTCTACCCCCTGTGGTCCTGATCTCCATGGTCCAACAACGTCATTACTGAAATGACAGTAAATTAAAGAAAAGGTGTCCTCATTTGCCCGTCACTCGGCTTTCTGTGAAATAAATTAGTTGAGACCTCTGTGGGCAGCACAGCAGTAGGCCCTATTAATATTGCTTCTCTTGGCAGCGGCTCCATGTAGGAATTCCAGGAGTCAATGGGACAGACATGCCCACAACATTAAATACAATAGGCAAAAGACTCATTGCGCACAGCAGGGAGTGACTGTGTGTTTGTGAGTGTCGGAGGGAACTTACAAATGGCATTTTTTTTATATGTAGGTGGGCATGCATATGCACACACTGTGCATATTCATCCATTTACAGTAGAGCCATCAGTGTATAAGAGGGATGCATGATATAATAAACATATTTTTAATGGACTAATGGACTTTAAATGGACTGACTCCAGACATTTTAAATGAATCACAAGCTTGCTAAAAAAAAATAAATAAATAAATAAAACAGCATTTTTGGATGCAATATTGTTTTGCACCCAAGAACGCTGTGAATACTTCACAGCACATAATCAATTTACATTTAAATATATTTTTGTAACTAATTAAAGTTTAGTTGCAATTAAAACTTTTTCTCTGCTTAACTTGATTTGACAATGTCTTATAGTAGATTACCATCACAATTCACCAGTAAAGGCTGTCTGTTGAGAATTTAGCGTACTTCACAGTAATGTTACAGCATGTAATTTGTAAAATAACTATCATGAATTAATTTGTTTATGATTTGTTTGTTACTTTTTCTTGTTTGTTATCTAAATGCTAGTGTAATTTGATGCTGTGAGTTACTCTTTTTTTTAAAGTTATTGACTGTCTGAAAACTCATATTAGGAGTATACCGTTTATTTACCAGTTTTCATCTAAAATTTCCCTCAAGGGTTCAATTTCTCCTTATTACTATTTCCTTCACTTACAACATCACCGTCTGCCCAGTGGCCACATAAAGCTATAATTAGACCACAGATATATAGAATTTTTTTATTGATCAGCTGTAAAGTATTTCTTCCCACTAGAGCAAGTTTTTCTGGGTTTGCCTCAGTACGCATCAGTCCATCTTTATTATTGCGACATCATTTCGTTTATATATATATATACATATATATTTTTATATAATTGTAAGTAGTAGTATTTTGTTAATGATTAATCATATAGTAATATTACATCAATTGTATAATATTATATATGTATAAAATTATATAATATATATATATATATATATATATAATTATGCTACAATTACATTAAACGTTATAAATATTGTAAGCAGTACACTCATCAACATAATTTCATATTTTTTTAATTTTTTTATTAAAATATATTTATTATTTAATAAAATATTAAATATTAAACAATTCATTATAAAATAATTCATTTTGTATTAATAGTAGTAGTAGTAGTACTAGTAATAATAATTAGTAGTAGTAGTATTAATGCTAAAATTAAATTGAATATTTTATATTCTTATATTTTTATAAAAATGTATTTGTTATTATTTAATAAAATATTAAATTAAATTATATAAATTATAAATATTATTTATATTATATAAATTAAATTATAAAACAACTTTAGTAATAATAATAATACTAATAATAACTATTATTATTATTATTATTATTATTATTATTAATGCTAAATTTACACTGAATATTTTATATTCTTATACTGTGGTCAACAGCCTCAAAAACAATGTAGAGGTGGTCAAGAAAGACCTGAATACTGATTCATGAGAATCATGAATACCGATGCAAAAGTGACATACTCGTGAGTATTTCCTGCCAAAGGAAACTAATGGCCATGTGTTTCACACAGGCACATATAAGCATTCTCACATGAATCATTGGACATGTACTTTCTACTCACACACACGTTTACAATAATCCGTTTTGTGGTGCTCGGCAGGCATGGGCCAGCTGATGTAGCAGATGGTTCAGGCTGGACCCAGGAAGGTGTTTGATGGGTGGAAATAGGTGTATTTAATTGCATGTCAAGTCTGACATCTCTGCCAGGGTTAAAGGGGCCTGTCTGTTCCTGTGCCCGTTAGCCCTCACAGCTCCTTCAGCCAAGACTCATCACTGTCCCTGGAAATCATCGCTAATAGCACACACATACACACAAAACAATAGATCTCCGACGGTTCTACACAGAGCCTGGAAATGCACACTGGACATCTCAAAACATCACAACAGTTAAAATGCAAAAGAAGAAAAAATTACATTTCTAGTTACCTTTTACCAAATGACAGATTTTGTGCAGACCTAGTAGTTCTGTCTATCTACAATATCTATCTATTAGGGGTGTACATGTATTCATCCCAGCTGTCACAGTATGGACGTCATGGTTCGTTTGCAGCCAGATGATGAATACAATCAGTCATAGGCGATAAATCCAAAAGGGGGCGCACGCTAATGCAATGCTAACCACCACGACAGGAAAGACAATAAGAAGAGACGCTCTATGAACCAACAAAAAAACAAGAATGCCGAGTTCAGATGGCACGCAAGAGCTCGAAGAACTGCTAGCTTGTTTTAAATCAGCAGTGTGGGAAAGTTTGGGGTTCTAGAGATGCACCGTTCCACTGGCTATAAATTGAAACTGGTTTAAGGTTTTATTTTGGTGATCTGTATTTCTGAATTGCATACAAATTGCATTGCAGTCATTTCCCAAAATGTAATTGGTGTGGAATTTTTATGAAGTCTGTAAAAAGGAGAAAATACTGTACCATGCAGACGATGCTCACTTTTCACGAAATATAGGAAAACAAATATGTGAGAGTTTCAGAGGAACTCAGTGTCTTCAGAAATCTTTTGGTGGCATTTTATTTATTTATTATCTATCTATCTTATAGAGTTTTTCCTATAGGTTTTGACAGAGATGTGACCTAACTTGGTACTTTTTAAAAACTGAGAAGAAAGAGAATATCTCATTCATTTTTCATTTGTTTCTCCAAGAAAGCAATTAAATGGGCAACAAATAGGGACTTTTACTTAGATTTTTGTCTTTGCTTTTACTACTGTGAAAAAAGTCAATAATCCTGTTAGTAATCTCATTAATTATCTCAATTAGTTAGTGTCAAGTTAGTTTTGCATAGCCAGACCTTAAGACTGGCTGCAGAAGAACAACATCAGACCGATATGTAAAGCTCCTGGACATATTTTTAAGGGTTAGTTCACCCAAAAATGAAATTCTGTCATTATAGAATGACATTATAGAATGAAATTCTGTCACTATAATGCATATTGATGCAGTATTTAAAAGCACAGCTGCTTTGTTTACAGCAGTAATCACTGTATCACTGCTGTTTCATAAGCGCCACCTGCTGTCAGAGAATAAATTTGCATTTTTATTCAGTCTGATCTATCTATCTGTCTGTTTATTGTCTGTCTGATTGTCTGACCAGTGCAACCTTCTAAACCTTTTATTTTATTATTCATTTTATTATTCAGTTTATGACTGTTTATTTCCTGCTGCCCAACAGATCTGCAGGTCATTTTTGGGGCCATTTTTACTAGGGATGCACCGAAACGTATCGGCCGAAATGCTTGCGCGTTTTGTCAGTAAAGCCGTTGTTCACTGACGAGCTGCACAAATTCACACTGATAATGAACATGGATTTGCGCAGCTCGTCAGTGAACAACGGCTGTGTGTAGTATATACGGCTCAACGTGAAATCACGCACCTGATGGCATTTACCGCTGATTACAGAACCGGCTTTACTGACAAAACGCGCAAGCATTTCGGCCGATACGTTTCGGTGCATCCCTAATTTTTACACTCCAGGACAGTTTTGAAAAGAATTCAATAAAAAAAGAAAAAATGGCCATGCTTTTTAACATTTAATTAAATGTGAGAAATTTACACAGTTGCAAACTACAGTACACTGTTTTATTTTCTAAAGAATATTCTGCTTTACTTGGGAATATGGAAGTTAAATGATTTACCATTTCATGATGCCTTTAGGCATGAAATTATATAATAAATACACCTCATAGCTTCAGAGACTAAAAAGAAAGACACAAAAATGGAACACTATCCTTATGACAATAAATATAGCACAGTGTGGTTAAACCAGTGCAATTAGTTGTCGTTTATAAACTGTTTTTGCATCATCCAAAGCATGCAAAGTCTGTTATACCTTGCAGTTTTACACTCCTCTTTACCTTTCAAAAAGGTGCATGAAACACCATGCAATATCCTTCGATAAGAGTGAATCTTACTGGGTCATTTCAGCCTGAAACAAAGACAGGAGTTGCAATGCCCGATTGACGCCTGGCATCACTGAGATTCCAAGCCAGGATTAGTCTCTGGGATCAGTGGAACAATCACTCATCAAATAGTTCATTAAAACCTGCCGTACAGCCCTCAGTGCTCAGCTGGGCGAAAATAAAGAGAAGCTGGCGTTAACACCGTTGCCAGGCACACAGGCTTTTTTTAATTGAAAAAGCAGAAAATGCCTCTTTTATCTGGTTGTTGTGGATGGCAGATGTTTAGAGTTGCAAAAGCAGGTCAGTGGAAGCGTAAACGCACATGAACCTTCGCTCAGTAATTTGGCTAATTACTTTCTTGAAGTAATGACCTGTGTCTTTTCACGCAATATGTGCGATGCTGGAGTGTCCATATGGAGAAAAAGATTTATGATTGTGGCCTAAGGACACTGCACACATTGTTTAGAGAACCTAATGTTGCTTTGGAAGGTTTCCAGTAACTTACCTTTTTAATTTTTTTTATTTATTCCTAATTTTTGTTGGCTTTCATAGCTGCAGTTATGCAATGCTTGGTATTTGTGCAAGACTATAGACTACTGAGGAATTATTTGCATTGATCCATCTTTTGTTTTTCTGATCTTTACCTGTTTTCTCTCTATTTTTCTCCTTTATAGTCTGTCCTGGCACTGATAACAAGCTCAGCACGCTGTCGGATTTGGACCAGCAGTACAAAACTCTTCGCAAGTTCTACGAAAACTGTGAGGTGGTCATGGGTAATTTGGAGATCACCAGTATTGAAAGAAACCGCAACCTGTCTTTTCTCAAGGTGAGATTATCATTGCGGTTTTTTACAGCATTTTATGGAAGTCATTATTAGGCCCAATCGAGAAAGGGCTTGATGAAGGGCTCCTCCAATAGGCAAATTATAGATTTTTGCCAGAGTAAATGGCATATTTAATTTGATGCAAATGAAAATGAGGCTGTAGGGTTAGTGCGGTCTGCTCAATATGTTGTAAAGGCTTTTAGTCACGTGCCATTTTTACAACCCATTTTCCCCACACACAATCTGAATAAAATCAAATCTTGTGTGTTCTTGAGTGTTCTTCTGAAATAAATGTTTTATTGTTTGTTTGTTTTTTGTCTCTGCTGAAAAAATTCTTATTTATTTATTTACTGGTCTATAAGTTGGTAAATTTTGTCACCATTTACTTACTCTCAAGTTGTTTCAAACCTGACAGCAAATAAGTTTCTTTCTTCTGATGAGGAAGAAGACATTTTGAAGAATTTTTTTTTTTACATACTATGGAAGTCAATGGCTACCGTCAACTGTTTGGTTACAACATTCTTCAAAATGTCTTATTTTGTGCTCATCAGAAGACAGAAACTCATACAGGTTTGGGTGAGGAAATGATTAAAAAAAATAAGTTTTGTGTAAAATAGTCCTTTAAATTATTAAATGATTCTTAATATATTTTTTTTAAATATGCAAAATTTTAAGAGTTAAAATGCTAAAAAGTCAAAAAGATTGAAAACCTTTGTCCTAGGCTGTTGTTTTTTGATAGACATGTTATAATCTTTGTTCTCTTCTCATGTTGCTCTTACATATCAGGGTAATTTTGGGACCTGCAGAGAATAGGGACTGATTTCCTTTGATTATCTCAAATGTAGTGTAGTGTAGTGATCAGGGATGGGGGAAATTAATCAAACCACTCTCAAGTTTCTGTATCTTTCTTAATAAATTCCTAATCAGTGAAAAATGGATGGAAAAAAACACAAGTTTAAAGTTAAGGAAATAAAGTTGGGTAAAATTTTTGTTTACGACAAGCTGTTTTGAGAAGAATGCAATATATTTAGATGCAGTCTACCACACAATCTTTATCAAAAGATACGTAATATATATTCATGCACTTTTTCAAGTATTGATTTGTCTTTTTGTCTCATACATGGATAGAGCTGTTGATAAGTGTATTGCTTTACAGTTGTCTAAAGATGTACATAGATTGCTGTTTAAAAGGTATTTGAAAAATGCAGTAAAGCAGTAATATTATTACTATTTTATAATATTTTAAAATCTAATTTATTCCTGTGATGTCAAAGCTGAATTTCCATCATCATTACTCCAGTCTTGATCCAGAGTGTCATATGATCCTTCAGGAATCATTCTAATATGCTGATTTGCTCCTCAAGAAACATGTATTATTATATTGTAATAAGAAATGTATAGCATCATCGCATCCTGTGGTAGGTTAGAATGCTGGAGACTTTGATTGACAGCTCATTAAAGTCTCATCAAGCCACCTGATTGTTACATGCCAGCATACTTGATGTGTCCCTGTAAGCGCAGCAGAGACAAATAATCGCCTCCGTTTGCAACTGAAATATGTGAAAAATGTAAACCACGTGGGTTGATGTTGTTCAGTCGTGTCGTTTTTTGCAGGCCGAGCAGGATTTTCAGCACAATGGGGCTTTACTCCGGTATAATAATGCTTCAGTTGTTCTGGCTGGCTCTTGTTCTTTTACACGGGTCATTCACTCCAGTCTCTACGGTCGTTGTGAAGACTGAAGTGGTTTCAGGCAGTAGTGAGGATGTTGAAATTGTCTTGAAACAATTTAGGTATTACGTGCATAGAGCAATCTACTGCTCCGCAGTCACAGAGGAATGCGTTAGGGAGATTTTTTTTTACATATTTGTTTCACGTTATGTTATATAAGGAATAGTCAAGGTTCAATACTAGTTAAACTTATTTAGCAGCACTTGAGGTATAATAAATAACACAAAAAATAATCTTATCACTTGTTTTCTAAATAAAAAAATATTAAGGTTATATTGAGCTGCTTGCCTTGGATGCAAAAAGTGTTTTAAAAGTGAATAAAAGTTTAAATATATGCATGCAAATCCTGAACCTACATTCTACTTTTAACAGTTAACTATTATGATGTTAGGAACATTGATTATGTTATGTTGAAATTCTTTACATGTGACAGAAAAGAGACAACATTTCACGTATACACGGTTAGTTATTTTAGTGATCATGGTCACATATCTAAAATTCCCCATGAACCATGAATGTTTTTTAATATCCAGCTCTATGATAATTTTCAGTCTGTTTTTAATTCAAAGCTGCTCTCATCTTGAAATATATTTTTATATGAAATATATTTTTCTTTTTCTTTCAGTTTTGCCCTTGCCTTGCAGTTAAAGGGTACTTTTTTTCCTGTTAATTACTGACTTGAGAATAAGAATGAATTTGATTCTACTTTAACAGATTGGATCAAAGTCTTCACAATTTGTAGAATCACTGCTCAAAACTGTTGAAACATGAAATTTAATTAGATTTGCTGAGAATTATTTCAGTGCACGGTCAAATTAGGTGTGTGCTTGTGTGTGTATGTGCTTAGAATGTTGATTAGAGTGATCTGTATAGTATGTAATTTTCTTTTTATATGTTTCTGGTAGTCACATCAACACAGTGTCATCATTTGTCAGGAAATAAAGCTTCTGTGAAATAATCTGTGATAATTGCAATAATATATGTAATAAAATATTTTCTAGCATCTAAAGGTTACATGGAAACATACTCTCTTTGTTTTTTTTTGTTTTTTTTTTTCTGTCTGGTTTTCATTTCTGTTAGGTTGCTTATATCAGACACATTTAAAGTCAACATGTAGTAAAAATTGGCCTATTTACTTCATTAATACACATTCTTGATCTTATTTTACATTTTTCATCTGTGCATTTTTTTTTTCCATAAAATGTTTTTCACCAAAAAAAAAGCACTAATTTGAGGGCTAAAATTACTTTTCATTTGGCTGACATCACCAAGACCTCTCAACCAAATGAATTACACTGAATATCACATAGAAATATTTCAAATTACAAATGGGTTGCAAACATCATTTAATGCTTACTTTATTTATTTTTTATCTCCATTCTCTAAAATTCAACAGTTTTGCTTAAATTAAAATACTTTGAAATCAAATTGCTTTCCTGTACAGAATGTAGGCAGGACTGTGGTCATTAATCAAACTCATCCATATGAGAGGTGATTGTTTTGTTCACTGGTTTTCTCAGGTTCACATGTTCACATATGTATTTCAGATTTAAATTCAGCTTCCAGGGAGTCCTATTTTATTCTGCTGATTTAATTCTGATTTATTTCTGCTATTAAATTGTAATGTCCAAATTCTGCTCTTAAGGGTTGAACAGAATGATATAGCAAAGTATTGTACTACAATTGTTGAGTCAACTTACAATAACTTGTTACCTGGCTGATTTAAAATTTCAAGTTCAGTCCACTCAGAAAAGTTTAGTCAACTTGAATTTTTTAGTTGTAGTAAGTGACAACTTAGATATTTGAGTTGATTCAACTTAAAATTGTAAGGCAGCTGGGTAACAAGCTGGGTAACAAGGTTTAATAAACCAAATTTTTTGTTACGTAAGTTGTACTTAGTACAGCTTAACATTTCAAGTTGACTAAACTTATTTGAGTTGACTGAACTTAAACTTTTAAGGCAGCAGGGTAACAAATTATTTTAAGTTGACTCAACAAATTGTGCTTTTTTGTTTTTTACAGTGTAGTCCATGTGTCTTTGCAAGTTGAAAAAACTTAAATGCACATTTCAAATTTACAGTCATTCTTTTTCTGGAAAACAAACCAAGTTTTTGTCCAATCAAATACTCCCTGAATGAGAATGTCCCTCCTTCTTCTGATTAACAAAAGCAATTGGAAAAACATTGTTCATGACTGTGCTGAAATGCTATTAGCTATTTTAGTAGAAAAATGTGTCCCGTCTGAACTTCCTGCATCAACAGGAACTATATAAACAAAGGAAGGAAGACAGTGCTAGACATGAAGCGATTTATGCATTTGCCAGATGCTTTTATCCAAAGCCACTTACATTGTATTCAAAGTATACATTTAGTCATGTTTATGCATCAGTTTAATATAATTTAACATGAAAGTACTTTTTTTTTTTTTTAAATAAATACAGTAACTAACTGAAACAAAAAAAAACAAGAATGCATTCATGTGGCCTCTATTTTTTGCATTTTATTTTATTTTCAAAACATATATTTATATTTTCTGCACCCTTCCTATCTGTATGACTCAGTAAGGGCCACTTGCACACTTACATGTGAATTTAAATGGGGGTTGTAATTTAGCTGTTGAGTGAGAAAAAGCCACTTGACTTGTGGATTTCTGCACTTCGGTGTTAGACATCCTGCATTTTCACACTGAAATATAATGTAGAAGAAGGGTTTTCAGTGATATACTGTCCAGAGTAAGAGTAGGACTGTTGGAGGAAGTATTAATCACTGTGATGTGCTAACAGCTCTGCCTCATTATCACTCTGTCGCTGTGAGAGGTTCAGGCAGTTTCGGTGCAGAGCCGAGTGTTACTGCGAGCTTTAAGTGAGTCATTTGTTAAGGCTTGCACTTCACTAACTCATTGCTGCAGCATTAGCAATTTAAGTGTGTTTGAGTTGCATTTATGTTTTGATAATTATATACTCATTTCTTGAATATGCATGCAAGATTTTATATGTTTGTTTGACGTTTGCTCATTTAAATGCCTTATGATTCACAGGGAATCAAAGTTAGAAAAAGAATGTTATGTAAGATGTTTAGCATTGTTACTTTCTTAGACTATTTTTAAAGAATAGTTCACCTAAAAGTAAAAATTGCTGAAAATCTGCTTACCATCCAACATGTAAATAAGTTTGCTTCTTCATCTTACATCACTTGCTCACCAATGGATCCTCTGCAGTGATTTTTTTTTTTTGTTTGTTTGTTTGTTTGTTTTTAAAGTGTTGTGTGGATTACTTGTGGATTATTGTGTTTTTATCAGCTGTTTGGACTCTCATTCTGACGGCACCCATTCACTGCAGTGAGTGAGCAAGTGATGTAATGCTCCAAATCTGTTCCGATGAAGAAACAAACTCATCTACATCTCGAATGGCCTGAGAGAGAGCAAATTTTCAGCAAATTTGCATTTTAGGTGAAAAAGAAGGTGGGCAAAAAGAAAACATTATATAGTATTTCATGAAGCTAACTAACCATATACAGTAATTGTGGATAGATAGAAAAGATGTTAAACTAGTTTCTCCTATTCCAGAATGTGAACCACAACTGTGAATCTACATCTACTTTACTATGGTAATTCAGGCTGACTCAGCCAAGTTGCATAGTCTATAAATAGCTCGAAACCCCATAATACATTTCATAAATATACTTTGTGTGTTACAGAACTCTGACTGTCATTGCATGATTTACTTGGCCTTTTCGTTGTTTTGCTGGTGTCCCATGGCCCTGTTTATATGACACAATGGGTCTGTTCCAACATTTAATGAGCTGCCTTACTGTCTACTGCCAATATAGACAGTTGTCTTCTAAGACAGCATCCAAACAGAGATGGAACCTCATACGTGACCGATTTTTGAACCCTTTACATATAGGCAGCAACCCAAATAGTGATTTACACAGCAGACTCTACTTACAATTACAATTGACTGCAGTAGAGTTTGACAGTAACATAGCCTCTTCAAAGTTGATGCCCTTGTAGGCATAAAAGATGTTATATAGTTTGAAAGGGTTTTTTTTTCTTTTTTTTGAAAGAAATTAATGCATTTATTCAGCTATTATGCATTAAATTGATCAAAAGTGATAGCGAACGCCATTACAAGCTGTTACATTGTATACATTGTATACATATATATATATATATATATAATATATATATATATATTTTTTTTTTAAATGCTGTTCTCTGGAACTTTATACTTGTCAGAGTATCTTGGTTTCTGCAACAACTGTTTTGGCTAAAATTCAGCTTTGTGTCAAAGAAATAAAGTATATTTTGAAATATATTATAATAGAAAATATATTTTTTAAATTATAATGTTATTTTTACAGTTTTTACTGTATTTTTGATCAAATAAATGCAGCCTTGATGAGCATTAGAGACCTTTTTCAACACATTTTACCAGCAGTGTACACTGCCGCTCAAAAGTATGGGATCAATAAGACTTGTAATGTTTTTTTTAAAGAAATTTCTTATGCTTATCAAGGCTGCATTTATCTGATCAAAAATACAGAAAAAAACTGTAATATTGCAAAATGTTATTACAATATAAAATAATGGTTTTTATTTTAATATACTTTAAAATAAAATGTATTCCTGTGATGCAAAGCAGAATTTTCATCAGCTGTTACTCCAGTCTTAAGTGTCACATCATCCTTCAGAAATCATTCTAATATGCTGATTTATTATTAGAGTTATCAGTGTTGGCCAAATATTTTTTTGGAACCTGTGATTCTTTTTTTCAGGATTATTTGATGAATAATAAGTTAAAAAGAACAGCATTTATTCAAAATATAAATCTTTTCTAACAATGTAAATCTATGCTATCACTTTTTATTAATTTAACACATCCTTGGTGAATAAACAAACATATTTTTCTTTCAAAAAAAGAAAGAATACAAATGTACTGACCCCAAACTTTTGAACAGTAGTGTATATTGTTAGAAAACCTTTCTATTTTAAATAAATGCTGTTCTTTTGAACCTTTTATTGATCAAAAAAGTATTACAGGTTCCAAAAAAAATTAAGCAGCACAACTGTTTACAACATTGATAATAAATCAGCATATTAGAATGATTTCTGAAGGATCATGTGACACTTAAGACTGGAGTAACAGCTGATGAAAATTCAGCTTTGCATCATAGGAATTAATTATATTTAAAAAAAAAACAATTATTTTATATTGTAATAACATTTTGCAGTATGACTGTTTTGTATTTTTGATCAAATAAATGCAGCCTTGATGAGCATAAGAAGCGTCTTTAAAAACCATTCAAAATCTTGCTGGTTCCAAACTTTTGAGCAGCGGTTTATATTTATAATCTTGATTTCTCTGTACTTGAATTTTCACTGAGCTCATCGCAGTGCATTTTGGGATTGCTTTTTATACAAAGGATGCGTAGGGTGATGCTAAAACAAAGTATCCAAGCTATCTTATAAGTTACCTTTCATTTGGACCAGCCTTTGAACTGTAAGTGTGCCTGTGCTCTTTAATAGGCAGCTCACTAACTTTTGGAACAAAGCTAATAATTCACAGTTACACAAGCAGTAAAAAAAGCTGTTTTTCAAACAATTCCATTTTCTGAAAGTTACATTCAGACTAAAAACAAAAACAAAAACAAAAAAAAAACAGGCCCATTGGGTGGTCCATTATTGCTATCCAGCCTAGGATTGTTCTAGTAGATTATTATTACTTTCCTGCTTTTTTTGTCTACAGCACTTTTAAAATGGGAAATATTATGGCAGTCGCAAGACTTGGTAATATTTGTATCATTTCGAGGATGTGTTTCCTACAGCAAATATTCGAGCACAGGCCAAGGCTTGTTAAACTCTTCAGTTTGTGATAATGCACAGGCCACATATATAGGTTCAGGATGAACCCAACTGCATGATGGATAGTTCTGTGTCCAATGCCCTGCAGCGGTGTGCAGTTGTGTCCTTATTAGTGGGTAAACAGATGGGAGGATGGCTAAGGTGAGCTGATGTTTGAGATGCTGCTGGAAACTGCAGCCCAACAGCTTGTCCTGTTCTGTTACAGTTCATGCGTGCCGACATGGCTATACATTGGCTTCGTTATAAACTCTAGTGCGCTACCTACCTAGAAAGCATGTTTAGACATTATAAGTGTGTTCCTAAAATGGTGTGCTGCACTAAACAGTAAGATAACTTCACTTTGGGTTAAATCTAAGGCAGCATTGCATACAGTATATTCTTCACAGATTATACAATCCGGGAAAGCGTGGCAATATTTTTATCCAAAATGTTACTGAAGTAATGCAATAAACATTAATTTAACAACATTAGATGTAATCTAAAACCTTAATGTGCATAAATGATAAGAAAAAAAGAAAAAAAGAAACATAGTTAATGAAAAAGCATTAGCTGTAAAATGTCACACAGGGAATTCTGTGAATGAGTTTTTCAATTCCAAAAACTGTAAATATAACAGTATACTACGGTAAAATTACATTAAATGTGAGTTACGCTTACTGTTACACTGCTGACATATTAACAGGTCTTTTTTACAACATTTTTACAGTCTTTTACTATTAAAATCAAATCATTTTTACAGTGTGGAATTAACTGTGCGTGTTGAATCTCTTTCTCATATGAATATGAATATTTAATGTAATTAATTTTGCTTTAAGAAAGAAATTAAAGACATTTTAAAAAATTAAATTAAAAAGTTTTTATTTTTTAATAAATACTTTTAATCATCAAGGATGCATTAAAGACTTCAAAGTTTCAGAAAATCAGAAAATACTTTGTTATATAAATGTAAAAAAAATGTATCACAGTTTTCACAAATATTAAGCAGCACAACTGTTTCCAGTTTTTGTTGTTGTTGTTGTTGTTGTTGTTGTTGTTTGTTTTGTTTTGTTTTTAAGCAGCAATTCAGCATTATTAGAACAATTTCTGAAGGATCATGTGACATTGAAGACTAATGATGCTGAAAATTCAACTTTGCATCACAGGAATTTAAAATGTAAACTTTATTAAAATGTGTTTATCACTAAAACTTGTAACAATGTTTAACAATATTACCTTTTAAATTTTGAACGGTAATGTCCGTAGCTGCCTAGAGAGTAGACAGTGAGGCAGTTTTGAACACAGCCCATATGTAGTCTTGATAAAATGCATAAGCTAATGGAAATAAAATATAGGCCTTAATTTTATCTCAACTCTGAAGCTGTTTTAGTGGCGGTCTCTGACCTGATTGCACTTAATCTCAGCCCTTTTGAAAGTAAAGGGCAAAACTGATCACGTATCAGCAGTTAGTAATAACTTCTGGCCTTTTTTAGAAAGCCACTGTTGTTTCCCATTCTAGACTCTGCAGTTTCTTATTAGATCCGACACAGCACTGTGGCAAGGTCTCAGAGGTGAAATAATTTCCTGAGAGCAATTATAGGCACCAGGAATTCCCATGATTGCTATTATATTAAAAGGTATGACTATAAAAGCGAATTATAATTGAGCGATCACCATTTATCTGAATAAGACTCCATCTTTCCCTGCATCACAAGGGGAAATGCTGACCGTTTAAGCTTCCAATTTAGTGTACATTCATAACTGTTTGAAGCAACCTCAGTCATCTTTGCGTGTGTCCGCAAACACCAAGTCTATTACTGAGTTCTCTCTCTTTTTTTTTTCATCTTAATGAAGGCATTTATAGGATCTTAAAAGCATTAAAGAAAAAAAAAAATCTGCTGTACTGTGATGTACATTCACATTGGAAAATTTCTCTGTTTTTGATTGGACGGAGGCAGATTTGAACGTGAGGGGTGGGGTTTACAGAGACTAATTGATTGGAAAAGTCCAGCATGCAAAAGTTTTTGAACAGTAAGATTTTTAATGTTTTTTAAAGACGTCTCTTCTGCTCACCAAGCCTGTATTTATTTGATCCAAAATACAGCAAAAAGAGTAAAATTTTGATATATATTTACTATTTAAAGTAACAGTGTGCTATTTGAATATGCTTTAAAATGTAATTTATTCCTGCGATTTCAGAGCTGAATTTTTAGCATCATTGCTTCAGTCATATGATAAATTATTATTATTATTATTATTATTATTATTATTATTATTATGTTAAAAATAGTTTTTTCAGGTTTCTTTGATGAATAGAAAGTTTAGAAGAACAGCAATTATCTGAAATAGAAATCTTTTGTAACATTATATATGTCTTTATCATCACTTTTGATCAATTTAAATCATCCTTGCTAAATAAAAGTATTAAGTTCTATAATTAAAAAAAGGAAAAAAAAAATACTGACTCCAAGCTTTTTGAATATATAGTGTATAATGTTACAAAGGCTTTGTATTTCAGAAAAATTCAGAAAAAACCTGGAAAAAAATTAACTCAACTGTTTTAAATATTG
Organism: Labeo catla; assembly: GCA_012976165.1. Classification (NCBI taxonomy): domain Eukaryota; kingdom Metazoa; phylum Chordata; class Actinopteri; order Cypriniformes; family Cyprinidae; genus Labeo; species Labeo catla. The sequence goes on from VONZ01000087.1 coordinate 1,679,523, forward strand.
ATAATAATAATAATGATGATGATAATAATAAATGATTTCTGAAAAATCATGTGACACTGAAAACTGGAGTAATGAAAATTTAGCTTTGATCACAGGAAGAAATTACATTTGAAAATATATTCAAATAAAAACAGTTTTAAATTTTTTTTTTAAAAATTTTAAATAGTAAAAATATTTTTAAAATTTACTGTTTTTGCTGTGCTTTGGATCAAATAAATGCAGGCTTGGGGAGCACAAGAGACTTCTTTAAAACAAAACAAACAAAAAAAAACCATTAAAAATCTTATTTTGACTGGTGGTGTATACCAGAGAAAACTCTGTTGTTTCACCAGAAGAGTTATGAGGCCAAAACATGCATGCATGGATGAATTGTTTACAATAAATTTGTAACACACACACCTACAAGCACATTTACTAACAGACAGTTTTGCCAAATCTGTGGTTTTCCCGCGGATTTGGGCTACTTTTACACTGTTGCTGTGCGTTGTTTTATTAGTCCGCTGGTTAAAGTGACAATCCAGGTGACAAGTGACAATCACATTCAGAATGATGGTCTCGAGACCCCTCTACCAGCTCATTAATGTGACATGTACAAAACAGTAATGAATCGCTGTAACATATCTCTACATAACTATCAATGTGAGACGTCATTGCCATAATGCATGCATAATGCTATGGGTTGCGTGCTCAGTTAATTTTCTATTAATTCATCCATAGCCTAAATAAACCCCTCCATTTGAGGCAGATCTGAAATGGTGATGATCCAAAATCAGCATAATGACTGACACTCACAGATCCTCTGACAAAATCCTATAATGAGAGTATGGTGAAGCCTCCTGTGTTCCTGATATTGTATTCAGCTGTTCGACTGAATTGTTTCTCTCCATGGATTTTTAATATCTAGCCTGTCACAGCTGGTTTTGATCAAGCACATGTGTTGTTATGTCACCTGCTGCTAAAGTGGAACAAATAGATTGCATTTAACATTGACATTTATATCGTTTGCTCTTGGGCTGGAATGCAAAACGGGTGATTGCTGCCCTCTCAGCTTTATCATTACCACATTCACTCAGCGGTGATGATAACAAGTCAGCATTGCCGGCTTGCCTTCAGTAAGTGTGTGTGCGGGGTATTTTTTTTTTTGTATACTACAGAGCGTTTTAAGACTTGTTGGTGCATGGGATTTGTACTTGTAAAGGCATCACTTTTAGCATGCTCCAAAATATCTAATGTTAATAAAACAGAAACTATTACTTACAACTGTATGGTTCCAGAGGTAAAAGGTCCCAAAAGGAACTTGAATTTTAGCACTAAAATGTAAATCTTATTAACATTTCAAGGCCATATTCTGAGGTTGTTATCCTAGTATTAGCTTCTGCAGAATAAATGTAACTTCATATACATATTTAAAATTGCTTATGTCCCTGAGAGAAAATGCACTACCCAGAATTCTTTTTTTCCCCTAAAGAAATTAGTATTGAGTATTACTTGTTGTGGTTCATCTTGGATCATTTTTGTTTATTATTTGAAATGCCTAGAAGTTGAAAGGGAAAATAGTCTTGAAAAACCAAAGAGTGGTTTTGGTGCTCGAAACCTTGGCTAACATTTAGAAGTGGACTCCACGGGAAAAAAGAAAATAGCATAAAATGCCTCAAAAGTACAGAATATGGTACCTTTAAAGTGGCAAAATCATCCACCCATTTGAACTTGACTTTAAAAACATTGCTCAGTTTGTTCAATTTGTTTCCCACAGCCTAATGTACGGACAGGTCCAGCTATTTTTTTTAGCTGCTCAGGCGGAGAGACTGAGTCATGCTGGCATTATTTTTTCAGGCAACACATGAACGTCAGCATGGTTAGTGTGAAGATGAATATATAAAACTGGACGCCATGACGTGGTTTGTTTCCAAACCCCATGAATACACATTGCAAAATTCAAAAACAAATGTAAAATTCTAATGATGCCTACAGGAAAAATACAGGTGTATAATGTGAAAGAGCATTTGGTACGTGGGTGTGTTTGATTTCATTACTGAGCTAAAAGTATTCGGAGGGAGGCAGTTTTTTTCTGTGTTGGGTGAGAGATTGTGACCTACTGTGTCGTCGCGGTGTGACAGCAGCTTCGGCCGAGAGGTGTTTGTACTTTAATGTTTGTTGAAGCACTGTTGCAAACCCCCTGGCTTTTAATAATAATAATAATTATTATTATTATTATTATATTTTTATTTTTTCTCGTTGCTAAGATTTTGGGTTTTGGAAAATTGTATCTGCTTGACAGGATGAGATCAGTCATGTAGTGAAAATGGTTTAACAATGTTTGTGATTTCAGGAAAAAATATATATATATATATATATATATATAGATATATATAACTGTTTTCTATTTTAAAATATTTTCAAATCTAATTTATTCCTGTGATGCAAAGCTGAATTTTTAGCATCTTTACTCCAGGCTTTAGTGTTACACGATCCTTCAGAAATTATTATATGCTCATATGCTGCTCAGGAAATATGTCTTATCAATTTTGAAAAAAGTTGTGCAGCTTAATAAAAAGAAAAAAGAAAAAAAAAAGATTTTGGTTGTTGGAGTTTGGAAAATTTTATCTGCTTGACAGGATGAGATGAATACTATCAGTAGCTCGATTTGTCATGTAGTAAAAATGGTTTAACAATGTTTGCTATTCCAGCGGGGAAAAAAAAAAAAAAAATTTAAACTCTGCAAGACACCGGCCCTCCAGGACTGAGTTTGGAGACTCCTGCTGTAGAGTTGGAGTGGCAGGGAAGACAACAAACTCAGTCTTTTCCAGGCTGTGCTGCAGGTGATGTTTATTCATCCATGCCTAGATGTCCACCAGGCAGTCTGAGATCTGTGGGGCTACCATTGGATCATCTGGTTACAATGGAAAATAGAGGTGTGTGATATAGTGGATATGGAGAAGAGGAGTGGTTCAAAAACTGATCCCTGAGGAGCCCCTCCCCAAGCAACCCTGAAAGACCTACCTGTGAGATGAGATTCAAACCAGCAAATGTGTAAATTTGTTGTGTTTGTTAAAGGGTTTTATTGACACAGGTAGATGTTATTGAACATGTGATTGAACTTAAATTTACAAAGCCTACATGGTGCAAATAGTATACAAGAGAAGTACTGGAGCAAAACATCTGGCACACCAATTTTTTTCTATTTAGTAGTGCAATAGAAGTATTCAATTTGTTTTTGTTTTTCCATAGTGTGCCGCTTTGATTTATTATTTGTTCCTCATCACTCAGCCCATTTGAAAGGTATAATCAAGCTAATTACTGATTACGGACTTCTTCCTCTGTTCATTGTCTCTCGTGTCATGTGAGGACAATAGAAATCATACTTTCTGCCCACACTTTGGGATATGCTGGATTTAAGACTACTTTAGCTACTAACAACTATCACTTGAAACGCAGATGGCTTGAATTGAATGGGCTCATCCATAATAATTATACTAAAACTTGATTGACTCACAAAAAGACAGTTACTACTACAGTATTATTATAATAGAGTGATTGTATTAGATGGAAATGCTACATTACTTTGAGATATACCACAGTACAGTTTGTTTACCATGGTATTACCATGCTGTCTGTCCAAAAATGTTTCTACTGTGGCATTAGAGATTTTTTTTCTTTCTTTCTTTCTTTCTTTCTTTCTTTCTTTCTTT